>JARHVA010000006.1:5395000-6595000 GCA_037957365.1 Torreya grandis
CAGATTTGCTATATTTAACAAAAATAAATAAAGAAGACTGAATAATCTAATATTCCCTAGCTACATCATCAAGATTAAGAACAATGCTACAGAACAAAGCAAAGACAAATAACTTTTCCATGTTCCTCTAGCTGTAATTTGATAGTCCTGATAAAACTAGTTATATCAACATTTTGTTGAGGTATTTTAGCTCAAGACTTTCAACAATTATTTTTTCAATTTTAGCATCAAACAAGGCATAATCAATTGTGTCAAATACAATCATCATGTCTAAAACCAGCAAGAGTAAAATGTCCATGTAGGAGACCAAATAAACATAATAAAGGTAAAACACTTGCCATTTTACAAGTCATCATGATAGAATTGGTACCATGAATCATTTGAATATCTCTAGGCACAGACCCTAGCACTCAAATAGAGGCCTCAAGACTACCCCAATTCTACAAACTAGCAGTTATCAGCTACTTCAATCGTAGCATAAAGTATCTAGTAGTGGTGCCACAGAGCCATCGAGGCACTTGATATCCATCATAACTATCATTGCTCTTGATTAAGATGTCTAATGCCCTACTAAGCTGGATCTATACATAATATTGTGTGCTTATCATGGATGAATTGGTTTTACTATCTCTTCATCCTTGCTCCCTTCGTCCACTCTTCTACTATTCTCTGCATCGCCTATTTCCTCTCAAATGCATCCTCTTCTTTTGCAACAAAACTGATGTGTTTCCTCCACCTCTTTGAAAATAATCGCCCTTCCCTCTCTTCTTAGCTCTTAGATATGTTCTCTTCTTTCATATGGTATGTCCTTGGTGAGGATCATTTAGATTGCTAAAGATATACTACAACAAGGAGAAACTACAACTGTCAGCACATCATTCTTCTCCTCTAGTGCACAACAGGTTTGAAAATGGTGTTTTATTTCCAAGCAAAACATTCTCCCACTTCTTTATTGGCATGGCATACTCATTCTCTTTCCAAGACACCAATCACCTATTGTTCATAACTCCTTCCTGTTTTCTAAAAACAAGTCTTAGTGTTCCCTTTTTCTGTCTCTAACATTATGGCATCCCGCTGATTAAGAACTTATCTACCACCAACTCTATGCCTTTTGCTTCTCCATGAGTTATGGCCTCACCAACTCTATGCCTCTTTCTTATCCACCATTTATGGCATTACACTTCAACATTTAAACTTGGTCTGCCATTTAATTTCAAGCATGCATTATTTAATTCCCTATAATTGATATTGGATGATCTAGTACAAATTGCAGTCATGCCTCCATCTCTACGCCACTTTATTATTATTTTTTAAATGCCATTCCATTTTATAGATATTTATTATATTTTATTTAATTTGAATTTGAATTTACCTTAATAAAATATCCAGAATGAAGATGAGACATTTAAATCCACCTTTGATAAGTGACTGGTAGATTCAAAAATCAATTCAATGTTTAATTCCTTAAACCAAGTATCATGACAATGTCTTATATCCCTAGACAAGTATGTTGAGGATAATAACCATACATCTTTCTTATGGCCAACATTTAAACACAATTTTTAAGAAATTTATACATATCCCCATGATAAAAATCCCCTTTTACCAAATATATATGATGTTCCAAGATACTAGCATCAAAGTCGATATAGTTATCAAACTATATCAGCTAAATAAGTTTCAAGACACAATTGTCAAAGCGGTGACCTAGATCAAACCACTTACCAAATAGCTCAAGGAAAACAATGACTCTATGCAATAGTTCTTTGGCCTTATTTAGATCACATTACCATCAACAAGGCATCTCGTTTAAAATGCATGCACAAGTACCACAACTAACACATCACAAATGACATGTACATCATCTTCGATAAAAGAGAAATAGCTCATTGGTAGGGTATCACCAACAAGTGCCCTAAAACTTTGCATCAAAAAACAAGATGTGAAATCCTTACCCCTAAAAAAAGTCATCGCCTTGATGGCTTAGTCAGCCTAGGATTGAGTATAAACACAAATATATAAAAAAATGTCTCATAATTATCCAACTGTACTATTGATCAAGCAATACCTTTGGAAAACATGAGTTGTTTTCCAATTCTTTCAAAAATTACATTACTTCCATTTGACTCCCTGTTAATGGAAACCAATAAATTTACTTCCTCAACAAGATCTGGTTTGATATTGTTTTATATATATTCACAACCAATGCACATGCTTAGCAAGTTTTTCCACAATTTTATTTAAATCTTATCACCTATTTCAATTAGGGTGAAGAGTAACAATATGTCTCAAATGTGTCCCATACCATATACGTGAAACATTATCACAAAGCACATAAATATTTTTTATTAACCATGCACACATGAGATCTACACAAAGCCAAAACAAATGGCTAGGGAGAGTTACACAAATCCTCCAAGTCAATTATGTTGCTACTCCACATAGCTCCTGAAAAGTATGATAATGAATAGGGAATGGAAGTAATAGATATCTAATGTATACAAAAATAAAATATTGAGGAATAAACCTTCCTTAGTATACATGCATATGGCCATATGATTGAATTTAACAAGTTCCCCTTGCCAAATCATGGATTCAACAAGCTCCCCTTGTCAGATCCAAACTAACTAGGATTCCTTCCCATCTCTTAGTACTCACGTTCCTTATTCACCACTCATCCCTTAGGTCTACCTGACCTATGATCTCCAAAAAGTGCACATGACTCAATGTTTCACACAACATTTCATATTACTTATGCAAGATGATATTTTACTTATATTTCTAATAACATATCACAAACCTTTGCAATATTCTTGTTAGTTTAAATTCACTCATTTTCTTAGAATTCAACTATCAATACTCATCACTCCATGTGATTAAATTTACCTAGGTCTGGTCAATTATGCTTGAACATTTATGGAGTCCCCCTCCTTGCTCATGATGCTTAACACACCATGAGATTATGTTAAACATGTTCTTTATACCAAACCTAAGATAGGTAATAGAGGTTAGTTGATTACTAATACAATGCGTATAATAATCGAGGACAACCTTGAAAAAAAGGTGAAAATACATTATATACGGAGTCAAGAAATAAATGCCACTCCTTAATGATTACTTAATTACTCAATAATAACATTCAACCACATAAGTAACAAAATCCCAAAATCATGGATGCACAACACCTAATTAGCTTATCAATATATCCACAAGGATCTCTAAATACTCACAACCCCAATCATGGGTGTGGCATGGTTTCTCACAAGTGGCAAACGAGCCCAAGACTCAACTCAATTATCAAGTATGATACTGCATGCCATCAGATTACTCATTGAGTTGTACAACATGTACTATCAAAATGATGCAATAGTCAACTTGAAAAGTGAAAAGACAATACAAAAGGTTAACACTCATAAAGGTTCAGATATCACAATCTAGGACAAACCACATGTTATATAATATAGCATGCATGGGTATCTTATGGTTACAACAATAAAAACTATGTCCATGACATGTAAGCATAAGTGGTCACCTCCACGATCGACATCAAAGTATCAAAGATAACACTAATAGTGCTTAACAAAAGCTCTAAGCCACTAGAATAACCTATCATAGTAAGAGTATCCTCTACTCTTAGTAGCAATGAGGGGAAAAACACCCCAACAAGGTCACACTAAGCATTCCAATTTATTCTTCTCTCAACCTTTCAAGTGAGAGAAAACACCATATGTTTCCCAACTCACTCTGCTAGAGTGGAAAAAAAATAGTTGACCACAACTTTTGGGGTATCCTCATCCAACTAGATATGAATGCCTCAAAAGCAGTAAATGCACTCAATAGGTTAGAGTCATAATCTAACATGATCATATCTATAAAATATCAATGACTACACCTAATTGGTGCCAAAAAGTCTCAATGAACCACAAGAACTTATCTTAATGAAATCTAGTATCCAACTCCACGGGATAAACTCTCTTGTGTGTGTAGCTGACCAACACATCTCACTATCAATGGAGATAAGGTCATCTGCCACCAGGAGACAAAACATAAAAAGGAACTCATATGAGGTTCCCTATAAAGGTTATTCACGTAAGAACACTAAATTATCACTCTAGTCGAGGGCCACCTCTCACACTCGCATATAAATGAATACGTATAATGTAAACCTATGTACAATATCATGGATTCTTGATTCCAACATGGCTAAAAAATGTATGAAACCATCTAGGATCTATGCAAACAAGGCTTCAATGAAGGAAAAATAACTATCTATGAACTCTTCTAAAGACTACTTGCATGGAAAGAGTCAACATCTATGGAATGAGGGAATGGCTTCCTAAATAAACTCACATCGATTCTACTCTCATTGTGTAGGGTGAGGGAACTACAAGACATCTTAGACTCACTCCATTAGAGGGGAAAGGTAATATAATAATATAATATAACAAAAGGGTTCATTGATCCAATGAAACAAAGTTTAAGGTCACTTGACACTTATTTCCACTTATTTTGTATTGAACCACCAATACAACAACATGGATAAAAATCCTCAACAATACACAAGGAATTATCATAACAAAAATAAAATAATATATGATGTAGATGATTAAACCATAATTTGATTTCACATCTAATTACCTCATGGTCTCGATGGTTTGGGGATCAACACATGAGAGCAACACTAGTTTCAAAAGACCAAAAGCACATAACTGATTATCCCATCACTTTCTATGTTTAACATGGGCTTTGTGATACACACACAATAGTGCTCTAGATAATTGGAACTACTTAATACTATCTTTGCGTATAAAAATTGTATACTAGATTATGACCGCTTATCTGCAGTGATGTTGCACTGCCTATACTAGAAATTTAGAATCCAAACCTATACTAAATTCTAAAAGATAGCACTAGATGTCATGATGGTCAAAAAGTAATTTCAAATCAATCTAATTGATTAATATCTTAAAAATATCTTTCACGGACTCATGAATGAGCACATTAGGCTAAGCATTGAATCTAAAGCTCAGATACCACAATGTAAGAATCCCTCCGGTTAGGTACCAAAAAAAATATAACAATTTTTTTTTTTAATATAATTCTTTTAAAAAGGCATTCTTACTTTTCCTTCCTTAATTCAACAAATGTGAATCATCACGACTCACTAAGTCAGTGTTTACATGATAATAAACCTTAGAATAAGGTACGACACTGAAAGTTTTCTACTTCCCTAGTGACATTAACATAATTCGTAATTCACATGCCAATCACTAGAACCAATTCAATCGGTCACAAAGATTACTATGCAATCAAGCCAACCCTAACCTAGCCTAAGGACCTAGACCCAATGTCCCCACTTCAACTTGGGCAACCTAGATATCTGCTCCTTGAAATTAGGGTATGATGTAGTTCTCCTTTCACTAATGATGGTCTCCTCCATAAGATGTCATCACCGAAGAGGTTGACACTCTATGCAAAATAAGGAACAATCTATTCATAACACAGATGAGCTTCTAAAGCTCTGATCGTCAATCCCACAACTATACGACACACTCAAGTCACTTATAACATAGCACCTTACTAAATAAGGCTTGTGTGCTTACCCAATCACTCTCACATAAAAACCCAGATATTAGCAATGATGAAGGAATCCACATTCCTTGATCCACAAAGAATCACCTCAACAATCACTTGCAATTATCAATATATGGATGAAATACTAAACATTAACACTATGGATAAATCTTATAGGATTTAAAATGATTATACATATGATCCAAGAATTCACTTAGATAATCATAAATGTCGCACTAAGGAAAACATATTAGGGTTAGTTTCCTATGCCCACACTCACTACTTGAGCTGCCAGACATATTTGCAATGTCACCTACATGCATAGAATCAAGGCCAAATGTAGTTTTCCTTAACTACCAAAGGTATACGTGCTGACTCAAACATTATTGTGCAAGAGCACATACAATAAGGTAAGGATAAACACATTCCTTAATTGCAACCAAAAGACTCAACAATCTTTTCCAATGATATAGCTCACAACATACGTGCATAAACTAGGACTAGAGCTGATCATCATCATTCTCGTATCTTATACACTTCCATGGTATTGGTTATAACCACATACAAATGGATTTATCTAATCATGGATAAAATTTACTTTTGCTCCTACCACAAATCACTTGATGAGATCTTAAGCTATAACATCTTATCTTTACCTCAATATGGCTTTACCATGGTTTCCAATTTTATATATATGTCAAATGTTAGCCAATCTTGAGCGTTTATGAGCGTCATTAAGCAATGGAAACATCTCAAAGCATGTTATTACATTTCAACACATCATTAAGATTTCATACACTCGAACACATAAATTACACTATCCTTTACTATACAAAGGTCCTTTTAAGCAATTAAATAACTTCCAACGATGAAAAAGATGAGATGAACCAAAAATGGTATAATGGTTGTAAAATCACTATCAAAAGAGTTTGCTCTCCACACCAATTCATTATACCAACTCTATCAAAGTCGACATATTTGAATAGATAGTTGTTCATATCAATATCAAATTTTATTTATTTATATGAAGGCATCAACCCTCAATAGCCATAAGGTCATAGTCATAATACGTTGAAAAGACATCCAACCATTAATAAATAAAAGATCCTTTTCCTAACCACCATAAAGTTTTACCGACTATTAGAGTGGTTCAACATTCTATCAATTTAACTAGTGATCATTTTAGGCAGGGCTCATCTATGACAATTATATAATTTCAAATTCTTAAAATCTAAGAACTATACAAATTTGTACAAGTGACCATCATAATCAAAGTTTTATGACTAAAATTGAATGATTCATAAAATTAAATACCACCTTTGCTTAGCCACCTAATTAGCTCTTCTATGCTGATGAATGTTGAGATTTGGGCACTCTATATATATATATATATATTTTTTTTTTTTTCTTTTAGCAATTTGATTTTTTAAGGTAAAATATAATTTATTAAAACCATGTATGAAACCAGTATAACATGCCAAATCAATATTAATCTATGAAAAAAAGATAATTATTAATAAAAACCAGACCATATGGTTTTACCATTCTCGGGGCTTAATGGTATTACTAAGACTAGCACCTAGTTTTATAGTTATTAACTTACCGTCAAATCCACATAATCTCCCATTAGGATTGATATAATGAAACATACCTGTTCTATCCAAACATGAAACTACTATGCCCAAAAAAATTCCTTACTATAATTGATTTATGGAAAGAAGGCAATATGCTCTCTAATGTGCCGAACTAGAAACCAAGCTTTCTTACTTATTAAATATTATTAATATTAATGGTGAAGGAGATTGAGTTCTATCAAAGACATGAATAGAGCTAAGATTATCATGATAATTGCTCCAATAGGTTTCGTATGTTTTCTGTTCCATAAAGTATATTTACGGCAATAACTTTGGAAACGTCTCTCGAGGATTAAAATTGATATCCGATCAGGTATTACTGTTGTCGTTCAAAAACACATACATTGTATACCCAGGTTTAGACCCATTTCTCTGGACATCAATAATTATTAGTTTACTTACATGAGATTATTCCTTCATCGAAGTCTTATATTAACTAACAAAGACCCTATCATGAGCATAGTTTTTCTTTGTATGTTTTCAACGAAGAATGAATTTTAGAAGATTTATATTGGTATCGCTTTACCCAGTAACTTAGCTTATTCATTATATTTCATATAAGAATGATTAGATTTGCTATAGTTAATAAAAATAAACAAAGAAGACTGAAGAATTCAAAATTCCCCAATTGCATCATCAAGATTAAGAGCAATGCTACAAAACAAAGCAAAGATAAAGAACATTTCCATGTTCCTCTCGCTGTAATTTGATAGTCTTGATAAAACTAGTTATATCACGATTTTATTGAGGTATTTTAGCTCAAGACTTGCAACAAGTTATTTATTTAATTTTAGCATCAAACAAAGCATAATAAATTGTGTCAAATGCAAGCATCATGTCTAAAACCAATAGGAGTAAAACATCCCTGTAGGAGACCAAATCAACATAATAAAGCTAAAACACTTACCAATTTGCAAGTCATCATGACAGAATTGGTAACATGAGCCATTTGGATATCTCTAGGCATAAACCCTAGCACTCAAATAAAGGCCTCAAGAAGGCCCCGATTCTACAAACTAATAGCTATTAGCTACTTCATTCGTAGCAGAAAGTATCCAACAGTGGTGCCACAGAGCCATCGAGGGATTTGATATCCATCATAACTGTCAGTGCTCTTGCTTAGGATGTCTAATGCTCTGCTAAGCTGTGTCTATACATAGGACTACACACTTAGCATGGATGCTACAACAACTAGTTTTATTATCTTTCCCTCTTTGCTCCCTTTGTCCACTCTACTATTCTCTGCATCACCTCTTTCCTCTCAAATACATCCTCTCATTTTGCAATAGAACTGATGTGTTTCCTCTAACTCTTTGAAAATAATTGCCCTTTCCTCTCTCCTTGGCTCTCAGATATTTCTCTTCTTTCATATGGTATGTCCATAGTGAGGATAATTTAGATTGCTGAAGATATACTACAACAAAGAGAAAGTACAACTGTTAGCACATCATTCTTCTCCTTTAGTGCACAACAGGTCTAAAAATGGTGTTCTATTTCCAAACAAAATGTTCTCCCACTTCTTTGTTGGCATGGCATACTCATTCTCTTTCCAAGACACCAATCACCTATTATTCATAACTCCTTCCAAATTTTTAAAAACAAGTCTCAGTGCTCCCTTTTTCCATCTCTACCATTATGACATCCCACTAAGAACTTATCTACCACTAACTTTACACCTTTTGCTTCTCCACGAGTTATGGCATCACCAACTCTATGCCTTTTTCTTATCCACCATTTATAGCGTTACACTTCAGCATTTAAACTTGGTCTGCCATTTAGTTTCAAGAATGCATTATTTAATTTCCTTTTATTGATATTGGATGATCTAGTACAAATTGCAGTGATGCCTCCACCTCTACACCACTTTATTATTATTTTTTTAATGCCATTCCATTTTATAAATATTTATTATATTTTATTTAATTTGAATTTGCATTTACCTTAATAAAATATCTAGAATGAAGATGAGACATTTAAATCCATCTTTGATAAGTGCTTGGTAGATTCAAAAATCAATTCGATGGTTAATTCCTTAAACCATGTATCATGACAATGTCTTATATCCCTAGACAAATATGATGAGGATAATAACCATACATCTTTCTTATGACCAACATTTAAATGTAATTTTTAAGAAATTTATACATATCTGAATGGTAAACATCCCCTTTTACCAAATATATATTATGTTCTAAGATATTATCATCAATGTCGATATAGTTATCTAATTGTAACAACTAAATAAGTTTCAAGACACATTTGTCAAAGCGGTGGCCTGGATTAGACCACTTACCAAATAGCTCAAGGTGAACAATGACTCTATACAATATTTCTTTGGCCTTATTTAGATCGTATTACCATCAACAAGGCATCTCGTTCAAAATGCATGCACAAGTACCATAACCAATGCATAAAAAATGACATGTACATCATCATCGATAAAAGAGCAATATCTCACTGACAGTGTATCACAGACAAGTGCCCTAAAACCTGACATATAAAAATAGGATGTGATAAAAAACTACACATCTAC
This sequence comes from Torreya grandis, assembly GCA_037957365.1. NCBI lineage: Eukaryota > Viridiplantae > Streptophyta > Pinopsida > Cupressales > Taxaceae > Torreya > Torreya grandis. Next base: position 5,404,742 of record JARHVA010000006.1, read on the forward strand.
CTCGGGTTGGCTCAAAAATATGTATGGAATAATTATGTATCAGATTAACAAGGCATGCCAAAAAATTGACTGATTTTGGAATTGAAACTAAAATAGAATGACCAAACCTTAAAGAAGTAAGAAACAAAGAAACATCAAGAGAAGTTGTGAATGGGAGTCAAGTCACATTGGACTTGACTGGATATGAAGGATCAATTAAACAATGCAAATAAATATTATTTTAAGGAATATTAGAGGGCTCAATAGCGATAATAAACAAAGAATTTTGAAAGAGGTTAAAAAGAACTAGAGACCCAATTTCATGTTAGTTCAAGAAACTAAAATGTTGGATCATAATCTTATGGAGATTAAAGATAAAATATGGAATGAGGCATTTTTATTTTGGTGTTAGTTCTTATGGGGATTTGAGGGGTGATACCATCTTTTGGGATCCTCAGGGTGTTAATGCTAACAACCTGATCAATAATGGTCATCATTTGGCAATCTTGGTTACCAACAAACAAGATAATCTAGTTTGGATCTTATCCAATAATTATGGTTTGAAGTTTGAAAATAAAAAATAAATACATGGGAAGAATTGAAAGGGTTTAGAAGATATAGTAGTGATTTTAGATGAATTCTAGTGACTTTAATACCTTCCTTTCACCCTTGGAACAGAAAGGAGGTAGTCAAGATTTCACAAATATAATGGAGGATTTACCATGTTTTATTTTTTATTGTGAACTACTTGATATTGACCTAAGAGGATCTAAATTTCTTTGGATTAATAGAAGAATGGAAGGCAATCTTATTCAAGTTAGATTAGATAGGTTTCTTGTTTTGATGGATTGGTTTATGTCTCAAAATTTTTGCTTTTCATCTTTGCCGAGGATTGGTTCTGATCATAATCCCCTACTACTTAATATGGATTTTAATGAGAAAAAATAAAAATACCCTTTCAGATTTGAAAATATGTGACAACAATCAGATCTGAAATAGATAATTAAGGAATGGTAGATTCTTGAAGTCGAAGGAAGTGCAATATTTAAAGTCACAAGCAAATTCAATCATGTTAAAGCAAATCTTAAGAAATGGAATAAAGAAACCTTTGACAATAATTTTTTTCAAAGACATAATTTCTAAGGAGCTAACTGATTCCAATAAGGAGATACAACTGACTAGGATGAACCAAGACTTATATAACAAGGAAAAAATGTTGTTTTGTGAGTTCCATTCCCTATTAGCAAAAATGTGAGACTTTTTAGAGATAGGAATCAAGAGCTCTTTGGTTGAAGGAAGGGGATAGAAACACTAATTTTTTTCACTTATCTACTCAAAGACCTAAGAGTCCTAATAAAATCAAGAAGAATGGGAAAAATGATGGCAGGTTGAACAATGATATGGATGTTATAAGGGAGGAATTTGTTTGATTTTTTAAGAATCTTCTTTCTAGAAAACTCAATTGTAACTCTCAAATTGAAAATGAAAATTTGAATACTATTTCTTATATTCTAAGTCAAAAGGATAATGAGACTCTTGTAGCTCTTATTTATCAAGAAGGAGTAAAATTTATTATTTTCTCAATGGAAGGGGATAAAGCTTTTGGGTCGGATGGCTTTCTTACTACTTTGTTTTTGCGTTTTTGGGATATAATTCAATATCTTGTTATCGTTGGTGTGGAAGAATTTCTTTCTTTTGACAAGGTCCTTAGATAAATTAATAATACCTATTTAGTCTTAGTACCTAAAAAACAAGGAGGCAACGAGTTTAAATAACTCGGGCCAATTAGTCTATGCAATACTCTTTATAAGATCTTTGAAAAAATCTTAGCTCTAAAAATGCAGCCTATGTTTCCTATGATCATCTCACAACAACACGGTGATTTTGTAATGGGTAAGTAGATCCAAGATGGTATAATTATTGTTCATGAAGTTTTTCACTAGATACAGAAAGGAAATAAGGAATGAATGCTCCTTAAACTTAATATGAACAAAACCTACGATAGAGTTTCATGGAACATCATTGACAAGGTATTAGGAAGATTTGATTTTCAGTGTAAATTTAGGAAATTGATTGACAATTGTATTTTTGCTCCCATGTTCTTAGTGATGATTAATGGATTTCCTCAAGGATTTTTCTCTTCTGAAAGAGGATTACATCAAGGAGACCCTTTTTCTACTTATTTTTATTATTATTATGGTAAAGACATTGAGTATAAGCTTCTCTTTGGCTCTTCAAAAAGGAATCATAAGGGGTGTCAAACCTTCTACAATAGAACATGTTTCACATCAATAATTTGTTGATGATACACTTATTTTAGGTGAAGCCTCTATTAATGAATCAAAAGAAATCAAAACTTTGTTGATGAACTATGTTGACGTTTCAAGGCAAAAAATTAATTTAAATAAAAGTTCTTTATACTTAAAAATACTCTTGTTATTAGACAACGTAAAATCTCTAGAATCTTGGTATGCCAAATTAAAGATTTCCACTCTACTTATCTTGATATGGCTTTATTTAAAGGAAGAATTAGCAGTAGTATATGGAATCCGTTCATTGATATATTTCAGTGTGGATGTATTCTTAGTCAAGTTGGTAAACTGCAACTTATTAAAAGTATGCTTCAGAGTCTTCCTATGTATATTATGTCCATCTTTAAGATGTTAAATTCGATAGTAAATGAAATTGAAAACAAATAAATATTTATTTGTACTGGAACATAAAATAAATATAGACTCACCCTGGTAGCTTGGGATAAAGTTTGTCTTTCAAAGAGGCAAAGAGGTTTGAGAATTTAGAGGAATGAAGTCAATGAACAAAGTTATTATTGCCAAAATTGGATGGAGAATTTTAAAAGAAAACAACCAATGGGAAAAAATATTTAAGGCTAAATACCTGGATAGTCCTCAAGCTAAAAAGTTTCTATTTGTTGACTTTTACTTGCAGGTTCGTGCTTTTGGAATGGTTTAGTGAGTAGTAAAGATATTTGGAAAAGCATTAAGTGGAATGTGGGATCAAGGGAAAGAGTTAGGTTTTGGGATGATGCTTGGATTCTAATCTCACCTCTCAACTCTTATACTCCATGGAATAAAATCAACAACTTGGTTAAGAGAGACATGGGAGAAAAAGTGGTTGATTATATTGCAGAGTTCGACTCCTATAAAGTTTGGAAGTCAATCGCCTTGAATTCCTCCAATCAAGATGATCCTTCAATCACTTCTGATCTAAGTTCTTTACTTAAGGGATATCATATCAGGGAATCTCATATGGATGATGTGCTAATTTGGTTTGACTCTTTGGATGAAGCTTATGATGTCAAGTCAGAGTATAACACAAGACTTAATTTTGATATGAATGGCTTTCCTTAGAATCTATTTGAGACAAAGTTCTTATCTCAATGATCAACTTCTTCTATTAGGTTGCAATTCAAAATAAAATTCTTACTGTGAGATAGAAAATTTGAGCATAATGGATTTGAGATTATGTGAATAATCTAAATCTACTCAAAATATCAATAAACTATTAAAATTTAGAGCCAATTACGAATAAAATGGAAAGGCAAATGAAACATTCATACATTGATTTCATCCTAAAAGCTAAATGCTCCAAATCACGATCAAACAGATGCAAAATGAAAGGATTGGATTGATTAGCTTGACTCAGATTTTTGACATGGTGATGTTTAATTATGGATTCATGGACGTGAATTTACTATGAATTTCTAAGTTGGCCTTCCATGGAGGAATGAAGTTGTTTAAATAGATTTTGGAGGGAGAAATAAATGGATGAGATTCAAAGATGGATGAGGGAGATCAAGGGTGGAGAATTAAAAGGAATTTAAAATTCCTTGGAAGCCTCTAGATTTAGAGGCTTCTAAAAAGGAGGGATGAGAATAGAGAAGGTTCTAGATTTAGAGGATTCTGGAATCCTTCTTAGAGGTTAATGATGATTAGATGGGGGATTAGATAGAGATTAGGTGGATAATTAGGGACTAGGGGTGTAAGAGAGCCTAAGAATAGGCTCAGTAAGTGGTTAGGTGGGTCATGGAATTTAAAATTCCCAAATAATGAATAAGATAGATTAGGATAGGATTAAGGGATGTTTTTAAATGAATTAATGATGAAGTGGGATAGAATAAGGTTATTGAATGATTAGAAAGGGGGATATTAGATAAACTATTAAAAAGGGGGGATATTAGGATGGGATTAGAGGGAATAAATTAGACAAATAGAATCAATGTCGATTGATAGTGATATTAGTGATATTAAATAAAGCGAACAAATTTAGATGCATGTATTTTTCCCCTCTTTGAAAAGGCATTGTGAGTGGACAAAGTGGAAGGAGTAATGGTCTTTCAAATAAAAACCATGTCATAGATGAATGCTAAGAGATAATGTTAGTGGAAGCGATATTAGTGACTATGATGCCCCCTCAAGGGGACATGCAGGGAAGAATGAGACGGATGGCCACTCAAAAGAAGAAACAATGGGTGGGATGTGATGGATAGACAAGGGGATGGGATGCCAAATGTGAGATAAAAGATGAATTTGACTTGAAAAATGAGTTAGAGATTGATGATGCCCCTGACAAAGACATATGCATAGGGAATAGAGATGATTAAGTCATGGTTGTTGACACATCCTAAGGGGGAATCAACCTTAACATGATGATGATAAGATTAAAAAGGCCACAAGATTTAGACATATCCCAAGCAAGGATGCATGCAAGGGAGAGTTGTTGACAAAGATAAGATGATGATTTGATAAGATTAATGATGGGTGTAGCTCAAAGCTAAATTGATCAATATGATGTAGGTGATGATGCGATCAAGTGACAAAAAGATAATGGAGAAAAATTGGACTGCATTGCATCAAATAAATGAGCCATAATGTGATTAATGATGATGCCCCTAGTAAGGACACATGCAAGTGAGTGATAAAGGACAAAGTGACCAATCGGGGATGACGAATGAAAGATGGATAAAAAGACAAATGTTGTAACTTTGTTGGGCCCGATCGATAGGTATGGGTGATTGACGAAAAGACTAAGGAGATGACAATGAGGATGGTGATTGATCAATAGAGTAATTGATATTATAAATCAATGATTTGATTGATACAAGATGTAAGGATAATGATGGATGAGAGAGATAGTGGTTGAGCTATCCTTGGGCATTGAAAAGTGGCCAAGTGCTGCATACATAGTCTGAAAAGACCTCAAGTCGATGTAGTTCTGAATTGGGGACAAATGACAATTGATGGAGGAGAAGATGATGATGATAAGTAGGGATTAGAGGATGATGTGAGTGATTAAATGATATGACTCAAAGGATGAGATGAGGATAAAAGATTGGATGTTAGTCGAATGGGTTAAGAGGCTTAGATTAGTGATGGGAAGAAGGAAGATTAGACAATCAGATAAATGATGAGGGTGTAAATGATCAAGCCATCACAACTATCATAAGGCTCATCATAGTCTAAGCAATTTGATAAATATGGCACTTGGTAGTATACCCCATCATATAAATATGATAAAGAGGACATTGTGCCAAAATGCATAAAACATACAAGTAGTGAACTTTGCATCTTAGAGGGCACTTATAAATAGCATTGTAGCTTTGATGAACTCATAACATCCTTGTTCATTACCCAAAGAGACAAAAAGAGACATGATACAAATGAAACATAAGACAAACAAGATATATACATGATAAAAGACATGCAAACCAGCTAAATAGAACAAAAAAGTAACACACACAAGTATCTACATGCAGTGTCATGGTGTCTTGTTGAATGATGGGATGAGGGATTGAGTTATGTTGTGATTGTGGACTAAGTTGGTTATGATGTGATTGTGGGCTTAGGGTGGATTTGGATAGATGTGGATTTGTAGAGGATGATCTTGATTAGGATTAGGACTTAGGTAAAGATATGGATGTGGATACTAATGGGGATAAGGACTTGATGTGATGGGGTGTGACAAGGTCTTTGAATACTGATTTGGTCTAGAAAGTGAATCTAAAAGTGGTCAAAGAAGGTGATTTGGAAAAGTGATGGTTAAGATGACCAAGTATTACTAACAGACAAGGCCTTGCAAGAGTCCAATCTAGCAAAGAGACTAGGAAATGATGGGATCAAATACCTTTCATACTAGCAAAATGTGACTTGATGGGTTCTAGGTATGAAAAAGGCATTGATATGTGATGGGATAAAATACCTTTCACATTAGCAAAAGAGTGATTAGATGGGTGCTAGGTGTGAAAAGGTATTGATAGGGAAGTGAGGGGTGCTAGATTAAAATCCTTGACAAGGTGATGCATTCAATAATGCGTACTCAAAAGGATGAGATTAAAGAGATGGAGAGATGGGTGACCACTCTTATTGGATTCCGAAACTAAATGTGGTATCCAAAGATGGGAAAATATGAGATGGATGGAGATGGATGCGACTAGGGGATTAGGCATAAGACAAGACATCATGGACTATCTTTGGCTTTTTAAAAAAATTATGATTTTTAGGGTTTTTGACAGATTTTAATTTTTTTAGGGATTTTAGAATATGTATGTGCACTATACAAATGGGGTTACTAGCAAAGGGAATACCAAGCTAACAACTAGGATTAGGGTGGATGAAACGATGAATGGGATGACAAAAAAGATGAGGGTGATGTGGAAAAGGGGATGAGGGCCAAGGAAGAAGGGATTAGGGATTGCCAATGACCACATCATGAAGGATCCAAATGTATAGTTTCTTGAGTGTTTAGTAAAGGATATGCCAAGATGATTTCAGAACATTTCTCAAGACATCATCAACTTCCTTAGGAAGGCCAAGACTGGAAGAAAGGATGGACACAATAAGATGCATTATATGGACAGAGGAATATGATATGGATGGGATTGACAAGAAATGGGTGTGATGGCGAAAAAGGATGGGTCATGCCCCCAAGTGTTGAGGTACAATGCAGATAATTGATTATTTTATCATGATGATAGAAACCGGTTTTCATCATGGTACTTTCCCAAGGCACCAAAAGGCTAGTTTTCACTATTGGACGAATGATTTTTTTTAATTGGAGAAGGGTGAAATGCAGGACGCAGACATTGTGGTGATTTTCAACCAACACCTATCTGGGGATGTGTGATGTTGTGATCATGCTACTGGATGCATTGGGGTCCTTGTGACCTTCATTGATTATTGATCGAGACCGCTAGATATCTATACCAAGTGTCTTTGTCACCCCTAGGAGAGACAATGCTGCCTGGGAAGGTGATGGGAGGAATGGGTGTTTTTTGATTGGGATGTATGGGACTTGGATGGAGGATAAGATCATGATAAGATAGTGTGATGGGTGATGGTGGATTAAGACTAGCAGTTACATACATCATTGGAGATGCTGAACATTCTTCATTTGATTGGTGTTAGTTGACAAAAGACTGTAAGATATCCAAGACACTTTGACTTTGTGATTCATCTCTGATCTGACTATTTGATGGATAATTGGCCATACTTATAGTGCTTTTGACATTATTTTGATGTGTTGATTGGATTTGACTTTGACTACCCCTTGGTGCCTAATTTTGGGCTTCACTAGAGGAGATGATTTTTGACTTGATATATAATGATTATTTTTACTTTAATGGTCCCCTAGTGCCAGATTTTGGGCTTCACTATGAGAAAACACATTTGGATTAGGCGATGAGTTGATTCTTATTGATTTTGATTTATGGGATCAAAGATGGTTTGATGAACTTCTAGAATATAGGCTTGGACCTTTGTATTTACGGCACACATTATATAGCTCGAAGAAGGATCCAATGATGTATGTTCCTATTTGTCCCTATGGAGGGAGGTGATTAAATGATCACTGATGGGAATAAAGGGATCTATGATGGATGGACGTGGCGAAGATGGTGTGATGAGGTCAATGAGTGGTGATGGGGCAACATGGTCTTGATAGGGGTTCTTAGGAGACCTAGTTTTGACATCAAAGAAAATCTCCTTAAGATCAGTAAAGGGTCACCAAGACTAGCTATGATAGATGCATCCAAAGGAGGATCATATTCACTCTGACAATCTTTGATAGATAAATCTTGTAAGAACTATGTTATGACTTCATCATCCTGATTGGGATTAAAAGATATGCTTGGTGATATATTGGAGGTATCTAGATTAGGAGTATCCTAAAAAAGACAAGCATTATCAATCTCTGCTATAACATTGATGAGGGATGATGCTTCTGATGAGGAATCTAATTCAGATATAGGTGTTGAACATGATCCTAATTTTGATGAGGTTTGTGTTGGATTTGATGCTAGCTTCAATGTACAAGACGTAATGCTGCTAGTAGGAGATTCATTGTTTGTACTTGACCTCTCATCAAGGGGTAATTGAGATGATGGTTGAGAGGGAGAGGATGGAGGAACAATGGATTTGACAAAGAGATGGCTATGGAAGGACTCGTGAGAGATGGGAGGACTAGTCTCATGGGGAGTAGACTCAGATTTGATGGAGGATATGGGTGTGGTGTCTTGACTTTGGGTTGAAAGGGGAAGGGCTTGATCAGGATCAGGAGTGGAATCTTGGAATTCCTCTTCTTGTTCACCCAGGGATATAGATGCATCCAGTTCGTCCTCGATTACTATGTCACCATGATCAATGAGGTCTTGGACAAAGTCTTGGAAATCATAACATCAATTAATGGTATTACACCAAGTTTGGTGATAGGCACAATAGTGACTATCTTTATACTTAGATGGCTTAGGCTTGGTAGGATCAAGATGTCATATGGGTGGATAGACCATCATGTTGGCAGTGATAAGTTGTTTGAAAAGGTCTTCTAAGGACATAGGAAGGGGAGTATAAGGATCCGCCTCACTTTGTGACTTAAATGTGGAAGCGATGAACTTTAAATCAGATGGTTGGTGATGTGACTGGGTGGGTGGTCTAGTAGTAGACGAGGTGGCCAAGATTGGATTCCCTTTGCTAGTATGGGAATGCACAGTCGATGGTTTATGACTTGTGGATGGAGGATTTGTACGGGACTCACATGAAGGCGTTGGGATGGGGGGAACAATGAGTTGAATGGGATCAACACCTTTGGGAAGTGGAATACCTATCATAATAAACCGCAAGAGGATCTCATCCTTATGGGCAGATATGTATTGGTCGATGAAGGCGGGGTCTAGTTTCATGGTGATGGATGATGAAAATACGTCTCTCGAATGAAAATAGGTCCAATGATTGAGCTAGTATGATTAGGTGATGATGGATGGATGGATTAAAGACTAGGATCATATTTCAGACCAATAGTGCAATAGGAGCTAACAACTTATCAATAATGTCTAGTTTGCAAACTAGCAAAAGGATTGAGGATTTGATGGGTGCCTGATTTCAAACTAGCAAGATGATGATTGGATGGGTGCTAGTTATGAATAGGCAAGATGAGTTGACTAGAGATGATTAGATTGATGATTGATGTGTTTGCGAGATACTATCAAAGTGTTAAGATTCTAGCAAAATATTGACTAGGTATGAGGCCTGACCAAGTGATAAGTGATAGTGGACTTAGGATGATAGGATACTATAGCTCAAGCCTTGGACAAATTTTGCTCAAGATGGGATAGGATAGGATTATGTGATGAAAGTGATAGGATAATGGACAAGGATGAGTATGATAGGTGATGATGAAGTAGCGAGGGGGATGGTCTGGACACGGATGTGACCTAAAAAGCCAACTAGGACAAGATAGGATGAGATTAGAGTAGATGGGTGATGAGCTGACTAGGCTAAGGCAAGGTCAAGACAAAAGGTTGATTAGGACAAGATGTGGACTTAGGATAAGATGTGGATGACAAGACCAGATGTGATTGGGATATGTAGGTGATGGGGGGATGATCAATGATGGGTGGATATGGTTAGACTAGGATGAGAGTAAGGCAATGACAATATGTACAAGATGATGTCAAGGACGTACAAGATGAGATGTTAGTGATGGGGGTGTGACTAATGATGAGTGGTTCTAGTGATAAGAGGGGATAAAAAAATGTACAACAATAAGTACAAGAGGACAAGACAAGGATATACAAGATAATGGTTAAGATATACGAGTGATGGGGGGAAGATGACTAGACTAAGGCGGGATGAAAACAAGATGAGATGGGATAGGTCAAAGATAATATGTACAATGGGATGATGACAAAGATGATATGTATAAAAGGATGATGATGAGGTAAGAATATACAAGATGAGTTTGTGCAGGACCTAGATAGGTGTGTATAGGTTTGGGTGAAAGGTTGACTTGGCTCACAAACAACACTAGTTTAGTACAACATACAACAAATCAAACAATCCACAAACCTATGATTAGTAAACTGAAGGAAGTATAACTCAACACCTGCACCATTAAATGGCTTTGCAGGTGAGGCTGTAGGCCGATGACCCATTACAAAATCGACCAAACCCTCTCGACCCCGTTTGCACATGATGGTGACTTAGGCGCTGATATTGACTTTGACAGTTGTACGCCTGTTACGACTGAATAATCCTATGCTAGGTTTGTATAAGGTTTTCTAGGTACGCCCTCTATATACATGAAGGTACAATGGGGCCCAAGTTCATATAAGATGTTGTCTAACCACCTTGTATCTTGTAGCTTAAACGCCCCTCACTCCACGAAACCCTTTATGGGGAATTTCGCTTTGGCACCAAACAATAGCTCTCCTGATTTATAGACTCCACCAGAACACAGAGTTTGTACTAGTGCATGGTGGTGAAATCCATAGTCACTAGCCCCCTAGAAAAATAAAAAGGGAAGGGAGTTTATAGATGGTTTTTTATCCCCCAGGAATCACTACAAGGATGTAAGGGGGAGAGCATACACTAATCGTAGCCTTTGGGATACAAATAGGTAGCCAAAAAGATTAATTAGCCAATTAGATTAAGATGTGTGATATATTTACAAGATGAAAGAATATACAATACAACACAATTCAAATGAAATGCTTAAAATGATTAATGATCAAAATGATTTTTAATATGCCAACGGGGGTCTTTGATAGGTGGCCTACAAGAAAGAGATTAGTAGTTTGATTAGCACTTTTAAAGAGGCAACATGCAAGACAAATGATTAGTAGTTTTGATTAACAATTTTGAAGGGTACCCTGTAAGACAAAGGTGTTAGACTAAAATTTGACCTGCAAAAGATGATGTTAGCAAGACAACATAACGTCTAGAATTACCCCTACAAGAAACAAAATGTTAGGCCTTAAGAAAAAACCACTAAAAAATATCTTGATTTGGCTCTATAATTTATTTGGGTGAGTGGGCTACGCCGTGGGGGTCTAGGGGTGACAACACCTAGTGGGGTCAAGGGGCAGAGCCCCTTGCGGAGTGTTGGGGGCAGTGCCCTGAGTGCGCTCCCTGTTGCGGTATAGGGCAAGGTCAAGGGGCAGAGCCCCCAATGCCAAAGGCAATTTGGGCCTTGCGAGAGGCTCGAAATGACTCCAAATTCAACAAATTTTGTCAAAAAAAAAGAACACCCTTAAAAAGAAGAATTTGAAGCCAAATGAGAGTTAATAGATTTAAAAATGACATTAGTGGACAAGTGATTTTAACGTTAATAATTTTGATTCAATTTCGTTTGTCGATTTTGAGAGGCAACTTGCAAAAAAAATGTTAGTAGTTTCTCTAATTTTGCCTTTGACGGTCGTATTACCTACAAGCACACGTCAATTTAATGTATAAGCAAAATTGGACGAATGATTAAAAATTATGTTTTTATCTGATTCCGAGACCGATCGTTCTGTAAAACAAAAGGATTAATACCCTGATCAATTGTAACCTTCGACCAATCACCTTATTGAGCACATAAGTTAATAGTTTTGACCCTCTGAAATTTAAGCTTTTGGACTTTGAAAAGTGACCCACAAAAATAGTGTTATTAGTTTGACGATTTCAATAAACAACTTGTAAGAAAAAAAAACCGTTAATTTTAATAATTTCAGTGTTTATCTTACATGTATTTATAAAAATCTGCCTAATTATATAATTTAATTTTATGTTGCTAAATACTAAAAAGATATGAAAAAATCAAACCTAAACTACATGTGGGGAGTTTAGAAGCGTTTAGGTAGTCCCTATGTTTATTCGAGAAGCTTCCCTCTTATCATGTACACCGATGAAGCATTAAATGGTATCGAGGGCGAGAGGCTGGATTAAAGGATCTGAGGTAGAAGAGTGGAGATGAAGAGATCAACAGAAGCTAGCTCAAGGTAGCGTGAAGCGCGAGGAAGGGCAGACATCGATTAGAGAGGCCTGGCAATTTAAAAGTGTCTAGACGGTTCGTATGCTGCTACAAACCATGATCAATGATCTAAAACACCAAAACAACCAATATTTTCTAAAATTTTGCAGTCGTTGCTCGCCTTGATCGTGAGTTCCTAGTGATTTTCTTGATTTCAGCCATTTTAGTAGTCTCGAATGCCAGACATTTTCTTTTTCTGTCAAGTTCATTCCAGAGGATTCTAGAGCGACAATGCTTTACCTTCTCCACAGTTGACTTTAGCCGAGGTAGGATGGACGACGAAAGGCATTGATCTGTTAACAAAATGCCTCAACAGTTCAATATGCCTCAAAACAAATATGTGGTCAGATGGAATGTCATGATTGCATCAAATAATATTAAAGGCAATTGGTAGGTGTAGAATCCAGACTAAATTACTCTTTCCACCTGTGCTAAATTTTGATTTAAAAAAAAAAAAAAGGATACAAGCAAAGGTGTAACTGAAAACAAATTTTAGGCAAATGTGGGATGACAACGCCTACGAAATTAAAAAAAAAAACCTACGCAAGGATCATGACCTGCTTGACAAAATGTCTATACAGTATAGGCTCTTATGGTTGCTGACTTTGCAAAGATTGGACACCTATTCTGAGACTCAGGCACTATATGACAAAATGGCTTAAAGAAGTGTTGTGTAAGGGAGGCACAACCATAAAACTATGCTAAATACGTCGTTGAAGCATATATGAGGTAACGTGAATCATTTAATAGATTTCCTCAGAGCCTACACATATCTCATAACAAACAATAGATTTTTAAAGCTTTTATTTATCTAGCATAGTAGAGCAAAACATATCAACATGATATAAAATTGAAAAAAAAAAAAAACAAACTAATTGTTAAGTGAGAATCTACAACGAACTATATCAAAATGCCTAATTTGGTCTGAAACATAATTAAGAGTGACTGTAATGATGCATGAACAAGCTTACTACAAGTTGGTCTTTAAGAAAAATCACAAGATATTACAAGATTGTAATTTTGAAATTACTAAAAACAATGTGGTAGAAAATATAGAATTTGGATCCCCTTAATGCTTTTTCAATTTGACCTACAATTTCAAGTAAAGACACTCAAGACAAAAGATGTCAATTTAAGACGACCCTGCTCTCACTGTGGTCGCCAAAATGTGAGATATAAATTTTGAGCACAATGGATTTGAGATTATGTGATTAATCTAAATCTATTCAAAATATCAATTCATTATTAAAATTTAGAGCCAATTAGGAATAAAATGGAAAGGCAAATGAAACATTCATACCTTAATTTTATCCTAAAAGTTAAATGCTCCAAATCACGATCAAACGGATGCAAAATGAAAGGATTGGATTGATTACCTTGACTCAATTTTGTGACATGGTGATGCTTGATTGTGGATGTATGATTATGGATTCATGGACATGGATTTGCTATGAATTTCTAAGTTGGCCTTCCATGGAGGCATTGAGTTGTTTCAATAGATTTTGGAGGGAGAGATCAATGGATGAGATTCAAAGTTGGATGAGGGAGATCAAGGGTGGAGAATTAAAAGGAGTTTAAAAATTCCTTGAAAGCCTCTAGATTTAGAGGCTTCTAGAGAGGAGGGATGAGAATAGAGAAGGTTCTAGATTTGGAGGATTCTAGAATCGTTTTTAGGGGTTAATAATGATTAGATAGGGATTAGGTGGATAATTAGGGACTAGGGGTGTAGGAGAGCCTAGAAATAGGTTTAATAGGTGGTTAGGTGGGTCATGAGAATTAAAAATTTTCAAATAATGAATAAAATAGATTATGATAAAATTAAGGGATGTTTTTATAAGAATTAATGATGAAGTGGGATAGAATAAGATTAGTGAATGATTAGAAAGGAGGATATTAGATAAATGACTAAGAAAGGGGGATATTAAAACAGGATTAGAGAGAATAAATTAGATAAACGGAATCAATGTCGACTAATAGTGATATTAAATGAAGCGAGCAAATTTAGATGCATACACTTACCCTAGATAATTTGATGAAAATAACTTTTTAAATACCGAATAGGTTTGTCTTATGTGAAAAAGATGTAGAATTTGTTTTCCATCTTTTGTTTGCTTGCCCCTTTGCCTATAATATTTTAAGGTTTATTCTGAGTAAATTTGGGGTGAGTTGGGTCCAATTGAGTTCTATGTTGGATTTTATAATCCAATAGTACCCTCCTTTTCTTAGTGTCAAACTCAAAAAACTTTGGAAGCTAGCTATACCACATGTTTTCTTGAGTTTGTGGTGGGAAAGGAATTTAAGGATTTTTTTAGAACAAAAAGAGGTGTCTCTAGAATGGCTTTAAGAATAGTGGACTCCATCAATGAAAACTTTAAGGCTATTTATCTTAAAAATAATAAATTTTTTAATGATAGCAAATGCAAAATAGCAACAAACTGGAACATTTTAAATTTGAAGGGTGAAGATTTAGATGGTAAGAATGTTGATAGAAAGGAGTTAAATGGTTTTGTTCATCTCCTAGTTGGTTCAAGCTAAATTTTGACGGTGCTTTTAAAACAAACCCATGGATCGCTGATGCATTTGGACTTTAAAAGATTGTGGAGGAATCCTTTTAGTAGCCTATGCAAGTAATCTTGGGATGCAAACTAATCATGTGGAGAAAACTAAAGCTGCTCTTTGGGGTCTCCAAGTGCCCAAAGAAATGGGGGCAACTCACCTTGCAATAGGAGATTCTATTAATATAATCAATTGTTTGTGTAGGAAGAGCAAACCAAGTTAGGCTATTAAAAATATCATAGATGATGCTTTATCCATCATAATTTTTTTTCAAAAGACTTATATCAAACATGTATATAGAGAAGGTAAACAATTGACGAACTAATTTGCTAACAAAGAGGCCTCTAGTGAAGGTTTTGAGAAATGGATTGAACCACAAACTCTTCCTGCCATGGTTATTGATCTCATTAATGGTGAATCTAAAAAGTAATATCTTTGTTTACTAGGTTTATCATGATACAGGGACACATGGTTGTTATTTATACTCTAAACTTGATTTTCTCTGCGCTTTGTCTCTTGAAAAAGAAATAGATGATGAAAAGAGTTTTTCCAAGATAGAGCAAAAGCATGATCAAAAGTCAGAGGAGCTAGGTAAGAAAAGAAATATAAGTGCCTTGCCTTCCGCGGTTTTACTAGATAGAATCAGTACTCTTGAAAATGACTATTCTCTTTATCACACCCAGTTGAACTAGGTTATGAAGGAAAAGATGAAATTAATGCACCTCCAAGTTCATGAAGATGATCAACTAAAGAAAGATGAATCCTATAACAAGAAGGAAATGCAAGTCACAAGTAATGATATGGATGCACTAAAGAAAAAGGTTAATTGGTAGAGGAAAAAATAACTACCCTAGAGAATGAAAAGAAAAGTCTTAATGAAATGTTGGATAGAGTCTTGCTATTAAGCAGATTGACCATTAAGAACAACGCGAACAATATTATGATGCTGCAAAAAGGCATTTCAAGCAAAAAATATGCCCCTTCAAGAACCTGTGCTAGCAAGAGTATAAAATCTCATGACAAAGGAAACGTTGTGGAAGAGAAAGATGTTGATATGGAGATCACTGAAGAACACCTCAAATTTTTGATTGAAGAATGGGAAGTTGCTAGAGTCCTCAATAATATTAGTCCTTAATAGTTTTAGCTGGAGTCTCTTTGTTGTTGTTGTTTAGTTACTCTTTATTTATTGTGTTGGACAGCATGTTTGTAATTCAATGTCTTTTTAACCCTGTTCTACTTTATGTTTTGTGTTTTGCTCTCCTATCGTCAAATTCCTTTTCTTATTGTTTGTACAAGAGTTTAGGCCCTTTCAAGAACTAGTTTTAGCTATGAAAAAAACCTTGACATTAAGTAATTAAAAAAGTGAATGCTATATAACCTCTCTATCGTATGATTAAAAAGACATTCCCAAAGACAAATTCATTTGCTCACTAGTTTAAAGTTGCCCCGGGGCACCTTTAATTAAACTAGAGGGCCCTTGGTATAAGTCAAACTTATCATAAATGTGTGAACCCAACGTTGTCATACGATGGGCCCATACCCACTTCATGCTCTACCCTCAACTTCTCTATTAGCTGGGCTAAACTCAGATAAAGGAGGTGATGTTGTAAAGAATTAGAGTCTTAAATATTGGAAGATAGACGGTAAAAACAAGCATCCAGATGGAAGACAAAGTTGACAATAATTTCCAGCCCATTTTAACAAATAGCAAACAAGAGGATTACATTATGATCAATGACTGACAATTTTAGCAAACTAGAAATTCTAGTTCCATGCTCAGTGGAGAATAAATATTTTCACAAATGATTGTGTGATTTGCCAAACTATCGTCTATAATATCCAACAGAATGGGAGGGTATGTTTGGACAGCTTCGAGGACAATAATTTATTGGAAAACATCACCTTTCATCTACTGTACTTGGGGAAACTGAGGTAATGGTCTAGAGCTGGGTTTCAAGCCAAGAGCCTGAGCTACAGCCAAAGCCAAAAGAACCATGGAAACAATTTACACACTGAAAATAAAGTTATGTTGAAAAAGACATTCAATAACAAATTGATCCCCCATATCTGTGCTGGATGCTCTTAGTTTTATTTTCATGTTGGATTGATGCCATAACTGTTATGCTTCCATTTAGGTAGGTTTCTAGGTGACAAACAAGCAAGTCGCCAATTTGATGTATGAGACCAACCTTGGGGAAGCCCACAGGGAACTGCATTACATTTACCGTATATATTGTTCAAATTTTATGCTCCCGCATTCCAACCTCGTGATCAAATTCAGTAGTTAACTCAAATTTGCCAAGCCATCTACACACAACACATGCCGAGAATTCTCCATTGGCTATCAACACAACTATATAGTTATGATGATGTATTAAATAGAACCTTTTTTTCACAGTGCACCTCAAGCCAAGAAATCATATCATCAAAGACCTCATATATCCTCTCATCAGGTTCACCTTCAAGAATACAGTGATATCCTCCATCATAAAGCTTCAAAGTTTTGTCAATACTGTTTGACTTCTCATGCAAACTTTTGCTGACAGAGGGATCTGTAACTTGATCGGCATCTCCGTGCAATATCAACAATGGAGATGACACCTATAATCGTAATATCAAGTTAATCCAATTGCCAGTATACACGAATGAAAGTTTCGGGGTTGACTTAGATTTTGAAAACTATATGTATACCTTCTCCAGTTGGTTTTCTATTTCTGCTGTAGTTTTTAGGAGCTCCATTGCAGTCGCAAGGCGCATCTGATCCTTGTAGGCAATTACATTATAAATTGCCTGCAAATAGACAGAAAAATTAGAAGGTGAATTGTGAGCATTTAGTTTGCAAAGATGATTTTAGTATCTTATCATTGAACACTTAAATGTTTAAACTAAATGACAATAAGAAATTGTCATACATAACTTTGTATAACAGTAACTGAAATTGAAATTATCCTTAGATAAGCTAAACAGGTCAATTGGACTGAACAAGTTTACCAAATACGGTGGTTTTAGAGAGATCTGCCATATTGGTGCCAGTGTTTAAATTTTTTTCCTTAGCTTTCGATTTCTTTATTATGTTGGGACTTAAAAAATAGAGTGTATTTTTATAGATGTAATTTATCAGAAAAAATCCGTATTTATTGTCTTTTTTTCCCATGTTTAAAATCAACCATATAAAACACTCCATGCGAAAGTTGCTACCTTGGGACTTAATAGCATAACAGGATGTGATGTCCAATCAGCAAGGAGGTGCCTAAAGCATCACTGAGTTAATAGTCCTACATTAAATTAACTCACCAAACAAATTAAGAAAGGTCGATTAAGGAGTGTGCAATTAAAATAATGTTTAAACAAGAAATAAGGAATACAAGTACACAATCAACATTATGCATGGATAACTAACCATCTTTCGTTTCTTGAGTTCCCTAAATGCCAGCTCTGATATGTCTTTCTGGGGAAACAGCTTTTGTTTTGGGAGGATCCGGGATAACAATCCTAAAGCCTGTAATACTGGCTTAGGTGGAGTGACATCTTCTGCAATCTGGCAGTCAAAAAAATCATACTTAGACAAAAAGTACTGCTTATAAATGAATGCTTGAGAAAAAAATAAAGCTTCTTTTTTGCCAAAATAAAATAAAATGATATATTATATTAGAAAAGCAATAGTACCAAAGAGAACAACTATTTTTGGTTGAGCCCTACATCAATAGAAATATTGAAGAATAACGAACAAATATAAACAAACAAATATTATGCAATTTAGTAACCATATCTTCGGAGACTGATCCACTTTCTTGGTGTATTACAGATTGAACAGGTAAATTCTAGGGAAGTCCTCTCTTATTGGTCGAGCTGTTCGCTCTCGACTGCCTCTACCTCTAGGGTTGGGGTTGAGGAGCTTCCTCCCCCATTGGTTGAGTGGCCCTTAAGTCAGTTGAGTGCTCTCACGGTGGTCGAGCCCTTACATCGGCACGAGTGTGGATCGGCACCATATGTATCTTATTAAAGCAACACACAGCTATTTCTTAGTTGCAGGCCAGAAGTATTACCTTACACATAGGAGCAACAAGAATAGTCCCATCCCACTCATGAGGTTGCTTAAAATGAATCTTCAAGGCTACTGCACCTCCCATGGATTGTCCAAAAAGAAAGCAAGGGACATCCTTGAAATCTGGCTGTGCTGCACTTCCATAAAAATCCATTAGACTATAGAAGACTCTACAATCCATTTGTGAGACTTATAGGTAGATGAGTTCTTGGCAAATGTTAAATAAACAAACTTCATAAAAGTTCTTAGTATTTTTGACGCTTTGCCTAAAAAAGTTACCACTAGACAAAAAAGATGTCTTTAGAGGCTTAAAATAAAGTTTAAAATTTGAATCTGAATACTCATTAAACAAACACATCAAATGCTTAAAAAACACTAGAAAGTGAGCGGTAATTTAACTTCTTATATAGATGTTTGTCAGGATTTCAATTCAAAATTTCCAAACTAGTGATTCTTTCATTTGGTTCAGGCAAGTAATCTATCAAATGATACCTGTGCCCTTAAAATATGATGCAATATATTTCAAAAGTGTGCAGGTACTCGTGGGTTTGACTTGATTCTCTAGTTAAACAAGAAGAGACAATTCAGTCAGCTAAAACTTCGTCAAACACACTGAATTTTAGAAAAAATGTACTTAATGAGTTTCAGGGACACAACTTGGTCGTCTAAAATATATATAGAAACCTAAAATACATTCATTTGAATTCAGTTATAAAGCAGCACCAGTTTTTGGACTTTTGATGGTAAAGCCTAAGACTGTTTTTAGTATTCGACATACACTTGAATATTTAGTATTTTATTTGACAAGAGTTTATATCTAATGATGCTTGAAATAGGTTTGTTGAGGATTTTTTTGAACAATTCTATAATGTATACATTTTTGTAATCTGTAGAGTTTTCTGCTAAGTTTTTCCCAAGTTTCAAGTTAACCTGTCAATCCATTCCCAAGTCTGTATTATGTAACATTTTGTTGCATAAACCTTATATAGTTTTTTAATAGCTATCAGATGCAACAAAATAATCTTTTTATCGACTACAAGTAAAAAAATAAACAATTGATGGGGTTACATACAAAAGCAATCTTGGTGAGACCAAGAAATTCATTTGTGCAATTCTAGTATAATAGTTGCACTAAATATAATGAGTGCAACAATAGAAGAAATAAAATAAGCATGCAACAAGGACTAAATAAAAGAGCTCTGTGTACCATCTAGAACCCTTAAATGAATGCTACGACCATGGAGGAGGGAAAATGTAATCTGCAATATTAAGAAAAAAAAGGGAGAATGGAAGAAGAGTCAAGGGGCTAGATGGCTTTATAATCTACCAATGCATGGTCATCAATGAGAAAAGCAATGGATATGGGCTTCAAAGTGTCATCTAAAGTCTGTGTTGCAGGAAACACACCCTTCCCCCTCGCCCACCCTTTTCTATTTGGAAACGCCCCAGAAATGCCCTGGAACCTCCAGACGGTTCCAGGGTGTTTTTG
This sequence comes from Torreya grandis, assembly GCA_037957365.1. Lineage (NCBI taxonomy): Eukaryota > Viridiplantae > Streptophyta > Pinopsida > Cupressales > Taxaceae > Torreya > Torreya grandis. The sequence goes on from JARHVA010000006.1 coordinate 5,425,111, forward strand.
GCTGTTTCTCGGTGTTTCCAAGGGATTCTGGCGGAAAAAAAGGTCAAAGCCAACAAAATTTTTTAAAAAAATAGACTAACCAGACAATATAGATATAAAATAAACATTTAAGTATAAGTTTAAATTTAGATAGGGATATCTAAATGTAAACTTATATTTTATATATACACTTTCAGAATGTTTGAGAGTGGTTTCGGACCTCTAGGATCTATAATGCGAATTTTAGGTTTTGGAGGATCCTATTATATTTCAGACTTCGTCAGATTTCAGGGTTTCAGGATTTCAGACTTAGCCATATTTCAGGGTTTCAGGATTTCAGACTTAGCCATATTTCAACATCATAGGAGGTATGAAGGTTGCATGAAGGGATGTAGGTATGATAGAATAGTATGAGAACATCTCTTGCAAAGTGCCGCAAGCTGATCCCACCCCATTCCCGGTGCACCCTTTAAGGCGTGCAACTCGGGAAGCTTTGATGCACCGGGGAGCCCCTACAGACTAGATGATTTATATTCAGTAAATGATAAAGTTGAAAAATTAAGGAGTGGCATTCATGATTTTGAGGACAATCAAGATGATTTGTTCTAGATTTGAATGTAGGTTTTGTCTTTGAAGTAACGAATGAAGGAATACCATATATTTTTAAAGAGTTTTATCTTTTATAGATTAAAAATGAGTATTATGCATTGTTTTTATATATATATATATATTGTTTGGAAGTTTCCACGGCGTTTCCAAATCAAGAGTTTATGAAAAATTGGCGTTTCCTCATTTCAGAAACATTGCCATTTCCATTTCCAGACAACCCAGGTCTGTAACTTGCAGTGGACAAATTGTTGAGTGGACAGGAGGGGTTGCTTGATAAAATGAAATTGATTTAATCTTGATGTGGTTTTTGATTTAATAAGAGATAGCCTCTTAACTGATTTCTTGTCAGAAGCAATATCTACCTTGTCTTGGTGGCCAAATTTTCTCTGCCATTTAAAACTACTATAAAATTACTCATTCTCTTTTATTCTAAACTATTCTTAGTTACCTGAAAATTAAATATTGTTTGGACGTTTCCACAGCGTTTCTGAATCAAGGATTTTTGAAAAATTGGTGTTTCCTCTTTTCAGAAAAATTTCCATTTCCATTTCCAGACAACCCAAGTCTGTAACTTGCAGTTGGACAAACTGTTGAGTGGACAGGAAGGGTTGCTTGATAAAATGAAATTGATTTAATCTTGATGTGGTTTTTGATTTAGTAAGAGATAGCCTCTTAAGTGATTTCTTGTCAGAAGCAATATCTACCTTGTCTTGGTGGCCAAATTTTCTCTGCCATTTAAAACTACTATAAGATTACTCATTCTCTTTTATTCTAAACTATTCTTAGTTACCTGAAAATTAAAATTGTGTTACACGGGGACGCATCCCTAGATTTTGTTAGAATAATCTTCACTTACGTCCCTATTTAATAGGGGTTTTTGTTAGGTGTTCAATACCTATAAATATTGCACCATTTCTATTTTGTTTTTAATCAATGACTGAATAATATTGTGTTCGGCTTCTATTGTTTTTTTAGATTTGGTATTAGAGCAGGTCTATGTGAAAATGTAAGAAGAAGAGAGAGAGGAAGAATCTAGGAGCTTCAAGCACTCTGTTCCCAATCTTGTGCAAGCTCCATTAGCAGCACAAATTCTTCCCGTGAGATTCCTATGGAAGCATAAAGAAAAAATGCAGCTCTGTTAAAGAGCGTAACCTGGAGGAAGCTCTACGCTTAAGAACATTCCAACCACGTAGAAGCGTTGTTTGAGAATTTTGTCTTGAAGCGCCATTCTTGGAATACATTCAATCTTCACTTGACAGCAAAAGTGCCATCTTTGAATGAAAACTCTCCACTGAGGCATTACAACCACGAGGATTAAGGCATTGAACTTTATGAGAAAAAAAAAGCACCATCCCAAGCAAAAGGAAACGCCAACTTGGTAAAAGCATTCAAAGATATATCAAAGTGCCATATCAAGTAAAAAAGCGCTCCTAGAAAGAGTGAAGTGCAGCCGAGGAACAGGCATTGCTGTTTAGAAGCCTCAGAAAGAACAAAAACATTGTTTCTGAAGACTTTCAGTCCAAAAACCAGCCCACAAGTGGTGCACCCAGCTTGGAGGAGCGCAAGCTGCAAAGTTGCTTCACATAGATCTCTCCCCATTGGCATTTTTGAAGAAATTTTGTCGAAAAAGGCCCATAAAGCCTTCAAAACAATCCCGAGTAGAACAATCAGAAAAATCAACACAAGCACAAACCCCATTCACAATAGGTCTATAAAATCTGTGGAAAAACAGGCCATGAACTGAGGTATTGATGGTACAATGCATTTATTCAGGGCTCCTGACAAAAGAAGAAGAAACCACAGACCACATGTACTTGGAAACCGAAATCTTCTTCACAGCAGCAACATGGGAATGTTGTCGAAGATAATGGTTCTTCTAATGAGGTTTATCTCTATGCTACACAGACAACTAAGGACATCCCTCCTTCAAATTCAGTCTGGTACGTGGATTTTGGTGCCACAAGACACATGATAGGACCCAAGGATTGGTTCACCACTTTGAACTCTTCATCTTGTCGAGGTCGTGTATTTCTTGGAGATGATACATCATATAGTGCCCAAGTAACAGGAGACATTTTCTTAAGTCTTGGTAATCATGGATATACAATCACTAACGTCTTATATGTTCTAGGCTCACCAAAAATCTATTGTCTGTAAATCAATTGCTTGATCACAACCTCATGGTTGCATTTGATCACCAAAATGACAAAAAGTTGTCTCATTCGAGACAAGCCTCGAAGCTCAAAAATTGTTACAAGAGCTTCTAGTGTAGAAAAAATGTTCCAGCTTGATGTTGTCCATAAAGCCAATCAAGTTTTAGTTGCAAAAGATACCAACTCAACTAATCTTTGGCACATAAAGTATAGACACTTAAGTTTTGGGTAGCTAACTGTACTCAGTAGACACAACATGGTGAGAGGCCTTCCCTCACTAAAAACGAATACTAATATATGTTCCAATTGTTTAGCTAGAAAACAACACCGAGCTCCATTTGGCACAAGTACATATGGGGCTTATGGTTCATTAGATCTAGTGCATACCAATTTGGGTGGGCCAATGTGCTCCAGTGTTAATGGATTCCAGTATTTTCAGCTCTTTGTTGGTGAGTATGATTCATGAAAAATGTGGGTATAGTGTTTGCAGACTAAGGATCAAGCTTTTGCAGTCTTCAAAGAATTCAAAGCCTCTGTGGAACATGAATCTGGTTGTAGAATTCATGTCCTCTGCTCAAATCAAGTGGGGAAATACACTAAAAGAACTCTTTGGATTCCTAAAAGTAAATGGCATTCGTCGACAACTAACTGAACCTTACACCCCACAACATAATGGTGTTGCAGAACGGCGAAATTGCACTATTGTGGAAATGGTATGTAGCATGATTGAGGACTAACAGCTGCCTTGTACATATTGGGCAAAAGCAACTCACACAGCGGTCTACCTACTAAATCGGGCTCCCACCAAAGCTCTCAATGGTATTACTCCACAAGAAGCATGGACTGGGAATAAGCCTTCTATATCACATCTTCGTGTTTTTGAATGTAAGGCATATACTCATGTCCCTAAAAAAGAAAAGAAAAAACTAGACAAGCAATCATTGGCATGCATTTTCTTGGCTAAAACGAAGAGTTGAAGGCTTATTGACTCATGGATCCAAAAACTAGAAGATACATGTCAGCAGGGATGTTGTATTTGATGAGAAGGGTGAGTGCAATCTACTCTCCACACAATCACAGAATATTGGCATTGGACTTTAAAACACTTATAATATTGATCGTGGTAGTGAGAATGAGGACAATGAAGATGGTTAGCCATGGCCTCCACCACCCACTAATATTGTTCAACATATGCCCAAGTGGTATACAAACACAATATGAGATACAAGAGTGGATGCAGTCCCAAACATTTCCACTATAGGACCAAGGACTCGTAGCGTGGCTCGTGCAGAGGTGAATTTTTCCCTTATGAGCACAGTTGCAGAATCATTTGAGCCCTCAATGGTTCAAGAAGCTCAGGAGTCAAAGCCTTGGAAAGAGGCCATGGATACAAAATATCAATCACTGATGAAAAACAAAACATGGCAGCTTATTGATCTTCCATCAAAGAAGATGCCTATCGGTTGCAAATGGATATTTAAGACCAAGGACAAAGCAGATGGCAACATTGACAAGTACAAGGCAAGACTTGTTGCAAAGGGCTACACAAAAAAAAGAAGGTATTGACTACAAGGAGTCTTTTGCTTCCATAGCGAAAGAAAAAGACTATCATAATGGTTTTTGATATGGTTGCACAATTTGAATGGAAAGTCCATCAGATGGACGTAAACGATGCCTTCCTAAATGGAGATCTGCAAGAAGAAGTCTACATGACCCGAGAGTTTTGTTTCACCTGGTCAAGAACAAAGGGTGTGTAGACTCATCAAGTCTCTTTATGGTCTCAAATAGGCTCCCAAAGTTTGGTATATAAAGATTGACGAGCATCTTCATCATGGATCCCAGAGGAATCCATATGATCCAAATCTCTACCTCAAGGAGCAAAGGAGAGAAATCGTGATTGTAATTATGTATGTCGACAATCTAGTCATCATCAACAGTCCAATGAAGATGATTGATGCAACAAAGAATAATTTCAAATGATCGTTCGACATGATAGATCTCAAGCTATTGCACTATTGTCTTGGTTTGGAAGGATGGCAAAAGGGGCACCACATCTCTGTCTCTTGAATGAAGTATGCCAAGACCATGCTCAAGAGATTATGGATGATGGATTGCAAACCTATTACAAAAACTCTAGAAACAAGACTTCAACTATCTCATTCAAATCCATCACCACCTGTAAATGTCACTCTCTATTGACAATTGATTAGGAGTCTCATTTACTTGATATACACTAGGCCAAATATTAGCTATGCTATTTGCTATCTTTCATAGTTCATGCATGATCCGAAAATGAGTCACTCGAAAGCAGTAAAGCAGATATTGAGGTACATCCGAGAAACTATGGAGTATGGCCTAGAATGCAAGAAGAATGATCAACTCTTCTTGATAGGTTACACAGACACAGATCATACAGGTTCAATTGATGACAGGGAATCCACATCTGGATTCGTTTTCTTTCTAGGATTTGGTCCTATCTCAAGGGGGAGCAAGAAGTAAAACTTTGTTTCTTGATCTTCTACTGAGGTAGAATATTGTGTAGCAACAAGAACTATCTGTGAAGTGATATGGCTATGTCGCATACTTGCAGGATTAGGAGTACCACAAACTCAGTCTACGATTCTATACTACGACAATTAGGATGTTCTTAAACTTGTTCGCAAACCAGTGTTTGATGAGCACACGAAGCACATTGGAGTTCAGGGTCATTTCATACACAAGCATGTTCAACAACACAACATTCAGCTCCAGTATTGCCCCACTCAAGATCAGTGTGCAGATGTCTTCACAAAGTCACTTGCACGTGAGTAGTTTGAGACATTCAGAAATTATCTTTTGTATTCTCAAGACTATGATGAATTAAGGGGGGGGGTGTGAGAATAATCTAGTTGGTGATCAATTCACCATAGTAAATAAATATGTAAATGAGTTAAATACTCACATAGAAATAAATTAGAATGTTGGGATATTATAAATCCTGCATTCTTTTATTTTAGACTGGGTTGTTATATAGTTCACCTGTAGTTTAGATTAGCATGATTTGATTTACTTACATCCCTATTTAATACGGGCTTCTGTTAGGTGTTCAATATCTACAAATATTGCACCATTTGTATTGTTTTTTTTTAATGAATCATTGAATAATATTGTGTTCGGCTTCTATTGTTTTTAAGAGATATTGGTGACATCCTAGACGTTTTATGGACATGGGGATTTGTGGGGGATGTCTCTAATTTTTAAAAAAAAAATATGATGATTTTACTTTAAAACAGACCCCCTCCCCCTGACCTACCTCCCCAAAATAAACGTTATTTTCAGAAAAAAATAATTAACCCTAATCTCGAAAGTATCATAAAAAACATTAAATAAAGTTTAAACCCCTAAATTTCGTTGAACAAAATTAAAATATTTAAATATTAATTTTTATATATTATTTTAATAGGCATTCCCCCACCGTCCCCAAAATATTACAATTTTTTTGCCGTCCCTTAAACCCATCCCCACGTTAGCATGCCCTCCACCTCTCCCGCCACACCCGTCCCCAAGACTTAGGTAACTACCCTATTATGTTGTGATAGATGAATCGCATAATTGACACCGTCTGAGTTATTCCCCCTACCATGTCAATGAACTTTAAGCACAAATTCTTAAGCAGATACATACCTCTTACTTTGGAGAAGTGTTCAATAACATCGTCAACAAGCTTATCAAAGCTTGGAATAAAACCATGCAACCCTTCTGAAAGGCCAAACCCTGGATAATCCATTGAGAACACACCATATCCAGCTGCAGCAATAGTCCTAGCAATTCCTGCAGGCTTACAATTTTTAAAAAACCACTCTCATGCATTTGTGAAACAATGAAATTTGGGAGATTGACTTTGAAAATGTTTTTCAAAAATCAAAAACATAACTTCAGTTATACAGTTGTAAAATAATGCACCTCACCTTCAAAGAAAAATGTACAAGTGTCTCCATATCCATGGCAAAAGCAAACAATGCCCTTAACATGAATGGACTCTGGAAGCCAACTTTTGGAGAATATCTCCAGCCCTCGTGAGTTTTTTTCATAACTCTGCTCATTCAAGTTAATTACACTTTACAACTGAAGAAGCATATATAATTTGTTCTAATGCTTGCAAAGATTTAGACCCTAATAAAGTAACCTGTTACAATTTGTCTACCATATTATTACTTCTAGGAGAAAAACGGTGATTTTGACAACTGATAATGAACGGTAGTTGAAGTCAAAAGAAAAAGGAAGAAATGATTTTCATCGAAAGATACCTCAAATATACCTACACAAGATAAACTGGCAGCAATAGGGGTTTTTATCCAGGACTTGATGATGCATAACAATATTAGGTTCTAAAAATTTATGTAAGTGCTATGTATTAAAAAGAGTAAAAGTCCACTAATAATTGTCCTAAACAGAGTTTTGACAAATTTGATTTCCCTGATTAAAAGTATATAGTAGGTGTTGACATTCAAATGCCTGTTGTAGATTTTCAAAGAACTTCAAAATGCAAAATTCAGAACTAATGTAACAGATAATCAATTAAAAAGGATGAGTTTGTGGTCTTCTGTAAAATAAAGGGGCAATGAAGGGGGATACAATCACTTGTAGTCAGATTTTGACCAATATATTGATGTTTTTAGCAAGTATAATATGCTCTAGAAAAAGATTGATGTTTACAAGGTTTATATCTTAAAATCATTTTGATAAAAGCATAGTTAGAATATTTTGAAACACATTAAACAATTCCGAATTCTGTCATGATTGAGCAAGCTGTTGTCATTGAACTGCCATGAAGAACATGGACAGATAATACAGCTTATGTGTAATAGGTCAAACTGATATTGACGTTATTAGGATAATAAATAGTGAGTGGGGAGAGAAGAAACTCTCATGTAGCAAATCATGACGGTATCATGCCCCAAGAATAAAGATGGATTGTAAATAGTATACCTCATTAGTCTTTACTCCTGATGGTGTCATCTGCAAGAAGGCAAAAAGTTGTATTAAGATAATGTGAAAGACCATTACTGTATATATCTCCATTAGGAGATCCAAAACCCATTAGCAATACTAAATAGTAATTGTCCAAAAACAGTTGATCAATTATGATACACCATGAGTACTTTCAACACATTATGGTCCATATAATATATTTAGCCCATCGCTTTAAAGGCTCAACATTAAAGCAAAATGAGGCTGATCTGCTTCAAATACTTTTCAACAATTCTTGGTTGTTGGTTATGCTCTGAACTATGTAGAGAATCAGAGATCATACCGTTTACCCACCATACTACATCGGTGCAATGCTGCAATGGGCAATGTGATAAGGAGGAAAAAAGTGACAGTTATATATAAGAACCTATTCTGTAGAAGTTCAACACATTATGGTCTACATAATGCATACAGTGCATCACGCTTTAATGTTGGAAAAAATTAGCCACATCCAAACAGTAACGAGGAGCCTACCAAAAAGCCTCGTTCATAAAAGGGCTGGCAGATCAGTGGTAGAGCACCACAGCATGTAAATCGGAGATCCTAGGTTTGAGTCCTAGCTGGTCCATGGAAGATAACACTGAATGTAAAGGCAAAACATGCAAAGTCCATGGACTTCAGTTAATTTTCACAGATTACTGGTTAATTGTTAGAATATGAATAAAAGTGAATGCATTATTTATACACAACGCCATAATGGTGCAATGCAACAGACAGCTAATGTTTCAACGTACAACCCTGCACAGCCCCCAATCCTATGACCCATGAACAAATGAGGCAATAGGGAAAGACGAAATAGGATGGCTTACCAATTCATAGTGGCTTTTGCCAAACACTTACAGCTAGGGCTTTTGCCATCCACTCACAACTAGAGCTTTTGCCAACCACTGACAACCAAAGATGCCAAATCTCATCATGCAATGCAAACCTCAATCACTAATGGAGCTTAGTTTACAGTGGCGCTTTCCCTATCTCTGGATAACACCATAAGTTCATGTCACGAGTAAAGCAAAACAAATGTTGTTGGTCTCATGGTTAAGTTTACTCTAACTGTCACTTCCTGAGATTTTTTAGGCTTTGATATTCAACACATACTACTACCAGACTGAAATGCCATTTCAGATGAGTTACAAGTTATTTTACAAAGATGAAAGAAACTGATCATTAAATATGACTTTGACCAACTATGCACCGCTAGGATAAAGTGCAAACGATTAGCCACAAAATTCTAATAATCAGGGAATGGGTGACACCGTGACCTCAGTAAACTAGGCAGCTAAATTTTGTCATTGCTCTCGTTTCAGAAAAACTTTTAAGGGCAAGTGTTTGTCAATTGGCTGATTTTTTACCATTTTTTCAAAAATAAAGTTTGTCAAATCTAACTCAACTATCTAATACTTTAAAAAAAAAATTGCGGTCCTTAAAGTTTTCCTCCTCTTAATCAATGTTCAAACTACATTGTAATTTCATGAAAGAGAATACTAAGGAATCTCGCCTTGAAGAGACAGTGATCAAGCTTCTGTTGAACCGGGGTGAATACTTCACGCACTCGTCTCCTAGCTGAAGCATAATCCATATTCTCTTGAGCAAGTTTGTTCATTTCCTCATCTACACCTTCTATAAGCTTGGGCCCATGGATCTTATGCACTGCTGAAATCACAACCCTGCCATTGACCCTCTCAACTGAAACACTATCCCTTCTCATTTCCTTTTTGGCTGGGTATTCTCTCATGCTCCATCCTAGGCCTTCTCTAGTTTTAATTCCCAAACTAACCACAGATCCACGTGAGCTTATCCTGGATGACCATAAGGCTTCCATCCCGACACTCTGAGACAGTGATCGTCTGTACTCTAATGGTTTTCAGACGACTAAAACAGTATTTTGCAAGCCAGAACACATCCAATGATATTGGATTGCCTAAGTCCAGACCCAATTGCCCAAAACATTATTTTGCACACCAAAATTCATCAAACACTATCTGACTGTCTAAATCCAGACCCAAATGGCCAAAACAGTGTTTTACAGACCAGGACTGATCTGATACTACTCGATTGAGTCTACATCCAGACCTACATACAGCAAAGATATAATGACAAAATTGTACAGATCATGATTCGAGACTAAAAAGGGGAAGTATCCAATTAAAAATCATGAACCCAAAAAGAAGACGATTATTGAGTTTAAAAAAAAATCACTCTTGTAGAAAAGAGAGTGTAATAATAATAATAATAAAATTTTTAACGTCCACGAGACTAAAAATAGTCTATGGGACAGCAAGACAACTCACGCAGATTTAAGTAGCACTGTTCGCTGCTTGTGTAGGCTGATGATGAGCCCCCCTAATTGCTCAATGTGCTCTTCGTTGAATAGGTTATGCCAAGAACTGTCACATATAGTATCCGCAAATTTATCTCTGCTATCTTTGTAGGCCTCACATTCTAGAATAAAGCGCTGTTCAGTTTCCACTTTCCCAGAATTGCAAAATCTGCAAATTCTCTCTTCCCAAGCCTCCTTTGGCCTCTTCCAACGCCCGGTCTCACAACGAAGTTGGTGAGAGTTGGTTCTCAGCTGAGCAATAAGAATTTTAGCCCTCCAAGAAATGTTGGCTCCTATGTACGCTTTTTGGAGTTGATCACAAGTGGGGTTGAACTCATTTATATAATATAGTTTCTTCCCCCCGATCTCGCTTCCCCAATTTCTCTTGTAAAATTTCTCCATAACAAAGACTTTTATTTCTTTATTATTTGTGGGGCACATATTGAATTGAATATTCCATTTACTCATCCATGTGATATTTTGTTGCATCCATGTCCTTTTTCGCTTACATAGTGTATCACTAAAAACAACTTTAGGCCATCTATCCTCTTCCATTTTTTCGATTCTTTTTAAATAGCTTAAAAGGCGAACCATAGCAAGTGCCTCGATAAGAACAGCGCCCATTTCACTTAGCATGATGTCATATGGAACCGTGCTTTTGATTTTAATCTTGCTTGTAATCAAGCGCTTTTGGATTCCTTCAATTTGTTTCCATTGTGCTATAGTAGTGCTGCTGGCCCATAATTCACACCCGTAAAGAACAACTGACAGCACAAGATGACCGAACAAGGTTTGAATAGTTTTCCAATACCACAACTCCGCTTCACGGCACTTATTCTGAAGAGCATAGAAAGCCTTCCACCCACCTAATGTATAAAATAAAAGGAATGCAAAACCCAAAAACCTGCCTGAATTTTCCATGAGCAGTTTGACTGGGATTTGACTTTGTGGACCCACTTTTATCATCATTTTTGACACACGAATGGAATTCGAGACACTACATTGCTGACCTGTCATGAAGTAGACTTTTCACTGTTAGTCATTTTTTATTTGTCGTCGTTGCAGCGTGTAAAAAGAATATAAGAAAGAAACGCATCATTCCCGCTAAGGTCGATTAACGTTAGTAGAATCTGAAAATGGGTCGCTCTCAGCGGGTCCCCTGTTGGGGGCTATTTTGCCTAAAAAATTGATAAATGGGGTTTTATGGAAACATAAATTTGTTTCAGCTGTTTAAAAAATATATTTTTCTGAAATTTCTGAGTAACGATTGTTTTAGAAATCATTTCTCTGTCCAGAAAAGTAGTAGGGGACCCAAAAAAAATATTCTTTTATCCCTTTAAAATTTCTCTTGCCAAATTATAGGTATTAGATTTTATTGCAATAATGATTTTATTTTTTATCTTATTTTTCTTAAACAGAGTGAAAAAAGGAATTGCATAGGACTTTGGTAGTGCTGAAAAATCTTGTTTTTTCTCTGCAACTTTTGTTGAGAGAATTTAGTTTGCCCTTTTTTATAGAATCTCAGTGTAAATACATCTTACATTTCAATTCGAAAAACTTACTAAATAGAATTACGTAGAAATTAAATAGAGGGAGATAATATTTATATAGAATGGATAAAGATTAGTTCATAAAATTCAAATGGGAGATAAGTACACCAAAGGAGGAACTAACACATACAACATAGAAGTAATTGAAAATAAAGTGAACAGTTGTTAGTTTAATCAGGGAAGACGTTTGGCTCATAAAAAGTTCATTAGGGATCAATTTTTACAAAGATGTTTGGCTCATAAAAAGTTCATTAGGGATCAATTTTTACTGCTAGTAAAATTTGACACGATATAAAAGATGAGGCTAGGATCATGCCCTTGGAGAATTTGGTAGAATGAATACCCCTCAAACCTTCGCACTTAGTTTAAGATTGTTGCATAAAGCAGTGGTCAACAAAAAAACAAAGATAAAAGAATACAAATGTCGGGATTTTTTTGAGGAGAATGGTCTAATCCCTCTTGTCATTGTTTTACTATACGCTTACCTTTATTTCAAATCACATTTTTATTGAAAATTTTGAGATTTAATATCATCCTTTGCATTTATTGTTTCATTTTTCATCACTACGACTTTGGGTAGGCCTTTGGCCTTATATAATAACATCTCACATAGATATTACAACTATTGAAGCTATATCTATTAATTGAGAAGTTGTTTGCAATGGCACCTTCAACGAAAAAACCTTAGAAGTTCATTCCAGAAGTATTTTGCAAGGTAATGACTTAGAACTCCCCAATAGATATTACTTATTCTTGATTTTGACAACACATGTAAATGGTTCGAACAATGAACTTTGATAGGGTATTTTGTTGGCAGAATTCCCTCTAAAAGTATGCTCAAAAGCTAGGTGCAATCTGATTGGACCACTTATGAGATTAAAGTGGACGCAGTCCAAAATATGGCTAAGGACTTCTTTTCATTTCACTTTGCTAATACTCAACATGCTTTTGTTGTTCTGCAAAAAGGCCCTTGGTATGTTTGTAGATCTTTGCTTGTTTTCTCCCTTTAGACGCATAATTTTAATGTCTCCGAGCACCTGACCCTTAAGGTTCTGGGTTAGATGAAATTCTTTGGTCTCCCTTTACCTTGTTGGCACTTTCTTTATTGTTCCATTGCCTCAATAGACCATTTTATTTGTCATGAACTGAAAAAAATTATTCAACCCATCCTCAAAAGTGGGTCTATGTCAAGGTTGACCTCTCACACAACCTTAAGGAGATCATTGGCATTCAAATAGGGAGCACCTGACATGTTCAAAGAGTGCTATACATTAATTTTCCCAATACTTATTTTCATTGTCAAATTTTTAAACATAAAATTAGAGATTTCCCTTTATTGGCATCTCATACCAAACCAATTTTAAAACCTTCGACTGTAAATGCTCAGTCTAGTGGCAAGGATGGTTAGATCACTATAGGTGGCTTCAAATATGTAAGAAATAAGGTTGTTGTCACAAACCCTAATGCAAGTACCTCAAATGGCACAACTCATTTTACTTTATTTTTTATTAATGAACCTTAATAAGTGTAAAACTTTGAACTAATTCAGATTGTATAAAATATAGAAATAAACATATATTTGAATGTAAAAGGTATAAATTGATTTGATACTTACGCTTGATAATTATGCAAAGTATGAAGGGGATTAAGATACTTAGCATTTTATTGTAATGTACAAGTTTGAGACTGAATGCAGGGGCAAAAAGACAAGAAACTAGACTGTGAGTTGCTCAAATCAGGCACTGGATCTTTGGGCATACTTGGATAGAACTATAAACTTTGGTTGGTACCAGTTGATAAAAGCAACTGAATTTTACAATTTCATCTCTATATATTTTGCTTCTCTATTTTGATATAGGTCATTGTGCATGCTTGTCTTCTATCTCTATTTGTGATCCCGAGCATTGGTTGAATGCGCAATACCCAAAAACATATATCCTTCTCTTAAAACCCTGAGTTCACTAGTGACCATAAGTTTTGGTCTAAAAATGGAAAAATAAGGTGGGCTAAGTTGATTCCAACCACTTTCAGATGAATGGTTGATCATTGCCTACATATCTAATACTCTGAAGAGGGAAATCAAACCGCATGTAACTCTTTCTATTAGGTGAATGTGTGAAATTATGCTCCTTGAATGTATGCAACCTGTGATCTAGTTTTCGACACTTGATAAATGACAACTTTGGCTTGGCTTTGAGTTTATTTAGAATTGGCTAGGACCTACTCCCTGTGATTGATGGTTGAATTAGAAATAATAGAGCAATCCCTTTGAATGTGCATGTGTTTGAGTGTGCTTGATAAATGTTTGATATATGGGGAATAGACTTAAAACTAAATTTTATTTATACAGAACTCTTTGAGTACTTTCTCATGCCACCAACATGTGAAATGTAATGGCCAACCCATAAGCAAGATTTCAATATTAAAATTAACTATTTTTTGGTACGAGATGAGTCCAAAAATCCAAACCTGTCTAAGTTTGTCAGTTATGTCCACAAGGTAAGAAGGTTGAACTGATGATTTGGAGATAGTTTAAAAATGATTTTGAGTAAGTCAGACATAAATTAAGGAATTATTGTAGATGATTAATAGCAAATTGGAAAGGTTGTACCCATGGAAAATATGTAAGTGTGAGACAAGGATGAAAGAGAGGCGTATGTGTATGCACAAGTCATTTAAGATGAAGGTAAGTCAAAATCGACATTGCCAAGTATTTAATCCAATTTTAGTCTCCAAATGCCCCCTTTTTATTATAGTATTGAAATGAAGTATAGTGCAAGAGTAAAAGGAAAAGAAATGTACCTGAGTGTGCACATCATGTTTTGTCTTTGGGATAAGGCTCCAAATATGTAACTTGTTCCATGCAGCCTATAATGAACATAAAATGATCAATGTTCATGTATGAAATATGAAATCTAAACTATAATTGAAACTTTTTAAAACATAAAGAGTGAGGAAGGAATACACTTGTAAGTGGGTGAACTATCTTGCCCTGTATCATGCTGTTGGAGATGATGTTTCCTCATTAAAGCATTGAAAAAATGTGATTCCTTGTTGAAAAACTTAGAGAATTGGGGAAAATCCCGATTTTAAATTAAGACAAGCACATGGGTTGGGAATATAAATGCCCTCAACCCTCATTGAAAGGGAGTAGTGCCTAGGCCAGTAAAATTCATTGAACCTCAATCACATTACTCATGTAACTAATCTTTCAACTAATTATGTACCCCAACATGCTACGGTGGAAGCCACATATAGTTCACTTTGAGTAATTCCAAGACCATTGAGCATCATTGAACCTCAACCACATTACCTCAATATACATGAATCATCCATTGTAGACAAATATATAAATTCAAGGGTTCTCACTTCTAGGTACCATCAAATATGTTTGAAAATAGAAACTGCAAAAGTGTGTATGTGCATGAACAATGTTCATGCCACATAATTGGTACCAACATGATAACTGTAATAATGTGTGTGCATGAATAATCTTCATGCCCCATAATCTAAACTCATCAATGTCAACATGATATACAATGTTATGCATCTATATGCTACTTTGTCACAAACTTGAAAACATGTAACTCTTATTCTTGTAAATGTGTGTATGTATGCTTCACATATGCTTTAAATCTATCTAAATATATGAATATCTAAGAACCTGTAACTTATTTTCATGTAAATTGAGTCCATATGCATGGCATATGCCCCAAAAATGTGTTCCAATTTGTAAATACATGTCCCATATTTGAATCAATCTAATATTGGAACCACTCTAAAATCTATAAATCTTGAAACCTATGTCAAAATCTGAATTTTATATTCATGGAGGCTTAAGTCTCTATGAAATCCCACTAACATGCCCTCCTTTTAAGGTGAGGGATGTAGCATGTCAGTTACTCATATCAAAAGAAAAAAGTTAACCATGTCATGTTATGTAAAATATGTAATCATTTGGAATCGTGTCAACATGCGAAGAATATGCCATCATAGTAATGAGTATGTCATGAAAGCATATATGAAACATGTGATGCAAAGTAAACAAGTTTCATGCCAATACAAATTTAATAATTAGGCACACAATAATAGTCATCACTTATATAAGCACTAAATAATACTATACAATGAAATTGCATGATGTGAATCATGGCACCACACATAAGTGGGGATGGGTGTGATATAGATCACATCACCTAAAAATGCAACAAGGTCAACAAATAATCCTATATTAATTCACTCATAAGCATAAAATGTCATAGCCATAACACACACAGTAGAAGCACACACACTAACACTTAGTGTCGCACATAAGGCCAAGGCCCTTATACAAGAGATAATAAAATGCCACACACACAAGGTCAAGGGCCTCAAAAATTGGATAATAAGATGTCGTGCACACAAGGCCAAGGGCTGAAAAAAATAAGTAATGCTTAGCCTATTATGAAAGGAAACAACATCAATGAAGTATAGAAAAAGTAATCTAGTCTATACCATAAATGCATGTCAATGTCACAATATAGTAAATTAACATATCAATGAAATATAACACTGTAAAGAGTATGAGCAATATTAAGATGTGGTATAACTCAACATGGTAAATGGAAAGGTCATAGAAAGATATAACTTGAATTACTGTGACCTATGGAAACATATGCTCCTAGTGTTGGCATGGCCCTTGGGAATAGGAATGTTTAACATCATGCATCCATGTATCATGTATATTTACATATGTAGATACTAAAATTTGGTCTTCGACACTTGACACTGATAATCTTGATACACATTTACCACACCTAACTTAAGCACTCAAACAAAGTCTTAATTCATAATTATCTCACACTTTCATGTTATCTTTTGAGCCAACCCTTCCATTAAATTGTTACTCACCTATGAAAATCTCATTGTCTATTTCAAACCTGCTAAACATCCCACACATACATCTCTAGACTTTAAGTTCAGTTTAATTGTACATAGGGAGGTTCCACCAGACCTAATCAATATTTGTCAGGATGCGAAACACCAAAAGCACACAGTTGATTACCAAACCAAGCAACTTAATATGCGGAAATTAACCAGATTCAACAAGTAACTAGAATTCAGAATAACACAGAATATGAGAGACAATACACAACTTGTATTAATAACTCTTACATAAAAGAATACAATAAAGAAGATGCCACTTCTTCTCCACCACCTCTTCAGAGGTTTCCCACACCTCAAGTGAACAATAATTCTCTCCTGAAAGCTCTCTCAACTAGGTCCCAACACCCAACTCAAACACAGAGTTGGTGTTCACCTTACACCTGTGCTCCACGCACTCCACAAGTGCTCCACGCACTCCACAAGTACTCAAAGTACTTCAAGTAGATCTCCCATGAACCTGCAACAACCTGCAATTCAACAGACCATACTTATGGAAGGAACAGCCTTGCCTTCCTCTTAGCTCTCCATGTACTCCATGTACATACCAATGAGTACACACCGTACTCTAAGTAGATCCTGCCTGATTCTGCTCCCTGTTGTGTTGCTGTCTTATTAGATCTCCAACCTACAGATCAATACTGGTTCTGCACACCTGTGAACCTTGACCTTGCACACACACACACCTGCAAATCAACGATCTTACTTACCATGTAGATCTCCTATAAGGGCCATGCACACCTGATGACCAAGATCATACACACCTGAAGAATCTAGCTGACTCTCCAATCCAGCACCCACACACCTGGTACTGTGGCACTAGGAAGAACGCACCATTGCTCTACCTCTTTCTGAAGGAGCTATTTGCTCTCTTACTCCCTAGCACTAGTTTACAATACAACCATGAGTCTATTATATAGATCTCATCCAAACAATAATTAGACATCTAATTACAATAATTAGATCTGCAGCTCTCAGTCTAAAAATAGCACTAAGCATGCAAACACTTGGTTTGTCAACCAACTACCCGTAATAAACTCGCAGTTGAACCACACAGGCGACCGATGTCGGTCCCTGTCTACCTGGAGGTGACCGACGCCGGCCGATCCCTGACCGATGTCGGTTGCTTCTCTTCACAATCCTGCCAACGTCGGCTGATCAGACCGACGCCGGTTGCTCTGCAACTCAGCAACCCTCAACAACCTCCTCTCCTATTTGCATCAGTGAAGCTTTTAGCTCCACAACTTAACAATCTCCCACTTGGAGATAAATAGCTGCACTGTACCTGTACCTGTACTCTGTCTAATCTATTTCTTGGTTTGTATCACTCTTCAAGCTCAATCCTGAAGACAACCCACCACACATCCCGTGGTGTACCTCCTGTCATCCGAGCACCCTGCCACATCCGAACCTACAAACCCATGTAGTGAAGTCCTGACCCTGCATAGCATGAATCCCTGCTGTTGGTCCCTCTCAAATACCTGAGAACACACTTCCCTGAATTGGCTCCTAACTCTCTGACAGCTCCCACTCCATGGGAATACTCAGGTTTATACCAGACCTCATGTGATTTCAGACACTGTACTTGTCCAGCCCTTAGTGTGCTCCAGCTCTGCATCCTGCGTAATGAACCTCGCCAACACCTGATTCACATCAGCTCCCACTAGAGACAAAATCTACCTGTGATCTCCATGTCTCCCATGTCAAAGAATTTCGCTACTCCAAACTCTTCCTTACATGCCACTGAACTAATCTTACCCTTAGCTCAGCAAAACCCTGTATGTACAAACCCTGCTAGCAAATATACCATCCACATACAGCAACAGAATGATGTCATGACTCATCATCCACCTGGTAAGACAAACCACAGTAGTTACCCTGACATTGATTGAAGCCATGCTTCGTCCTCCACCTGTCAAAACCTGTACCAATGTCATGCAGCTTCCTCAAGACCATATGCCTGGCCTTCCGTCTCACGTGTCCGTTCTCTCTATTCTTCAACTAAGGAATCCATTTGTCTTTGTGCTTTCGCACCGGTTGGCAACCCTACCAAAACTCCCGTTTGGTTCTGCATCATATCCCTGCCATGCTTCCACCTGTTTCCTGGATCCTTCCTGCTCTACAATCAGCAACGAGTATAAAGAAGAGGAACAACAAATTTGAGGGCCTACTTACGTCTTCAGTCCTCCGTATGGGTGTTTGAGACTCCTTGACAACATGTTGTCCACCCAAAATCCGTTACAGTGACCGACCTCGATCACTCCACAGTCTGCATCCGACCGACGTCGGTTCCCATGCATCTGTCCATGACTACCAACCTGCCAACGTTGGTGTCCCTGTTGCCGACGTCAGTCCTTCTGACCGGCGTCGGTCTTACCTACTGTTGACGTCGGTCCTCCTGACCGACGTCGGTCTTACCCTTCTTGACATCATCGGCTTTGGTCTGCACATGACCGACATCGGCACCTGTTTGTTCGATGCCGGTTCCTCCTGACCGACATCGGTATCTGTGTTCGCCTGTGAGTGATGACTTTTTACCCGCGAGCTCCTTTGAATCAATCTCCATGTCCAAACTGCCCTGCTCAGAAGTATCCAGCACCATCCACTGGTTTCTGTCTGCCATCTCCTCCAAGAACACCAAGGCTTTCCAGTTCTTAAGCCTATCAAATATATCTGTCTTCCGCTTAAGAACATGCATCTCCTTCTTGCTCATGTGACCAAGCCTACGAAGCCACGTCTCCGCAACAGAAGAAGAATCAGTAATATAAACAAGTAGATAAAGAGTACCTATTTTCTTACCACTAGCTAATTCAAGTGCACCCGCTGTGAGAGTTCTTGTGCATCTCTCATCACCCAATCTTTCTAAAGAAATTAGCCATATCTCCAAACCTGGGACCTGCATGACCTTCATCAACCCCTGTGTGTTGGCTGCCTGCAATTTTAGCTTCACTTCCGTTTTGCCAATTCTTTGGCAAGGCTCACCAGCTCCTCTACCTGGGGCTGCATGGAAAGAGGCAACCGAATCTTTTATCCAAGATTCAACTTTATCCAAGAAACCTCTCAGAGCATCCTGTGCCACATCACCTGCAACATCTGCTTCTTCAGTTCCTTCTTGCTGATCTTCCACAAACCAACAATATTCTTTTACCTGCTCTTTCTTTCCATGGGACCTTAAGTGACCATCTGTGCTTTTCAACTCCTCCATTCTTAGCTTACTTTCATCTGTCATTGCTCTGCTCCCACTCAATCAGAAACTCCTGAGAGTGCCTTGTAACCAAACACAAAACCTGCTTCCTGCAACCTTAGCTTTGATACCACTTGTCAGGATGCGAAACACCGAAAGCACACAGTTGATTACCAAACCAAGCAACTTAATATGCAGAAATTAACCAGATTCAACAAGTAACTAGAATTCAAAATAACACAGAATATGAGAGACAATACACAACTTGTATTAATAACTCTTACAGAAAAGAATACAATAAAGAAGATGCCACTTCTTCTCCACCACCTCTTCAGAGGTTTCCCACACCTCAAGTGAACAGTAATTCTCTCCTGAAAGCTCTCTCAACTAGGTCCCAACACCCAACTCAAACACAGAGTTGGTGTTCACCTTACACCTGTGCTCCACGCACTCCACAAGTACTCAAAGTACTTCAAGTAGATCTCCCATGAACCTGTAACAACCTGCAATTCAACAGACCATACTTATGGAAGGAACAACCTTGCCTTCCTCTTAGCTCTCCATGTACTCCATGTACATACCAATGAGTACACACCGTACTCCAAGTAGATCCTGCCTGATTCTGCTCCCTGTTGTGTTGCTGTCCTATCTGATCTCCAACCTACAGATCAATACTGGTTCTGCACACCTGTGAACCTTGACCTTGCACACACACACACCTGCAGATCAACGATCTTACTTACCATGTAGATCTCCTATAAGGGCCATGCACACCTGATGACCAAGATCATACACACCTGAAGAATCCAGTTGACTCTCCAATCCAGCACCCACACACCTGGTACTGTGGCACTAGGAGGAACGCACCATTGCTCTACCTCTCTCTGAAGGAGCTATTTGCTCTCTTACTCCCTAGCACTAGTTTACAATACAACCATGATTCTATTATATAGATCTCATCCAAACAATAATTAGACATCTAATTACAATAATTAGATCTGCAGCTCTCAGTCTAAAAATAGCACTAAGCATGCAAACACTTGGTTCGTCAACCAACTGCCCGTAATAAACTCGCAGTTGAACCACACAGGCGACCGACGTCGGTCCCTGTCTACCTGGAGGTGACCGACGCCGGCCAATCCCTGACCGATGTTGGTTGCTTCTCTTCACAATCCTACCGATGTCGACTGATCAGACCGACACCGGTTGCTCTGCAACTCAGCAACCCTCAGCAACCTCCTCTCCTGTTTGCATCAGTGAAGCTTTTAACTCCACAACTTAACAATATTATCAATCAATACTCATCAATAAATTTAGAACTGACTCACTCCCAATGACTATTTTCTAAAATTAAACTCATTCTCAAGGTTGACCCATTATCCTAGCATGTTAGTGACATGAGTAATTATTCAATTGGATCCATATATTTAAAAATTCAACATCTCATTTAAAAGGGACCAGAGGGTCTTATATGATATGCATCTATACATTATTGCACACTAAGGAAATCTACACTATTATTCCTAATTTTCATAGCTATGACTTGGAGCAGTCATAATATAAGTTTGAAACATACCAAATCTGCTCCAAATAAAACATAGTCAAGTATCAAGAACAATCATTAGTTACATGCACATAACGAAGGAACACAATTACAAAATCATACTAGGTGGGAGAACTACAGGTGGCTTGATTTCCCTTTCTAGAGTATTGGATACATAAGTGGTGTTAAATTATCAGATGGGGGTGATTGGGGTCATCTCAACCCATTACACTTTCCCTCATTTTTATAGGTTTTTAGCCCTCACAAGCACATATAGGGTTTTAAGGTAAAGGAGGTTAATTTCTAGATTTGGATGCGTCATTAGGGTTTAGGATTATAAACACAGAGCAATAAATTATAGTTGTAGGCAACTGTATAATATTTTTTCCATAATTTCATGAATGTTAGCACTGACTAACAAGTTATCATTGATTGACAACACTTACTCGATCCTACAAAAATGACCTAGTGTGGACAGTAAATTAGTTCCAAAACCAAATGAACCACAAGCCTACTTATCATTGACTCTCACTTCTACAATACATTCATACTCAGATAATCAACTATAAAATCTAAGTAACTTTATCTCTTTATTACTTCCATATTTAACATTTATCCTTTTCGAATCAGAAGAATTAATCTCAATCTTTACATTTAGATGTATGCTTGAATGCCATCTATATTGATTTGAATTGCATTTCAAAGTTCTATCATAATTAGATTAATCTTAACCATTAATCCAAACTAGGGTAAAATAAATTGGTGAGCCCGTACACTTATCAAACAGTGCAAAGCCTTAGGTTTTCCCTTAGGGCTTCATCCTTTTAGGGTTTCATATTTTTATCTTAACGTTTCAAGGTCTGATTTCTTATTTTCTCCACACAAAAGACAATAAATATTTTCACATTTACCTTTTGCATACTTGTATGATCCCATTCTATGTCAACCAAGAAAGATAGTTCCCTTGTACCTCTAAGACATAGTGATAGATTAAGTGGCACCCATATAGATCATAATCATATTCTCGTTATTTTAGCTAAAATGGATACAATTAATGTTTTTTATTTATTTTGATGATGCAATTATTCATGATTATGTGCAAATAGATGATTATGGTGATATGCCTCCAATTTAACATGGTAATCAAGATAATTAAAATGAACATAATGATTAAGATAATTATGAGGGCTTAGATAGAATTAATCCCAATGAACTTAGTAGGGTAGATATTGAGCAAGTTAAAGTCTTATCCAAATTTTATGAAGGACTTCATCAATGTCTTGAATATGTGGGTATTGTTTTCCAATTGATCCAAGCATCTATGATTCCACACCAAGATAATATTTCTACAGCCCAAGTACCTCAACAAGAGCCCTTTACGATTATTAGCCAATCCTTTTGATCTATTACTTCTACACCAGGTATTCAAATTAGTACTACTAGTACTATTCTTATGCTTATTGAGGTATGTTCCTATTATTGGTATTGAGGCATTGATGTTGTTATTAATGTCAAACGTAAATATGGATGTCATTAATGTCAAGGTCAGAGTTGAGGCCATGCATGGTGAAGTGATATGTGACAAGGAGTCTTATGACAAGAGAGAATTTGAAGGCAACATGGTAACCTTTTTTGAGGTTGATGACATGTTTCAAGATCAAGATACAAGGTACGCATACTGTTGAGTACTAGGTGTCTTGAGAATCCTAGTCTAGCCCTATGAGAAGGTGTATGCATAAAACATAGTAAATCCTAGTGAACTGTGTTAGTAAAAGAAAGAGAGAGTATATAAAGTTGTGTACACATGTAAAAGAGGCAAATAAGCCTTCAAAAGAGTTCTAAGGTCAGTTTTGAGGCTTAGTCCTTGCATAAATAAACTCAATGAAAAGCCATAGGCCTAGTACCATGCTGAGGTGAGCAATATGGGACTTGTGAGAAGAAGATTGTCTATGTGTGATCATGATATGAAGTTGTATGACATGAAGATGAGGTGTTGAGATCAGTAAAATATATTTTAAGTTGTTTTCAAGGTCTAAGTATGACTGGTAGTTTAAGGCCTAATGAGCAAAGAGACCTAGTGTGGCCTAATGAGGGGTTGAGTTCATTTCCCAAGGTGATAGAGCTCATGAGAGAATTTTCATAGGTGTGAGAGGTTTTATCAAGTTTTTGACCAATTTTGAGGTCATATCCTGAAGAAGAAAGCATGAAAATTGGTGTTAACGTTTTATGTGTGCACATAATGAGGTGTTGCAGACCTAATAAGGACTTTCTTATGCTCATTGGCACATGCAACCTTTACATGAGGATCCAAGTAGTTCATGGTAGTTGGGTAAGGATCCTAGATTAAATTTCCTAGAATTTGGTTTTGGGTTAAGGGCCTAGGCTTTATGAATGATTGTTAAGAATGGAAGATAGTATAAACCCTGTCTAAAACCCTAATAGTGACCCAATACAAAAGATATTGTTGGAAATGGCTAAAAATCGACTTGATGACCTAGTTTTATGATTGGATCATTTAGAGGACTCTCCCAAGTTTCTCCGGGTGGCATTGGTTTGTCATAAGAGTGAATGAAAGCTACAATAAACCCCTTGTTTCTTGGATTTTTGATATAACAAAAAGGATTGACCAGGTCAAAACATGTAAATTATTAGAGGATGATGTGTGAGACTTATATTTTATTATCATGTAAGCTTATAATCAGGTTTTAGACATTAAATGTGTTAAACTGGTCATAGAGGTTGACCTATCGCTAAACAGGCCTAATGAGGAAGACAATGAGAAAACTAGGTAGAAGTGAGAATGAGATTAGGGATGGGTTGCAGTAGATTAGGGATGGTTCCAAATGAATGGGTTAATTTATAAAAACATATATCACCTTTCCCCCTTGAAAATAAGTTTTGGTGATGCTCATATACAAGCAAAAATTTGTTCTCAAAGTGACATATCTAACACAATGAAGTCTGTGTAGGGTGAAGACATGAGATTGATCTGTAAAACCAATATTGATATTGAACCTTGTATATATATATATATATATATATATATATATATATATATATATATATATATGTGTGTTATAAATATGTTTAATGATCATCTGAACCCATTTTAGGTTCATAAAATTGTTCCCATAGGTGTTCTAAGACTTGGTTTTCAAGACTGTGTTTTTGGAGCTACAGGGAGTTTTATGTGTATGAGTGAGAATGATGTTCCTGAATATTTTTTCATAGAGTTGAAGAATAAATTACACACGAAGTTTTTATATAGGTATAATAGGTTATTTTTAATGTATTTGTATTCATGATAAACTCCTATGAATGTGTGAAAATTCAAAGACTCTTCACTAGGTTTTTGGAGCATGTGTTCAGTTCTGAGTAAACATATGAAGATGATGAGTTTGAGGTCTTTTGCCATGTATTATGATATATAATGGACTTGGTGATTAAAATAATGTAATATATTTTATATCCATGTGGTTTTTTATTTGGTTTATGTGACAAAGTTGAGTATATGCATCAGATTTTAAAGACAAACTTTTTGGCAATGAGAAGGCCTAATTGTGAGCAGACCTAATTGCGTGGTTCAAGGAGTGAAATGAGATAAATGGTGTTGGGGAAATAAGGTGATATTATCATGGGTATAATTTAATAATGTGTGAATTATTTAATCTATTTTTTAAGGCTCATGATGTTCCAAGGTGGTCAAGGTAAAACGTGTGCTTTGAGAAGGCCTAATTACATTAGGTCTCTATTAGGCCTAATGGTGGTTTTGGTCTTTATGAGTGGTGACCGACCTATGTAGTGGGTGTTTCACTTGTGAAACATGTTTTTTGATATATTTTAAGGGTGATACAATTATGGATAAGTTCTTGGCTGACCAAGATGGGTGAGATCAAGAGTCAAGTATAAAGATAAGGTCTAATAGTCCTATTTTGACTAGTTAGAGAATAGAGGACACGAGCGAATGATATAGAGTTTTGGAAACCAGGTAGAGGATTTAAATATAATAAAATAGGTGTGTTTAATATTTAATTAAGATCTAATTATGTTTATATAGGTGATTAGAAAGGTCATATGACCTAATTCTACCAAGGAAAGGGCTAGTTGAGCAAGAAGGCCTAATATGCTATTTGAGAGAGATAGAAGAGCGAGAAGAGTAAAAGAAGCTGGTCATATTCAATTTATTGATAAAAATGTGTCCAGATTTTATTAGAGGTTCAAGGTAGCTGAGTTGGTTTTGAGTTACTTAAGGGTTTGGTGCCTCCTTACAAGTTGGTACTTACTAAAGGACTAATTGAGTTGGTGCTTGACTAGTTAGGGGTTGGTGCCTCACTAAATCTTGATTAATTGATCATAAGAATATAGTATAAGATATTTTTTAATCAGTTTTATTACCAATGATGGTTTTCCATATATCTCATGTGTTCTCATGTTGTTTGCTTTTATATATGCTTGTTTATGTATTTGTGAATGTATGTATGTGAATGAATGCTTCACGGATGATAATTAAACTTGAAGGATTATTTTAAGGCAAATTATTTAATTCACCCTATTATTATATGTGATTCCAACATTTTTAATTAGAGCAGGTCCTTTGAAGGAGTCCTAATAGCCTAAAGGAGATCCTAAGCAAGCGAAGATGGCAAGTCAAGCACAAGGTGGTTTTTCTAGAAGCAAGCCTCTATTGTTCAATAAAAAATTATGATTTTTGGAGTGTCAAGATGAGGACATACTTGATGTCTCAAGATCATGAAGTTTGGAAATTAATTTTGGATGGATATACTTTGCCCCTATTCCTCCTACATATGTAATAGGCAAGAAAGCTAGTGACAATAATTCAAAAGTTATGAATGGTATTATGTGTGGCATATCGGAGGAAGAATTTATGAAGGCAATGCACTGTATGTATGCTAAATAAATGTGGTAAAATTTAAATAATATCCATGAGGGAGACTCCAGGGTCAAGTTATCTAAGTTGTAAACTCATAGAAGATAGTTTGAAAGCCTAAGGATGATTGAAGATGAGACCGTTATAACCTACTTGTTGAGGGTTGATGAAGTGATCAACATCATAAGAGGCCTAGGTGAAGAATTGAAAGAGTCTATTGTTGTTCAAAAGGTTTTGAGATATCTAACTCCAAATTTTGATTCTAAAATGTCTGTTGTTGAAGAGATGAAATATCTAGATAAGCTAGAGATTGATGGACTTCATGGCACCCTAACATCCTATGAGATGAGGCCAAGTGAAGGAAGACTTGAAAAGAAGGAAGATGAATTCAAGGTAGAAAATAATTCAAAGGAGAAGAAGACACAAGGTAAAAAATTAATGACAATGATGAATCTGATATTGATGATGATGAGTTGATAGTTATGTTTATAATAAAGTTAAAAACTAGTTCAAGTAAATACAAGGGTAAGTTGCCCTTTAAATAATTTAATTGTAGAAAGATTGGACATTTTGATAAAAATTTACCTCATAAGCATAAGGCAAAGGATGATGAATAACATGATGATGATAAATTTTTTTATAGGTCTTATAAGATCAAGAAAATCTTCAGATGGTATGATGAGAAGAAAAAGATTTTTAAGAATAAAAGAAGCCTTTACACCAAGGAATATTTCAACTCATCTGATGAGAATGAGAGAATTTATTTTGAGAGTGACCATGAAGGTGATGGTCTTGATGTCAATAAATTACTCTTCATGGTTGAGGAAACAATCTATTCAAATCAATAAGAGTCCATATGGATTGGAAGAGCTATTGGTGATTCAGATGAAGAAGAAGATGAAGTGGAATTTGAGGTTGAGTTGATGAATTATATATAAGAATTGAATATGGTGAAGAACAAGAATTAGGTGATGAGGTCTCTTGTCAAATACTATGAGGATCAAATCAACTTGTTTGAAGTTAGACTGATCAAAAACTCCAAGGAACAAGAGGAAATAGTCAAACAAGGGGAGACTCAACTTGAGTTTGTGATTGCAACCCTAAAGGCTAAAGAAGAAGAATGTGCAAGGTATGTAACTAAGGTGTATTCCTTGAGAGCTAAATTAGATCATTCACCAAGTAAAGTTAAGTCCATTGTGAATTTAAAAAGAGTACCAATGATCTAGACAACATATTGAGTAGATAAAATACTGCTAATGACAAAATAGGTCTTGGTTTCAATGGAGACCAAAAGAAGAATACTAATGTAATCAAGAAGTTCAATGGTCAATCAAGAAATGATGGTGTTGGTAGAATGAAGATAAATCCTATTAGACAACCTAATGTTATAAGGTATGTTAATCCTTTCAATGGCTATTGTTATTTATGTAACCAATTTGGTCATAAAGCAAGGCATTATAGAAGGCCCTCCAATAATTAATATGTGTGGAGCTATGAGGAGAGTCATCAATGAAGAGGTATGGGTCATGGTGTGTTTCCATCAAGAGGAAAAGTGTGTTTCAATTGTCAAAAGGTTGGTCATATTACAAATTACTTTAAGCATGGAGTCTCAAGTCAAAACAAGAAAATTGAGACCCCTAGAATGCAAGAAAGAAGACAAGACATTGAGTGAAAACCAAAGGTAGTTAAGGTGAAAAATAACCAATCTACAAGTCCAAGTGGACTATTTATCATGGTGGAGCATAGTTTAGATGCAAAGGAGTATCAAGAATTCTCCCTATCATCTTAGATTGTGGATGAAGAAGTTAATTCAAATATACCAAGTCATGATGGTGTTCAAATGGAGATTGAAGAATTCAAGCCTAAAAGGATCATGAATAAAGTTTAGTCTAATAAGGACATGGAGATTTGGGAATCTCATGAGTTTATGTTGTTTTAGTACTCAAGAGAGAAGAGGTTAATCTATTAGGCTTTATGGAGGCACTTAGATAATGAGTAGAAGCATGAATAGTGATTGGTCTTAGGGGGAGCTTTGTGTTCTATGTTGACATTCAAATCCAAGGTTTAGTCAAGAGTCTACTAGAGGTGTGATCAAAAGAGATGGGTCACAAAGAGTTTGTATGATGACTTGATCAAACCAAGTCACAGTCATGATAGTGTTTGAATATCTCATGGATATAAGGGGAACCAATCATACTCGAAAGAGTAGGTGTGTTTTAATATGTCCAAGGATCATATAGTTGACAAGAAGATGACCCTTTGTCATTAATGTCAAAGGGGGAGAAAGTTCTAGTTAGGAGAAAGATCAGTTTGAAGAAGATCCAACTTGGGGAGATGTGAATGATCAGCTTTGTTTTAAGTGTTTGCCATCAATGACAAAGGGGGATATTTTTGAGGTATGTTCATATTATTGTTTTTGAGGCATTGGTGTTGTCATTGATGTTAAAATTCTAGATGGATGTCATCAATGTCAAGGTCAGAGTTGAGGCCATGCATGGTGAAGTGATATGTGACAAGGAATCTTATGACAAGAGAGAATTTGAAGGAAACATATTGTCTCTTTTTTGAGAGATAATTTTAAAGCAACCTAGTAAATTTTCTTAGGTTGATGACATATTTCAATATCAATATACAAGGTAAGCATACTGTCAAGTATTAGGTGTCTTGAGAAGCCTAATCTAGCCCTATGAGAAGGTGTATGCATAAAGCATAGTAAATATTGGTGAATTATGTTATTACAAGCATAAGAGAGTGTATAAAGTTGTGTGAACATGTGAAACATGAAAAGAAGCCTTTATAAGAATTCTAAGGTAAGTTTCGAGTCTTAGTCCTTGCATAAAGAAACCTAGTGAAAAGGCATAGGCTTGATAGCATGTTGAGGTGAACAGGATGGGACTTTCTATAAGAATATTGGTAGTGTGTGATCATGGTATGAATTTTTATGACATGAGGATGAGGTATTGAGAGAAGTACAAGAGGTTTCAAGGTGTTTTCAAGGTCTAAGTATGAGTGCCCGCTCAAGGCCTAATGAGCATAGAGACCTAGTGTGGCCTAATGAGTGGTCAAGTTAATTTTCCATATCTCATGAGAGAATTTTTAAATGTGTGAGAGGTTGTATCAAGTTTATTGACCAATTTTGAGGTCATACCCTAAAGAATAAAGCATGAAAATTAGTGTTGAGGTTTTTGTTGTGCATAGAATGAGGTGTTGTAGACCTTAGAAAGACTTTCTTATGCTCATTGGCACGTGAAAAATTTGCATGAGGATATAAAAAATTCATGGTAGTTGGGTAAGGGTCTTATCTCAAATTTTCTAGCATTTATTTCTAGGTTAAGGGCCTAAGATTTATGAATGATTGTTAAGAATGTAAGATAATATAAACCCTCTCTAAAACCCTAATAGTGACTCGATATGAAATATATTGTTGGAAATGGATTATAATGGATTTTATGACATATTTTTATGATTTCAGCATATATATTTCTTTCCCAAGTTTTTCTAGGTGGCATTGGTCTGTCAAAAGAGTGAATGGAAGCTATAGGAAACCCCTTGTTTCTTAGATTTTTGATGTAACAGGTAGGGTTGACTAGGTCAAATCATGAAATGATTAGACTATGATGTGTGAGACTTATATTTTATTATAATTTAAGTTTATAAGTATATTATGGACCTTAAATATGCTAAATCAGTCATGGAAGTTGACCTATTGCTAAATAGGCCTAATGAGGAAGATAGTGAGAAAACTAGGTAGAAGTGAGAATGAGATTAGGGATGGATTGCAATAGATTAGGGATGGATCCAAATGAATGGGGTAATTTATCAATAACTATATCACCTTTACCCCTTGAATATAATATTTTGTGATTCTCATATTAAATCAAAAATTTACTCTCAAAGTGACCTGTCTAACACAGTGAAGTTTGTGTAAGGTGAAGAGATGAGATTGGTCTATAAAACCAATATTGATATTGAACCTTATAATATAAATATTTAAATATGTTATAATGATTATTATGTATTATATAAACCCATTTTATGTTTATAAAAAATTTCTCACAGGTGTTCCAAGACTTGGTTTTCATGACTATGTTTTTGAAGCTACAAGCAGTTTTATGTGTATGAGTGAGAATGATGTTCTTGAGTATTTTTGTGTAGATTTGAAGAATACAATGCACATGATTTTTTTTTATAGATATCATAGGTTATTTTTAATTTATTTATATGTATTATTAACTCCTATGAATGTGTGAAAATTCAAAGACTCTTGACTAGGCTTTTGGAGCCTATGTGCAGTTCTAAGTGAACATATGAAGATGATTAGTTTGAGGTATTTTGCCATGTATTTTGAAATATAATGGAATTTGTGATGAAAATGAGGTCATATATGTTATATATATGAGTTTTTTTATTTGGTTTATGTGGAAAATTTGATTATATACATCATATTTTCAAGACAAACTTTCTGGCAGTGAGAAGGCCTAATTGCGAGTAGACGTAATTATGTGGTTCAAGGAGTGAAATGAGATAAATGGTGTTGGGGAAATAAGGGGAGATTATAAGGGAAATAATTGAATCATGTGTGAATTTTTTCATAAATTTATTAAGGCTTATGGTGTTTCAAGGTGGTCAAGGTGAAAAATGTGCTTTGAGAAGGCCTAGTTGCAATTAGGTCTCTATTAGGACTAATGATGGTTTTGGTCCTTATGGGTGGTGATCAACCTATGTAGTGGGTGTTTCACTTGTGAAAATTTATTTTTAATATATTAAAATGGTGATACAATTATGGATAAGTTCTTTTCTTACCAAGATGGGTGAGAGCAAGAGTCAAGTATAAAGAGAAGGTCTAATAGGCCTAATTTGACTAGTTAGAGAATAGAGGACATGAGCAAATGATATAGAGTTTTAGAAACTAGATAGAGGGTTTTAATAACGTAAAATAGGTGTGATTAATATGTCATGAATATTTAAATATGTTTATACAGATGATGAGCAAGGTCATATGACCTAATTCTACCAAGGAAAGGGCTAGTTGAGCGAGAGGGCCTAATATGCTATTTAAGAGAGATAGAAGAGTGAGAAGAGAAAAATAAGGTGGTCATATTTATATGAGTGAGAAAAAAGTGTCTAAAGGTGATCATAGGATCAAGGTATTTTTTTTTTTTTTTAGTTACCTAGGGGGTTTATGCCTCCTTTCAAGTTAGTGCTTGTTAAAGGACTAGCTGAGTTGGTGTTTGACTAGTGAGGGGTTGGTGCTCTTTATAGGGTTGGTGCCTTACTAAATTTTGATTCATTGATTATAAGACTATATTTAAATCTATGTTTTAGTGGGTTTTATTATCTAATAGTGTTTCCCACATATATCTTGTGTTTTCATGTTGTTTACTTTTATATATGCTTGTTTATGCACTTGTTAAGGTATGTATGTGAATGAATGATTCATGGATGATAAGTGAAATTGAAGGATTATTTTAAGGAAAATAATTAACCCGCATATCATTATATATAATTTAAACATTTGGTATCAGATCAGGTCATTTAAAGGAGGCCTAATAGCCTAAAGGAGATCCTAAGCAAGCAAAGATGGTTAGTCGGGCACAAGGTGGTTTTTATACAAGCAAGGATCCATTGTTTAATGGATCCAATTATGAATTTTAGAGTGTCAGGATGAGGAAATATTTTATGTCTAGGGGTCATGATGTTTGGAAATCAGTTTTGGATGGATATATTGCACCCATATTCCTCCTACAGATACATTAGGCAAGAAAGCTAGTGACAATAATTCAAAAGGTATGAATAGTATTATGTGTGGCCTATCAAAGGTAGAACTTGTGAAGGTAATGAAATATATGTATGCTAAATATATGTAGGACAAGTTGAAGGATATCCATAAGGGAGACTCTAAGGTCAATTTGGCTAAGTTGCAAACTCATAGAAGATAGTTTGAAAGCCTAAGGATGAATAAAAATGAGACCATTGCATCCTACTTATTGAGGGTTGATGAATTGCTCAACATCATAAGAGGCCTATGTGAAGAATTGAAGGAGTATACTATTGTTCAAAAGGTTTTGAGATCTATAAATCAAAATTTTGATTTTAAAGTATCTGTTATTGAAGAGATGCAAGATCTAAACAAGCTAGAAATGGATGGACTTCATGGCACCCTAACAACCTATAAGATGAGGACAAGTGAAGGAAGACCTACAAAGAAGGAATATGCATTCAAGGTAGAAAAGAAGTCAAATGAGAATAAGATACAAGGTAAGAAAATAAAATATAATGATGGATCTAATATTGATGATGATGAGTTGATATCTATGTTTACCAGAAAGTTCAAAATTAGTTAAGGTAAATACAAGGGTCATATGCCCTTTAAATGCTTTAATTGTGGAGATATTGGACACTTTTATAACAAGTGCCTTCATAATCATAAGGAAAAGGATGATGAATATCATGATGAAGGTCATGATGATGATAAACAATCCTATAGGTCCAGTAAGAGCAAGAAAAGCATCAAAATGTATGATGACAAGAAAAAGTTTGTTAAGAACAAATGAAGCCTTTACACCAAGGATGATTTTAACTCATCTGATAAGAGTGAGAGAAGTGATTCTGAGAGTGACCATGAAGGTTATGGTCATAATATCAATTAAGTATTTTTCATGGCTAAGGAAGTAAGTTGTTCAAATTAAGAAGAGTCCTTATGGATTGGAGGAGTCATTGGTAATTTAGATGAAGAAGAATATGAGATAGACTTTGAGGCTAAGTTGATGAATTTTATAAAAAATTGAAGATGATGAAGAACAATAATAGGGTGATGAGGTATCTTGTCAAA
Organism: Torreya grandis; assembly: GCA_037957365.1. Lineage (NCBI taxonomy): Eukaryota > Viridiplantae > Streptophyta > Pinopsida > Cupressales > Taxaceae > Torreya > Torreya grandis. The sequence continues at coordinate 5,458,099 of JARHVA010000006.1, forward strand.
TAATATGAGGAAAAAATCAACTTATTTGAAGTTAGACTAGCAACAACTCCAAGAAATAAGAGGAAATAGTCAAATAGGTGGAGACTCAACTTGAGATTGTGACTAGAAACCTAAAGGCTAAAAAAGAAGAATGTGAAAGGTATGTAACTGAAGTGGATTCCTTAAGAGCTAAATCAGATCAAGTATCAAGTAAAGTTAAGTATTTTATGAAGATTGAAAAGCGTACCAATGATCTAGACAACATCCTAAGTAGTTAAAAGACTGCTAATGATAAAATAGGTTTTGGTTTCAATGGAGGCCAAAAGAAGAACACTAATGTAATTAAGAAGGTCAATGGTCAATCAAGGAATAATTGTGTTGGAAGAATGAAGACCAATCCTATCAGACATCCTAATGTTATAAGGTATGCTAATTCTTTCAATGGCTATTATTATTCATGTTCCAATTTGGTCATAGAGAAAGGCATTATAGAAGGCCCTCTAAGAATGAATATGTATGGAACTATGAGGAGAGTCATCAGTCAAGAGGTATGGGTCATGGTGTGTTTCCATCAAGAGGAATAGTGTGTTTCAATTTTCAAAAGGTTGGTCATATTACAAAGTCCTATAAGCATGGATTCTCAAGCCAAAACAAGAAATTTGAGATCCTTAGAATGCAAGAAAGAAGACAAGACAATGAGTGGAAACCAAGGTAGCTAAGGTGAATAATGACCACTCTGCAAGCCAGATTATGGATGAATAAGTCAATTCAAATAGACCAAGTCATGATGGTTTTCAAATGAAGATTGAAGAATTCAATCCTAAAAAGATAATGAAGAAAGTTTAGTCCAATAAGGACATGGAGATCTGGGAATCTCCTGAGTTTATGTTATTTTAGTACTCAAAAGAGAAGAGGTGACTCCATTAGGATTCATAGAGGCACTTAGCTAGTGATAATAAGCATGAAATATGTTTGGTATTAAGGGGATATTTGTGTTCTTTGTTGACAATCAGATCCAAGGTTCGATTAAGAGTCTGTTGGAGGTGTGATCATAAGAGATGGGTCACAAAGAGTTTGTATGATGACTTGATCAAACCAAGTCACATTCATGATAGTGTTTGAATATCTCATGGAGATAAGGGGAACCAATCATGCTAAAAATAGTAGGTGTGTTGTTATAGGTCCAAGGATCAAATAGTTGACAAGAAGATGACCCTTTGTCATTAATGTCAAAGGGGAAGAAAGTTCAAGTTTGGGAGAAAGATTAGTTTGAAGAAGATCTAGCTTCAAGAGATGTGAATGATCAGCTTTGTTAAAGTGTTTTCAATCAATGACAAAGGGAGAGATTGTTGAGGTATGTTCCTATTATTGGCATTAAGGTAGTGATGTTGTCAGTGATGTCAAAAGTTACGATGGATGTCATTAATGTCAAGGTCAGAGTTGAGGCCATACATGGTGAAGTGATATGTGACAAGGAGTCTTATGAAAAGAGAGAATTTGAAGGCAACCTATTATCTCTTTATTAAGAGAGACTTTGAAGGAAACATGGTAAATTTTCCAAGGTTAATGACATGTTTCAAGATCAAGATACAAGGTAAGCATACTATTGAGTACTAGGTGTCTTGAGAAGCCGAGTCTAGCCCTATGAGAAGGTGTATTCATAAAACATAATAAAGCCTTGTGAATTGTGTTAGTAAAGGCATGAAAGAGTGTATAAAGTTGTGTAAACATGTGAAAGAGGCAAATAAGCCTTTAGAAGAGTTCTAAGGTTAGTTTTGAGGCTTAATACTTGCATAAATAAACCTAGTGAAAAGGTATGCCCTGATAACATGTTGAGGTGAGCAGTATGGGACTAGTGAGAAGAATATTGGAAGTGTCTGAGCATGGTATGAAGTTTTAAAACATGAGGATGAGGTTTTTATATCAGTACAAGAAGTTTCAAGGTATTTTCAAGGTCTAAGTATGAATGGCAGTTCAAGGCCTAATGAGCAAAGAAATCTAGTGTGGCCTAATAAGGGGTCAAGTTAATTTCCCAAGGTGCCAAAGATCATGAGATAATTTTTAAAGGTGTGAGAGGTTGTGTGAAGTTTTTTGACCAAGTCTGAGGTCATATCCTAAATAATAAGGCATGGAAATTGGTGTTGAGGTTTTCTATGTGCACAGAATGAGGTGTTGTAGACCTAAGAAGGAATTTTTTATGTTCATTGGCACATGAAACATTTGCATGAGGATCTAATAATTTCATGGTAGTTTTGGAGGGGTCCTATATTAAATTTCATAGCATTTTTTTTTGGGTTAAGGGTCTAAGCTTTATGAATGATTGTTAAGAATGTAAGACAGTCTAAACACTCTCTAAAACCCTAATACTAACATGATAAGAAAAATCGTGTTAGAAATTGATCCAAATAGATTTGATGACCTAGTTTTATGATTGGATAATGTATATTAATCTCCCAAGTTTCTCTAGGTAGCATTGGTATGTCAAAAGATATAATGGAAGATATAGGAACCCCTTATTTCTTAGATTTTTGATGTCATAGGTAGGGTTGACCAAGTCAACGCATGAAAATTATTGGAGGATTATGTGTGAGACTTATATTTTATTATCATGTAAGTTTATAATTAGGTTTAATACCTTAAATATTCTAAACTGGTCATGTTAGTTGACCTATCGCTAAACAAGCCTAATGAGGAAGATAACGAGAAAACTACGCAAAAGTGAGAATGAGATTAGGGATGGGTTGTAGTGGATTAAGGATCCAAATGCGTGGGGTATTTTTTCAAGACCTATATAACCTTTATTAATTTATAATAATATTTGGTGATGTTCATAGACAAGAAAAAATTTGTTCTCAAAGTGACTTATCTAACATAATAAAGTTTGTGTAGGGTGAAGACATGAGATTGATCTATAAAATAAATATTGATATTGAACATTGTAATATAGATATTTAAATATGTTATAAGGATGATTAAGGATCATATAAAACCATTTTAAGTTCATAAAATTGTTCTCACATGTGTTCTAATACTTTGTTTTCATGACTATGTTTTTGGAGCTACAGGTAGTTTTTTGTGTATGAGTGAGATTTATGTTCCTGAGTCTTTTTGCATAGATTTAAAGATTCCAATGCACATGAGTTTTTTATGTGGGTATTATGTGTTATTTTTAATGTATTTATATACATGATAAACTCTTATGAAGGTTTGAAAAGTCAAATACTATTGACTGGGTTTTTGGAGCATGTGTGCAGTTTTGAGTGAGCATATGAAGATGATTAGTTTGAGGTATTTTTCCATGTATTGTGAAATATAGTGGACTTGGTGATTAAATTTAGGTCATATATGCTATATAAATGTGATTTTTTATTTGTTTTATGTGACAAAAGTTGAGTATATGCATCAGATTTGTAAGACAAACTTTCTGGCAGTGTGAAGGCCTAATTGCGAGTAGACCTAATTGTGTGGTTCAAGGAGTGAAATGAGATAAATGGTGTTAGGGACATAATGTGAGATTATAGATAGTATAATTGAATAATTTTTGAATTTTTTCATCTATTTTTGAAGTCTCATGGTTTTCCAAGGTGGTTAAGGTAAAATGTGTGATTTGAGAAGGCCTAATTGCATTAGGTCTCTATTAGGCCTAATTGCATTAGGTCTCTATTAGGCCTAAAGGTGGTTTTGGTCTTTGTGGGTGGTGACTGACCTAAGTAGTGGGTGTTTCACTTGTACAAAATATTTTTTGATCTATTATAATGGTGATATAAGTATGGATAATTTATTGGTTGACCAAGATGGGTGAGAGCAAGAGTCAAGTATAAAGAGAAGGTCTAATATGCCTAATTTGACTAGTTAGAGAATAGAGGATATGAGTGTGTTGTTCCCAAAGTCTGTCACTCATTTTTGGGACAACATATGAACTATTTTGGTCATGCAGGCCAAAATTCTCTTTTCCCTTCTCAAAAAATCATTATGAGTATTCAAATTCTTCATTTTTCAAGCTTTTTCAGCTAACAAAATCTGCAGGCTTATTTTTACGGACTCCGCAGGCTTATTTCTACGGACTCTACAGGCTGATTTCTACGGACTCCACAGGCTTATTTTTATGGACTCCATAGGATTATTTCTACAGACTCTGTAGGCTTATTTTTATAGACTCCACAGGCTTATTTCTACGAACTTTGTAGTCTTATTTTTATAGACTCTGCAGGCTGATTTCTATGAATTTTGCAGGAAAGAAACAAGTTTCCAACACTTAAGCATTTTCAAGGTCGGTTCAATCGAACATTTCAAAGGAGTCTTCCAAAAGCTCGAAGGACAAGTGCTCTTGTGGAGGGCACTTAGGTGCCAAAAGGACATTTGTGACTTTTCTAAAAGGCAATTTTGGAGATCAAACAACCCTTGTGGAGGGTAGGCGATGAGCAAAATGGACCATTGCAAAAGGCCGAAAGGGTAAGGTTTTCTTCAAAAAAGTGAACAATGAAAAAAAGTTGGAATTCATTTAGATTTGTTCAAGGCAAAAGACAAGGTGAATTCTTTCAGACAAAAAGTCTGAAGGAATTCCTTTGGACTTTTGTCTGAAGGAATTCCTTTGGACTTTTGTCTGAAGGAATTCACTCGAAAGAAAAAAGCCTGAGGGAATAAGTGGGAAAGATAAAGGAAGAAATCCTTCAGATAAAATGTTGTAAAAATTTCCTTCAAACATTTTTTTTGAAGGATTTGATGTAGAAGGCCACCCGAAGAACCCTGAAGGGCAAGTACCCTTGCGGGGGGCTCTCAGTGACTAGGAAATCGACCTTTCTCAAGACCTCGAAGGGCAGGTACCCTTTGGAAGGATTCAAAGACTAAGCTCGGTCAAAATAAATTCAAAGGAAATAAAGCCAAAGGAATTGACCAAGGGGTGACACGCCCACGGATGTCAAAGTTGGGCACCATGAACTAGCCGTTGGAATTTAGACGTCTGGTGACATCCCCGAAGCCATCAAATTCATGGTAATGAAATAATCGTTGATCTTTAAAGGCTTGAGCGCGGACTTGAATGCATTCAAAGGCCTTAAGGCCAAAAGGAAGAACCACTGAGAGAAGAGCACAAGGAGCAAACAAAGTTGGGAATATAGCCCTGAGAGCTCAAATTCTTGGAAAAGACAAAACCAGGAAGAGACAAAGTTGGAAAAAGATAAAAGTTAAAAACAAACTCAGCGACGAGTTGAAGAGGAAGCTGAAAGAGCCAACAGAAAGGGAAAATATAGCTTGAGAGCTCAAATTACTAAAAGAAAGAGGGAAAGACTAGAATTATCTACGTAGGAGTTATTTCTAGTAGGTGGAATAGTCCACCAAGTAGACATCTGAGCTCACAAGCATTAAAATGTGTGGCTTGGTTTTTCTTCCTTGACAAGAAAGCGAGGAGACAACTGCGTACCTATTGGAAGAAAGATCAGATGACCCATGCAGAGGAAAAGATATTTTGAGATGAATTGACACACCACAGTTAAGACAGATGCCCTGTTCCAGTATGGCCCCTTGACAAAACTAAAAATGCATTCAAGGCATTAAATGTAGCATGGGTCATTCTATTAAAAAGTGCCATGTCTTTCTAGGCTGCTATATATTATAAATCTCTTTTTTTCATAGGGAGATATTTTTGGGATATAGAAGCAAAACTCTACCAAAATTGAAAGGCGATTACTGAGACTTTGAGCTCAAATTGTAATTATTTCTTTAAGTGAATGAGAAAGCAGGTTACTTTCAGACTTGGTGCTGTTATAGCTTGTGTCATTTAGGGGATTGTTCTTATGTCTATTTTCTGAATGCATTCTTGTCTATTTTAATTAAATAAATAGAACTAGTGGAAGTAATCAGGAAGGTGTCCTGAAGCCAATTGTGGAGAGACTTTGTGCTGCCACAAGTGTCTTTAGTGTGTTTGTTTGTTTTTTGTTTCTATGTAAAGGACCTTGGGATGACTTTGTGCCCTCATTGTTCTTCATATTTCACTCTTTGGCAGTTGAAGTGAAGACTTTGTGCTAGACCTCATTCTGCTGGTTATTGCACTCTGTTACCAGTTACTTGTTATCTATCAGAAAGAACTCCTGCTGTTTGTTGCAAGACCACTTTTGAAAGAAGAGAAGTACCTTCAGTGTTTTCACCAGGATTTCTCCTTTGTTTGTGAACATAATCTCTAAAAAAAGAGAGATGGATGGTGTTATCCTACCCCTGAGTGTTATTTTTTGCATTTGTATATAGTATATAGCTCCTCCTAGTTATAAGGGAACCTCCCCTTAACGAGAGGAGAGATTTGTCCCCTTTTGATGTGGTAAACCTGCACATCTGGCTGACCTATCTCCGTATGCTATGGTTGAAGTAACCTATTTTACCCATCAGTTAACTGGTGACAAAATATTCACCTAACAATTTTTTGGTGACTCTACTGGGGAAGAACAAGCAGTTTGAAGTCTCAAGCTTCAAGCTGAAGCAGGGCCAGTTCTTTCCTATTTTTATTCTACAATCTAGTAACTCCATGCTATACAAGAAGTTAGAGAGCCCAAGGTGTTGTTGACCCTATTTTTGAGTTGGTGCAACAAGGAAATTTTGATTTGTTTCCTCCACAACTTCAAGTTCAATGAACTAGGAGTCTCCCTCCTACCAATACTAGGTCACCACTACAAGGCAAAGCTTCTTTTTCTACTATCAGTAGAGCTTTGCCTATACATACTCCACCCATATTTGTTATCTCCACTTTTCATAATCAAATCATGGTAGTTCAAGGCCCCTAGGGTAACTATTTTGGCCCACTCAATTTAACTCCACCTCTACATGAGCTACCACGCAGTTTAAGGAAGAATTTTCCTAAATTCTTTGGTGATGGGAGAGTTCATCTTGATGAACACATTAAAGCATTCAACATATTTTGCGGTGTGATAGGCATGGAGTATGAGGACGTAGCAGTCAAGCTATTTATGGAAACATTGCAAGGTGCCGCTGCAGACTGGTTCTATCATCTGCAAGCCCAGACTGTGACTGACTGGAACACTCTTAAAGATAAATTTGAAGCCAGGTTCAAGCCTACAGAAGATGGGCATTGGCCCAACTCACAGAGATAAAGAAATAACCCCATGAACCTATGAGGGATTTCATTGCAAAATTTGACAAGTTGAGGAACAAGATTCCTACAATTGCTCAGCGAACACCTGAGAACCTTAAATATTTCTTCATCAACTCACAGCTGCCTAAAGTGAGTTTTCTACTGAGACATGCTTGCCACATAGACCTTGATGCTGCTCAAGATTTGGCCATTGAGGTGAAAGATGACCTTATCTTGGCAGAAAAAATAAGGAGAGATCCTAACATAAGTAAATCTTCTTCATCTTCTGAATATCCATCTACAAGCACCACTGATCTAATGGTGCAGAAGCTGGCAAATGAGTTGCTTGCTTTTAGAAAGTAAATGGTGCAAGGGATGTCATCTGCTCCTTCATATAGAGATATACCAAGGAGGACATTCCCTAATCAGTCATACCAAGGCAATGCTACCAAAAATCAAGGGCAGCCAAACCATCTTCCTCCCCCACAGAGAAAACTTGCCATTGAAGCACATCTAACCAATTCAGTAGTTGGATATCTTGAAGCATAATTAGATTTCTCCTTCTAGCCTGAGTTGAACCTAGAAGATGATGCTAATCTCTTCACAGAAGGAGAAGAAGAATTAGTTGGTGACTCCAATATTTTTTTCCTGAATTACCAGGATGAACCCAGAAGTGAAGGTAAAATAGTTGAGGGATCATACGCTATATTCACTTGGTCCAAGAACCAGTCAGCCCAGCAAGCTGATAAAGAAAAAATAGAGAAATGATCTCAACCTGTAATTTCAATTGCCAAACGAGGAACCACTCTGCCTTTTCAAGCAAAGGACCTGGTGATTGTCAAAAAAGTAAGTACCCCAAACATTTCTACACCTTCAACTTCAATTTTACAGATCAATCCTCCCCCTCCTAAAAACTATAAGGATGAACTCCCTTCCCCTGTTCATAATTCATTTCAGACATTTGACATAGTTGAACATGTCAAAAAAACTAAAATTTAGATGTCTGAATTTGAATTCATGCAATCCAACCCTAAGCAGTTGGATAAGTTAGTGGAATGTGTGAGGAATAAAACCGTCCTTGCATGACCAATTATTCTAAGGGTGATTACTATGTCCACCTAGAATAATCTTGTCATTGCTCCTCCTACTGCTCCCATAAGGACTAAACCATTTTATGTCTCCCTACTGATAAATAGACACCAATTGAACAATTGCATCATAGACTCATGTGCATTTGACAATGTCATGCCTACCAAAGTGGTAGAATCTCTTGGTCTCACACTGACCAAGACATTCGAGAGATGTTTCTCCATGGAGAACAAATAAGTGCCACTGTTGGGACAAATCAAGGATGCCTAATTTGCATTTACAACATTCTTAGATAAGAGAATCAAGATGACAGTCTTGGTGGCTGATGTCCCAGCCTCATACGACACTCTTCTTGGGTGAATTTTTTACAAGGATGGTGGTGAGTTGAGCATGAACCTATCTGAAGCAAGGATCCTAGTCAAAGGCGTTATGCAGAGATTGCTCTAAAAAGGAAGCAAAATATGTGGTCACTGTTAGGTTGTGGAGCTAAAAGCTTCACTGATGTAAATAAGGGAGGAGGTTGCTGAGTGTCACAAACACCGGCGTCGATCAGGCCAACTGACGTTGGCAAGGAGCAGACAGAAGAGCAATCGATGTCGGCAAAAGTTAACCGATGTCAGTCACCTCAGGTAGACAGGGACCGACGTCGATCGCTTGTGCAGTTCAAACTGCGAGTTTTATGGATAGTTAGTTAACGAACTAAGTGTTTGCATGTTAAGAGCCAATTTTAGACTAGAAGCTGCGGATCTAATTATTGTAATTAAGTGTCTAATTATTATTTGCATGAGATCTATTTAAGAGACTCATGGGTTGTATTGTAATTTGTGCTAGAAAGTAAGAGAGCAAAATATTAGCTCCTTCTGTGTGTGAAGAGAGCATTGGTGTGTTCCTCCTAGTGCCACAATACCAAGTGTGGGTACTGGTTTGGAGAATCAGAAGGGTTTTTCATGTATGTATGATCTTGGTCAGCAGGGGTGCATGGCCATGTTTGGAGATCTGCATGGTAAGTAAGATCATTGATTTGCAGGTGTATGTGTGTGCAAGATCCAGGTTTGCAGGTGTGCAAAACTAGATTGATTTGCAGGTGTGCAAGATCAGGGAGGACAACAACACAACAGGGAGCAAGATCAGGAGAGATCTACTTGGAGTACAGTGTGTACTCAGTTATAGAGCAAAGAGGAAGGCAAGGTAGTTCCTTCCATAAGTAATATTGTTTGAGTTGTAGGTTGTTGCAAGTTCAGGGGAGATCTACTTGAAGTACGTTTGTGTACTTGGAGTGCGTGAAGCACTGGTGTACTGGCAATAGTGAATACTAACTGGTTGGAGGTGAACACCAACTCTGTGTTTGAGTTGTGTGTTGGGACCATAAGAGAGAGAGAGCTTTGAGAAAAGAAGTACTGTACACTTGAGGTGTGGGAAGCCTCTGAGAGGTGTGAAGAAGAAGTGACATCTTCTTTATTGTATTCTTTTCTGGATGAGTATTAATATAAGTTGTGTATTATCTCTCATATTTTGTGTTGTTTCTCATTTTTAGTTACTTGTTACTTCTGGTTAATTCTGCATCTTAAGTTGCTTGTATATGGTAATCAATTGTGCTTTCATATTTCCCAACAAGTGGTATCAGAGTGAGGTTGTTGGCTCATAGCTTGATACCACCAACAAGTGGTATCAGAGCTAAGGTTGCAGGGAGAAAGTTTGTGTTTGGTTACAGGGCACTCTCAGAGGTTTCTGATTGAGTGGGAGTATAGCAACGGTAGAAGAAAGTAAGCTAAGAATGGAGAAACTGAATAGCACGAATGGTCACTTACGGTGTTATGGAAAGAAAGAGCAGGTAAAGAAAGATTGTTGGTTTGTGGAAGATCAGCATGAAAAAACTGAAGAAGCAGATGTTGCAGGTGTTGTTGCACAAGATGCTTTGGTATGTTTCTTGGATAAAGTAAAATCTTGGTTTATAGATTATGTTGCCTCTTTCCATGCAGCCCTAAAGAGAGGAGCTAGTGAGCCTTGTCAAAGAATTGGCAAAGGGGAAGTGAAGCTAAAATTGCAGGCGGCCAACACATGGGTGTTGAAGGAGGTCATGCAGGTCCCAGTCTTGAAGTTGTGGCTACTTTCTTCAGGAAAGTTGGGTGAAGAGAGATGCACAAGAACTCTCACAGTGGATGCACTTGAATTAGCTGGTGGTAAGAAACCAGGTACTCTTTATCTACTTGCTTATATTACTGATTCTTCTTTTGTTGCGAAGACATGGCTTTGTAGGCTTGGTCACATGAGCAAGAAGGAGATGCATGTTCTTAAGCGTAAGACAGATGTTTTTGACAAACTTAAGAACTGGAAAGCCTTGGTGTTTATGGAGGAGATGGTGGACAGAGATCACTAGAGAAGGCTGAGTAACTCTGAGAAGAGTAGTTTGGACAAGGATTTGATTCAAAGAAAGCTCACAGGTAAAAAGTCATCACTCACAGGCGAACACAGGTACCGGTGTCGGTCAAGGAAAACTGACGTCGAACAAATAGGCACCGATGTCGGTCATGTGTAGACCAGAGTCGGTGGTGTCAGGCAGGGTAAGACCGATGTCGATCATGAGGACCGACGTCGGTGACAATAAGACCGATGTTGGTTAGGAGGACCGACGTCGACAACAGGTAGACACTGACGTCGGTGGGGTCAATAGTCAGGACAGGCGCATGGAATCAACATCGATTGGATGCTGACTGTGTAGTGACCGAGGTCGGTCACTGAGACAGATTTTGGGTGGACAACAAGCTGTCAAGGAGTCTCAAACGCCCATATAGAGGACTGAAAGGATAAGTAAGCCTCAAATTCGTTGTTCCTCTTCTTTATACTAGTTATTGACTGCAGAGCAGAGAGGATGTAAGAAATAATGGGAGCATGGCAAGAATATGATGCAGGACCAAACGAGAGATTTGGTAGGGTTGCCAGCTGGTATGAAAGCACTGAGACAAATGGATACCTTAGTTAAAGAATAGAGCGAATGGATACGTGAGACAGAAGGCCATGTCATATGGTCTTGTGGAAGCTGCAGGACAGTGGTACCGGGTTTGACAGGTGGATGACAAAGCATGGCTTTAGTCAATGTCAGTGTAACCATTGTAATTATCTTACCAGGTGGATGATGGTCATGACATTATCCTATTACTGCATGTGGATGGTATGCTAGCTAGCAGGTTTGTACATACAGGGTTTTGCTGAGCTAAGGGTAAGGTTAGTTCAGTGGTTTGCCATGAAGAATTTGAGAGCAATGAAATTCTTTGGCATGAAAGACATGGAAGATCACAGGTTGATTTTGTCTCCAGTGGGAGCTGATGTGAATCAGGTGTTAGCGAGGTTTAATACGCAAGATGCAGAACTAGAACACACCAAAGGCTGGACAGTTTAGTGTCTGAAATCACATGAGGTCTGGTAGAGACCTGAGTTTGCCCAAGCAGTGGGTGCTGTCAGAGAGTTAGGAGCCAATTCAGGGAAGTGGGTTCTCAGGTATTTGAGAGGGACCAACAGCAGGGATTCATACTATGCAGGGTCAAGACTTCACTACATGGATTTGTAGGTTCGGATGTGACAAGTTACTCGAATGACAAGAGGTGCACCACAGGTTGTGTGGTGGGTGGTCTTCAGGGTTGAGCTTGAAGAAGGATATAAGCTAAGAAACATATTAGATGGAGTACAGGTATAGGTACAGTGCAATTGTTTATCTCCAAGTGGGAGATTGTTAGGTTGTGGAGCTAAAAGCTTCACTAATGTAAACAGGGGAGGAGGTTGTTGAGTGTCACAGACACAGGTGTCGGTCAGGCCAACCGATGTCAACAAGGAGCAGATAGAAGAGCAACTGATGTCGATTGAAGTCGGCCGACATCGGTCACCTCAGGCAGACAAGGACTGACGTCGGTCACCTGTGCGGTTCAAACTGCGAGTTTTATGGATAGTTAGTTAACAAACTGAGTGTTTGCATGTTAAGAGCCAATTTTAGACTAGAAGTTGTGGATCTAATTATTGTAATTAGGTGTCTAATTATTGTTTGCATGAGATCTATTTAAGAGACTCATGGGCTGTATTGTAATTTGTGCTAGAGAGTAAGAGAGCAAAATATTAGCTCCTTCTGTGTGTGAAGAGAGCATTGGTGTGTTCCTCCTAGTGCCACAGTACCAAGTGTGGGTACTGGTTTGGAGAATCAGAAGGGTTTTTCATGTATGTATGATATTGGTCAGTAAGGGTGCATGGCCATGTTTGGAGATCTGCATGGTAGGTAAGATCATTGATATGCAGGTGTATGTGTGTGCAAGATCCAAGTTTGCAAGTGTGCAGAACCAGATTGATTTGCAGGTGTGCAAGATCAGGGAGGACAAAAACACAACAAGGAGCAAGATCAGGAGATATTTACTTAGAGTACAGTGTGTACTCATTTATAGAGCAAAGAGGAAGGCAAGGTAGTTCTTTCCATAAGTAAGATCGTTTGAGTTGCAAGTTGTTGCAAGTTCAGGGGAGATCTACTTGAGGTACGTTTGTGTACTTGGAGTGCATGGAGCACTGGTGTACTAGCAGTAGTGGCTACTGACTGGTTAGAGGTGAACGCCAACTCTATGTTTGAGTTGTGTGTTGGGACCGTAAGAGAGAGAGCTTTGAGGAAAGAAGTACTATACACTTGAGATGTGGGAAGCCTCTGAGAGGTGTGAAGAAGAAGTGGCATCTTCTTTATTGTATTCTTTTCTGGATGAGTATTAATACAAGTTGTGTATTGTCTCTCATATTCTGTGTTGTTTCTGGTTTCTAGTTACTTGTTATTTCTGGTTAATTCCACATCTTAAGTTGCTTGTATATGGTAATCAATTGTGCTTCTGTATTTTCCAACAGTCACTAAAACATCAGCGCCTGAAGCTCAAATTTTATTTGAGTCTTCAGGCATGGGTAATTACTCCCTGACTACTAAAGATGCTCCTGTCTTAGTTGATAAAAATTCTAAAAATGACAATCTAAAAATTAGTTTAGATAAAACTATAGAAGACATAAGAGAGCACAGTGCAAGCCTAAAGGAATCTTTCCCTCCAAATGAATAAAAATCTAAGGTAAGGTTAGCTTCTGATGATGTATAGATACTAGAATTTGATGGTAGTTGTTCCTCTACCAGTTCAGGAGTCGGGATTATGTTGATATCTCTTCAAGGAGATATTTTTTCTTCTTCATATAAGTTGTAGTTCAGCAACACTAACAACACTGCTGAGTATGAATCTCTGTTGCTTGGATTAAAGGCCACTCAAGACAAGGGCGTCAAGCTCCTTCATGCCAAAGGAGTTGCTGAGCTGGTGGTTTGTCAGGTGAGGAACATGTACCAAACCAAAAATGAGAAATTGTGCCACTATTGCAATCTAGTTTGGGATCAAATTGAAAGTTTTGATGCTTTCAGCATCTCTATAGTTCCCAAAGAATTCAATGACAGAGTGGATGCTTTGACTGTTTCAAAAACTCTTTTGGTTTCTCACTCAAATTTTAAGGGAGACAAGTACACTATCAAACTGGTCTTTTGATCAAGTGTGCCTGACAATGCCAATCATTGGCAAGTACTTAATGGTGACAACCAAATCATTGCCTTCTTGAAATAAAAAGGCAGCTTTGAACAACTCCACTTTGAAGGCAGTGAACCAGCCCCTGAAACAAATTCAGACGCAGGTTAAGAATTCTTGCAACTTAAAGGGAATAAAATCCCAAAAGGCCTAGTTTCCATTGAGAAGTTGTTTGACAAGCATGACAGGTTCATCAAACAACAATAAATGGATTCGAGCTCCTCTCAGGAGTTTGATTAGATAAATTTGGGTACCAAAGAAAATCTCAAGACGGTGAACATTGAGAAGTGTTGCACTCAGGAAGAAAAGTTTAAGTTCACTACTCTGCTTCGCCAGCACATAGATGTTTTGGTGTACTCCTATGATGATCTGAAGTCACTCAAGCTTGAAGAAATTTGCCATGAAATTCCTCTCAAGAGTGATTCAGTGCCTTAAAAGCAAAAATTCCAGCAGTACAATCCAAAGATATCAAGTACTATTCTGTTTGAAATACAAAAAATGCTGAATGCTAGTATAATTTTCTCAATCCATCTTTCCACATGGATTACAAACATAGTTCCTGTGAGGAAGAAGAATGGCAAAATTCACCTCTGTGTGGACTTCAAAAATTTGAATCAGTCATCCTTAAAGGATAACTATCCTCTACCCATCATGAAGCAAGTTCTTCAGACATTGACCAGTTTAGAGATGTTATCAATGTTAGATGGCTTTTCCGGATACAATCAAGTAGAAGTTGGCAAAGGAGACCAACATAAGAATACATTCACCACACCTTGGGGCACCTTTACATATCAAAAAATGCCATTTGACCTGATAAATGTTGGTGCCACTTTTTAAAGAGCAATAGACCTTGCTTTCAAAGATGAAATGGGTAAGTTCATTGTGGTGTACTTTGATGATTTAATAGTCTTTTCCAAGCACCATCCTGATCATGTGCGCTATTTACAACAAGTGTTGGAATGATGCCGCAAGAATGGCATTTCTCTAAATCCCAAGAAGTCTATTTTTGGAGTAACATAAGGGAAACTTATTAAACACATTGTATCCTGAGAAGGCATAAAGATTGACTCAGAAAGAGTCAAATCCATCCAAGAGCCCTGCCCACAAGTAAGACTGCAGTTCACTCTTTCTTCAGAAAAGTAAATTTTTTACGAAGGTTCATCCTCAAATTTGCTGAGAAGACTTGCCACATTGTAAACATAATGAAGGGAAAGGCTACTTTCATCAGGACCGAAGAAGGCAAATTGGCATTTCAAGACATTAAGACAGCTATTGCCCATGCCCTAATTCTGGTTTGTCCAGATTATACCAAGGATTTCACAGTGTATAGTTATGCTTCTGAGCACACACTTTCAGCAATTCTAGTTCAACAGAATGAAGAAGGTGTGGAATCTCCCATATCTTTCATGAGATGTCCTCTCAAAGCTCATGAACCGAAGTATTCAAACATGGAGATGCATGCTTATGCAGTGGTAAAAGCAGTAAAACACTTTATTTTTACATCCTCAATTCACACACTACTACCCTAGTTCCTAAACCATAGTTAAATCTATATTAACTCAACAGGAGTATTAGTGTAGGTTTTTATTTTTCTCTATTTTTTAATTTAAAAAATTGTATTTTTGTGCATACATAGAGTTTTCTTACATTTGTGGGATAGGCTAGGTTATGTGGAGATGTGTGTCATAGATGTGTCATAGGTGTCATAAGAATGTCATAAGTAACACCCTTGATGGGAGTTACTTCTCTATTCTTAGCACCTTGTCACCACCTTTCATAGAGGAGTTACAGTCTATTCTTGGGGTGCCTTGACCACCTTTTGTGGAGGAGTTACTTATGTGCTCTCTTATATGTATTCTTCATTTTGGCCATCTCATGTAAATCAAATTTTGGTTTTCTCTATTTTGTCTTGTGCAATTTATCTTCTTGTATAATTTCAAATTGCTTTAGCATCTATGTGGTGTGCACTTGCTTCATCTAGTGTGATCACGTCTCCATTGCATTCGCATTATCCAGATTTTGGCAACAACTCCGATATGGTATCATAGCCACTCTGGTAATCATATGTCTAGTTATGCTATTAGTTTATTCTAAAATTCTTACTTTGCTTAGTAGTTTTTTGTTTAACTCCATTGCATTTGAGAGTTTTGGTAGAGTTTCTTGAAAACTCATGCAAATCTATACGGAATACTGTTAAAAAAATTACTTCTGTTGAGAGCCACCCAGATCTATCCTTTAGATATCTACGTTGGAGGAGGTAAACCTGCGTTGGACTATTTTTTTCTTTTTTTCTCCATTTCAAATCTGAAGGCATTGGCTTTTACATTGAATTTGTATGGATTGACTTCTCCATTTCAAAGCTGGTGAACAACGTGCCTGCTTCCATTCAAATCTTGCACTCGGGCGCCATTGTTGTGTGCAGGGAGTGAGAAGAGGGAGGCGCAACGCGTCACGCAATCAGTGTAGGCACTGCCCACTCACATATGTAATCTTGTGAGGCACGCACTCTCCAACAGTGGTCAACCATTGTGCCCCAAGGCAACGCTGGACACTCTTCTGGTCAAGCATCCTTCTGCAACGCCACACAAATTGTCCTTCAGCAACGCCACTCAGATAGTAGTCCTTCTTGTGTTCTACAGCAACGCCAAGCTGACAGTCATGCCTTGAGCTTCTGGTCATGGATCTGTACATTGCAGCCACGTGGAGGGTGGAGAAAAGCATATAGAAGTCCATGGCGACTTGAACTGGGCATTGGTAATTATTTTTTTAAATGTTTTCTGACTTTAATGACTTTACAGTGTCATTTAGTATGCTGGAAAACAAGTAAGTTGAAAATATTTGTAAAAACGAGCAATTTAGAGGTTTTTAAAAAACTTGTATCTTCAACCTACGAAGACGAAGGGTGAGGCCCGGGTTGGCAGGAGGCCAATTCCCCCTCACAAAGACCTCCTTTGGATTTCTCGCTCTGTGCCGAATCCAACGAGTGGTTGGAAGGCTACCTTCTCTCTCCAAATAGGCATTTTTAATGTTTTTGTGCTTTTTTTTGCAAAAACACTAGTTTACGAGAAAATTGAACCTTTAATATCTTGCAAACGGTAGCTCGGATTTGGGTGCCATTTTTTGCAATAGTGTTTTTAATTCAATTTTTTACAGTGTAGACTTGTTATTTGTAAAAAATTTACTGGTTTATAAAGTGCCTAAAATTTGGGTCTCTTGGGACGCATTTTCGACTGAGACCGACGTCCTATTTGCTTACATCTTGCATTGATTGCTCTAAGAAACATTCTCGGCTGAGCCTGACATCTTTTGAGTGTGCACTTGCATATTTGGGGGGGGCTCAACATTTCAAGGGGGTGTGATTGCTTTTCACAACTTACAAATCTTTGCTTTCATTCTCCTTTTTGCATAATTTCACAACTTGCAATCAACACAATTTCATCTAAATTTAGCTTAAAATGGATTCTTTTCAACTTAAACCCCTAACACCCTTCAACTATCATGAATGGAAGGTTAAAATGTCAATTATTCTTAAAAGCAAAGGGTTGTATAGGATCACCATGGGTACTGAAGTATAACCCAACACTGATGCTGAAAAGGTCAAGTGGTACAACTGTAGTGATGAAGCCTATGGATTACTGAGTTTGTCCATGTCTCTAGAACTTCTCTTCCATTTAAAAACCTTCAAGACTCCCAAAGACATATGGGACACCTTAGAACTCTTATTTGGGAAGCTTGATGAGATGAGAGGTCATGAGCTCGAAAATGAACTCATAAGTCTAAGTCCTAGCAACTTTGACACCCTACATGACTTCTTCACTAATTTTAAGGCCCTTAGATTGCAATTGAAAGAATACGAGATAGAGAAAAAAGATGATTAACTCATCATTTCTATTCTCGCAAAGTTAGGTCCAAGCTATTTAGTCTTTGTCTCCACTTCCATGCCACAAAAAGTGCCCTTGGCACTACATGGAAAATGCCTTCTTTGGATTTATTCATTGCCAACTTGACTAGGGAGCAAGATAAGCTAATTCAAATGGGCACAATGAAATCTACTCAACCCCAAGCTTTGATAGCTGGAAATGGTAAGGATAAGACTTCAACAAAGGAGAAGAAGAAAAAGAATAAGGACCAGGAGAAGAAGAAAAAAACAACAATCCTGCCAAAAACAGCACTGAGTCTTCCTCTTCGAATGCTAAACCTAAGAAGGAGAAGGTTAAGCGTGCCTATTGTAAAAAGACAGGGCATGATGAACAAAAATGCATGAAAAAACAAATAGATCACCTAACTCATCTTCTAGAGAAGCACAACATAGGTGTTCTTGAGTCCAAGTAGAATTAATCTACCCAAGATTCTATCAGGGTAAAAGGCAAGGGTAAGGAGAAAGAAAAGGGCAAGGCCCTTGTAGCAACTGCAGCTTCTACAACATCATGGGTCATTGATTCGGGTGCTTCTCACCACATGGGCTCTTCACTAGTTGAGTTTTCATTTTTAGAGCCTTGTAGCATGACTTCAATTAGTTTGGGTGATGACACATTAGTTTTTGTTGCAGGGAGAGGGTCAGTTGAAATGGAAGGGGGAACATTCAATAATGTTCTAAGTATTCCTTCTCTTTCAACCAATCTCTATCAGTGTACCAAATCACTCACATTGGTTAGGGCATGAGAGTTGAGTTTTCACCAAATTCAGTGGCTATCAGGAAATTGCATAGTGATACTACAGTGGAAGTAGGTAGGGCAGATCACCAAGTAAGGTTATATGCCTTCTCACATTTTGCACATGATTCTTCTCCAACAGCATTGCTGACTCATTCAGATGGAGTTAGCAAATTATGGCATGAGCGGTTTGACAACCTTAACTATCGCTACCTTAAGCAACTTTGTAAACATGACATGGTCATTGGCTTGCCTCGTGTCCAATTCTCAAAAGGACTTTGCGAGGGGTGCTCCCTTGAGAAGCATCCCAAAGCAAAATTTGACAAAGGCAAAGCTTGGAGGGCTTCACAACCTTTGGAGTTAGTCCACAGTGATGTATTAGTACCTTTTCCCAAACCATCTTTCACAAAGGCCAAGTACATCCTCACTTTCATTGATGATTTCTCTAGGTACACTTGGATATATTTTCTCAAACAAAAGTCTGAAGTGTTTGAAAATTTTCTAGACTTCAAGGCTCTTGTTGAGAAATAGAGTGAGAAATCCATCAAGGTTCTTCAAACTAATAATGGAGGGGAGTATGTCAGCAACAGGGTTGAGCAATTTTGCACCACAGAGGGGATTGATTTGCAACACATAGTCACTTACAGTCCTTCACAAAATGGGGTTGCTGAACACAAAAATAGGTTCTTGAAAGAGATGGGTAGCTGTATGATTCAATCCAAATCCTTAGCACCACAGTACTGGGCTGAATCCATCAATTGTGCTTGCTACATTCAAAATAGGGTTCCTCACAATGCTTTGAAAGGGATAACACCCTTTGAAGCTTGGCATAAAAGGAAATATGATGTTGAGCACTTCAGGGTTTTCAGATCCCCAGCCATGGCCCACATTCTAAAGAAGAAACACAAAGCTATGAAACATTAGTCCAAGCCTTGCATCTTTGTAGGATATCTGGATGGTATTAAGGGGTATTGCCTTCTAGATCTAGTCACTCATGAGTTGTTCATCAAGAGAAGTGTCTATTTTCAGGAGAGTCCTAGAGACTCAACACTTGACACTTCTCCCTCATCAGATCTACTTCTTCATGATGATTCCTCATCAAATTCAGATCAGCCACAACAGGTTCCTGAGCCAGAGACATCTTCTTTTTCTTCAAGTTCAAATAGCGAGGACAATGATGCAGTGTCATCCACCTCTAGTCAGTCAGAGGATGAGGAGTTAGCACCTGACTTGCCCACTTCTGGGCCACTTTGGGCCAGATAGACACTTGAGAGTGCTGGCACTTGGGCTAGAGATCCCGTAGATGACATATGTACTAGGGGGATTTTCATAGAGATCCACATGCCTTCTTTGCTTCAGTTTCAGATCCACAAACTTTTCGAGAGGCATCAGGGGTACCTGAGTGGGATAGTGCTATGGAGGAAGAATATTCTTCCTTAATCAAAAATCACACTTGGGATTTGACTTCACTTCCTAAGGGAAGAAATATGGTTTAATGTAGGTGGATATATCAGACCAAGTTTGCAGCAGATGGGTTGGTTGATAAGTACAAGGCACGACTGGTCGCCAAGGGTTTCTCACAGGTGGCAGGGATTGACTACTTAGAGACCTTTTCACCCATTGCAAAGATGACTTATATCTGACTCACCTTGGCTATTACCGTAGCACATGGTTGGGATGTGCACCAAATGGATGTGAAGAGTGCCTTTCTTCACAGAGACCTAGAGGAGGAGATCTAGATGGAGTAGCTGCCAAGATTTTTTTAGGATTCTTTCTTAGTATGCAAACTTAGGAAATCTATCTATGGCCTCAAATAGGCCCCTCGAGCTTAGTATGCCAAGATGGATTCCTTCCTTCTCATAGCGGGTTTCACTAGGTGCCATTCTGACTCCAATGTCTACTTCTTGTGGCAGGATGATTCGCTCCTAATTTTAGTTCTATATGTTGATGACCTTTTGATCACCGAGAGTTCTTCATCGGCTATTGCAGCAGTGAAGGCATCTCTCTAGGATAGATTTGACATGACAGACTTGGGTTTGTTGCACTACTTCCTTGGCATCAAGATCTCACAGTCAGATTCAGAGATTTCTCTTGCACAACCTGAGTATGCTCTTGACTTATTGGCTTAATTTCATATGGCTGATTGAAAGCCATCTCTGACTCCCTTTCTATCAGGAGTCAAGCTTGAGGCTGATTGTTCTTCACTATTGGTTGATGCCACTCGGTATTGACAACTTGTTGGTAGTCTCATCTACTTGACTCACACTAGGCCCGACATATCATATACAGTGGGACTTGTCTCCAAATTCATGCAGGAACCTCATGAGCTACATTGGAAAGCAGCTAAGAGGATCTTGCATTACATATAGGGTTCACATGGATACAGGATTCATTATAGATTTGGCATAGAGGTTAACTTGGTTGGATATATAGGTTTAGACTGGGCTAGTGATTTGCAAACTCTCAAGTCTACTTCTGGTTACAGTTTCTCTCTAGGTTCTGGTCCTATCAGTTGGTCTAGCAAGAAGCAGAATGTTATTACTATATCATCCATAGAGGCAGAGTATAGGGGAGTTGTTAATGCAACTACTAAGGCTATTTGGCTTTAGAGGATTCTTTCTGAGTTTGGCATTCCTATCAGGTAGCCCACCATCATTTATTGTGACAACCAGAGTACCATTTAGATTTTCAAGAATCTAGTTCAACACCAGCAGACCAAGCACATAGAGATTCACATGCATGTTATTCGGGAGCTTATTCATAGTCAAGTCATTGACTTGATATTTTGCCAGTCTTCAGATCAGGTTGCAGACATCTTCACCAAACCTTTCACCGAGAGCAAGTTCATTCATCTACGAGCTCTTCTTGGAGTGCGATCCACATCTATAGCAACATCATCTTCAGGGGGCCCACTAGGCTCTTCTTTTTTTATGTCTCTCTTTTGGGGGGGAGTTTTTTCCTATGAATTTTTTCTTTTTCTCTAGCTTATGGGAGATTACATTTGTACATGGGTACCTCATCAGGCCTAGTTGCTGGGACCCATTTTATATTTCCACCTAAGCTACGCTTATGGGGGGTATTAGTGTAGGTTTTTATTTTTATCTATTTTTTAATTAGAGAAATTATATTTTTGTGTATACATGGAGTTTTCCTATATTTGTGGGATAGGCTAGCTTATGTGGAGATGTGTGTCATAGATGTGTCATAAGTAACTCCCTTGATGGGAGTTACTTCTTTATTCTTAGCACCTTGTCACCACCTTTCATGAAAGAGTTACAGTCTATTCTTGGGGTGCCTTGACCACCTTTTGTGGAGGAGTTACTTACGTGCTCTCCTATATGTATTCTTCATTTTGGCCATCTCATGTAAATCAAATTTTGGTTTTCTCCATTTTGTCTTGTGTAATTTATCTTCTTGTATGATTTCAAATTGCTTTAACATTTATGTGGTGTGCACTTGCTTCATCTCATGTGATCACCTTTCCATTACATTCGCATTATCTGGATTCTGGCAACAACTCCGATAAGGAGTTTAGAACCAAAAGGGGCAATTGGATTACTAAAATCTAGGAGTTTGATCTTGATATCAAACTGACAAAGCTTGTGTAGGGAAGGGGCCTCTATTAATTTATTACTAACAACAGACCCAAAGAAGCAGGGCATGAAGAAAAAAAAGTGGAAGACACGCCAATAGTCCTCTTTGTCTCTACCACGAATGAGTGGTATTCAAGTATTGCTCATTTCCTTACTTATGGTGAGTGCCCTGCCCACCTATCTCGTAAAGAAAGGACTGTTAAATTAAAAGCTGCCAATTTTGTCCTGTGGGACAGTGGCCTGTACAAGAGGAGCCTTGATGGAGTGTTCCTTTGATGTGTGGATAAAGAGCAACAAAACCAACTTTTGAGGTTCTTCCATAATCTGGCCTATGGAAGACATTTTTTTGCGCCTGTGACTGCCCATAAGATTCTGCAAGCCAGGTATTACTGGCCTACTCTATTTTAGGATGCATACATATGGGTTCAAAGATGTGAACTATGCCAACACTTTGTTGGAAGACCCAAGTTAGTTGCTCTGCCTCTCAAGCCAGTGGTAATAGAAGAGCCATTTCAGCAATAGAGAATTGATTTCATTGGTGCTATAAACCCATCTTCAAGCACTAGACATGATTATGTCCTCATAGCCACAGATTACTTCACCAAATGGGTGGAAGTAATTCCAACCAAGCATGCTACTTTAGAAGTGGTATGTGATTTCCAAAGAAAACATCATTTCTAGGTTTAGGGTCCCAACCAAGATTGTCACAGACAATGCAGCCTATTTCTCTTCTCATGAGATCACTCAGTTCTATTTTTACTATGGGATTACCCTCTCCCACTCTTCTAATTATTTTTCATAGGGGAATGGCCAAGCATAATCGAGAACAAGAACTTGGTGACCATCATCAGGAAACTAGTGGACAACAACCAATGATCCTGGTATAAAATATTGGTTGATGCTTTATGGGCAGACAGAATTACACCCAAGAGGGCGATAGGTATGTCACCATTCTAAATTTTGTATGGTCTCAATGTAGAGATACCAATCACCTTGGAATTTCCCTCACTAAAATTGGAAAAGGTTGTAAAAAATCAGACATATGAAAGCTCCATCGATAAGAGGATCATGTGCTTAATTGAGCTGGATGAGCAGTGAACTATGGTGGTGGACCGAATTGTTGTACATCAAAATCTGGTGAAGAAGCTCTTTGACCAGAAAGTAAAAAATTATGAGTTCCAGATTGGAGACCAAGTCCTGTTATGGGACAAGAGAAGAGAACCAAAGGGAATGCATGGGAAATTTGATTCCCTATGGAGAGGCTCATTTACTATCCATCAACTCAATGGTGAAAATAGTTTCTTGTTGAAGTATCAAGATGGCACGCTCTTTTCTCTACCTCATAATGGGAAACATCTGAAGCACTTCAATTCTTGAAGTATCAGATAAGATCATCTGTACATATGTATATTTATATAGTCTTTAGTTCTATTTTGTGCTTTTCATTTTCATTTTTGGCACCTTTCTTTTTGGGTAGCATGACTCTGTAGCCCAATGGCATACTTGAAGGCACTAGAGATTTTGGTTTCTACTCCCCTCAATTGTTTCAAAATTTCAACTAAAGAAAGTTTTCCAACTAGACCCAGCTATTGTTCCCAAAGTCTGTCACTCATTTTTGGGACAACATATGAACTATTTTGGTCCTGCAGGCCAAAATTCTCTTTTCCTTTCTCAAAAAATCATTCTGAATATTCAAATTCTCCATTTTCAATCTTTTTTAGCTAACGAACTCTGCAGGCTTATTTCTATGGTCTCTGCAGGGTTATTTTTATGGACTCTGTAGGCTGATTTCTATGGACTCTGCAAGCTTATTTCTATGGACTCTACAGGTTGATTTCTATGGACTCTGCAAGCTTATTTCTATGGCCTTTGTAGGCTTATTTCTACGGACTCTGCAAGGTGATTTCTATGGACTCTGTAGGAAAGAAACAAGTTCCTAACACTTAGGCATTTTCAAGGTCAGTTTAATCAAATGTTTCAAAGGAGTCTTCCAAAAGCTCGAAGGACAAGTGCCCTTGTGGAGGGCACTTAGGTGCCAAAAGGACCTTTGTGACTTTTTCAAAAGGCAATCTTGGAGATCAAACAACCCTTATGGAGGGCAGGCGATGAGTAAAATGGACCATTGCAAAAGGCTGAAAGGGTAAGGTTTTCTTCAAAAAAGTGAACAAGGCAGAAAAGTTGGAATTCCTTCGAATTTGTTCAATGCAAAAGACAAGGCAAATTCTTTCAGACAAAAAATCTGAAAGAATTCTTCTAGACTTTTGTTTGAAGGAATTCCTTCAAACTTTTATCTGAAAGAAAAAAGCCAGAGGGAATAAGCAGTAAAGACAAAGGAAGAAATCCTTCAGACAAAATGTCCAAAGGATTTCCTTTGGACATTTTGTTTGAATAATTTGATGAAGAAGGCCACTTGAAGAACCCTGAAGGGCAGGTACCCTTGCGGGGGGCTCTCGGTGACCAGGAAATTGACCTTTCTCAAGACCCCAAAGGTTAGGTACCCTTCAGAAGGATTCAAAGACTAAGCTCGGTCAAAATAAATTCAAAGGAAATAAAGCCAAAGGAACTGACCAATGGGTGACAAGCCTGCGAACGTCAAAGTTGGGCACCATGAACTAGCTGTTGGAATCTAGACATTCAGTGATGTCCTCGAAGCCGTCAAATTCATGGAAATGAAATAACCATTGATCTTTAAAGGCTTGAGCATGGACCCGAATGCATTCAAAGGCCTTAAGGCCAAAATGAAGAACCACTGAGAGAAGAGTGCAAGGAGCCAACAAAGCTGGGAATATAGCCCTGAGAGCTCAAATTCCAGAAAAAGACAAAACCAAGAAGAGACAAAGTTGGAAAAAGACAAAAGTTAAAAACAAACTCAGTGACCAGCTAAAGAGGAAGCTGAAAGAGCTTGTAGAAAGGGAAAAGCTAGCCCGAGAGCTCAAATTACAATAGGAAAGAGGGAAAGACCAAAATTATCTATGTAGGAGTTATTTCTAGTAGGTGGAACAATCCACCAAGTAGACATCTAAGCTCACAAGCATTAAAATGCATGGCCTAGTTTTTCTTTCTTGATAGGAAAGTGCGGGACAACTGCGTACCTATTGGGAGAAATATCAGATGACCCATGCAAAGGAGAAGATATTTTGAGATGAATTGACATGCCATAGTTAAGGCAGATGCCCTGTTCCAGCATGACCCCTCGACAAAACTAAAAATGCATTCAAGGCGTGAAATGCAGCATGGGCCGTTCTATGAAAAAGCACCAAGTCTTTCTAGGCTGCTATATATTGTAAATATTTTCTTTTCATAGGGAGATCTTTTTGGGATATAGAAGCAAAATTCTACCAAAATTGAAAGGCGATTACTGAGACTTTGAGCTCAGATTGTTAATCATATTTCTTTATGTGAATGAGAAAGCAGGTTACTTTCAGACTTGGTGCTGTTATAGCTTGTGTCATTTAGGAGATTGTTCTTATGCCTATTTCTTGAATGCGTTCTTGTCCATTTTAATGAAATAAACAGAACTAGTGGAAGTAATTAGGAAGGTGTCTTGAAGCCAACTGTGGAGAGACTTTTTATTTCCACAAGTGTATTTAATGTGTTTGTTTGTTTTCTATTTCTGTGTAAAGGACCTTGGGATGACTTTGTGCCCTCATTGTTCTTCGTATTTCACTCTTTGGTAGTTGAGGTGAAGACTTTGTGCTAGACCTCATTTTGCTGGTTACTGCACCCTGTTACCAGTTACTTGTTACATATTAGAAAAAATTCTTGCTGTTTACTGCAAGACCACTTATGAAAGAAGAGAAGTGCTTTCAGTGTCTTCACCAGGATTTCTCCATTGTTTGTGAACATCATCTCTGAAAAAAGAGAGATGGATGGTGTTATCCTACCCTTGAGTGTTATTTTTTGCATATGTATATAGTATATAGCTCCTCTTAGTTATAAGGGAACCTCCCATTGATGAGAGGAGAGATTTTTCCCCTTTTGATGTGGTAAACCTGCACATCTGGCTGACCCATCTCCCTATGCTGTGGTTGAAGTAACCTATTTTGCCCATTAGTTAGTTGGTGACAAAATATTCACCCAACAGAGTGAATGATATAAAATTTTGGAAACAAGGTAGAGTGTTTTAATACTATAATAAATATTTTAAATATATTATGAAGATATA
The DNA here is from genome assembly GCA_037957365.1 of Torreya grandis. Classification (NCBI taxonomy): domain Eukaryota; kingdom Viridiplantae; phylum Streptophyta; class Pinopsida; order Cupressales; family Taxaceae; genus Torreya; species Torreya grandis. The sequence goes on from JARHVA010000006.1 coordinate 5,484,228, forward strand.
ATGATGTTTATATAGGCAATGAGTAATGTCATATGAGCTAATTCTGCCAAGGAAAGGGTTAGTTGAGCGAGAAGGCCTAATAGGATATTTGAGAGAGATAGAAGAGTGAGAAGAGCAGAGGAAGGTGGCCATCTTAAATTTTATTAAGAAATAGGTGTCCATAGGTGATTAGAGGTTCAAGGTATCTGAGTTGGTGTTGAGTAACCTAGGGGGTTGGTGCCTCCTTGCAAGTTGGTGCTTGACTAGTGAGGAGTTGGTGCTCCTTGTAGGGTTGGTTCCTCATTAAATATTGATTAATTTATTATATTACTATAGTATAATATATGTTTTAGTGGCTTTTATTCTCCAATATTATTTTCCACATATCTCCTACGTTCTCATGTTTTTTGATTTCATATATGCTTGTTTATGTATTTATTAATTTATGCATGTGAATGAATGATTTATGGATGATAAGTGAAATTGAAGGATTATTTTAAGGCAACTGATCACCATCCCCATCAGTCACTTTACTTCCAACTATGCCTACCTATTCAATGACCTATGAGACATCCACCCAATTTTTGGGAGCAACACAAAGACTTATATAGATTTTTATGCCTATCCATAGACATGAAACCTTCACTCCTCCCATGATGGTTTCTTACATTCAATTTCAAACCTTGCCTAATGCTCTTTCCTTTGAGAAAGTTTTTACAACTATACATACCAAGGTGTATCAATTAAAAAAATGGGCATCAAGAGCTAGTCATGCCAAGGATTCACACACTTTGCTCCATAACCCATTATCCCCTGAGATAACATCTTATCCTTTAACATCAAACTTCGTAGATCCCATTATATGAAGGTAAATTTGACCTTGAGAAACATCATAGATCATTCCATGCAATGTGCATGGACTATGCATATAATGAAAAACTATTGGCTAAGTTATTTCCAAGAAGTATTAAAGACTATGCATTGAGATGGTTATATGATCTCCTTCAATTTATAGGAGAACTCAACACCCTAGCTGACCAATTTCTAGCACAATTTTCCATCAACATTGATGAGAATTTATGCTATGCACAAATTTCTAAGCTAAAGCAAGGGCCCAATAAACCAATCAATGACTATGTGCTTTGATACAAGACCATGCTAACAAAGATGACCAATGTTGTGGATGATACTGAGTTAAGAGATATATTGAAACAAAGTTTTCTATCACCTCTCTACAAGTCAATTATATTGAAGAGATTCAAATCATTTGATGAGTTATGCCATATAGTGAGGGATAAAGTAGTTAAATTAATTATTTTAAATAAACTAAAGTATATATCAAACCCTACGACTACTTAGACAATGAAGCTTAAAATCAAACCAAATTATAAGGTAAAACTAAATGATAACAATAATGAGGCAGGTATTGCATTCAATGAAGTGTCACAACCTACAAACTAGTTATAATCAACAACTCCACCAAAGAGGCAGCTTTCATGATTATCATCACCTCTTCAAGTGCTACTAAAAAAATTGTTTGAATACATCCTTTAATACTCATCCCTCCACAAGATCTCGATCTAAGTAGACCTAGACCAAGGAACTATAGCATCAATGCATATTATGATTATCATTAGATTGTTAAGAATTCGATGAGTAGATGTTTCAAGTTAAGACACAAGATATATGATATCATAGATGACACAATATTTGACTTGGGCACTCCCACAAAGGAATCTCGGCCATAACACAATGAAAATCAAAAGTTAAAATATTTAGTGATCCTTTTACTAAACATGAAATAATAGAAACTAAGGACTCTTTAGATGTAAATTATGCAAACAACATGCATCCTCTATTGGTGACATATGATCATCCATTAGATACGATCATCAGTACACTTAATGATATTTCACCTCAGCATCCCATGATCACATTCAACAACAACAAGATAGTTGATGCATTATTTTCATATGCACTATAATTCAAAGCTTTAAATAAATAACAAGATAATTCTTTTTTATGGATCAAATTCAACCTCAAATTGATCAAAGAAAGAGAGAAATAACTCCTACAATTACCAAGTAAATATCTCCCTTCTTCAATGGATTTGATCGTGCTTGTGATAAATTATGGTTGCTTAAATAACCATGTAAGATTTTGGCAGCATGTACATATGAAGAATGATTATTTGATTACAAATATGACAAATATTTTCTAGATTTTTTACAAGATGTGAGAAAGATCATATAGATTTGCCCAGGATATGAGATTGAAGGATGAAGAGTGAATTTATAAATTTTTTAATGGGAGGATGATCGCCTAATATTGACTTGATTAGTTTTGGAAACTTTGAGTTTGGATGGATGATATTAACTTACTTGAACTAAATCTTTCATAATTTGATTTAATTTTAAATTGGTTTGATTGATTTGTGATTTATTTGATTTTTTGGATGTGTAGCCATAAATCAAGAAGTTAACTGATTGCATGGATTGATGAGTGAATTGAGTTTCCATTTTGATCATTGAGTTGATTGAGTGATGACATGGAGTTTGACATCATTATTTATTTATTTATTTTACATTATTATGTGGGCAAAGAATTAATTAACTAATTATCTATGGGGTAATGTGGTTGGATTAGGTATGGTTAATTAATTAACATAGTGTAATTAATTGATTAGTGTAGTGGTGTTAGTGTGAGTTAGTTAAGATGCATTGATAAAGGAATTAAGGTGGAAAAATTAAGGTGATTATAATTCATATGAGCCTAGATTGATGAACAGCCTATTCATAGTGTTATGATTGACATTGGTTTAAGTGAGAATGTTTACATAATGGCACTTCTCCAATCCCTTGGATACACATGACAAGATTTAGAAGATACAATGAAAATAGTTAAAGGATTTTATAGATAGAGATATAATACCTTGGAATGCATAATGTTATATCTTCATGTGGGCTCAATCATATTAACTACACCATTCCTAGTTTTATAGAGTAATGAGGTCTTTGACATGTTGTTAGGATGCCCATGGATACAAATAATTAATGTAGTTCCCTCTTGTTTAACCCTTTTTTTATTTAACATGTGTTTAATAAGTATAAAACTTTGAAAGATTTTTTATATTATAATATATGACATCTAAGCATAAATCTGAATGTAAATAAGAATTGATTGAAATTGATTGACAAGTGACATACGCTAAAAATAGTAAATAAAACCAATAATAAGATACTTAGGTTTTTTTTATTATGGATGACTGTAAAAGATGTATAACAATGGAAATTAGGATAAGGTAGGACTATATCAACTCATATCTGAAAGCAAAATTTATGAATATTTATGGGCAAGTTCATGTTCCTTGGACAACAACGTAGTGTGGCTTTGTTCATTGTTTGCAAACTTGTCTACTTTGACTATGATGAAATTATGATTGTTTTACTACTATGCTTATGTCTTTTGAGAGGATTGAGATATTTTACTTTTATTAGTGCCACAAAAACCTCTTTGTTTTCCTTTTGTTTGCCTTAGAAACCCTATAGGTACTTGTGATAGCTAAAAACCTACAAAATAAGGAGAAGTATAATGGAATGAGCTGACTCCAATCACGCCCATTGATGATTGATTGATAAATATGTATCCAGATACTCTAAGGAAGGAATCAATCCATGCATAGTTCTCCCACCTAGTGTGATTGTGAAATTATACTCCTTGACTATATTATGCAACTAGAAATTTGGCTTTGATACTTGATAATGTTAGCTCTTGAATTATTTTGGAGTGATTCAAACTTGATTTTTTACTAATCGTAAAGATTGATATTAAATTTGGGAAGAATAGGGTATATTTTATTAATGTGCATTATGTAATATAAAGATTCTAGATAGATATCCAATCCCTTAATGAATGAACTTTGATTTATTTATATAATGAACCTTTTGAATAATTTTCAATAGACAACTTGTGAAATGTAGATAATGACCCAAATTAACATTTAAAATTTTAGAAACTAGCTATTAAATCGAGTAGGGATAAGGACACATTAGGTGGATAGGTTTGTAACAATGGACCTATCTTAGAAAATCAAGGATAATTATCTTGAGATTAGAAGCACTCAAAGAGATATAAAGTAATTTTAGCATTGAATTGGAGATTCTTGTGTAGTAGTGATGGTGAATAGAGGGGTCAAGCTCTTTGTTGTCATGAAATTTTACATTTTGTGACCACAACCCTAATTGCGCTCTCATAGGCAATTAGAGGTGTTTTAATGATATGGATAGTATTGTTCTTGTAAAATCGGACATCAAATCTTTAGCCCAATGCACAAGGCTTAGGTCACTTGCTAAGATCTGCACTATCCTTCAAGATTCTAAATGGTGAACCATTGAGTGGTTTTTAGAGTAGCATTTTGGATAGAAATGCATTTGAGCAGAATGTCTTGGTTAGCCCTAATTCAATAATTTTGAGTCACAAAATTGGGGTTTTAAAGATATGTTAATGATTTCTCTTGAGACAAAACAATACCTTATCAAAACCTGATACTACTAGAAATAACATCTATGGAACCCAGTCTATCTACCAACAAAAATCCCCTTAAATCCTAATCACTCTATTTGTTGTTAGGTTGTGGAGCTAAAAGCTTCAACCTTTGCAAATTGAGGAATAGATGGTTGCTGAGTTCTACAAGAACCGGCGTCGGCAGTAGGACCGACGTCGGCAGAGACCAGTGCAGAAGGCCACCGGCGACAGCAGGAAGTCGGCCGACGTTGGCAGAACCAGACAAGCAGGGACCGACGTCGGTCGCCTGTGTGTTCCAGAACTGCTCGTTTCACGGACAGTTAGTTAAGTGAACGAAGAGTTTGCATGTTGAGACCAGTTAGAGTCTTATGTTACGAGGACAATTGTCTAAATTAAGAGTCTAAGTTAATGTTTGAGTTAGGGATCTATTTATAGACCCATTGGCATGTATTGTATAAGGCATGAGATAGAAAGGAAGAGTTCCTTCTAGTTGTAAGATCTGTGAGTTGCAGGTTGTTGCAAGCTCATTGGGGATCTACATGTAAGTTTGGTCTTTGAATTGCAGGTTGCAGGTTCATGAGAGATCAGCTTGAAGTGCTATAGAGTGCTTGATGTACCGGCAGGGTTATTACTGACTGGTTGGTGAGGTGAACACCAATTCTGTGTGTGAGTTGGTTGTTGGGACCGTTTTTGTGTAGGAGAGTGTGTGTGAGAAGAATTACTGAACACTTGAGGTGTGGTGAATCTCTGTAAGGTGAAAGAGTGTGGCGGCTCTTTGTTGTATTCTTTTCTGTTAGTGTTAATACAAGATAGTGTATTGTCTCTCATATTCTGTGCTATTGGTGAATTCTAGTTACTTGTGTTTCTGGTTATTTCTGCATATTCAATTGCTTATATTTGGTAATCATACTGTGCTCTTTCTGAGGAGCAAGATCCTAGGAGGTGGAATTAGAACAGGTGTGTTTGTTCTTGGATTTATCTTCCATCCTCCCCTCCCAACTAGTGGCATCAGAGCATGTTTGTTGTTCTAGATTCCTGACAACTGGTATCAGAGCATGTTTGTTGTTCTAGATTCCTGACAAGTGGTATCAGAGCCTTGGTTGTAGGTTCTTAAGCTTGATACCAACAATTGGTATCAGAGCTTTTGGTTGGGATACTAACAGATTGGTGTAGATCTGGGTAGTGTGTTTTGATTACAGGTTACTCACAGGGTTTCTGTTTGAGTGGGAGTTGAGCAATGACAGAAAGCAGTCAACTACGAATGGAGAAGTTCAATGGCAAGAACTACCAATTATGGAGGATGCAGATTGAGGACTATCTGTATCAGAAAGATTTATACTTACCGTTGGGTGGGGTTGCTAGCAAACCCTTGGATATGAAAGATGAAGAATGGGAGGTTCTTGATCGGAAGGCTCTGGGATCTGTTAGATTGAGTCTTGAATCATCTGTGATTTCTAGCTTATCACAGTGTAAGACAACGGTGGAGTTGATGGAATCTTTGGCAAATTTATATGAAAAACCCTCAGCTTCGAATAAGGTATTTCTTATGAAGCGTTTATTTAATTTGCAAATGTTGGAAGGTGGATCTGTTCATAGCCATCTTAGTGATTTCCATGGTTTAGTAAACTAATTAAGTTCAGTCAATATTGTATTTGATGATGAAATAAGAGCTCTCTTAATCTTGTGTTCATTACCTGAAAGTTGGGAAGGTTTGGTAATGGCAGTTTCTAATACTGTGTCTCCTTCAAAAGTCTTAAAAGTGGATGATATTGTGAGTGTGATCTTGAACGAAGAGATACGCAGGAAAAGCACAGGTGAATCATCTGGAGATGCTTTGAGTGTTGAAGGAAGAGGAAGGCCAAGAGAGAAGATAGAGCATGGGAGATCAAGGTCGAAGACGGGCAAGAGATCCAAGTCCAGGTATGGCAGAATAACCTGCTGGAAATGTGGAAAGCAAGGGCACTTAAAGAGAGATTGCAGATCGGGTACAGATCAGCATGAAGAACATGAAGAAGAAGCAGATGTTGCAGGTTACATTGCACAAGATGCTCTGGTATGTTCTTTGGATAAAGTAGAATCTTGGGTATTGGATTCTGGTGCCTCTTTTCATGCATCCCCACATAGAGAATTTTTTCATGAGTATGTCCAGGGAGATTTTGGAGAAATTTGTGTAGGGGATGGTAAGCCTTGTCAGATTGTTGGCAAAGGCAAAGTGAAGCTAAAACTGCAGACAGGTAACACATGGGTGTTAAAGGAGGTCATGCACATCCCAGTTCTGAAGCGGAATCTGATTTCTGTTAGAAGTTTGGGTGAAGAGGGTTGCACAGTAACTCTCACAGTGGACTCTTGGAAGGTTACCAAGGGTACACTTGTTATAGCTAGAGGTAAGAAAGTAGGTGCGCTTTATCTATCTACTTGTTTTACTGATTCTTCTTCTGGGTTATCTACTTCAGCTGTAGATTCAGAGATGTGGCTTGATAGGCTTGGTCACATAGATAAGAAGGAGATGCTGGTTCTTGAGTCAAAGAGTATGCTTTCAGATTTGGAAGGCATGGATCGTGATTTCTGTATGCAGAAGAAGAAGGTGAGATTTCTTGAGGAATCCGATGTTAGTGACAAGAACAGGAAAGCCTTGGTTTTCAAGGAGAAGGTGACAGACAGAGTTCAGCACAAGGTGCAAGGGAATTCTAAGCAGAGCAAGGGTGATTTGGACAAGGGTTTGATCCAAAAGGAGCTCGCAGGAAAAAGTCAGGTCTCACAAGAAAAACACAGAGACCGACGTCGGCAGGAAAACTGGCGTCAGTGTCCAGACAGGGACCGACGTCGGCTATGTGCAGCCCGACGTCGGTGACTCGGGGCAGACAGAGACCGGCGTCGGCCAGGGGAAACCGACGTCGGTGGAGAGGCAGTCGCAGGAAACCGACATCGGTCAGCTGTAGACTGAGATGTGACCGGCATCGGTCACTGAGACAAATTTTGGGTGGACAGCAAGCTGTCATGGAGTCTCAAGCGCCCATATGGAGGACTGAAGGTGTAAGTAAGTTTTTAAATTCGTCATTTCCCTTCTTTACACTACTTGTTGCTCACTTATGGCATAGGACCAGGAAGTTATTGAAGAAGCAGAACAGGTAGATCCAGGAAATAGTGGGAGCTAGGCATGGATGAGGATGTGATTCCTTGGAGGAGAACCAAACAGGTGTTTTGGGTAGTGTTGCCAGCTGGAAGTAAGCACTGAGAGACGAATGGATGTTAAGGATGAAGAAGAGCGGAAATGGATACGTGAGATGGAAGATCAGGCTATTTGATCTTGTATTAGCTGCAGGGCAATGGAGGTTTGTTCATTGTGTTTCTCTTTACCAGATTGGATAGTATTAGCTACACTATCCTATTTTCTGTATGATGTGCTTGTTGCAGGGTTACATATACAGGTATTTCTGAACTAAAGGTAAAGTTAGTTCAGGTGTTTGTCATGGGGAATCTGGGAGCAGCAAGATTCTTTGGTAAGAGTGTGTTCTAGAGACATGGAAGGTCATGTGTTGACTTTGTTTCAGGATGATCGTGTGAAACCGGTTAGCACGCCGATGGTTAGACAGTTCATAGAACAGGGGTCTTGATTCACATAATGAGGTTGAGTGCATGGTATGTACTAAACCTGAGTTTTTCCAAGCAGTGGGAGTTGTCACAAGTTAGGAGTCAATCCGAGAAAGTAATACTGAAGGGCAGTTTAGTGGGACCAGCAGCAGGTGCACATGCTATGCAGGGTCAAGTTCTTTTTCTACATGGTTGTAGATGCGGATGTGGCAGGTGATTTGGATGACAGGTTTTGCACCATGGATTTTGTGGTGGTTGGTCTTCAAGGGTGATTTTGAAGATGGATACATAGCCAAGGTAACAAACTAGATGGTGTACAGGTACATGTACAGGTTGCAGCTGTTTATCTCCAAGTGGGAGATTGTTAGGTTGTGGAGCTAAAAGCTTCAACCTTTGCAAATTGAGGAACAGATGGTTGCTGAGTTCTACAGGAACCGGCATCAGTAGTAGGACCAACGTCGGCAGAGACCAGTGCAGAAGGCCACCGGCGACGGCAGGAAGTCGGCCGACGTCGGCAGAACCAGACAAGCAGGGACCGACGTCGGTCGCCTGTGTGTTCCAGAACTGCTCGTTTCACGGACAGTTAGTTAAGTGAACAAAGAGTTTGCATGTTTAGACCAGTTAGAGTCTTGTGCTGCGAGGACAATTGTCTAAATTAAGAGTCTAAGTTATTGTTTGAGTTAGGGATCTATTTATAGACCCATTGGCATGTATTGTTTTAAGGCATGAGATAGAAAGGAAGAGTTCCTTCTAGTTGTAAGATCTATGAGTTGCAGGTTGTTGCAAGCTCATTGGGGATCTACATGTAAGTTTGGTCTTTAAATTGCAGGTTGCAGGTTCATGAGAGATCAGCTTGAAGTGCTATAGAGTGCTTGATGTACCGGTAGGGTTATTACTGACTGGTTGGTGAGGTGAACACCAATTCTGTGTGTGAGTTGGTTGTTGGGACCGTTTTTGTGTAGGAGAGTGTGTGTGAGAAGAATTACTGAACACTTGAGGTGTGGCAAATCTCTGTAAGGTGAAAGAGTGTGGCGGCTCTTTGTTGTATTCTTTTCTGTTAGTGTTAATACAAGATAGTGTATTGTCTCTCATATTCTGTGCTATTGGTGAATTCTAGTTACTTGTGTTTCTGGTTATTTCTGCATATTCAATTGCTTATATTTGGTAATCATACTGTGCTCTTTTTGAGGAGCAAGATCCTAGGAGGTGGAATTAGAACAGGTGTGTTTGTTCTTGGATTTATCTTCCATCCTCCCCTCCCAACTAGTGGCATCAGAGCATGTTTGTTGTTCTAGATTCCTGACAACTGGTATCAGAGCATGTTTGTTGTTCTAGATTCCTGACATTTGTAAACCCATTAGACTTCAAGCCCTCTATCTGCACACTTGTTGGAGCTTGATTGCTTGTCGAGCATGTATGAGAAATTCAATGTAGGAAAGAGTTGCACTCAAAACATTGGTAGTTAGATCACAACATATGTCAACTTTAGGTTCCCTGACTAAAGAAGAAAAGAGAGAAATCGAGAATTCATTTGACCTTATTAACACCAAAGTGAAAATTTGAGGTAAATCAAACCTATATGAAACTTATTAATTTTTGTCCCAGTGCAGAGACTAGATTTGAGAGATGAATTTTGACTATAAACACTTGGTATAAAAATCTCATCTTGACATGTTAAATTTAAGAGGGAAAATTATAGTTATGCTAACACACGCATCAAAACTTGATGGGTTTGCTAACATACCTTTTAGAACCTGATGGGGTTACCAACATACCTATCAGAACTTAATGGTAGTGTTTACACTACCCTCAGAATCTGCCACTCAGACAAGCAAAAATTGCAAAAATAGGGTCCAATATCCTTTGGGTCATAACTTTGTATTCGAACTCTATTTTTACTCTTGTTTAATGTGTTAGAAAGGTAATTTGATGAAATTTTTTTTATCCCAAATAACCATTGTATAAAAACCCCATCTTGAACTTCAAAATTGAAGGGGGAGAATCATAGTTACAAAAGCAAGGCAGAATTTTAGATGTGTCCAAGTAGGGTCCAATCTCCCTTGAGCCATAACTTTCACATTTGAACTCTGATTTGGCTTTGATTCAATATGTTTGAAAGATAATTTAATGAAGAACATTTTTTTATCAAATATCCATGGTGAAAATATTTCATTTTGAACTTATAAAATCAAGGGGAGAATCATAGTTATAGAAACTGGGTGAAGTTCACAATTTTTAAGTTGTGCAAAAACACCAATGCACTTTTGCAAGTCATACAAATTGGTCATCAAACTTTTGCAAGCCATAAAAATTGATTAATGCACTTTTTTAGGTTTCAAGTTATGTAAAAACATCAAAGTATTTTTACAAGTTGAGCAAATTGGTCAATGCACTTTTGTAGGTTTCAAGTTGTGCAAATTAGTCATTGGACTTTTGCAAGTTGTGAAAATTGCTCTACACACTTTTTTAGGTTTCAAGTCATGAAAATTGTTCAATGAATTTTTACAAGTTGTAAGTTATTTAGATTTAAGAACGTGCTTTTTCAAGTCCCTAAAGAGGAAAAAAAGGTGGTTACGCACCATAACCACCCATTTTAACCTAAAAATACAAGGTTGGAGCTCATTTGTAAGGGTTCTTGATAGTTATACTTTTTAGTATACATTTTTGAAAGAAGAAATTGTATTTAAAACCCGACAAAGATCAATACAAGAAGATTTTGCAAACTTTATGTTAAAGATTTCTTTGTGGATTATGTATGTATATGCTTTCTACATGTATTCAAATCTTTAATTTCAAAGTGTCAGTATAATTGTTATAAACTAGTCAGAATTTTGAAATTATAATTAAGGAATTCTTCTTTGAACTTACATCCTTTATTTCCATTTTGGTGAAACCTTGGTGGAGTAAAATAATAGTTGATTACTTGTACAAAGAAATACAAAGTGATTGTCATATTTTGTTATCAGTTATAGGTAGTTATTTTGATGTATGTTGTATGTTCTTATGGACACATATATGTATTTCCTATCCATTGAATGATAAAGGTTTCCCATATTACAATGTCAAATCTTGGGCCATTCTAGTGAGTTTATGTGTTTAGCTAATTGGAATTGTCCTTCATCTTTCTTGGTGTTATTTTAAAAAAATTTAGTGGGATAGTATGCATACAGGGTACCATCACAACATAAAGACATGTCAGCCATCTACTTGGTCAGCATACATGGGAAACTTAAAAAACAATTGTATTCCATTTTGAATAGATTACTTGGATTGAGGGTTTTCTAACTAGGCAAGCCTATAATGAGGTTATATTTGTTGAATATTTCAAACACAGTCTATTATAACCATGTGCTTAAGATAAGGAAAGTGAATTATGTATATATGGAAGCTGTGAAGAGTTGTAGAGGGTTAGACATTGAAGATTGATTCTAGACCATGTACAAGATACCTTTGTATAAGTGCTATGTAATGAGTTGATCCCTATGTAATAATTATCAATTTCTATGATTGTGTTATAAAACTTGTTTTGGAATATTTTTGTAGGATTTTGTATTGTCTATGATTAGGTTTCACTATATATAAAGATTTTCTAGGCATGTTGCTAGTTAAATTATGTAATAATTGATGAATCTATATTGTTTTAGATTAAGGTAAAAATAGGTTTTGAAGGGACCCCGAAACCCTGAACAAGGAGAAAGATAAACATTAAAGCACAACCAGGTTAACACAAGAACCTGATAACAAAAAAGAGCCAAAACCAGGTTTTACATGGACTTGTAACCAACAGATAAGAACAAGAAAAAATAGCTGTCAAAACACTGATCTGAAAGAAAACTAAGCTTCCAGATCCGTAACCAGCAAACCAAAAAAAGACCGGTTTACTGCCCCCAAAAACCAATCAGCAGAAAGGAACTTTGGATGAATCTTTTAAATTCAGATTTTTCTTTTTACATGACCGAAGATTCATTTCAAGAGGAGGGACCAAAGGCTTAGACTTCTTTCTTCTGACTGCAGTCCAGCCATCTTCAACCTTAGCTACCTCAGCAACCCATGCCTCAGAAGACAAAGATCTTTGGCCACCAATAGGCATAAAATCCTTGTGACAGTCTAACACAGTCTAGCTCTTTGAAAGATCCTCCAGAATAGGGGATGAGATCGCCATCTCCTCCTCAGGCTCAGCTATATTATTAACTACAGCCTCCTCAGAGGCTTCATTTGATTGATTCTCCAGTGAATCCTCTTCATCTTCCGATTCGGATTGCACCCTTTCCTCATTCTCGATCTCAGAATCTATTGTTGTCTCCAAAGGTAGTTTGTCTATGCTATGTTCAGAGAAATCCTTTGGCCACCAAGAAGGTGAACGTCTGGGATTGTTTTTCTCAGCACCACAACGAGCAACAAAATGTCTCGTCTGGTAACACTTCCTACACCTGAAAGGAATCCCCTCATAATCCAAGATTTGTGTCCAGGTACCCCTTGGGGAATCAATGCATATCACCTCAGGAAGGCCCTTTGAAACATCCAGAACAGCCAAAAATCGTGCACAAGTCGAATGGGGGCTCTTCGTGCAGTCATCTTCATACAGAAACTCCCCTATAGCATTTCCAATGGTTTTATAAACTGCCTCTTGCCACAAATGTATCGGAAGATAAGGGAGCCGCACCCATATAGGGATCTTGTTAAAAGATTTCGAGAGAGGATTAAAATCCTTGTGCCAAGGTTTGGCCAAAAGAGGAAACCTACCCTGCCAAGAAAAATTATTGTTGCACAATATAGACTGCCTATCTTCAAGACTTTGAAATATTACTATAAAAAAACCCCTGGCGCAAGTCTGGATTTGACCATCTTTAATATGCAGCCAACTCTTAGCAATCCAATTTTGTAGATCTACAAACGAGGGCCAGAAACCACGGAAACAGAAAATGGCAGCACAAGAGGAAAACCATTTTTCTTCTTGGAAGATATATTCTGCTAATTCAGGGTCTAGAGTTACCCTAATAGGTATTTAATATGTAGCCAACTCTTAGCAATCCAATCTGTAGATCTACAAACGAGGGCCAAAAACCACGGAAATGGAAAATGGCAGCACAAGAGGAAAACCATTTTTCTTCTTGGAAGATATATTCTGCTAATTTAGGGTCTAGAGTTACCATTTTTCTTCTTGGATGAATCTATATTGTTAAATAAAAAGGAATTCATATGATAATCACGCCAGTCTGAATATTTATGGTTCTAGTAATTTTACTATGGGTCCTTCAGAATCTGTACTTCTACCAATTAAGAACCCGTTACCTCTCTCACAGTTGTCCTCATAATTAGCAAGTTCTAGGAAACTAGGAACCTCTACTAACAACAAGTTCTATGTTAACTGGATAAAATAATCCCATTATACCTTTCTCCATTTTCTTCTCGTTTCCATCATTCCTCTTATTTTCCTTTCTATCTCCTTTATGTGATTTCAAGTTAAAAGTATAAAACCACCACATAAAACATTTTTGATGTAAATAGCTATGTATAGCTTTTCCCTTACTTTCCTGTTTAGTTTTCAATAAAGGTAGCTCTGCCTAATAATAAGAGAGGGACTTTGTCCCTACGTTGTTGACTAATGTGAGGAATATATACCCATATTGTTGACTAAAAGTTCATATGTATCCCCTTGACAAATCAATTTTTGATAACTCTATTGGGGATCAAGGTGCTTTATGCACATGATTTTTAGACATTTCAATGAAACTCCTTGGAGTGGAGGTTGACAAATCTATTGAGATATAGTACCTAGTGCCTAAATATTTTTGATTGAATAAATGGTGTTGGTTCACCCCAACCCCAATATTACCTTTGTCTCATGGGGAAAACATTTTGGGTCATTGACTTTGACCCAATACAATGAGTTACCATCAAGCTTAAGGAAGAGATTTCCAATTTTTTTTGGAGAAAATGGTCAAGATGAAAATGACCATATCTTGGCCTTCATAGTGTCCTATGACATCTTGAGAGTTATGCATGAAGTCATTGTTGTTAGGATTTTTGTTAAAACTCTCATCGGACCTGCCGCTGAGTAGTTTTCACACCTTGAAGATGGATGCATTATGATTGGGAATCCTTAATGAATAAGTTCCTAATTATATTCAAATTAGTTGTGGACGTGTGTGCATTAATGTCATATTTCTTTCAAATTCAAAAGTGAGATGATGAGAAAATGAGAGAGTTTGTAGCCTACTTCAACAAATTATTGAGACTAATTTCTAAGGTAGATCAACCAAGTCCAAACAATAAAATTTGTGTCTTCATTGGTTCTCTACACCTAGAGATCAATTCCATCTTGATGAAGAATAAGGTAAATTACATGGAATCCATGCAATAAGAAGCTATCAAAATTGAAGATGATATGAATCTATCTGGAATGTTGAAGAAAGAAACTTCAAAACATACTACAACTTCCATTAGTGATGATGAAGTGGTGGAACTTGCTATAATTAAGATCCCTCAACATTCAAAAAAGATATTTCAAAGTTAAATACCTGATCAAACATGTCAGAACTCTAACAGGGAAAAAGAAAAAGTTTTTCCTATCACATATGATTGTTTCAGTTTCACAATTATGGAAGAAGGTGAACAATTGGAAGAACTAATTATTGATCAGAGAGCAAATGAAGAATTTTAAATCCCCCATGTTAGAGAAAATAAATATTTACCTATTTCACAATATTATTTGAACTTCACAGTCCTAGGAGAAAATGAGCTATTTGAGGAACAACTGGTTAAACCACAAATAGAAAGGAATATTAATGCAAAGTCTGATGTTTCACTTTTTAAAGGAGATGATAATATAGAACAAGTTTTAAATAAAGTAGAAGATCTGTCTTGTATCAGGAAAGAAGATTCAATGATAAAAAGTGAAGATTCTCCTGGCACTTTCTTTTCATATTCCATTATAGAAGAGTTCTCCACAAGATTTGAATCTAAAACAATCAAGCTTACACAAATTGAAGATCATAATCATGCCAAGGTTGAGGTCAAAGAAGACATCAAGACACAACTAAATGAGTCGTCCCTAATTTTCATTTCAAGTTTAATGGAAACTATCAAGGTAGAAGAGATTGATGAAGATGATGATAATGATTCATTAAATGATGAATTTGTCTCTATCATGAGAATCAATATGGCAAATAATATCTACACTCAATTCATTCTAGAAGATATTCTTATTATTTTTCCATCTTAGAAAGTAACATGCAACACACTTCTCTCTGGTTTAGATCTTGTATCTAGTACATATGCATTCAAAGGCAATCAATAAGACATTAAATAAGTCAAATGTTATACAAAAATGCTCATAAAAGATTGTAAATTTCATAATAATTCCATTCCAAGACATGAAGACATTTTTGACTTGTTCATTCATGATCATCCCTGTGTTAATGATTATTGTAATATCCTCTTCCCACCTATTTGGTCACAACTACTAGATGTGTTTGAACCTCATAATTCAAATCCATTGTTCCAAAATGGCAAGTACTTCTCTCAGCCAATGAATCGATTTGTATAGCCTTCTCATTTTCCTCTACGCCTTGTAAATATTTATGTTCTCCCTAGTTTGGCTTGTTTCTTTTTCCCATTTACTTTTGTTGTGTGTGTTAATTTTCAACAAATGCAACAATCTATCTAAGATCCTGATTACTTGTCAAGCATGCAAGATAAATTCAACGTAGGGAAGATTTGCACTCAAAACATTAGTAGTTGGATCACATTTGATGTCAAATTCAAGTTCCCCAACCAAAAAATAAAAGAGATAAGTTGGGAATTCATTTGACCTTATTAATACTAGAGTGAAAATGAGTTAAAATCAAACTTCTCTAAAAGTTCTTGATTTTTGTCCCAATGTGAAGATCAGATCTGAGAGATGAATTTTGACTATAAACATTTGGTATTAAAACTTTGTGTTGACCTATTAAATTCAAGAGGGAGAATTACAATTATGCCAACACAACTATCAGAACCTAACATAGTTGATAACACACCCATTTGAACCTAACAGGGTTGCCAACATACCCATCATAACTCGATGGTAGTGTTTGTACTACCCTCAAAATCTGCCACCTAGATAAGCAAAAATTACAAAAATAGCATCCAATCTCTTGGGTCATAATGTTTTCATTAAAAATCTATTTTTGCTCTCATTCAATGTGTTGGAAAGGTAATTCGATGAAAAACATTTTATCCCAAAGAACCATGGTACAAAAATTTCATCTTGAACTTCAAAAATGAAGGTGGAGAATCATAGTTGTAAAAACAAGGTGAAATTCCAAATGTGTCCAAGTAGGGTCCAATCTCCTTCAGGGAACAACTTTTGCATCCAAACTCTAATTTGGATCTAGTTAAATGAATTAGAAATATAAATTGATGAGGAACATTTTTTCTCAAATATCCTTGGTGAAAAGATTTCATTATAAACTTATTAAATCAAGGGGAAATTGTAGTTGCAGAAACAAGGTGAAATTCAAAGTTTTTAAGTTGTGCAAAAACACCAATGCACTTTTGCAAGTCATGAAAATTGGTCATCGCACTTTTGAAAGTCATGAAAATTGATCAATGCACTTTTATAGGTTTCAAATTGTGTAAAACCATCAAAGTATTTTTTCAAGTCATACAAATTAGTCATTGTACTTTTACAAGTTATGCAAATTGGTTAACACAATTTTGTAGGTTTCAAGTTAATAAAAATTGGTCATTACACTTTTGCAAGTTGTGAAAATTGCTCAACACACTTTTTTAGGTTTTAATTCATGAAAATTGTTCAATGCATTTTTTTAATTTTTAAGTTGTGTAAATTTTGTAATGTGCTTTTTCAAGTCCTCGAAAAGCCAGAAAAGGTGGTTACGCACTATAACCAACCCTTTCAACCTATAAATACAAGGTTAGAGTTCATTTGTAAGGGTTCTTGACAGTTATACTTTTTAGTATACATTTTTAAAATAAGAGAATGTATTTACAACCTAACAAAGATCAATACAAAGAAATTTTTCAAACTTTGTGTTCAATATTTCTTCATAGATTATGTATGTATATGATTTTTACATGTCCAGATCTTTGATTTCAAAATGTTAGTGTAATTGTTATAAACTAGTCAGGATTTGGAAATTTTATTGTAGCGATTCTTATTCAAACCTACATTTGTTATTTCTATTTTGGTGAAGCCTTGGTGGAGTAAAATAGTAATTGATTAATTTTTACAAAGAAATACAAAGTGATTGTCATATTTTGTTATCGGTTATAGGCAGTTATTTTAGTGTATGTTGTGTGTTGTTATGGACATATATATCTTTTTCATATTCATTGAATGAGAAAGGTTTCCCATGTTATAATCTCAAATCTTGGGCCATTCTAGTGAGTTTATGTGTTTAGAAACCTGGAATTTCCCTTCATCTTTCTTGGGGATCTTTTAGCAACTTTTGTGTTAACTAGATAAAATCATTTCATTCTACGTTTATTCCTTTTCTCCTCATTTCCATCATTCTTCTTATTTTTTTCTATCTCTTTTATATACTTTTTGGTTAAAAGTACAAAACTTCTACATAAAACATTTTTGTTGTAAATAACTATGAATAACTTTTCCCTTGCTTTCTTTTTTGGTTTTCAATAAAGGTAGCTCCACCTGATACTAGGAGAGGGACTTTGTCCCTACATTATTGATGAATGTGAAGACTCTATCCCCACGTTGTTGACTAAAAGTTGACATTTCCCCCTTGATAAAATTTTTAGCTAATGCTCACATATAGATAAATGGATAGAAGAGTGATGAATATGAGTAATATATTTGAGTGCAAGTCAAGTGGTTTAAGATATGCCAATAATTAACATTATCAAGTATATATGACCAGGTTTAAGTATCTATATTTCCCCCCTTTTTAGTCTAGTAATGAAATTGCTAAAGTAAAGGAGAAAGATAAACTCGAGTGTGTACAACACACTTTATATTTTGATATAAAACTTTAATTATTTAGGGTACTCATTTTAGCAAATCTTACAACAACACATGAAGTAGTCATTATTCATATTTGTAATTTGAAAAATCGAAAACTCTAAAATTTAAAAATTGAAAAGAGATCAAAGAATGAGTACACATGTATGGAGATGAAACCATATTGACCTATAACTTGTAAAATATGGAGAAGTGTGCATCAAAGCACCTAGAGAGATGGTTCCTCATGTTGAATTAATGGTGAATTAAGAGTTATCAAATCCAAAATTTTAATAACTAATCAAACTTGAGTTAGAAAAATACATGCTCCAACTCTCATGAATGGGGAGAAGTACCCAATATACTAATCTAAAATAAGGTGGAACCAAAGTAGGTTCTCTAGAACTCATGCCAAGGCCATTGAGTGTTACTAGACTCGAAATACATCACATGTAATAGAAAGGTGGAACCAAACAATGGGTTTGATATTTAAGGATTGTTAGACTCAAATATGCATACCCCTAACAGAATGAACCACACCATTACACATGAATCTATAATCTACTTATATGATTGAAAGATAATGAAGAATATTCATGCCTCCATCATGACTGCAGTTCTAATAGTTTTGAATTGAATTAAAAACCATTTACCATTGACTTTTTAAATTGTATTTTAGTGTATAAGCACATGAACTAGTATCATGCCTTTTAAATTTAAAAAATAATATATATGTGCATGAACCAGTATCGTGCCCCTTCAATTTGTACCAAATGATATATAATGATAGGCATCTAAATTCTCAACTATAATTGTATGTGAAACCTATAATATATGTTCCTATAAATATTTTTTATATGTCCATGCATGTGCATCCAAGTATTTATGAATTTATACTAAAGTCTTTATAAAGTGATCACATATGCATGTCATATGCCCCATAATTTATATCAATGTGCCAATATTTGTCATGTATCTAATTTTTGAATTGCTTTAAATCTTTGAAACTTGTATTTTGTCATAGAATTTATTTATTTTTACTTATGGAAGCTTGAATATCTAAAATAAGCCCATTGTAATGCCCCCTTTTTAAGATGTGGAATGTATCCTATAAGTCACTCATCTCAAAAGTAGAGTTAACTATATCATGTGATAAAGATAGTATCATGTATAATTCTGTAAACCAGTAGAGAATATGTTATCATAGTAATGCAATTGTCATTGAAGTATGTATGTAATATAGTTAGTGTGAGACATAAAAGTGTCATTTTGAGGTAGATATAGTGATGAGGCATGTAGTAAAGTAATTGTATTTGAATAAGACTACATATTAAAGGTTCATGATATGGATCATAAAACCACTAATCAAGATTAATAAGCACAACAAAAATAACACATAATGTCACACAATGTCACACATAAGGCCAAGGGATGTATACAAAGGACATGAACATGTTACAAAATCAAGGTTAAGGGTCGCATGCAAAAGACATTAATAATGTCATAAATAAGGGACATAAATATATCATACACACAAAACCAAATAGTTTCACATAATAAGTAATATCTAGCATATTACGTAAGAAAGTAACAACATCAAAGGAGCATAAAATAAGTGAAAAAATTTCTACACCATCCATATATATCAATGTCACATCATATAAAAGTAGCATATCTATGTATCACAATGTAATATATGAGTAGCTAGCAAGACACTTGTAAGATATGTAGCTCAACATGGTAGAAAGGTAGATCGATATAACCTATGATAATGTAACATGTAGAATAATATGCCCTTAGCATAGGCATGGCCACTAGGTAGAAAGGAGTTCAACATCTAAGAATTCATGTAGAATATGTATGTCCTGCATCACACTCATATACCTCATGAAATTCATGTGTATATTAAAAAAAATATGCTATCTACCAAACATGTGATAAATAACATAAGTAAAGAAGTAAACTAGCAACTCATGCCATGCTCAAGATCTGATTTTTTTAAAGAATAGTTTATATGTTTTTATATTTTTTTACATATTTGAATGTTTTTGTATATTTAAAATATTTGATTTTTATTGTATTTTATTAATTTTTTTGGTATTTTTTGATATATGTGCAAGGTCAAGTAGCAAAACGTCAAAAAATAAAATAATGGGAGGGATCTAAATAATCCATAACATGTGTCAATGCATAGTGTGCACTATATGTGATAAAAAAAATTGAAAAGGCAATGTTCAAGCAACAAATAGGTTCACCAATATGTTTTGCCTTATTTTTTATTTAACATGTGTTTAATAGGTATAACACTTTAAAATATTATTTAGATTGTTATATATGACATTTAAGCATAACTTTGAATGTAAAGCATGATTGACTAAAATTTATTGACAAGTAGCATATGCTAAAAATAGTAAGAACAAGCAATCATGAGATACATTACTTTTTTGATTTCTGGTTGACTAGCAGATGTCTAACAGTGGAAATCAGGATAAGATAGGACTATATCAACTCAGATTCAAAAGTAGAGTCTAAAGATATTTTTGGGAAAGTTTATGCTCCCTAGCTAAAAACATAGTGTGGTCTTGTTCATTGATTGAGGACTTGTTTGCTTTGACTGTGATGAAACTATGATTGTTATACCACACACACCTAAGTTTACTGAGAGGACTGAGATATATCTCTTTTATTAGTGATGCATATAACTCTTTATAACATAAAGGGAAGTGTAATATGCTGAGCTGACCTCTATCACCATTGTTAATGGTTAAAAATTTCTTACATATCTTAATACTTTTGAGAGGGAATCAAGCCACACATAGTTTTCCCACCTCATGTGATTATGCAATTGTGCTCCTTAACTATGTGTATGCAACTAAACATTTTGGCTTTGATGCTTAAAAATATAATCTATTTACTTGGTTTAGAATGATTCATAATTTATTTTTGACCACTCATAGTGATTGATATTAAATTTGGGAAGAATAGGGAAAATTTTCTTAGTGTGTAGTAGTGTCATAAATAGATGTTAGATAGATATCCAATACCTTAATGAATTAACTTTGATTTGTTTATATAGTGAACCCTTTTGAATGATTTATTTAGTCAACTTATGAAATGTGTATGCTAACTCAAATAAATATATTTAATTTTAAAAATTAGGTGTTAAATGGTATGGGGGCAAGGATGCACCAAGTGGACAAGTATGCGGTGGTGAACCTGTTTGCCTAGTGTAGACTTGTCCCAGAAAAATAAGGATAACTAGCTTAAGGTTGAAAGTAGTCTAAGAGTGATATAAATTAGTTTGAGAATTCACTTATATATTCTTGTATAGTAGTGGTGATGAACAAAGGGGTCAGTCCCATATATAGATAAATGGATAAAGCAAGGGCAAATAGTAGTCATATATTTGAGTGTAAATTAAGTAGTTTAAGATATGCCAATAATTAACATTTTAAATTACCTGTGACAAAATTTAGGTATTTACACCTCAATGATGCACTAATGTCTAAAGTACATATACTAGAATAGAGTAGTCATAATTATAGGTGTACAATATGAGTATCCTCTACATACAATGATAAATCCTCCTCCACCCCCACCATCACCATGATTGGTTGACACACCCATTCAGGAGTATTATTTATAGATGGTTGATACACATATTCAAGATAATTGTTTAGAAAGGTTTAATACATCGATTCAAGATCATTTTTTAGAGATGGTTGATACACTTATTTAGGATCAACATACAAAGTCTATTGATACATATTTACAAAATCTATCTATATAGACAACTATTCAACATCAATTACATCAAAGAGTTACTTAGAGACCACAAAGGGTTCCATCTTCTATAATACATACTTAGCATCATAAGAAATTTAGTGTGATCCACAATGAACATAGGGAAGGAGACACCCTCATACTATATAATGGACACTATAGAGTCCTTGGCCATCTAGGGTTACTCATCACACCTTGATTTATATGGGTAATGATCATGATAGATATGATACACCATGTGACTCCTTATCAGATCCTGACCCACCTACGATTGGTACCTCACAACCACTACAAAGGAGCATTCCACTACTCTATAAAAGTACTTCCCATGACTCTTCCATGGATAGGATCATTGGTTAGCTTTTCCAAATTTCAAATATTCTAAACAAATAAAAAAAATCAAATAATCAAAAAATAAAAAAATATTTAAATATTCAAAAAATTCAAAACCAGGACCTAAGCATGACATGTTTTATAGTTTACACTATTTATATATGGTATTTATCACATGTTTGGTAGATGATATATTATTTATAGACACACATGAATTTCATGGTATTTGATTGTTATGCAAGATATATAGGTTACACAAGAACATACATATGTTGGTTTTCCCTCTACCCAGTGGTCATGGTGATATTGGGAGCATTATGTTCCACATGTTTCACTATTATAGATTATATCTTTAAGTAAAATTTATACCATGTTTTAATACCTATGTTTATTACACATGCATTGCTAGTTACTTATGTCTTACATATACATGATATGCCATTATATTACGATGCAATAAACACACACACATACATACATATATATACTCATGTCTTACATATACATGATATGCCATTATATTACGATGTGATACACACACACATATATGTATGTATATACACACACACACATATGCATACATACATATACCTATACATACATATATCTACATACACACACATACACATGTGTGTGTATATATATACATACACACACACACACACACACACACACACACACACACACACACACATATTGTGTGTGTGTGTGTGTATATGTTGGAGGTCTATATTACACCCTAACTAAGCAAAGGATTGTTCAGGTCCTCTGCCCAAACCTAATCTAACATGAGAATGACCCTAGGTTGTGGGCTACCTAATGTTGGGTCAAACCTCTAGGATTTTTAATGAGGTTAGCTCCTATGGTATATCACTTGAATGCTCTCCTAAGACCTAAATAGGTTGGGATGAAAAGAGAGGAGTTAAATAAATAAGACCTACTCTAAGTGTGATGATGCACCAAATATTCAATGATCGACTCTCAACTTGGACACTTTCAAAACTACTAATGAATCCAATTAGGACAAGAACTAATTATATTATATGACAAGGTTGCAAACATGAGTATTTTTTATGAAGGTTGAAGAAATAATTACAAATTGAAGAACAAGAAGAGATAGGTTTAAACAAAACACTATGGACTTATGACACTTCAAGAGAAACCTCACTAGCCAATAGTTCACATAACCTATAAGAAACCAATAGACTTGAAGCAAGGTACATGAAGGACATACATATGAGAATAAGAAACACACACTCTATAAATCAGACTTTAATAAAGCACACTTAGAATTCACATAGAGTCTGAGATGTCTTATATTGATTTAAAATAATTTTTACAAAGTGATTTTGGTAGAGCTTCACTATTAAGCTGAGGGATGCAAATCAAGAGCTCAAAGCTCATATTTATAGGAAGAAAAAAGGTAAGAGAGAGAGAGAGAGAGAAAATGACACTAATGGGGTCATTAATGAGCCCAATTCCACTTAGAACAACCACCACCACCATCCTTCTCGAGCTTTCCCTTGAATTAATGTCCTTCATTATCTTCCTCAATCATGCTTGATGTTCTTTCTGACATCCCTTGTGCAGTCATCATTATAACATTAATTCTAAATATTGAATAAAGATCTATTATGGATGAAAACCAATCACCCTATTGGTTTTCATATAGTCATGATTGCAAATGAAGATACGTAGGTCAGGGTTTCCTGAATCTGAACAAAACATAAAAATTACATCTAGAAGCTCTTTCGAGAGGTTTTGCAGAGGTTTAATGGCATTAGGAAACTTTTTAGAATATGCTCCTAGTTATCCAAATCATATTTGATCTTGCATTTACTCATTTTACCTACCTAGGGTGGCAAAATCCTTTGTCCAACATGTCTACCTTCATGGCATCCTTCTAAAACATTTATTTTGGTTCAACCATAGGTCATATTTGTTCTCTATTGAAGTCCCTTAGCTTTAAAATTTTGGCATTAACCATTAATTAAATTTTGCATGATGGATCACGCACCATCAATCTGTTTGGACCCATTATCTTTGACTTTCAATATTAGCCATTGATTAGCTTGTTTGCACACCATTGGATCTACTTTCTCATGCACCATTTATATTTCTCTATATGAATGAACGTGAGCCATAGATTTTATGATAATTTAATGTGCTTAATATACTTGTCACCCACATATTTTCCCTCAAAATTCACTGACCTTTTGACCCATCACTCACTGTTGATCTTGGGTGTATGATAAAATACATACCATTAGATCTTCAGGACCCACTGATTTTGTCTTTGCCTATTCATCATTGATATACCTTATATGATTGCACATGCACCCTTGTTCTACTTGGACCCACTAATCTTGTCAGTCATTGCACACTATTGGATCTTTGATGCATGATCGAACATGCACCATTGGATCTTTAGTTTGAATTCAAATAACTATTTACTATAGCTCAAATTTGACATCTACATGCACATTTAATTCTACAAGCATAATTTTGAAGCTTTATATCTTGAGATAAAAAGCCCATAAAGACACTAAATTTTCAAAGGATGATCTTGACATGAATAACTTCATGTCCATACAATATTTTGGCTTGAGAGGCTCCTTAGGTGCATTTATTAAATATGCAATCAGATTAACCTATTTATTTCTACATGACATGCTAATGATGGTCTGACTCTTCTATGCTTATGTAAGAACCTTCAAGATTCAAAATGAGCTTCTGAGACCTATGAAAACTTCTCACATGATCCTAACTGCATTGATCACCATGAGAACCTGCCTCTTCAAATTTTGAAAAACTACACTTTAAGTTTAATTAAAGTGTTTCAAAAGATTTGTAAGATACATGTGATCTTTGGACCACTCATTCCATATAGAACTCTATTCAGATCATCCATTCAGGCAAAAGTTTTGTATTTAGGCCAAATTGGCCAACATTTCTAGTGACTCAGCTGGCTTGACCAACCTACTATCATGGAACCTAAAACTTGATCAAGCTTGCTCATGATGACTAGAAAAATGAAGCATTACTTATAAAAGAATTATGCTTGACTCCTTGAAATACTTTGAATTAATAATACACAAAAATAATAACAAAACACACCAAATAACTACTTAAACAATAAAGAAACAACAAACAGAGTAATGTGCAAGAGCACTTGGAGGTAAAGACAGACCTATCTACCTATGTACAAAGATCATGAACAATACTAGTATCAAAATTTAAGATACCTCCCATTGATAAGGATGGGAATGATCTCTCCATTCAATCCATAAAGCTCAAAGTCATTTCTCTCCTTGCAACTTGTGATAACATAAGGCCCACTTTAGAGACTATCAAACTTGGAGTGTTTTCTTGGTTTTGCATGGTCTTCATCCCATTTGAGGACTATATCACCTTGTTGGAATGTCTTTGAGGAAGCTATCTTATCAAATGACCTCTTCACTTGGTATTGATTAGACCATTAATGTGCATAACAATGTCTCTTGTCTCTAGCTATCTTAGCTCATTCAACCTTACCTACATAGCATCATCCTCTAAGAGCTCAAGTTGTTGTGAAATCTCTAATGCAAGAAGTTTAAGAGATATAGGAAATTTGGATTTTTTCCCATAGAAAATAAGGTATGGGGAGTGTCCAATAGCTTTCTTAGGTGTCACTTTGTCTACCTAGAGGGCAATCCTTAGTCTAGTATGCCACTCCCTCTGACTATCTACCATAGTTTTCTTGATAACTCTCAATAAGTTCTTATTTGTGGACTCTTCTAGTCCATTTCCATGTGGGTAATAGTTAGAGGATGCCTTGAGATAAATTACATATGAAAGAGCCCACTCATATACCTTACTGTTGCTGAAGGCCAATGCATTATGATAAATGATTGTAGAAGGCACATCAAATTTGGTCACAAAGTTATCATAGATGTCCAAACCAGAATATTCATTACCTTCCTTGAGGATAGTTACTTCAACCCACCTTGTAAAGTAGCATGTTGCTGTAATGATCCATTTATGTCCTTTACTCTAAGGGGGGTGTATCATCCCTATGAAATCTAATCCCCATTGCATGAAATGTTGTTCTACTTCTATGGGTTGTAAGGGAAGGGCAACCAGTTTCTACTTTCCAATAAACATTAAACATTTTGGGAATTTACTTACCCAGCAGTGTGCATCTCTAAACATTATGGGACAAAAGTACCCAGCTCTAATGATCTTAGAGGCTATGGTATTGATAGCAAAGTGCCCACTAGTTAAGCCATCATGGAATTGCTCAAGTAGCTTGTTTATTTAGCATGATTTCACACACCTCAAAAGCATTCCTCCTTTGTCTTTCTTGAAAAGTACTCTGTCTATTAGGATATAAGGTATACTTTGAAACTTGAAGTTACTTATCTTGGTTTTATCTAGTCCCATAGGACATTAGCTTGACTCAAGAAATCTAAGTATATTATGTGTCCAACTGAAAGGTGTATTATCTGTAACTACTTATTCATTGTCATGGAGTGCCAACACTTTATCTTTATATTGTTTTACTTCTACTGCAAGGTGTTTGCATAACCCTCTACCCATTACAAGTTTTATAACTCTAACTTCCAGGTCATACTCCATGTATTTTGTCACCCATTTATCTCTTTTCTCATTGAAGTCTGTATTGAGTATAAACTCTTTATTACTTGGGTAGACCACCATGAGTATGATCTTACTATTGGAGACCATGTGCCTAAATTTATTCAAACCTCTCACTACTACAAGTACATGTTTCTCTACAAAGCTATACCTCTCTTCATACCCTTGTAAGGCATGACTAAAAAAAGCAATAGGTTGTTTCAGACCTTGTTCATTATACTACATCAACATGGAAAAGATTTCATCCAACGTAGAGAAGGCATACAAGTAGAATTATTTGTTAAAATCAAGATTAATAAGTGTAGGGGCATGAGATATGGCCTCCTTGATGGCCCTAAAACTCCTCTTACCTTATTTGGTCCTTGTAAACTCCTTGCATTTTTTTCCTTACTGGCACAAATTTTTCCACCCATGATGAATGTTTAATGAGAAATATTATCTTTGATTCAATCAACTTAAATAGCTCTCTTATCATCAACTCCTCCACTTTTGGGTTGATATGCCTTTGTTTCTGCTTGACTAGCTTTACATTACTCT
Organism: Torreya grandis; assembly: GCA_037957365.1. NCBI lineage: Eukaryota > Viridiplantae > Streptophyta > Pinopsida > Cupressales > Taxaceae > Torreya > Torreya grandis. The sequence goes on from JARHVA010000006.1 coordinate 5,511,571, forward strand.
CTATCTCAATGGTATCTTGTGTAAGTTTGGGATAAAAACCCTTCAAATCCTTATATCCCCATGTAAATACATTAGATAACTCTTGGCATAAATCAAAAAATTCAACTCTCTATCTTGTTGTGTTAATCTTTCCTAACTTTGACAATTTATCTTTGAAGATCTCTATCCTTTCATAATGTTCCTCCTTGGTTGAGATACAATCTTTACATCTTCTTACTTGGTCATCTTCATTGAATATTCTTTCCAAAGTTACAAGCCCTTTAGGAAACTTATTAGATCTCAGCTGCACTATCTGATCATCATAGCGATGTTAGAATTTGTTTTGATTCTTATGGTAAAATTCTATCTCCTGCATTAGAAAACATATAATTTGGTCATCATTATCAAACACCTACCAACTCACTTCATTATTAGGTACAATTGGATTACATATGACCTTGATATTGTCTTGACTCTGGTTGTCTTTGACCCCTTATATAACCTCATACTGAGCACCAATGACTACAAGCCTATCTACATGTTGATTTTCCTCTCTTGGTATGGATTGTATATCTAATGCCAATAAGTCCTCTATGAGATGCTATACATGATGCTTATAGGATTTCAAATGATATTTCTTGACTATACTTATGCCTCTCACTTGTTGTACAACAAGCTCACTATTACCCTTGACTTGAAGAAGTTTGACACTTCTGCTTCTTGCCTCTTACAAACCATGTAAAAGAGCTTCATATTTAGTTGTGTTTGAAGTATAACTGAATTGAAATATTGTAGCTGATTAGTACTTATAACCTAAGGGGGAAAATAACATGGCTCCATCTCCACTACAATTCTTTGACCTTGAGCCATCAAATAATAAAGTCCATAGACCATCTTCCTCTTGAGTGGTGTTAGTTAGGTAAGGTATAACAACACCCTCCTCATGCATACAATACACCCCTAAGCCTAGTTATTCGATATTGTTATAGGGATCAAACCCATGATTTTCAGATACTCATTCATCCAAGTACATGTCTAAGATGCCTTCAAGATGGTTATAAGGCTCTTTTTCACTAGTATTTTCATCCTCATCTAATATGATATAGTTGACATTTTCAAGGTTAGGTATATAGGGCTCTAGGTGGAACCTAGAGATAGATTATCACCTAACAGTGACCCTAGTCCCATATATGGTATTAAAAACCATGTATGATAAGTTACAGGATAAATATCCCATAATTTTTGTAGTAAAATACCTAGATAGGTATAAGGCAAAATATGGGGGTAGGTCTACAACCATTACATCTTAAGTAATGACATAATTTAGGCAAGCTGCCAATGTGATCTTAAGATATTTCAATATGCCTACTATTTTATTGGGGGAACCATCCAACTCGAGAACACCTTTTTCATTAGGCACAAACTTAAGCTCAAGCTCATCTATTATGGCTTTAGGCATAACCGAGGTTGAAGCTCCTGAATCTATAATACAATTATATACTAAACATTCTTGTATGATGACTAACAAATATAATGGAGGGGGTTTGAAAACCTCATGGGGATGAATAAAATTATGCACTTGACCTTGACTAGGATCTTGACTAGGAAGTTAAATTTTACTACGCTGACTAATATTTGAAAAAACAATATTCACCTTATTAGTTGTCTCATTCACATGAGAAGGCTTGGAGAGCTCTTGCTGAATAATTTATTTTTGTCTTAGAATAGATAGAGCATCATACATAAACATAGTGACATTGTAAACATCCAATTCCTAACACCATTTGTGTTGAAATTATCAATCTTACTTGAATTGCACTCAAAATGCACATTTTAGGTCAAAATCACTAAAATGTGTTAAATGGTTCAAACTTATCATTTACAAGTTCTAATTTAGGCTAAAGTATCCTTAAATAGGGTAATGCATTTTATGTGATTCCTAACTTTGATCAATTCATTTTGAGTCAAAATGATCATTTTGCATTTTCTACTCTGGATCATTTTTTTCTTCTAATTCGTCAGTACACATCATGTACCTTTGTTATTTTGTGTTGGCAACATCCTAAATGGAAATATAGTTCTAATTCATCTAACATCACCTTCCAATTCTTCTCGAGTTAAATTACAACCTAGTAATATGACTTTCTGACAATTTTGATTAATTAAGGGCCAATTTCCAAAGAATTGCACAAATATTGATTAATATTTTTTAAGGCTAATTAATTCAAATCAAGAGCTTAAGTGGATTTTACATAGAGGTTATTGAATTTTTTTTTTTGGAAATTGATTCCTATTAACTACATCACATAATGACATCATTTTTTGGGAAGGCATCCCTAGGCTATAAATGCATAAAATATCTGAATTATGGCCTCCCATGCCTCTTTAATGCCTCCCATGCCTCATTAATGCCGCTTCTTCTCAAATCATGATGATAAGGATATTTATGAATTTAATTACAAATATTAAATTAATTCATAGCCACATATCTCAATCTTGAGATGGATGGTCATGGTTGATCCCAACCAATCTCAAAAATCTATAAATAGAAAGTCTCGCACTACCATTTTTAAGCTAAAAATTGTGTAGACTTATAATGCTAAAATCTCTCCACAAGTCATTTGTGTTTTGATTATTGTGTTATTTGCATTTGGATTAGCTTCATTGAAAGTCATATTAGATAGTTTATATCATGATCCTAGGTTATGTATAGAGTTCTCGAGGCAATGGATGAGAAAAGAAGCCATTATTGACAGAGACTAGAGCTCTAGATCAAGGGGAGAACACATTTGGAGTTGTTTTTGAGTAATGGAGTCATTTGGGAAGGTAATGGTTGATTGCTTTCTTTAATTTCTATCTCGTTATCATTAACAACCCTTGCATGAATAGTTTAGATCAGATTGTCAATTCTTATACATTATTTTATGTTTTTCATGACTAATGTTTGAATTTATCATCTTCATAATCCACTCTACATTTTGGCATGCTTGGTGGGATAGTTTGTGCACCCCACATATTTAAACAAAAATGGATGATAAAATAGATTTTATTTTTAATCTGTTTGATTTTTTTTTCTAAATTTTTTATAGGTTATTATTATGGGTTTCATCCTAATTATACCAAAATTTTATTAAAATTTGATTTGTATTTTAGAAGTTATGACTCTTTTAGTGACTCACTTTTTATTTTATATTTTTTGGATAAAAACAACTATTACAAAGCTAATAATTTTTTTAATTCAATATTTTGATTTAAATTTTTTAGAGAGGTGTGTCTTGGACCTATAAACAACCTTTAAAATTTTTGTGACAAACTAGTATATATTGTAAAAGTTATGACCAAAATACTAACTGTAGGTTTTTATGTTTTGTGTATTTGGTTTTATTGTTTTTAGCCTCATAACTTTTTGTTTGCATGTTTTCATAAGTTTAATATTAATTTTTGTGTTTTATTGAGCTAAAAAGTATTTTTGAGCATAATGGTTTTGCTTTCGGGTCGACAAATCATCCAAACCCAAGAGCATACTTTTCAAGTTTGCTTGTTTCATTTGAAAAAGACCTTCAAAGATAACAAACATTCTGACAATTTTCTTGTAGGAACTACTTGGAAAGGGATCAAATCAAGATTAATTAATCCCTTTTAAACCTCTTTTGGGTGCTTAAAATAATTAAAAACATTTATTTGGTTCTTAAGAGAAAAACTTAGATGTTTACTTGAATGATTTTATGATTGTTTCTTCAAAAAATTTGGAACTTAAGGTCAAGGGGCCAAAAAACACCACCAAACATTTCAATTTAGTGTTTTAAAACCGAACTCACTTCAAAGTTTTGTTTTAAGTAAGTCATTTATCATTGTTTTCTTAGTTTAAATTTATTTGAGAAAAAATAAAGTTGTGTGTATGCTCTCTCCCGGTCCCTTATAAGGAACTTGTGGGATCAAAAATGCCATCTTCATTACAAATTATCTTACTCCAAAGGTGTAAAAGAGATGTTGTGAAGGTTCTCCGCAAGACTCATATAGCTTGGGTGATCTAGAAACAACCTTAATTCTCTTTTACTTAGTTTTTATTTCATTGCATTTTGGCTTGTGAGGGGGACTTCATTACCTCCCATAAGTTCTATAGGGAAGCTTTGACCCAGGGCTTCATCTCCTGCATCGTCTTCAACCCCTATCCATGGGAGGTGGGGTATATAAATTAGGATACCCTCACTAGGATGGTAGTTTGAGCAATTAAGCCATCTTCATTAGTAGAGGACAAGCTTGGGATATTTGAGCATGTTGGACATCACACTACACTGAGCAAGTAATGGATGTAGTGGTTGTAAAAATGGCAAGACCTTTTTACAACAAGCCATATGATGTAGACCCAAATGATGTGTGCTTCTTTTGTATGTTGATGTGAAAGTCATATGCATTCGATCCATCTAGAAATTTTTAAAAACTTGTTAGTTTAATTAACCCCAATTTACTATACCTTGTTAGTTTAGGGCTTAAGATGATTTATTAGTTAATTTGTCTTTATCTTAGATTACTTGGTCTTGTTTTGGGTCAAAACTTACTTGTTAACTGTTAGTGCCCAAAATTGAAATGGAACAATTGGGCCCCTATCACTAAAATTCTCACATCCAAACTGAATGAGTGTCAATGTTTTAGTCACTTGCCCCAATATTTTAGAAGACCAAAATATATGTTCGTAATTAATCATCTCCTTTGTCTTGTTTTTACCAAGTGGGAGTGTTCTTCCACTCCTAGCTAAATTCCCAAGGGGTATTTCCTAGAAGATCAAAGATATTATCAATAGCTCCAAAGGAAGTAGCCTTGTTGTACCTTGAATGGTTTTACTAATTAAGTTATGAGATTATCTTCAGGCATCAGGAGAATCCTGCACTCCTTGTATCAAAAGAATGGTGCAAAGGTAAAAAAGTGGTCAAGAATGTGAACTCATATATTATTAGGACACATGGTGGATTCTTAGTGTGTTTAAGTTTTGGGCTGCTTTTTAAATAATGTCCCACTTAGTTTCTATGGGCAAGGTGCAAAAAATTCCCAGGGGTCAGGTGTCTGAGTAAATAAGTTAAAAAGGATGCCACGTGTTAGATTTTTAGAATTTTAGAGTGTCGATCTTCATTTGAAGATTGCCCCACTTACCCTTTGGTGGGAAAGGTTTAAAAGGTCTCCAAAGTGTGAGTGCTCAAACATGCAAGCTAATATTTAGGACACGTGGCAGGCTTTTGAGGATTTTAAGTATCAGGCCCTTTCTGAAGATTGCCTCACTTGGAAATCAAGCAAGGTTTAAAAGGTCCTTAAAGGCTAAAATGCCTAAGGTAGTGACACGTAACATACATACACTCCATTGAAGGCTTAGGATATCTTGCACCATTCCACCAAAAAGATATGGTAAATGGACAGGGTGCAAAAAATTACTCAAAGACCTGAGAAATCACTAAAAGGTAAATCTTGCATGAGCGAGTCCACGTGTTGCAAAGGAGAAATGTTAGAACACTTCCCTCCATTTTTAAAAATCTACTCAAATAATTAATGTGGTAGTTGGTGATTAACCATTTCATTTCAAGGCATTAATGGTAACTCTAATCTCAAAATGTGAGGGTTATAACTAAAAATATCTTTTCATTTGAATTCACCCTTTGCATTCAGAGCTAATATTTGTGTGTCAGAACAATGTGCAACATGAAAATAGTGATCATAGTGAATTCCTTGAGGATTTTCTAATTCCATCTATGTGCAACTCTCATAATTACCAGTAAGTGTTCCTTGAATCTCTAGTGTTGTGTTCTTAAAGAGTTTGAGGATATTTGGAGGGTTGTTAGTGTAAAGAATTCATTCTAGAATATTGGACTTAGTGAGTTAAGGAAAAAAGGCCACATATTCTACATCAGTAAAGAGCAATATCACCTTTATTCTTGATGGAATTAGAGACATGGATGTTCAAGGGTTGGATTTCACGGCTCTATTAAATGTTTTTTAACAACCTAACCCTATCCCACTTGTCTCCAACCTTGGAATGAGCTATATGATCCCTAAAACAACATTTCCTTTGGCTGCCCCATATCTTAAGCTAGTTATTGCTTGTGCCAAAGTTTATCACCCAAACACTAGGACTATCTTGGATAGAATTCAATTAGTTGTATGTTTTTTCACCCCTGAGGCCCTCAACATTATGCTAAGAATTCCTCCCCAACTTGAGAGTATCACACTTACTTTGGAGGAGTGCCAACACTATGCAAAAGAAAAGGACAAGGTGGTATGGGACATTGTGAACTCTTGCTAACTGGCTAAGAAGAGGTAGAAAGTCTCTTGAATGTCAAAAAATATAAAACTAATAGAGTTCAGTGAATTGCCTCAATACATGATTGCCATGACAGCCCGAATCTATGGTGTTCCCACTATGGAAAAGTTTGAATCATAGATGTTCTTGATCCTAATATGTATGTTGAAAGGAGAGAATAAATTGGATTGGGAAATTATCTTGAGTGATAATTTGCATAATCAAATGATGTAACTTAGTAGTGTAATTTTTTTGAATGAAGAATTCATAAGTACGTTTTACATGTCTTCCTTTTTGATGTATCACATGGTACACAACATGATTTTCCCAGGGCTCACAAGGAACCCTTTTAGAATGAGGATATACAAAGTATAACCAAAAATGACTTTGGAGGGATTCAAAAACAACTTATGTAGAGTGTATAACTGATTCTTCAATGCTATGATGAGCATTTTCTTCCCTTTAAGAAGTCTCAATAGAATGTCCAAGGTAGCTCGGGAGGTAATTGATAGATTCGATGCCTCATATATTTAGTTCACAACATTCACATACGTCAGGGTGCGTGGTTACTCAAGGCCCCTCATAAGTTTCCAAGGTACGTGGATGACAAATTCGTAGTAATGAAATTGAGTAGGCAAATGGTGCATCTGCAAGAGATGATTACCATTAAGAAGATCAATAACCCTTTCAAGTTTCTAGTACATATAGGATATTACACATGTCTTTATCTAGCCAAAGCAAAGGGATTGAAGCAAGAAATGGGCTACTAAAATATTTATAAAATGCTACCCAGACTCAACTATGATATAAGATGGTTAATAAATACTACAACAAGTGTAATCTTGCACCAAGCACACTATGAGGCCATCTGGTCTGATTGAACCATTGAAGAAGATGTTAATAAATTAGATTACATGAGGCTAACGATATAGGAATTTCTCACCTATAACATTGCTTTCATCGCCAAAGACATGGTAGGTGATAAGATGACACTAAAAACAACATACATAGAGGAAATACAACCTATAGCATAGGTGAACTTCACCACCCATGAGAATGACTCCATGGCATGGAGGGATTTTAAGATTATGAGGAGAAAATTTAGGTGGTTAAAGGAGCACATGGTTGATCTTGATGCACATGACACCCCTACCCTCCAAAAAAATTGACAAGTTATAGAACTAAAGGCATTCATGCCAGCATACACAGGTGATCCTTAAGCTCCACCAATAGCAGTAAAAGGCATGGGGAAGTGAAATATAGGTGATATTGATTTCTCCAAAAATATTGATATATAATCAATAATAGCCTCTTGAACCAAAGTGGGATTGTCATTATCAAAGTTGACAAGTATGGTAGAAAATTAGGACAAGATTGCTATAGGGGAAGTGAAACTAGCTAGTGTCACTCCCATATCCATTGTGACTGAGGAAGCTATCACAATGTTAGTTGTTCTAGCTATTTCCCCACTTGATCCACCTACACAATAACCTATAGATGATCCTTCTTCGAGGACATACACAATAAAGAGGGGAGTAGAGGGAGAGCCAGAGTAACCTAGATAAAAGAGGCAAAAGAAAATATTACAACCTCTGGCTGGGAATCCTAAGAAGAAGGAGGTTACATTCAAAAATATTCCTCCCAAGGAAGCCTCCTTGAAAAGAATAAAAGATCAATATTCATATGCCCAAAAATTGATGGACATGAGTGATGATGAGGATTTAGATGAAGAAATACCTATTGCTGAGGTAATAAAGAGGCAACGTGCATTCACTCCCCCTCAGGTGAAGATGGGATAAAGGACTCCAAGGGAAATGTCATAGACCCTGGTGAAGGCCCTAATAATAGGATTATTTGCTGAAAAATATCCCTTAGGAGTAAAGGAGGGAGGTAATGAGGAGGATATCTTGACCTCAAATGATCTTGTATCCTTTAAAGATGTAGTGTAGGTTGGGATTGAGGAGACCACATAGGCCCATTCTCCTCAGGAAAAGGAGACAATTTCCTTCAACGTAGAGGCATTTATCAAAAATTTCTTCACCCAACCCCTAAACCAAGACAAGGGTGTGTAGGTTGAAAATGTGTGTGCATCCGGTGAGAAGATTAGAGAGGAGATAGTGCATAGTGAACAAGTCCCCACCAATAGTGAAAAGGTGTAGGCATAGAGGGAAGAACAAATGAATGTTGTAGTAGTCGTTGGAGCATTGTCAAATGTTTCTTCCCCTCTAAAGGTGTCAAGCTCAATACCTGAGGAAGAATAAATGTTGGGGAAGGTAGGGGATCAAGCCTGTAAATGGGTTCCCCCACCCCTTTAGAACTAAATAAGGAATCAGATAAGTTAAATAAAGATGTTGAGGTATGAGTCTCTGGAGATGTTGATCTAATTAAAGTACCCAGGGGATTCTCCCTTATATTAAATTTCTTGATCTTGTTCAACATAAAGGTGCTGAGGTTATGATTGGTGAAGAGTTTCCTGAAGGAAACAAGGACACCATATCCTCTTCCATCTAGGGTACCTAATTAGGAAAGGAAGGTGAATTGGTTTTAAAACCTTCCACCCAACCCATAGAATAAATAAGCTTCATTAAGAGATTGCTCATGGAGTCCCATCAGCCTAGGTCAGATTTTGAAGTCTTAGAGTAGGTCAAACCAAACTTAGAAAGGAAATGAGGAGCCAACAAAGGGGATGAAAAGGATTCAAAAAGTGACAAGGATATTGAGAAATTCATGCTAAGTCCACAACCTACTCCTATGACATTCCCTTTACCAAATGCTCCATTGACACCACCATTTGCTATTTCAAAGCCTACATCAGTGTCCACTATGCCAATAGGATTTTAGCCTAGACCCCTTCTCTAGATAAAAGAGTAGGTTAAGGCAAAGAAGGTTATTTCAAGCAAAGTTGGAGATATAGATGTAATTAAGATTGCCCAAGTGTATAAGGCCAAACCCCAAAAGAAGGCCAAAGCACTTACCAAGACTACATTTACTGATGTAAAATAAAGGAATGTGGAAATAACTATTCCCGCACTTAGTACATTGAATAAGGATGTTCCCCTTAAGAGATACATAGTTTATATATATGATCTTAGGGAGCCTTCTCAAAATGAGTTGAAGCAAAACTCACAAGTTTTGGCAAGTATGATGTCCCACAGGATTGACAAAGATAAAAACACCATGGAGGAGTTGAAAGCCTAGAATCAGGGCATGATCTAGTACTTGCAGAAGTTATTGAGTGAGCCAAAGGTGGTAACTCTGACTACCATTAAGGCACTAGACCTTCCTCTTTTCTCCATGGGATCATTATATTTCAACCAAGTTGATGAATTGAAATCCAGAGGCTAGGCAACTAAAGAGTGGCTAAAATATTTGAGGACTAGGGCTAAGGAGATTATTCATTTAGCATTAGAATGTTTAGATGATTTAGTGAATAAATAAGGAGAGTGTGACACCCAGATGTCCACTTACAATGTAGATATAAAGAAATGGGAAAAGATCTAGCCCAAAATAAATGAATTATGTAATGTGGGCATGGACACTTTAGTGGTAGAGAAGATCATCTCTTCAGATGATCACAAGAGGCCTAGAGAGTATCAATTGGCAGTGAAGCATAGATTAATAGTGCTTAAGACATATTTTATTGAAAGGGAGAGGATTAGTTTCTCAAGACTACAACTAAAGAAATAGACATTGCCCTTATAAAAATTTTGAACCTTGATGGCACAAGTGATTTGATAATAAGAAATACTTAGTGCTCTAAAAAACCTCATTGATGCACCTCAAAGAGATTTTGATAATCACAAGATAAGGTAGTTGGTGGCACTTGAGAAGGATTGTGACCAACTCAAAACACTCATTGGGCATAAATAGGCCACACTTTAGAAGGTCACCACCTGCCTTGAGGAATTAATGTCAAGTTCAAATACCAAGCAGGCCCGAATCAAAAGGATATCACCTCCATGATTGATAGGTATAAAAATTATAGGAGCAAGTTGGTGAAGGATTCAATTATCAACATTGATTCTAGAGCATAACTGAGTATTTCAATTTCTTCTTGGTTGGCACTATTCTTCCCTTTCCCAGACTACGAAAATTGTTGTACCCTACTCATTAGTGGCACGCCCCTTTTAGAGTCAGTTTATATAATCATTGGTATTGGAAAGGGATGTTCTAGTTTTCTATACAAGAGAATAAAAGTCTATTTTTGTATCTTATAGGACTACTATCCATGTGTATAACTGCAAATATTATGTCATGGTTTAACATCAAAATTGTCATCATCATAGAAGCACTAGCAGAGTCTGAGGAATCTTGTTTGTTACAACATTTGACAAGCCCCAGGGCTGTAAAAGAATTTTCTAGCTAGAGCATTTTTTAGGAATATACTAAGTATAGATAAATAATTGTATAAGTAAAGGGGGTTTATCCATTTCAAAGGGTCGATTAATTTTTGAGTCATAGCTATAGCTTAGGAGAGTTTTCCCTGTGTGATTTTGTAGTGCCAAATTGATTTCTATTATAAAATCATTGGAAAGCTTTGAGAATGTTCAAAATGTTTCCCTTGTTATAAAATTATTTTTTAGTGTTATGTTATATAATTTTCAAGACACATTGTATTTCAGCTTTGATTCAGTTGATAAATGAAAAATTTTCATGGTTTATTGTTCATTCTTGTTGTTGAAGTACAATGTTCTATTTTACAAACTTGGTAGATTGGTTATTTGATGTATTCTTCTTCATGGTAGACATTTAGGGTTTACAACCAAAGTATAAAATCCTTTCTATTTTTGAGATTTGGGAACAAAACATTGATATCCTTTTTAAGGGTAGTCCTAGGCTCATGAATTTATCTGAGGGAATTCTTGAAGAATGATTTACAATATTGCTTATAAAAATTTGAGGATCATTTATGCATGATTTTAGTTTAACTATTCCTAAACTGAGTAGCATTTATTGATGAAGATACTATAGTTATTATGTGAACTTATTTGTACTCATTTACTAGCCATCCACACCTTATCCATCATTCAAATAAATATGGTTTTACCCTGTTCTACCCTATAAATAACACACTATTTGCCTATCATAAGTGTTGTTTGCCTTGTGAATTTACAAAACCCTGCATGTTTAAAGTGTGTTCGATGTATATGTTATAAATATTAGTGCTGTAATTCTCATTTATTCCCTATTGTCTAAAATAGTTTTCAAAATAAAGATTGCAACTACACTTTCATCTATCTTTAGTAGCTTGTATATGACGTAAATCATTTTTTGCATTTTGCATGACAAACCTTCTCAAGTGAAGTGCATAAGTCTGGTTATGCTTTGTTCATATTTCTATATTTTTACCAATAAACCTCATGAATATTGAAGTGCTGAACTCCTTCATGTGAGCAAGCCACCTTAGTAGGTCCTCTTACCTTGGTTTAGGTAGAGCCAAAAGTAGTAGGGAATTAACCATACTCTCTGTAGGTACCTCCCAGTCATTTTCTTCATTTGGTCCTCTTTAGATGTTAAACCCTTCCCTAGCCATAATGACATATTAGAGGTTTCTCATTTTAGTTTACCATTATTCTCAAGTATGCAAGGTTGAACATTAGGGGTGTACAACTAAGAACTAACACTTTTATAGTGCCATTATCGGGGACATATTTTGTTACCTTTATTACGAGAACATTCTTACATAAGAGTTATAAGTGTTCTCTCTCTACTATTACTACAATGAGCTATTCATCTTAGGTTCATTGACATATTTTCAACTTTCTAGATGACTCTGTTGAGGATATTCACCCTTGTTTTGAGAGAAGTACTCAATATTCTTGAAGTTATTTTCAATGTCTGAGGGTTGTTATCTCATCAATTGTTGTGTATAGCTTTGTTTTTTTTGGTCTAAAAGTCTTGATTCTAGTGGTGACTTTATTATGTCAAGGTTTAAAGATCAGTACCTATTATATGTTCCCTTCTCTATTTTGAACATTTTTCTTTAGATCTACAAACTTGGAGGGTACTAGGTCTTCCTTTTAGAGGAATCCATCAAAAGAGCTTGTCCTTAAGTTAAAAGTTCCATCCAGAAGAAAATAAGTGTGGAAACTAGTTGTGGGCCATAACTCAGGTAATCAAGTAAGACCTAATTAGTTTATTCCCCATTATATTTAACCCCTTTCTCTAATATCCCTTTGGTTTAAGGCTACCAGAGTGCTTTTGATAAATTTGAGCTCCCCATGAGTCAAGCTCCTTCTCTGCAAAGGAGTCTTTCCTCTCTTGTTGCCATTAAATATTCACTCTATTTCCCCTCCTTTGAGTCCTCCACAAAGTATTCATCCTCAACCATCCCCTGGTTTATCTTCATCTTTAGATTTATAGATGGGAGACTATGACTTGAGGAGGAGGATGTTTAACATGAATAATGATAATGATGGAGACGATGATCAAGGCTTGGTTAATAGATGTAGACCATTTATGATCCCAAGGTTTAGACCTATTAATTTTAATGTCATGCTTGGTTTCCCCAATGAGGTCCTTATGAAGATTATAAATTTACTACCTAAGTTTTAAGGGAATAATGTAGTGTCTGGGGAACAACATCTGAAAACCTTCTTAAATGTCATTGAAGATTATGAGATAGATATAGAAGATGTATGTATAAAAACCTTTATGAACACACTTAAGGATGAGTCTCATGAATGGTTTAAATCTATCCTTGACAAATCAATAGACACATGGAAAGCTATGATTGATGTATTTAAGATTCAATATGGTGATAGTATAAACCCTAGATTCTTTTTTATCGAGTTTAAGAACCTCAAGAAGAATCCTAATGCGTGTGTGAAGGATATTAGTTCTAGATTCAGTAAGGTATTGAGGAGGCTACCAAAAAACATCAGACCTAGTAGTGATGCTTATTTGATTAAGTATTGTGATGTATTTGACAAGAAGGCAACTTATTATCTCAAAGATAAGGTTCCCACAAATCTAAGGATGGCTTTTAATTTGGTTATCCAAATAAAAAATAATATCAGAGCTATAGGTAAGCCTTTAAATAAGAGGGTCGATGTCAATTTGGTAAATCCTAAAAATCCTCAATCCTCCCACAAGAGTGTAGACCTAGAGGAAATAGTAAAGACTCTGGCCACTACAGTGAAAGAGATCTCTTACAAATTGATTAGAACCGAAAAGGGGCTATCTCAAGGTCTTACTAACTATGATGACAAGAGATATCATAAGAGAGATGAAAAGAATCATCCTCAAGATCATGATGAAGGCAATCCACCTTTTTAATCTAGGAATAATGATAAAAGAAAGGGCCTGGTAAGGGATGACAAACATGAAAGAAATTAGATTCAGGGAAGTGGAAAGGAAGTATCAGATCCTTTAGCTATGAAAATCAACACAATCGATTATGATATGGACTAGTGTGATAAATGTTTCCTATCGCATCCCCCTTGTAGCACATCTGGTGATGGTGGTCAAGATGTAGATGGCTTTAAAACTACATCTAACAAAGATGTTATCTACATTATTGACTTCCAAGAAATGGAAAGGTACACTTTCAAAGAGGAAGCTGTGAATGACTTATTTGTCCCTGATTGTGAGGATACCCTAGTATATGAACATTTTACTTTCTAATTTGATGAACCAGATGTGATGGTTGCTTCTCCATCAATGTAGTTGATGAGTGATACCACTACTTGAGCATTTTTTAGAGCATGTGAAAAGGTAAGGGTCCCATTCCCATATTTTGTCTGTGAAATAAACATGATGCATGAATATGATTTACCAGTTCATGACTTTGAATTTCTAAGATCAATGATGAAATAAAAATATGGAGACTCCCCTCCATTGGTTGAGGATCGGTGGTTGATGATCCATGTAGAAATTGCCCAAGAAAAGGAGTACAATTTAAGAAGTAAGGACCAAAATGCTCCTCCAAAAGATAAAGACTTTACTTCCCCTAAAGTAGAGACTAAAGATAAAGGGACCATAGGGAGTAAGGATGCCCAAGATTCCACCAAGCCTAGTTCTGCACCCTATAGTGTCAAACCAAGAAATACCTAGGCCAGGAATCGAACACCTTTGTTGTCTAGGATTCCCAGGAAGGATGAACCTAGGAAGCCTCCCTTGAAAAGTGAAGTTAAGAATGCTAGTTCTCTTGCTTCTATTCCCCTGAATCTTGAAGGATATATCCCAAATGAAAATGTTACAAGCATACCTGATAACACTCCTTTGCCCAAATATAGTATTTGTGATGTGGCCCATATATTTAGTCAACTAAAAGTCATAGTACACTTTGTATAATTGCTTAGAATCTTAGAGCATAGGAAAAGAGATTTTGAGTATTTGGGATTCACAAAGAAAGTCACTGCCAATGAAATTATTGAAGCTAAGCTTCCTCTCACTCTCCCTATGGAAGGTGAGAAAACCTCAGGGTCTCCTGAGCATCACTTGGAGCTAAACTTGGGAACAACATTGGTAGAGAGTCAGATGGATGTTGACTCATTATATACCACCTTGCTGATTAATTGACTAATTATCCATAACTACATGTTTAACTTCGATGCATCTTGTAATATCATGTCACTGGTTATGTTGAATAAACTTTTCATGAGGATAACTATAACATATGGATGATGCCTCACCATGGATTCTAGGGAATTACCTATTATTGGAATGGTTAAAGGATTGGTGGTGCAACTTGTACAATACCCTGATAAATTTTTGAGTATGCATGTTGCTGTTGTAGATCATCTACCAAAATGGGGTATGATGTTATCCAAAAAATGGGCTACTTGTATTGGAGGTAGCGTTCAGATGGATCTATCCTATGCCACTATACCTTTGGATGGGAAAATGGTTCACCTAAATTGTGAGTTACAAATGTGTAATGTCTTAGAAGATCCTAAGTCCCAATTTAATGAAGAGTTATATGTGGATACAAACATTGGGAATTTTATGGGAAGTATTGAGTACATAAAGATGCCTCTTGATTTTGGTATCAATGCTAAATACTCTATCTAGACCATGCATTTTGATGGAGCATGTTCAAATATCATAAATGGGTATGGGGTTGTTTTCTATGCCCTTAAGGGTCAAGTTTATATATACTATTTTCAATTGGCCTTTGAGTACATGAACAATGTTGTGGAATTTAAAGCACACCTGATTGGCCTCTGGATCGATCATGAATACCGATTCAAGAAGTTACTGGTTAAAGGCAATTTAGAACTATAGGTGAAATAGGTCTGGGCTATTTACACCATGAAGCAATACCAAAATGCTATGTGGGATTGCTTGTAATGATTTGATGCCTTCAATATTAAGTACCATACACAAGAACTTAATCACTTGGTAGATATGTTGGAAAATAGGGATACAAAATTTATGGTTAAACATGGAAATCCTTCTTCTGAGTATGAAGTTGAGATACTGGTAAGACCCTCTATCCCAATAACATCGATCATTGGCAAGTCTCTGACAATGATGACTAAATAAAGAGGTTTAAGTGTTGTATAGATGAGTTTGAGGGAACCATTATATATTAGAACTCTATGGTACAAGTCTATGATAGAAAAGAAATCTTGCAGGAAAGGAAATAATCTAGTTAAGCAATAATATTATCCCTAGAGGATTAGTTAGTTTGGAAACAACCTTCGATGGAGTTGACAAAGTTAAATCTAGAAACATTTCTATGTCAAAGGATGTGACTGAGATTAATATTGGGACAACAAAAAATCCAAGGAAGATTTGGCTCGGTACTCACTTGAGTAAAAGGGAAAAAGGAGCATTCATCTTGCTATTAAAAAATTACCAATATTGCCTAGTGTGGTCATATTCAGAGTTGAAGGCTTATAGGGAAGATTTATTCCAACATGTTATTCCCCTTCACCCTAATGCAAAACCTTTCTACCAAAAATAGTGGTCTGTAAACCCCATTTTAGCCACTAAGATGCAAGAAGAATTGATAAAATAAAGAGATGGTGGGATCATCCAAAACATCAGATATTCATCATGGGTGGCAAACCTAGTTCCTGTTAGAAAGAAAAATGGAGACATCTACCTCTGTGTTGATTTCTCAAACTTAAACAAGGCTTTGCTGAAGGAAAATTATCCATTGCCTAACATGGATAACATGCTCGAAAATGTCATTGGATCTGAACTATTGTTAACTTTGGTCAATTTTTTTGGTTATAACTAGGTGGTGGTAAAGGAGTCTAAAAGGTCGAAGACTGCTTTCACTACCCCATGGGGCACCTATGTGTATGTTCGAATGCATTTTGGTTTGATGAATGTAGGTGCAAATTTCTAGAGAGCCATATCCTTCGATGGATTAATCAACCAATTCATTGCTATATACCAAGATGATGTTATAGTATACTCCAAGAGGAGAAGTGACCACTTGACGCATTTGAAACAAATGTTTGTTAGATGCAGGGAGTTTGGGATTTCCCTCAATCCCAAAAAATGACACTTTGGAGTACAAAAATCAAATTTATTGGGACACATTGTGTCCCAACAAGGTGTCATGATAGACCCTAAAAGGGTGGAGGCCATTGACAAAGTACCCATCCCACAGACCAAGAAAGGTATTCAATATTTCTTTGGCCAAATTAATTTTGTTAGATGATTTGTGTCCAACTTTATAGAGATTACCCTACCTATCACTTCAATGTTGAAGAAGCATAAAACTATAAAGTGGGAGGAGAAGGCCACTTGGTCATTTCAAGATATCAAAGCAACCTTGAAAATTGCCTTGGTGTTTGCTAGTTTAGATTATAGAAAAGATTTCCAAACCTTTTTATTTGCCTCTACACACACTATTACCACAGTGCTACTACAAAAGAATGATGAAGGTCATGAGTAGCCATTTACCTTTTTCAGTAAGGCATTACAAGAATGTGAGCTAAGATATACCATAATGGATAAACAAGCCTTTGCCCTTTTAAATGCTGTCAAGCAATTTAGATCTTATATTTTAAGTTCGTAAATTGTGGATTATGTCCCTCACACTATGGTGAAGGGCATATTAACTCAAAATGAATCTATTGACAAAAGGTGTTGATGGGTCAATAAAATTCAAGAATATGACTTGGAGATACAGATTACTAAGTTGGTTAGAGGCATGGGTCTGGCTAAGCTAATGACTGAAGCAAATTTATAGGTTGCGGAAGTAAATAATATAGAAAGGGTAATTGATAACCCTAAATACATGTACAACCAATCTCCATGGCACAAATATATAGTCTATTATCTGAAGACTTTGAATTTTCCCTCTAATTTAGATAAAAATCAAAGGACACTAAAATTAGTTGTAGACACTGAAATCGTGTCTAACCCTTAGTCGACTCCCCCCTTGGTCCCCTTGGTCCACTTCCTAGCATTCCTAACACACACTTATTAATTTAGAATAATCATCTATTTTAAATTAATAACAAACTCCCTTTGCCACCTCTCCTCTCCTTGGATTCCTTTCCCTTGGATACCCTCATTTATCACCCTATGACCTATTCCAACTTCCCCTCCACTAATCCTCACGTTTATTTATCCACCTTCAACCGTTTTTGCAAGACCAATTGACCTGGGCAGTTGGAAAAATGGGCAAAAGGCTAATTTTAGCCTTTTTGCCGTTATTCCAGTTGCCGACATCAGTTACCTATCGGCCGACACCGGTAGGATCACCGACGTCGGTTGCTTAAAATTGGCCTGAAGGCAATTTCTGGTCTCCTCTCTCGCATCCTCTTCTCTCGAATGCAAAAATCATCTGGCACCCAGACTCTGACCTCTCTCTCTCTCTCCTAGATGTATAGCAAGCATCATAGGCTACAGGTACATTATAGGAAGTCTTCTACACTAGCAACATTAGCAACAAGTCCTCTACACCAACAACATCAACAACCAATCTTCCACACTCCTCCTTCAGCAAGCAACATGTAAGTATTCCTCTTTTGTTCCATTTCTATATTTCAGAGTGCTTCTGTAATCAGTTTTTTGTTTATTGCTTCTAAGCCATATTATCTAGACAAGACCTAACTTTCAACCAGAGCACCCCTGACTCTCTTCCCGAAAAGGTTGAGAGGCCTTTCCCATATCTTTCCCTCTTTTGACACCCTTTCCTCAACCTGACTCCCTCCTAAGACCCTGTCCATCGACCAGCAACCCTGCACAGACTCTCTGACTGCCAGAGACCCCTTCTGGACCATAGACCTTCTCTAAGACCTGACCAAAGACCACTGCCCCCACCGACGTCGACAGACTTGACCAATCGATGCTGGCAGCCTAACCAACGTCGGTGACTATGGAAGACCGACAATAGCATACAGGTACGCATATCTTTGTTTCCTTTGCTTAGTCTTCCATTTATTTCTTTTTATCAGACATTCTCTTTTATCAACAAGTGGACTGACATCCCTTAAGAAAGTCTTTGCACTTCTGGGACCAAGCATATCACTTGGCAGTCCACCTTACATCCTATCTAACAATTTTCTTGTTTTAGTCTTTTTTTTCTACAGGTGTCATCCTCCACAACCAAAGAGGAGTTCCTTCAGTCATCTGGATAACGGTGCGCAAGACTTCATCTGGGTAATATCTAACCCTAGACCATTTTATCTTAGTTTTTTATTCCTTTTTGAATGTGAAAGCGAAAATTGTATAGAAACATTCTGGCACGCCCGATGGGACCCTAGGGTCTTCCTTGGGTTCTTTTCTTACTATTCATATAGGTACATTAGGCCTCTTCTTGCACTTTTTTTCTTCTCTCTCTTCCAAAAGACATCATAAGCAAGGTTAAAAAGAACCCTTATTTCTTTCTTGCATCTTAGACTAGTCAACTCATACTCTTCAACCCTTTCTCAACTTGTTTTCATCCAAACTCACATTTCGTTTTGGGCTTAAAATATTTGGCATTTCATTTCTGCTTGCTTGCATTTTTAGTCCACACATCTAGTAATTAAAAATTGCATCATGAATTAATCGTAGTCCACTTATGTTACACAACCAAATCACTTGCACAAATCAAACATCAAAACTTACCTAAGATAAGGCCCGACTGGGATTTCATCACCCAGCGGATACCTTACCCGTCCCGGCAATCCCACTTGGACTTCACTACCAAGGGGAAAGCCCACTCTATTCTCTGGCAGAGGATAATCTCTAGGGGAAGTATATACTGGCTAAGCGAGACCAGCTTACCACTGGGCTCGTGAAGTGAGGGGATCTTGCTCCTTAGCACCAGGCCAAGTATGGAACCTAACACAAACTCTTGAGTGCCTAAACTGACCTGAAACCAACTTTAGACTACCTCTTTTAGGACCCATTCTACAAGCCAACCTGCCAAACACATTCTAAGGCATAAGCCAACATGATTCTAAAAGTTGATTCTTAGGATTTAATGCTTAGGATCTGCCTATCTCCATCTATTTTTCTGTTCCTATCTGGTTTTTTGAGCTAGTGAGGACGTTTTTCTTCTTTCCAAAAACTTTCAAATTCACTGAGTTTCTGGAAAACATAGTAACTGACATCGGCTCTATCACCGACGTCGATAACCTTTCTTCACCGTCATTGGTTATCTGACCGACGTCGGCCATCTTGTTCCACCGACATCAGTTTTTTAGCTGACGTCGATCACTGTCCAAACTTTTCTTCTCAAAATAACAAGCTTAAAACCCAACTTTCTTGCTATCCAGCACCCATTCTGAGTTTCTAAAACTAAAAAAACATAGTTTCTGAAACTTGACCCCTCTTGCCTTGAATGGCTTTGACACGTAGTCAAACCAAGGCTTTTCTTGACCATGTGAGGCATCAACCGCTTCTGCCTTCGCCATCTATGCCTAGCCCTCTAATGGAGTATCATTCAGAGACCGAATGAACTAATACTTGACCAAATCTCAATCAACCTTCAATTGTCCCCGAAGGGGACCCAAACTTTGAGAGACTCCTTAACCACAACGTCAAGGCTCTCCAACACTATCTCGCAAGAAACCAAACGCGAGACCTTTCGGGTGAAGCGACGATGACATCAACACCATCCGCTACCCAGCCTTTTATGACTTAGACTATTGCCTCAACCATTAACCCAACCATGGCCAATATGCAAATTTTGGCCTCCCCATCTATTTTTAGACCGACCTCCATCGGGGTTCCATTACCCCCTCAACCACACACAATTCAACCAAGTTCTACATCATACCAGAACTTGATTGTCTCGACTCCACACACTCTTTTGCCTATAAATGCAAGAGTGTCTACCTCCCCTTTTTCCAATGCTGCCATGCAACCACCTTTGGTGGTATCTAGTCAACTTATGCCTTCTACCTTCATGACACAACCACCCCTAGCTTCCACATATATCCCAACGACTAGTTATCAATACGTTGCACCTATACAAGCGCAACCGACTACGTCATACGCCTCTTCTAGCACCTTCCAAGCGCCTTACAACTTAGGGGGTGCCCCATCTACCAATCCGTCAGCCGATCTCATGAAGATGCTGATAGACAAAATGTCAAGTCTTGAGGCTTCTATTTTTTGTTCAAGCAATGCCCTTTCATATGACCAAATTTGTATTGAACCCATCCATCCCTTCGTACCAATCCGATCGTATCCCAGTCAGTGGGAGCTTCCTAAGTTTACTCGATTTTAGAGTAAGGAAGGCCCTCAACAACATCTACGAGCATTCAGACATGCTTGTTATCTCATAGCCCATGACGATGCGTTATTGCTACGTACATTCCCTATGTCACTTGCTGGTGCTGCTCTCGACTGGTATATTTCTCTCACCAGCCATTCTCTTTTCACATTCACCCAGCTAGCCCAACTCTTCCTCGACCACTTTTCTATCAATATCACCAAAAAAGTCTCAATTACAAAACTCTACTCTATCAAACAATTTGATGACGAATCCATAGTCGATTTTGTCGCCTGTTGGAGAGGATTAATCAACCAGCTCTCCTTCCCTTTACCTCAACCTGAGCTCTTTGAGCTCTTTTCTCGAGCATGTGCCAAGCACATCTCATCCACCTTGCAGGTTCAAACATTCTGCACTTTTGATGAAGCTTTCACCATGGCTCGAAAGCTTGAACTCCACGCTATCGAAGAAGACAAGGTCAAATTGCGTAATACCAATGCAAAAGCCAATGACCCTTCTTCTTCCAGACCTTCTTCTACCAACTCCAAGTCCAAAGGAGTGGCCAACACTATGGTCATTAGATCACCATTCTCGACAACAACTGACCAATTTTATCCTTCAACATCATAAAGCATCACCAAATAATTCCAACAACGGTACATACAGCGTAACTACACTCCAATTAGAGAATCATACGCTTCTATTTTGGAAAAACTCGTCAAGCAAGGGGTCCTCAATATCCCCCCAATCTGACCACCTCAATTTGACCCTTCAAAAGCCATCCCTACATGGTATAGGGAAAATGACTTCTGTCACTATCACTGTGTCCAAGGCCATGACATCAACAACTGCCGAACCTTCAAGAACATCGTCCAAGACATGATAGATAAGGGGGATCTTGTTTTGAATAACCTAAATGCCCCACCCAATCAAAACATCAATATCTTCAAACAACCTTTTTCAAACCATCTTCCTAATCAAAACAATGTCCAGACCATGGTCGATAGCTCCGAAGAGCATGATATATGCACGGTCAACACGGTCTCACCTCTTGTCCCTGACCAACCTCCTCCACAGGTAGAAGAGCTTTCTTCTCTTATTTGTCCATCACAGGTAGAAGAGCCTTCTTCTCCTCTTAGTTCTCCATCCACCTCTCATATACTGGAGGATGCCTTGAACATGCCAACGTCATTAGCCCCACCTTCATCCTTCCTCCTACCAATAGAGGACCATACCCTTCCTACTCCTCAACCACAAGTAGAAGGCACGATCATCCCTACCCTCTACCCTCTTGAGGAGCCACATTTGCCTATTTCTTCTCCACCAAGAGAAGACCCTGACTCTTCACCCACTTCGATCGAGGAAGACCCAGTGACAGTTTTCTCTTGCCTTTTTCCTAAGATCGGTACATCTCACTCACCCCCATCCACAACTGAGCCCAAATCTGCACAGGCATCCATCATGCCTGAAGAGATTAAATCTCTTGACATTCGGCCTACATCAAACCTCACTCACCGACAAGTGAGGGTAGACTCTAACCTTGCCTCGCATAATAGTGGCCCTCAAACCAAACCAAAGAAGGCCACTAAACCACACCAGAGGACTCCTCCCCCACCTTCATCATTACCTTCAATTTTGGGCACGCATCCATCCACTTTAATAGGAGTACTTCCTACTCCCATACTTCACAGAGGTAAGTCGCCTCCATTATCCCCTCAACCCACCAGACATATATTTACTCCAAAACATCCAACACCTACCACCACCAAAGTGCCATCTACACGTGTGGCTACACCACCCACGAAAACAATGGTACGACCAATGCCTCTTATGCCTCTCAAACCAAAGTCATCAACCCCCACTACAATAAGATGTGCAGACCCATTGGCAGGTTCTTATGCCTTGCTGTTATGACAATTGTTGTGGTCTTCTCGCATCAGTCTTCCACCTCTCAAACCATACCAATATTTTAGACCAAAACCCCTTTGGTTTGACGACACTCAAATTTGTGCATATCATTGCATGCTTGGGCATGACACTGAGCATTGTTGTGCCCTCAAGGTTGTCATTCGCCAATGCTTGGAGAAAGACACCCTTCTTCTTGACCATATTATCAACAAACCTTCAACACCACCCCACTCATCAACTCTCAGATCAAGACCATCTTGGTTCGACAACTCTAAATTTTGCCACTATCATCACACACAGGGACATGACACTGAGCGTTGTTGCACTCTTAAAGGTGTCACTCGTCAACACGAAAAAAGGATACCCTTCTCATCAAGGATCCTCTTGACCACCCCTTCGACAAATCATCAACACCAACCCATGCTTCTCAAACCTCATCACCTAAATCGATATCTCCATGCCAGACTATGGTCCCTTTGCCGCCTTTAATCCCCTTATTCGACATCAACATAGTCAATTGGTCCACCAAGCCTCAACCGATCTTGACCAATCTGTCAAACATTCTCCCTAGCTGCTGGGGGAATTAAACGTTCATCCAAGCCTCGACCAACCTTTCAACCTAGTCTCGATCAAATATCAATCACTCTTTTAATCCTAAACCTTGACTAGGCCTCAACCAAGCCTCAACCACACCTTGACCAAACAAGCTTCGACCTGACCTCGACCAAACATTCAACCTATCTTCGACCAAACATTCAACCTGGCCTCGACCAAACATTCAACCTATCTACGACCAAATATCAATTGACCAAACCTCGACTAAACATTCAACTGACCATTGACCAAGCATCAACTGACCTCGACCAAGCCTTAACCCAGCCTCGACCAAACATCAACCAAACATCAACCCACTTCTTAATCATCTTTAACACGTGACCAATTTGGAAAGAAGCAAACGGGGCAAGTTTGCTCCTAATTGGCTCGAACCTTTCATCATAATGCACGGGTATGGATCAGGGACTTATCAGAACTTGAGCCTCTTTAATGCCTTGCATCTATGACCATTCTATTGTTAGTCGAGTACTCGTTCACTTGACACTTAACTTGAGCTCATCCCTTGAGCAGTCCCCGTCCTCTTAATCCTTATTCCTGTCAACCCTATTCCCCTAAACAAACCCTTTATAACCCTTTTATATAGTATGGATGCTTTGTCCTAATAAAAGGGAGCCCTTGAACTTCTATAGTCTTGTCCATGACTCAAAATTCTGTCAAAAATAAATCAAGATGTCAAAATAATCGAGGTCACAAAATTAAAAAGGCAAACTGCTCCCTCAAAGGATAGCTGTACTATCATTGCTGTAGCTAATAGATTGCTCCCTCGAAGGACAGCTATTCAAAGACCTCAACAACATATATAAAGAAAAAATATAGACCACTCCCTTGAAGGATGGCTATGACTAAATCTTGCTATAAACAGCACTCTCTCAGAAGCTTCCCACATCGATCAGCTTCACAACTGACCACAAAGCAAAATGACATCTCTATGTAGACTTCCCGCATTGATCAGTCTGCTCAAAAAAAAAAAGGGGTCATGGACTTGGCTTGGAGTCGTCTCAGGGTCTCCTATAAAAAGGGGCAAAGTTCTCTCTGCTCTAAAATGGGTTACCCTCTCCTCACCTATTACGTCACCTACTCAAGGGATTTCGAGCTCATTTTAATGTCAAAGTGATTCGATTACCTCTCTAACACAACCCATGGTCAACGACGTAATGCATAAACGGGGTTTTTGTTTCTAAAACCCCCTACCTATGCTATCATTCTGGTCCGCATCAATGAAAGAGCAATTTGCCTTTCACTTCCTCCTTACCTTTGGTCACATGCAACCAAATCATTTGCCATCCAACCCAGCCTAACCTTTTTCAGACCACTCACATTATCATAACTTAGTCACACTAGTTTCTATGGACACCAATACACATGGAAACTTTTGACCACACAATTTATGTCAAGCATAAAACATTACTTGCTGAAGCATAAATAGACTCAATTCATTTTTAGCATACATCCATCATGAATATGGAAAATTGCTAGGGATGAAAGACTGCTTCACCAATGTTACAGAATACACCATCACATAATATGGAGAAGGCTGTAACATCATCTTACTCTCATCATTTAACCTCGACCAAACCAATCATCGACCACTTTGACTCTTAGCTCGAACTACATTGGTCTGAGGCCCTAAGAATGGGGCTATGTAGGCAGCACTTAGATAACACAACGTCTTTTGGGGTTAGCTCAACCACCCTCGTTTGTTCGTCTCTCTGATGGACAAACCTTCTTTCCTCCTTTGACCATGACTTGACCCCGACCGGACCAATCCATAACTTTGACCCTCTTCTTCCCTTTTAGGGAGAACTACATTGGCTTGAGGCCCTTCTAGCAAGGGCTATGTAGGTAGCACTCAGTTGACATAGCATCTTAGGGTTAGCTCGGCCACATTCTTTTGTCTATCCATTCATTTGACCAACTATCTATCTCAGCCTAACTCAACCATTGACCTTGGAGATCATGACTATCTCCTCAGACTCCGACCACTTCTAAGACAAACATTGCCTTGGTTGTTTTTGCATGTATGCTACCTCACGAATGGTTAGAAAAATTATGCACAGAGTATTTATGACCTTCACAAGTATAGGATCGCAAGCCAGTTGATCCGCACTACTTGTGGCATTTTCATGTTTCCAGGAGCACTTCCTGAGCCCGAGATACCTGGAACACGATGATCATTGGAGCTTTAGCTTAGATTAAATAACTCGATCAGCTATGACCAAATGCTGGGGCCCGGTTATTTCTATTTTGGCACTCCTTGACCTTTGACTTGTGACAATTTGACCTGACCATCTCGTGAAGTGGTATGCATGCAATCATAACTATTGCAACATTTACACTCACCATTTTCATCCACTTTCTGTCAAATCGGCACCCAACATCAGGTTCCCTTCCCTCGAATCCCACTTTGAAGGGGAATACTTGATCCCACACCTGGTGCATTCAACTCTTATTTTTGTCTTGCAGTTCATTTGAACAACCAATAGGACAAAATTAACCTTATCCCACACTTGGGGCAACTTACTCCTATTTTTGTCTTGCAGTTCGTCAAGAACAACCAACAAGACAAAAAGGGGCAAATGTAGACATCAAAATCGTGTCTAACCCTTGGTCGACTCCCCCCTTGGTCCCCTTGGTCCACTTCTTAGCATTCCTAACACACACTTATTAATTTAGAATAATCATCTATTTTAAATTAGTAACAAACTCCCTTTGCCACCTCTCCTCTCCTTGGATTCCTTTCCCTTGGATACCCTCATTTATCACCCTATGACCTATTCCAAATTCCCCTCCACTAATCCTCACATTTATTTATCCACCTTCGATCATTTTCACGCGACCAATTGACCCAGGCAGTTGGAAGAACGGGCGAAAGGCTAATTTTAGCCTTTTTGCCATTATTCCAGCTGCTGACGTCAGTTACTTGTCGGCCGATGCCAATGGGATTGCCGATGTTAGTTGCTTAAGACTAGCCCAAAGGCAATTTTTGGTCTCCTCTCTCACATCCTCTTCTCCTGAATGCAAAAATCATCTAGTACCCAGACTCTGACCTCTCTCTCTCTCTCCTGGACGTACAACAAGCATCATAAGCTACAGGTACATTGCAAGAAGTCTTCTACACCAGCAACATCAGCAACAAGTCCTCTACACTAGCAGCATCAGCAACCAATCTTCCACACTCCTCTTTCAGCAAGCAACAGGTAAGTATTCCTCTTTTGTTCCATTTCTGTATTTCAGAGTGCTTCTATAATCAATTTTTTATTTATTGCTTCTAAGCCATATTATCTAGACAAGACCTGACTTTCAACTAGAGCACCCCTGACTCTCTTCTCGAAAAGGCTGAGAGGCCTTTCCCATATCTTTCCCTCTTTTGACACCCTTTCCTCAACTTGACTCCCTCTGAAGACCCTGTCCATCGACCAACAACCCTGCACAGACTCTATGACTGCCAGAGACCCCTTCTGGACCACAGACCTTCTCTAAGACCCGACCAAAGACCACTGCCCCCACTGATATCAGTAGACTAATCGACGTCGATAGACTTGACCAACTGATGCCAGCAGCCTAACCGATGTCAGCGACTATGGAAGACTGACAACAGCATACAGGTACGCATATCTTTGTTTCCTTTGCTTAGTCTTCCATTTATTTCTTTTTAGCAAACATTCTCTTTTATCAACAAGTGGACTGACATCCCTTAAGGAAGTCTTTGCACTTCTGAGACCAAGCATATCACTTGGCAGTCCACCTTACATCCTATCTAACAATTTTCTTATTTTAGTCTCTTTCTTCTACAGGTGTCATCCTCCACAACCAAAGAGGAGTTCCTTCAGTCATCTGGATAACGGTGCGCAAGACTTCATCTAGGTAATATCTAACTCTAGACCATTTTATCTTAGTTTTTTATTCCTTTTTGAATGTGAAAGCGAAAATCGTATAGAAACATTAGTATCCTAAAAGCATCTCCTATTACAAGATGACCTAGCTTGGAAAAACCCAGATGGTGTTCTCTTGAGATGTTTAGTGGAGAACAAGATATCTTAAATGGTTACAAAGTTCCATAGTGGTGTGTGTGGTGGCACACAAAATTTTGAGGGTTGCATATTGGTGGCCCACATTATTCAAAGATGTGTCTATAATGGTAAGAAGATATGAAGAATACCAATGGTTCTCTGGAAGAATGAAGGCATTTGAATCACTTCCCTTACAAGTAGTCTCTATTAAGGGACCTTTCAAGCAATGGGGGATGTATTTCATGGGTGAAATATCAGATGCCTCAAGTGTTGGTCACAAATGGATCCTAGTGGCTACCGACTACTACACAAAATGGGTTGAAGCAATCCCCACTAGGAAATCAACCCACCATGCAGTCATCAATTTCTTGTCAAATAATGTGATTTGTCAATTTGGGGTGCTAGTAAAAATTGTCTGTGATAATGCTATGTGATTTAGAGCCAAACAACTAAGTACATTATTCAAAAGATATGGGATTGATTTATCGTATGCCTCTAATCACAACCTGCAAGGAAATGGGCAAGTTGAGTCTAGTAATAAAAACCTGTTAAAGATCATGAAAATAACTTTGGATGCTAACAAGAGAAAATGGGGTGAATAGTTGAAGTTCATTATTTAGGCAGACAAGATGACTCTAAAGAGATTTACTGGGAAAATCCCCTTTGAGCTTGTTTATGGAACTCAGGCTGTCTTGCCCCTAAATCTACAGTTTCCCACTTACCAATTCATGCAAAAAATGGCTGAGAATGAAGAAGAAATGAACCACTATGAATAAATGATTGACCAAATCATCAAACTCAATGAGTCTCAAAGATAAGCTCATGAAAGGCATGTAAAGTTCAAGGAGCATCTCAAAAGGATCTTTGATAAGAAAGTCACCCCAAGAGATTTTCAGATCAATGATCTAGTTCTACTCTGGGATAACAGGCATGAGGATAGGGGAAAGCATGGTAAATTTGATTCCCTATGGATGGGCTCCTATGTTATTGATTATCAGATAGGGAATCATATATTTTATCTTAGAGATATTGATGGAGAGATTTTAGAACTACCAGTTAATGGCATACATCTCAAGCATTTTTTGGATTGAGCCCATGATTACTTTTATATATGTATATGGTGTGTTGTCCTTTTTGTCCTTGTGGTCCCATTGTGTTTCATGTTTTTATAGTTTATGTCTTTCCTTTTCCTTTGTTGTTATTGTTTTTGGTTTCCTTTTTATAACTCTAATTACCCATGGTATACTTTTTTTGTACTTCTATGATGAAATCCTTTGACTCCATGGCCTAATAGATAGGTGACTAGTCTGGTGTTCTCTGCATACCTACTGGGGGCACCCATCCCTGAGCATGAGCCTATGTTAGTGCCCAAAATTACACTAGAGAAATTGGGCCCCTGTCACTAAAATTTCCACGTCCAAACTGAATGAGTGTCAATGTTTTAGTCACTTTCCCTAGTCTTTTGAAATATCAGAATATATGTTCGTAATTAATCATCTCCTTTGTCTTGCTTTTACCAAGTGGGAGTGTTCTTCTACTCCTAGTCAAACTACCAAGGGTTATTTCCTGAAGATAAAAGGTATTCTCAATAGCTCCAGAGGAATTAGCCTTGTTGCACCTTTAATGGTTTTACTAATTAAGTTATGAGATTATCTTTAGGCATCAGGAGAATCTTGCACTCCTCCCCATATCAAAATAATGGTGCAAAGGTAAAAAAGTGGTCGAGAATTCAAACTCACATATTATAAGACACATGGTAGATTTTTGGGGGGTTCAAGTTTTGGGCTCCTTTTTAAAGAATGTCCCACTTACTTTTTATGGGCAAGGTGCAGGAAGTTCCTAGGGGCTAAGTGTATGAATAAATAAGTTGAAAAAGATGCCACGTGTCAGCTTTTCAATATTTTAGAGTGTCGATCCTCATTTGAAGATTATCGCGCTTACCCTTTGGTGGGCAAGGTTCAAAAGGTCTTTGAGTTGTGAGTGCCTAAACATACAAGCTAAGATTTAGGACATGTGGCAGGATTTCAAGGATTTTAAGTATCAGGCCCTTTCTAAAGATTGCCTCACTTAGAAATTGGGCAAGGTTCAAAAGGTCCCTGAAGGCTTGAATGCTTGAGGTAATGACACGTAGTGTCTATACACTCCATTGAAGGCTTGGGATATCTTACACCATTGCACCAAAAAGAGATAGTAAATGGAAAGGGTGAAAAAATGTCCCCAAGGACCCGAGAAAGCACTAAAAGGTAAATCCTACTTGAACGGGTCCATGTGTTGTAAAGGAGAAACATTAGCACACTTCCCTCAATTTTTCAAAAGTTACTCAAATAATTATTGTGGTAGTTGATGATTAGCCATTTCATTTCAAGGCATTAAAGGTAAACCTAATCTCAAAATATGAGGGGTTATAACTAAACATTTCTTTTCATTTAACTTCACCCTTTACATTTAGAGCTAATATTTATGTCTTCAAGCAATTTGTGTGCCAAAATGAGTGTAGCACAAAAATAGTGATCACAACAAATTCCTCAAGGATTTTCTAACTTAATCTATGTGTAGCGCTCATAATTACCATTAAGTGTTCCTCAACTCTCTGGTGTTGTGTTCTTAAAGGGAGTTTAAGGATATTTGGAGGGTTGTTAGTGTGAAGAATTCATTCTAGAATATTGCACTTAGTGGGTTAAGGAAAAATGACCACATCTTATACATCAGTAAAGAGCAATATCATCTCTATTCTTGATGGAATTAGAGACACAAATGTTCAAGGGTTGGATTTCATGGCTATATTAAATGTTTTACAATGACCTAAATCCTCTCTTAGTTATCTCCAACCTCAACATGAGCTACATGGTCCTTGCGACAACATTCCCTTTGGTTGCCCCATATCCTGAGATTGTTATTACTTGTGCTAAAGTTTATCAGCCAGACACTAGGACTGTCTTGGATGGAATTCAGTCAGTTGTATGTTTATTCACCCTCAAGGCCATCAACACTATGCTTGGAATTCCTCCCCAACCTAAGAGTATGGCACTTACTTTGGAGGACTGCCAACACTATGTAAAAGAAAAGGAAAAGGTGGTATGGGACATTATGAACTCTTGCTAACTGGATAAGAAGAGGTAGAAAGTCTCTCAAATGTCAAAAAATCTAAAAATAATAGAGTTCAATGAATTGCCTCAATACATGATTGCCATGGCAGCCCAAATCTATGGTGTTCCCACTACGAAAAAGTTTGAACCATGGATGTTCTTGATCCTGATCTGTGTGTTGGAAGGAGAGATGAAATTGGACTAGGCAAATATCCTGAGTGACAATTTTCATAATTGAATCATGTAACTTCACAATGCATTTTTTTTGAAAGAAGCATTCATACGTACCTTATACATGCCTTCCTATTTGATGTATAGCTTGGTATATAATAAGATTTTCCTAGGGATCATAAGGAACCCTTCCAAAATGAGGATATACAAAGTACACCCAAAAATGACTTTGGAAGGATTCAAAAATAACTTCTATAGAGTGTATAACTACTTCTTCAATGCTATGATGAGCATTTTCTTCCCTTTAAGAAGTCTCAATAGAATGTCTAAGGTATCTCAAGAGGTAATTGATAGATTCGGTGCCCCATACATTTAGTTTAAAACATTCACATACATCAGGGTGAGTGGTTACTCGGGGGGCCCTCAGAAGTTACCAAGGTACGCGGATGACAAAGTTGGAGTAATGGAATTGAGTAGGCAAATGGTGCATCCACATGAGATGATTGCCACCAAGAAGATCAATAACCCTTTCAAGTTTCCAGTACAAATATGATACTACACATGTCTTTTTCTAGCCAAAGCAAAGGGATTGGAGTAGGAAATGGGCTACTACAGGATTGACAAAATGTCTCCCAAACCTCACTATGATATAAGATGGTAGATAAATACTAAAATAGGTGTAATCTTGCACCAAGTACACTATGAGGACATTTAGTCTTATTTTACCACTAAATAAGATGTCAAGAAATTAGATTAAATGAGGCTGATGGTATAAGAATTTCTCAACTACAACATTGCTCTCATCCCCAAAGATATGGTGGATGACAAGATGACACTGGAAACAACATACACAGAGGACAATGTTTAAATGCAACCTATAACATAGGTCATCTTCACCACCCAAGAGAATGACTCCATGGCATGGAGGGATTTTAAGATTATGAGGAGAACATTTAGGTGGTTGAAGGAGGACAGGGTTGATCTCAGTGCACATGACACCCCTACCCTCCAAGAATTTTGACAAGTTTTAGAACTAAAGTCATTCTTGCCAACATACATAGGTGATCCTTTAGCTCCATTAGTAACAACAAAATGAAAGGGGAAGCAAAAGGTAGGTGATATTGATTTCTATAAAAATAGTGATATAGAATCAATAAAAACCTCTCGATCCAAAGCAATATTATCATTGTCAAAGTTGACAAGTCTGGCAAAAAATTAGGACAAGATTGCTACAGGGGAAGTGTAACTATCTAGTGTTACTCCCATATCCATCACGACTGAGGAAGCTATCACAATGCCAGTCATTCCATTTGTTGCCCCACTTGATCCACCTACACAACAACCTATAGATGATCCTTCTCTGAGGACCTACATAAGAAAGAGGGGAGTAGAGGGAGAGCGAGATCAACCCAGAGAAAAAAGGCAAAATAAAATATTGAAACCTCTAGCTAGGAGTCCTAAGAAGAAGGAGGCTACATTCATAAATATGCCTCCCAAGGAAGCCTCCTTGAAAAGAAAAAAATATCAATCTTTGTACACCCAAAAATTGAAGGACATGAGCAATGATGAGGATTCAGATAAAGGAAGACCTATTGCTAAGGTAATAAAGAGGTAGTATGCATTCAATCCCCCTCAGGTGAAGATGGGGAAAAAGACTCCAAGGGAAAGGCCATAGACCCAAGTGAAGGCCCCAATGGTAGGATTATTTGTTGAACATGATACCTTAGGAGTAAAGGAGGGAGGTAATTAGGAGGATATCTTGACCTCAAATGATCTTTTATCCTTTGAAGATGTAGTGCAGGTTGGGATTGAGGTGGCCATATAAGCCCATGCTCCTCAGGAAAAGGATATAATTTCCTTTGAAATGAAGGCATTTGTCAAAAATGTCATCACCCAACCCCTAAACCAAGACAAGGGCATGGAGGTTGAAAATGTGCTTGCATCTAGTGAGAAAATTGGAGAGGAGCTAGTGCATAGTGAACGAGTCCCCACCAATAGTGAAAAGGTGGAGGTATAGAGGGAAGAATAAGTAAATGTTGTAACAGCCATCAGAGCATCATCATATGTTTTTTCCCCTCTAAAGGTGTCAAGATCAATTCCTGAGGAAGGAATAAATGTTGGGAAAGGTGGGGCATCAAGCTTGCAAATGGGTTCCCCCACCCCTTTAGAACCAAATAAGGAATCATATAAGTTATATAAATATGCTGAGGTAGGAGTATCTAGAGATGCTACTCTAATTCAAGTACCTTGGGGGCTTCTCCCTCATATTAAAGTTCTTGATCCTATTCAACATAAAGGTGCCAAGTCCATGATTGGTGAAGAGTTGCTTGAGGGAAATAAGGAGGATACCATAGCCTCTTACATCTAGGGTACCCAATCAGGTAACGAAGGTGAATTGGTTTTAAAACCTTCCACCCAGCCCATAAAACAAAGAAGCTCCATCGATAGATTGCTTATGGAATCCCATCAACTCGGGTCAGATTTTGAAGTCTTGAAGCAAGTCAAACCAAACTTATAAAGGGAATAAGGAGCCAACAAAAGGGATGGAAAGGATTCATAAAGTGACATAGATACTAATCAATTTGGGCTAAGTCCTCAACCCACTCCTATGACATTTCCTTTACCAAATTCTCCACTGATGCCACCATTTGCTATTTCAAAGCCTACATCAGTGTCCACTATGCCAATGGGATTTCAGACTAGACCCCTTCTCTGGATTGAATAGCAGGTTTAAGACAAAGAAGGGTGTTTTAAACAAATTTAGGGATATATATGTAATGAAGATTGCCTAGGTATATAAGGCTAAAGCCTCAAAGAAGGCCAAAGCACTTACTAGTATTAAATTTACTGATGTAAAATAAATGAATGTGGAAATAACTATTCCCCCACCTAGTGCATTGAAGAAGGATGCTCCACTTGAGAGCTACATAGTTTATAGATATGATCTTGGTGAGCCTTCTAGAAATGAGCTGAAGTATAACTCACAAGTTTTGGAATGCATGGTGTCCCACAGGATGGATAAAGATAAAACCACCATGACAGAGTTGAAATCCCAAGATCAGGCCATGATATAGTACTTTTAGAAGTTACTGAGTGAGTCCAAGGAAATAACTTTGACTACCATTAAGGCACCAAACCTTCCTCTCTTCTCCATGGGATCACTAAATTTCAATTGAATTAGAGAATTAAAATCTAGAGGCTAGGCTACTAAAGAGTGGCAAGAAGATTTGAGCACTAGGGCTAAGGAGATTATTCATTCCGCATTAGAATGTTTAGATGATGTAATGGATAAACAAGGAGAGTGTGACACCCAAATGTTCACTTACAATGTAGATATAAAGAACTAGGAACAGATCCAATCCAAAATAAATGAAGTATGTATTTTGGGCACAAACACTTTAGTGACAGAGAAAATCATCTCTTCAAATGATCATAAGAGGCCTAGAGAGTATCAATTGGCAGTGAAGCATCAACCGACAGTGCTCAAGGAAGGTGTCTTTGATTTAAATGGAGAAGAGTAGTCTCTCAAGATTATGACTAAATAAATCGATGTTGCCCTTATAAAAATGGTTAACCTTAATGGCGTAGGTGATTTGATGAAAGAAGCAATACATAGTGATCTGAAAATCCTTATTGATGTGCCTCAAAGATATTCTAATACTCACAAGCTAAGGCAATTGGTGTCACTTGAGAAGGATTGTGACCAACTCAAAATGCTCATTGGGCATAAATAAGTCATACTTCATAAGGTCACCACTTGGTTTGAGGAATATAATGTCAAGTTCAAATACCAAGTAGGCTTGAATTAAAAGGATATCACCTTCATGATGTTAGGTTGTGGAGTTAAAAGCTTCACCGGGTTGCGAACAAGAGGAGTTGCTGAAGTGTCACAGACACCGGCGTCGGTCAGGCCAACCGACGTCGACAATATTAGACAGGAAGAGCAACCGACGTCGGTCAGGGATCAGCCAGCGTTGGTCATCTCCAGGTAGACAGGGACCGACATTGGTCGCTTGTACGGTTTAGAACTGCCAGTTTCACGAACAGTTAGTTAACGAACTGAGTGTTTGCATGTTAAGAGCCAATTTTAGACTAGAAGTTACAGATCTAATTATTGTAATTAGGGTCTAATTATTATATGCGTGAGATCTATATAATAGACTCATGGGTTGTATTGTAAAAGTGTGCTAGAGAGTAAGAGAGCAGAAATTAGCTCCTTCAGAGAGAAGAGAGCATGGTGTGTTCCTCCTAGTTCCAAAGGGGTGTTGAGTGTGTATGATCTTGGAGAGTTATAGGTGTGCAAGTTCTGGTAGAAGATCCACCGGGGTACTGGTTGAAGAATCATAAGGACTTGGTGAGGCAAGGACAAGGGTTCTTCAGGGTGTAGAGATATCTACAGGGTAAGTAAGGTCTATTGATTTGCAAGTGGCAGCAAGGAAAGGGAGATCTACTTGGAGTACGATTGCGTACTTGGTGTACTGGCAGTGTTTTTACTAACTGGTGGAGGTGAACAATAACTCAGTATTTGAGTTGTGTGTTGGGACCATAAGAGAGAGAGGGAAGAAGTCCTTGAGGTGTGGCAAGCCTTAGAGGTGGAAGAAGAAGTGGCATCTTCTTTATTGTATTTTCTTCTGAGTGATTATTAATACAATTATGTATTGTCTCTCATATCCTGTGTTATTTCATATTTCTAGTTACTTATCATTCTGGTTAAATTCCGTGTTTAGTTGCTAATACAAGAGGTAATCATATATGTGCTCTAATTGAGGAGCAAGATCTTGACACATGATTGACAGATATACCAATTATAAGATCAAGTTGGCAAAGGATTCAATTATCAACATTGATTCTGGAGCATAATCGAGTATTTTGGTTTCTTCTCAGTTGGCACTATTCTTCCCTCTTCCTCCCTTTCTATTTATTCTTCTTTCTCCTCATTTCCCACCAGGAAACTATTGTACCCTACCCATTAGTGGCACACCCCTTTCAAAGTCATTTTGTATAATCATTAGTATAGGAAAGGGATGTTTTAGTTTGTTTTACAAGAGGACAAAAGTCTATTTTTGTCTCTTGCAGGACTACTCTCCATGTGTATAACTACAAATATTCTACCATGGTCAACATCAAAATTATCATCATCATAGAAGCACTAGCATAGTCTGAAGAATCTTAATTGTTACAACATCTAACAAGCCCTAGGTTTGCAAAAGAATTTTCCAGCTAGAACATCTTTTAGGAATATGATGAGTATAGATAAACAATTGTATAAGTAAAGGGGGTTTGTCCCTTTACAGGGTTCAATTAATTTTTGAGTCTGAAGCTATAGCTTAGGAGAGTTTTCCCTATCTGATTTTTTGGTGCCAAATTGATTTCTATTATAAAATCATTGGCAAGCTTTGAGAACATTCAAAATGTTTCCCTTGTTATAGAATTATTTTGCACAATGTTTTGTTATATAATTTTTAAGACACATTATATTTTGGCTTTGGTTCAGTTGATAAATGAAATATGTTCATGGTTTATTATCCCTTCTTTGTTGAAGTATAATTTTCTATTTTACAAACTTGGTAGACTAGTTATCTAATGTATTCTTCTTCATGGTAGTCATTCAGGGTCTACAACCAAAGTATAAAATCTTTTCTATTTTTGAGATTTGGGAATGAAACATTGATAGCCTTTTTAAGGGTAGTCCTAGGCTCATGAATTTAGTTAGAGGGAGTTTTTGAAGGGTGATTTGCAGTATTGATTATAAAAATTTGAGGATCATTTGTGTATGATTTTAGTTTAATTGTTCCTAAACTAAGCAACATTTGTTGATGAAGATAGTATAACTATTAAGTGAACTTCTCCGTACTCATTTACTATCCATCCATAGATTATCCATCATTTAAATAAATAAGGTTTTACCTTGTTCTACCCTATAAATAACACATTGTTTGC
The DNA here is from genome assembly GCA_037957365.1 of Torreya grandis. Taxonomy (NCBI): domain Eukaryota; kingdom Viridiplantae; phylum Streptophyta; class Pinopsida; order Cupressales; family Taxaceae; genus Torreya; species Torreya grandis. The sequence continues at coordinate 5,548,183 of JARHVA010000006.1, forward strand.
ATATCATAAGTGTTGTTTGCCTTGCAGATGCACAAAACCCTGCATGTTTAAAGTGTGTTCATTGTATATGCTGTAAATCTTAGTGCTATAATTCTCATTTATTCCTTATTGTCCAAAATAGTTGTCAAAATGAAGTTTTTAACTACACTTTCATCTATATTTAGTAGATTGTCATGTAAAGCATTTGTGCATTTTGTATGACAACCCTTCTCAAGTGAAGTGCATAAGTCTGGTTATGCTTTGGTCATATTTCCATTTTTGTACCAATAATCCTCATGAAGATTAAAGTGCCAAACTCTTTCATGTGAGCAAGCTACCTCAGTAGGTACTCTCACCTTGGTTCAGATAGAGCCAAAAGTATCAAGGAATTAACCATACCCTCTGTAGGTGCCTCCCAATCATTTTCTTCATTTGGTCCTCTTTAGATGTTAAACCCTTACCTGGCCATAATGACATATTGGTGGTTTCTCATCTCAGTTTGCCATTCTTCTCAAGTATGCAAATTTGAGCATTAGGGGTGTATAACTAGGAACCAACATTAACCAAATGTTATAACCAAACACATGGTCCATGAATTTATTGAACAAGGAGGTGTTACATTGTCCAAGTGAAAATCATTTTTTTCCTTGTTCAAATTGTTATCTAAAGCATTGTGTTATATCATCCATTTTGGTGTTGTTATGTTATCCATTTGAGTCTAGATCCTTTACCAAATTTTCTTAAGTCCCTCATTGATAATTTAAATTTAGAATTAGACTTTTCTAAGTTTTAAAGGTTAATGTGTTAAAATGGGTTCACCATTTGCACTTGACTTGTTTTAACTTGGGTTTAATTTCCCATTTGAATCGAGGGTTGTTTATAGACTCATCATCACATTATCATCTTTGGTGGACTTAAGTCATCTTGTGTATCGCTCACACTTTGAGTCCTAGAACACATTTTATATTACCATTCCTATTACCATGTGGTGATGTTGTGCCACCCATTTGGTTTTAGTTTTATACTTAAGAATTATTGCATGTTTCCACATAATGAGTTTCTTGGTTCACATTATCTCCTTAATCTGATGGGCTTTCCTAAAGTTTTATAGGAGAAACTCATCAAAGTTGAACTAAATTTAATGGTATTGACATATCTCAAAGGTCTACATTTTAGTGTATTAGTGACACTCTAGGATTTTTGAGTTATCATACCCTCTTCCAATTTATACGATTCTAAATTTACCCAAAGGTTGAGTAGTTTCGTGAACACATTCTTCTAATTGTGTGTGGTTCCAAGCCACCCTCCTTTTATAGTCTCTTTGGTACCTTAGTCATTTGTTTGAAGGAAAGATCAAAATTCATACCTTGTTTAAATGTTTGTACAACATTGATTCAAATTTAGTCAAATGTATAGAGCAATCCTTTCTAGACATGACTCAAAGGTTCACTTGTAGTGGGTCCCTTACATCCCTAGCTATGAGGATGAGCACTTTTATGATGGACAAGACAATTCTGTAGTCTTTGAGGACATTCTTACAACTGTAGGATACAAAGGGGATTATACTAAATATCAATAAAACTAAGATTAATCACTACTTAGGTTGATAGAATCTAGTGTTAGACTACCCTTAGATTTTCCTATAGAGAAATTACGTACCTTAGTTAGATAAAGAGAACAACAATAGTAAGAGCAAGCTTTTGCATAATCAAACATAAATTCTTCCTCTAAAAAAGGTAAAGAAATACTTATAGAGTCAAAACCAACTGATCAAGATCTTGTCAATAAGATTAAGAAAATAAGTCAATGGTATGCCAATCACTTTATCGTGGACTTAACCAACTCTCTAGTTGCTACTTCAATCCACAATGATGCCTCTAAGGAACAAAGAAATGTGATTGAACCTACACAAAAAACATTGATTGAGAACCCAAAAATTGATCAAGGTATCTCAAATGAATATAAAAAACACAAGAGGTTGTGCAAAATGTTTCACTAGACACATAATACACATTATTTAATCACCCAGAGCCTCTTATCACTTTAAAAACATAGAAGCCCAAACATTCAATTTGCATTGACGAAATCTCTTAATATATTTTGGCTAGTTCATCTCAACCAATGTAGTAATTGATAAACAGACCATAGACTCCCAAAAATTAATAAAACACATATAGTTCAAGGCAACAAATTTTGAGGAATCAACGGCCTATTCACTTGACTCTAGGAGCAAATCAAAACCAAGTAGTGAAATGTAGGGTATACATCCCTCACAAATCCATGCAATGATAGGGGTAAATTTCACCCCAACAATAACAATACTAGGGGCACATTCCACCCCAACAGAACTATGTTCCACCCATGAATGCATCAAACATTCAAGAGTAGAACTCCATAAAAGCGATTGTGTCACATTTGAAGATTGGAAACAGGATCAGAAATTACAAATTTGATAAGATATGTCCATATACATTTGATTTAAGCATTCTCCAAGTCCCCTTTTCACATCATTTTGAGGCACCCAAATTTGATAAATACAAAGGAAAGGGTGACCCATGTGAACATATCTAGGATTTCTTCATATTATGCCGAGGTTGCTTACAGTAGCGTGTTCTTACTTTGATTGTTTTCACAAAGTCTAGATGGATAAGCTTTATATTGGCTACTTAAGTTACCCAAGAGATCAATTATGGATTGAAATGACTTATCTAAAAAGTCTGTCAACCATTTCTCATACAACATAGAGCATGAATTCACTGTTGTTGACTTATGCAAAGCCAAACAACATGATGGAGAAAGCTTTGCCATATATTTATAGAGATGGAGAGCATTAGAAGGTCACTTTCAACATAATTTTCTAGATAAATAGTTGGTGGATATATTTTCATAAAACTTACATCCCGAGGTCATGCACAATCTACATCTAGTTTGTGCTAACTCATTTGAGGAGATCATAGACAAGGGTGTACAAATTGAGAAGGCTCTTAGTACTAAAGGCCTTGTTAAGATATTTGCATAGGGTCAAATTTCAAATTAAACCCCATCTTCTAGTCAAATAGTTTCACAATATAAGCCTAAAGGCTTTAACAATAATAAGAACAAGAACATGGTTAGAAATGGGGTGACTGAAACATGGCACATACAAATGGTGCAAGATTTATCAGCCCCAAATTCATAATTAACTCCATCTAATCCACCACCTAATTTGTAGAGATAACCTTTATGGAAATCAAACTATGATGGTTTTAGGGTTTTTAGAAAATTAGGAGAAGCAATCGAAAAAATGTTCCAAAAGCTCATAGCAGCTAACTGAATTGTATGGCTAGTAGCAAGGCCATTTCCTCAAGATCAATCAAAACCAGATTGGTACAAGAGAATGAATGGTGAAATTTTCATCATTTTATTGGTCATAGTGTTTATCATTGCATCCAATTGCAACATATTATTGAATATCTCATTGAGAGTGGTGAAGTTGAGATTAAATTAGCCCTTAATCAAGACATAAATCAGGATATAGGAATCTATAAGGACCGTTTTCCTTGATATAATCAACTGCCACTAAGGAAAAATCAAAACCAAGGATAAAACCAAGGATAAAGGCATAATTAGAACTACAATCAGGGTATAAATTGTAATCAACATGAACATAATCATGATCATAATATCCATACAAATAATGTGGGTTACAATAATATGCCTTACGACTTTAACAATACTATGGGATACATTTCTAAAACTCATATTATCACTATTACTGTTAAACCATGTGAACCATCTCATGCTCTTCATAGTATGGGACCCATCATTATAGGGTCAACACCCTCTCTCTCTAGTAATACCACATCGAGTTTGCATAATTCTATTGTAACTCCATTTTCACAAGTTATTATTTCTAGACAACACCCTTCTTCTAATTATAATGGTTCTTTACCAACTTGAAATTGTAGCAATGCAACTAGACATCCATGAGTCACCCTCTAAGGACTTTTGCCTTCATCTTTTGATTATATTGGCTCCTTACCACCTATAGGTTACGTAATCATAACTAAATGCTCATGAATTACTCTCCAGGGACTTTTACCTACTTCCACAAAACTTAATGTGAACATTACACCAATGAATCCAAAATCATCTTCTCCCAATGTTGAAAAGCCTTATAGTCTATCAGACTAATTGAGCAAACCCTTGCATAAATTACCATCTTGGATCTCTTGTAGACATCTGAAGTCCATAGAACTATCTTGAACAATATTTTACAAAAATCCACTATTCCTAATGATATAAACCTTGAACAATTCCAGAGCCTTGTGGGACATTTATCTTCATTTTGTCAAGTAACATTTGATCAAAAAGACATGTTTACACTTGGACCTAGCCATAATAACACACTGTACATTGAAGTAATCATTAAAAACCATAAAACCAAGTAGGTTCTTATAGACAATGGTTTGGGGATAAACATCATATCTCTTAAACTGGTACAAATATTGGGCTACACTGCAAAATATATTCAACCAAAAATGATTACTATCAAGGCTTACGATAACATCAAAAAGGAGTCTATTAGTACTATTTGGTTGCCAATCATTGTTGGGTCCATTTCAAATCATACATTAATTTATATTATGGACATTAAATTTCCTTATAACATACTTATTGGTCATCCTTGGATCCATGAAGTACAGGTTGTTCCTTCCACCTTGCATTAGTGCCTTAAGTTTCCCCATGATGGGATCGAGGTTACTATTCTTGCCGATGAACAATCTTATGAATATTACAAACATCTTGAGGCCCAATTCCATAATTATAACTATTGTCCAAGTTTTTAATTCATTGTAAAGAATAATAAGGTTATATTTTCACATCCACCTCCATCTAATTATATCAACCCTAGTGATCTCACTTCCACTTTGGTTGATTCATTTCTCATAACTCTTGTGAAGCAGGTTGTTATTCAAGATGCAGGTATTTCCACATACATTCTTAAGGATGCCTTCCATGTTGCAAAGTTTATTAAAAATCCAAAAACATTTAGTAAGTCTAAACCTTCAAAGAATCCTAATAGACCCACAATGATTTGGTAATATAAGAAGAAATAACAAAAATCACTTGTGGTTTTTGTACCTGCTATTATGCCAAAGAAAGATTGAACGGATTTTACCAAGGGAGATTGGTTATCTTCTAAAGGCCTTGCTAATTAATTTTAGAAGCCAAAGTATCCTATCCCTAATCGGATCATGGATCATCTTGATTATACAAGAAAAAGCCTTGACTCATGAGTGCAAGGAATCCTAGAACCCTTATCAACTGGAGTAACTAATTTGAATCATGGTCTCAAATTTATACTGCCTAAGGGTGATTTCATAACTTTTGATAGTGATTCTTCCAAACCAACTAGCGATGAGATTCTTGACAATGACACATTATCCCACTATAGCCTTTTTGATGAGCTTGTTGACACAGACCTATTTGATTCAAATGCCATTTTAACCTTAACCATTGGAGCTTCCCATCTTGAAACAAGAACCCATTTTATTGGTGCTTCCCCTCCTGAATCAAAATATCATATTTTTACCATTGGAAATCCTCATTGTCCCCTATGCCTTTGTCATCCTGAACTCATTGATTAGGACAAACAAAATTTAGTCATATGCCTCGATGAGTTTCAAAATGAAGAATCACTTGCAGAATACATGGGTCTAAGAGATGGATTTACCATTAGCTATCACAAGCAAGGCTTTGATTTTTCATTGGACCCTTTTGTCTAATTTAGAGAGTAGGAAAACTTTCTTGGTCAAAATAAAGAATAAACATCGAGATATTTAGGTGAAAACCTCTTTAAGGTGCTCATCAATCAGGGAAAAAGTAAAGAAAAAGACAAGCCTTCAAGTGAAAACCTATTTTAGGCGCTCTAAGGTGGGAAAGTTTGCTCATCCCATTAGGGTGCAAAAGGTCCATCTAGCCTAAGTTCTATATCTGGTACAAACATCTCTTGAAAACAACAACAAATGTTTGAGCATCTTACTCTTGAGTTTCTAGAGGTTTTTGCTACTTGGTCTTTACCTAAAATGACAAATTCTAATTCATCACACTATCTGAAAAGTTTGGAGGAACAACAAGAAGATGTGGCATAAGAAGATGATCAAGATCATACCTTGCCTACAATTCTAGAAGATAGATCCACACTCCTTATGGAAAATATGACAGAAGTGAAACCTAGGAACCAATGAGGATCCCAAAATTGTTTATCTTGGAGTTTCCCTTACTAAAGACTGTGAATAAATTATATCCTTCCTAAGGGATTATATTGACATATTTTCATGGGCATACCTTGACATGCTAGGCTTAGACCCAGACTTGGTTTTGTATCACCTTGTTGTCCATCTTGATGATAAACCAATAAAGTAGAAATTAAGGAAGATGCATCCATGCATCACCCTATTAGTTAAAGTGGAAAAGTTGCTAGGAGGAAGTTTTATTAGGCCACTAGATTAGTTTGAATGGATCTCAAAAATAGTCCTAGTGAATCAAAAGACCCTGGGTTTATGTATTTGTACGAATTTGATGCACTGACATCAGACTGCAAATAACGATATTGACCCCTTTTTAAAGATCTTACAATGTCATAATCATCCATGCCTAAAAATCAAAAGCCTTCTAATAGGCGTAAGACATCTGTACTTACCAATCTCTGATGCTAAGATCTACCCATAGCCTTACCAATAAGCGAAGGCATCTAAATAATAGGTTAGATCTGAAAATGGAAATTTATAGGCACACTCCATGACCTTTCATGCACTGATACACAGTCATTTAAAAAGATAAACCTTACCAAGTCAATACAATAGGCTCGAGACTACCTTTTTTTTTTGAGCTCCATTTATATATATCTTCTATCCCAGCTCATTTTCAGGTTCAGTTTGGCTCTACTAATAGACCATAGCTCCAATTGGATTCTATGTTGAAAACAACACAGCCATATGATACTCGACTCTCCATCAAGGAGTTCACATTCTGGCTTCTCGGGACTAAGGAATAATATTAACCATGTTCATAGCTCAAAAGCCTACAATTTAAGGTCTGTATATAAATGCATCTCCAATGCCATTATGGGATCATAACTGATAATGCATTTCAGCCAAGGCTCTATGAGGTAAATACATATTCCTCTTCAAACTTTGAGTTCCCTTCAATGCATATAGAACCATATCAACACGGAAGAAATACACTTCTCTTTACCATTGTGGCCTGTGTAAAGGCTTTTCCTTTCAAAAACCCTTCACTCCTTCCCATTATCGCCTTTATCAACTACCTTCTAATACAAATAGACTTAGTCCTCTTATATCCAGAATAATATAGGCATTATCAATTCACCCATTCCAAACTCCCTCTCTTCACCATGGTTTCTCACAATATATCCATTCGCTCGCGCCTATATAATGGCATTACCTAGGGGTTTGTGTAAATCAATAGATATCCATTATCTTCAAAGTCCCTTCTCCATAAAACTTCTGCTAGGTATTTTGTTTTCCATCCTTGGTCAAAATGGCTTGCTCTGCATCCATGCTCGTGCTGACTACGAGCTTTGAGCTCTCCAATGGTGAACTCCCATTCCACAGGCTTGGTTTTTAAAATAGAATAATGTTATTCCCACGTCCTTACTGTGTCCATGGCCCATAAGGCCATACACTTCAACGCCTATTCTCTAGCCTGATTCTTCTCGAAGCTATTCGCTCTTCTTTCTTTCATTACATTTAATACTCTTTGAAAGAGTCTCCTATGCCAACTTGGGCTTTGAAATGAGAAAGGAGATTTTTTCTAAACTAATATCTAAGTTGAGAGATAATATCAACTAATATCTTATGGTTGAAATCTTTCAACCATCTCCTCCACTTTTACTCAACAAACTCCCAACATGGGGATTCCTTTCAACCCACTTTCACCCCTTTTCACTCCTTTTACTTTTACATTTAATATTTACATTTATTCCTCCTTAACAACATTTTGGAGGGAAAAGACAACAATATGAAATCAAATACAAAACTAAGACATGACTTGAGCTTTTTATGCTTGAGAATTTCCAACTTTGACCATGTCTTCATGTAGCCATTGTAGATGTTTTTGAGATGCTCCTGCATCATAATTTTAGAGATATGAAAAAAGTGTACCCTAAAGATGATTTTACTCTACCCAACATTGACATGATTGTCAACTCAACTACTAGGTATGAGATACTATCCTTAATGGATGGATTTTATGGATACAATCAAATCAAGATAGCCCAAAAAGATCAACACAAGACTGCGTTCACCACTCAGTGGGGAACATTCTATTACCAAGTCATGCCATTTGGCTTGAAGAACATTAGAGCCACATATCAATGTGCTATGACTTTCATCTTCTATGACATGATGTGTGATATTATTGAGGACTATGTTTATGATATACTAGCAAAATCAAGAACAAGAGATAGACATCCTGATGTTCTATGAAGAATCTTTGAGAGGTTTCATGAATATAAAGTCTATTTAAATCTTAAGAAATGTGTCATTGGAGTCATGTCAGGGAAATTACTAGGTTTTATTGTATCACAAAGAGGGATTAAAGTTGACCCTACCAAGGTCAAGTCCATTATAGAGATGCCTCCACCAAACAATCTCAAACAATTGAAAAGCCTACAAGGAAAGGTCTAATCTATATGTAAGTTCATTTCTCAATTAGCAAATAAGTGCCACCCATTTACCCACCTTTTGAATAAAGGGGTAACTTATTAATGGGATGAACATTGTCAGATAGCATTTGTAAAACTCAAGACATATTTGGATCATCTACCAGTCTTGAGACCACCAACACCTAGAATACCATTACTTCTTTACATATCAGCAACAGAGCATACACTGGGGGCACTTTTGGCCCAACATGATGATCAAGGTAAAGAACATATAGTATATTATCTAAGCCACATTCCGGTGGCTTATGAACATAATTATACACTTATTGTCTAAAAAATATCTTCAAGGACACATAGCTAAGTTGGTTATGCTCCTAAGTGAATTTGACATTGAGTATCAAAATCAAAAATCAATCAAGGGGTAGGTTATTACTGATCAACTTGTAGAAGCCCCTATCATAGATACTCGACCTCTGAAATTTAACTTTCTAGATGATTATATTATGGCAATAAAAGAAGCATTTCAGGAATATAAATAATGGAAGATATATTTTGATGGTTCCTTTACATCTTATGGATCTAGAGCTGGCATATTATTGATTACACCCCACGTGGATCTAATTCCTAAGGTATTTCATGTATAATTTAATTGTACAAAAGATATAGATGAGTATGAGGCATGGATTGTAGGGCTTTACCTTGACATATGTAGACATCTAAAACTGGCCATCAATAACTTCCAACCAGAGTTTTTACCAATTTCCACTTAAAATGCACAATTTGGCCTAAAAATACTAAAACATGCTAAATGATGTGAAACTGACATATTCAAGTGCTAATTTTGGCCAGGGTATCCCTAAATGGGGTAATGCAATTTATGGGCCAACTAACTTTGGTCTGATCATTCTGAGTTATAATGTCAATTTTACATCTAGGTGCTCTGGATTGCTCTTTCCTATCAAATATCTTGCACAAGATGTATGCCTTTATTATTTATTGTCATTAAAATCCTAAATGGGACAACAGATCCAACACATCTAACTTCAATTTCTAATTCCAATTTATTCAAATTTTGGACTAATAACAAGGCATTCTAATCAATTTGAGTAATTTGTGCACAAAATGCTTAATCATGCTTAAGAGCTAATTAATTCATATCAAGGCCTAATTAATAATTCTATGGAAACTTGTTGAATACTTAATTTTATAAATAAATATTAAATATCTGCATCATCAAATGACCTCATTTCTTAAGAAGACATCCCTAGGCTATAAATGCCACAAATATCAGGATTCATGCCCTCCATGCCTCATCAATGCCTTCCATGATGCCCTCTATGCCTCTTAATTTCCTCTTATTCTAATGTCATGATGAGGATAATTATAAACTTAATTTCAAAAATTGAATTAATCCTCAACCACACATCTTAATCTCAAGATAGACGGTTCAGGTTGATTCTAGACATTTTCAAAAATCTATAAATAGAGAGGCCATGAACATCATTTCTAAGCTTTTTTTGGTGCAAAGTTATAATGCACAAATATCTTCAAGAAGTGATTTCAATTAGTGTTACCATGCCAAACTGATCCCAAGCCAAGCCAAGCCACAAGCCAAAGGTGCCAAGGAGAGATGGAGGTAGCCAAGCTTTTATTGCCAAGGACTTCATGAGCACAAAACCAAGCAAACCTCTACTACAAAGGCATTTGGAGCATCCAAGGAAGGTGAATGAATTCTTATGTTTTATTCCTTACTTTTTAGTTGTGTTTTTCATTTGTTTTTGTTACCAAGCTCTCCCTAGTGTCTAGGCCTAGAGATGTTATGCTATTAGTGTGTTTCTTTCATTTTGTTTTCATTTTGGAACTAACACCATACTAACCATCCTCTCCTGAGTCAAATTCATAGATCACATATGACACACCTAGTGGGACTAGACGTATCTCACACCTGAAGAAGATCATTTTTCCACTTTAATATATTCATTTGGACTCTTAAAACTCTTGCAAATTGATTTTCTAACTTTATTTTGCCATTTTTGTTTGCCATAATTTTAAACAGTAACCAATGTCAACTAGTAAGACTGACATCGCTTGTTTAGCTTAAGTGATGTCAGTTAAAAAAACTAACATCGGTTGTATACCTATCATCGGTCACATTGGTATGACTGATTTTGGTTAGATAACCAACATCGGTTAGAAAATGTAACCATTTTTGGTTATATAAATTGACCTCAGTCACTATGTTTTTATTAAAACATAGACCCAAGAGCTCTTTTTCTAAAGTCTATTGTTTCAAACCAAAAAGAGATTCAAATCTAAAGGACACGCTGACATTTTTACTATAGGACCAAACTTGACATTTGCTAAAAATATGTTTTAGATCACCTTTTGCATGCTTAAAAATCAATTAGGAACCTTGTTTTGGTGTTTACCAAAAGAATTTAGATGTTTATGGTGAATGTTTTTCAAAGTTTGCAACTAAGACCAAGGGGTCAAATGAACACCACCTCACTTTCCCTTTGGGCTTAAAATTGAACACACTTGTCAATTTTTGTTTGCAATAGTTATTTAGATTAAATTTTTGTTTGGTAAAAAGAGGAATGATGCATGTATGCTCTTCCATTTGTCCCTTTTAGGGAACACTTGGAATCAAAAGTGTTATTCCTATTGCAAGTAGCCTAGTCCAAGGCTTAGAAATAAAGTCATCTAAAGCACTCCCTAAAAACTTGTCATAGTTTGGGTGACCTTGAAAATGATCCTAAAGTCTTTCTACTTTCATGCTTTCTTTATTTTTATGAAAACTTGGCCTATGAGGGGGAATTCATCACCTCCCACGGGTTCTTTGGGGAAGCTTTACTTGGAGTTTCACCTCCTAGCATTGAATTCGTTTGGCTCCTAATAGAAGTTACACATGGGACGTAGTGACACTTTAGACATCGCACTATACTGAGCAAATAACAGGATATAGTGGTTGCAAAAAGGATTAGACTTTTTTGCAATAAGACAAGTGATACAAACCTAAAATCTATGCTTTTATTTTGCATTGTTTTGCATGAAAGCCATTATGTAATTGATTTCCCTAGGTCATTCAAAAACTTGTTAGATCTTAGACAAATTCCCACTTGCTATGGAAGTATTGTTGGTACAAGGTGCACCTCAAGGTCCATGTCACAGTAGTGTCATTTGAGAGAAGGGGGGGTGTAAAAACCCTACTATATAATGCACATTTACTTTTGGATGAACACTTAAAATCCTCTCAATTGACGTATATTGATAGATTCCAACAATACCAAGCAACCTTGTCAGTTTAGGATCTAAGAGCGGTTAATTAGTTGGTCCTGTCCTAGATTAAAGTCTTGTTTGGAGTTAAAACTTGGTGTAAACAAACAATCCAAACCAAACACATAGTCCAATTTTTCCTTTGAACAAAGAGGTGTTATGCTACCCACATGAGATCATCAATTTGCCTTGTTAAAAAGTTTATCAAAAGCTTGAGAGTCATATCATCCACTTTGGTGTAGCTATGATACCGAATTGAGTCTAGACCTTTACCAAAGTTATTTAAGTCCTTCACTTATAATCTAAATTCAAAATGTTAAGGTGTGGAGCCAAAAAGCTTCACCAAGGAGCACATTACCAAAGTTGTAGGTTTACACAGTCACCGGCGTTGGTCAGGAGCGACCGACGTCGGTCAGGTGCAGTTTGAAGAGACGTCGGTGTCGGTTGACGTTGGTCACAGGCAAGTAGGCAAGAACCGGTGTCGGTTACCTGTGTGTCCAGAGAGCTATTTTCATAGACAGAATCGAGTGTTTGCATGATGAGTTTAAGTCTTAGTCTTAAGTCCGCGTCTCTATTATTAGTAAGACTATTTTTAGAGCCCTTGTTCAAGAGGCTTAACTGTTGGTTGTAAGTGCATGCTCAAGTCTCCTAATTCTATATGTATAATTAGATCTTCTTAGCTTATTATTGTTGTAGTTCAATGTATATGAATGTTGAAAGAATAGTACAGAATTGTATAGGTGAATCAATCTAGGTTGTTGGAGTTGATTGTACTTGAGAGAGAGAACTCTTGAGGGAAAGAGATCTAGAGAGAGATCTATACATCTGAGAGAGGTGTGGAAGAAAGAAGTTTTTTCAATTGTATTCCTTCTGTAAAGAGTTTAATACAAGTTTTCAGGGTGATTACTTGTATCTCTTGTTCTTTGCTACTTATCAGTCTAGTTACTTATCTATCTGATTTAATTCTACAGTTTATTGCTTTCATAAGTGTAATCAAATTGTTGGTTGATCCCCAACAAGTGGTATCAGAGCCTTGGTTGTAGGTTTAGAGCTTGATATCCAATAAGTGGTATCAGAGCTCAGGTTCACTAACAGGTGGTTTAGATCTGTGTAGTGTGTATTGATTACAGGTGACTCACAGGGGTTTCTGCAGGGATTTCTGTTTGAGTGGAAGAAGCAAAGGCAGAAGAAAGTAAATTGAGAATGGAGAAGTTTAATGGCAAAAATTATCAACATTGGAGAATGCACATAGAGGACTATCTGTTTCAGAAAGATCTATACTTACCGTTAGGTGGGATTGCAAAGAAGCCCATAGACATGGATGATGAAGAATGGGAAGTTCTTGATAGAAAGGCTTTGGGGTCTATAAGACTGAGTCTAGCATCTACTGTGATATCTAATTTATCACAGGCAAAAACAACGGTAGAGTTGATGACTACTTTAGCAAATTTGTATGAAAAACCCTCAGCTTCTAATAAGGTATATCTTATGAAGCAGTTATTTAATTTGCATATGCAAGAAGGTGGATCTGTATCTAATCACCTGAATGATTTCCATGGAATTGTAAATCAATTAAGTTCCATCAAAATTGTATTTGATGATGAAATTAAAGCTCTTTTAATATTATGTTCTTTGCCTAAAAGCTGGCATAGCTTAGTAATGGTAGTTAGTAATACTGCATTTGCATCAAATATTTTAAAAGTAGAGGATGTTGTTAGTGTTATCTTGAATGAGGAAATTCGCAGGAAAAGCACAGAAGAGACATCTGGGAATGCTTTAAGCTTTGAGAGTAGGGGAAGGCAGAAAGAAAAGAGCAAGAAAGGGAGATCAAGATCTAAGTCTAAGGGGAGAGGTAGATCCAAATCCAGAAATGGCAGGAAGCCACAATGCTGGAATTGTAGAAAGATGGGGCACATAAGCAGAGATTGCTGGTCAAAGCCTAAGGAAGACAATCAACATGAAGGAAAAGAAGAAGCAAAGGTTGCAGGTATTGCACAAGATGCTTTAATATTCTCTTTGCATAATAATATAGAATCTTGGGTGTTAGATTCTGGTGCATCTTTTCATGCTACCCCTAATAGGGAATATTTTAGTGACTATATCCATGGAGATTTTGGAATAGTGTATCTAGGGGATGATGAGCCTTGTAAAATTATTGGCAAAGGTAAAGTGCAGCTGAAAATGTAGAATGGCAACACATGGGTGTTGAGAGATGTGATGCATGTTCCTAGCTTGAAGAGAAATTTGATTTCTATAAGAAAGTTAGGGATTGAGGGTTGTATAGTAACTCTCACAGCAAAATCTTGGAAGGTGACCAAGGGTGCACTTGTTATGGCTAGAGGTAAGAGAGTAGGTACTCTCTATTTATGTAATTGTGTTACTAACAATTCTCCTTCTGTATTATCTACTTCAGATGTGGATGCAAAATTGTGGCACTCAAGGCTTGGCCACATGAGTGAGAAGGGAATGCCAATTCTTAAGTCTAAAGGTAAGCTTTCAGATTTGAAAAGCATAGATCTGGATTTTTGTGAGCACTGTGTATTTGGAAAACAGAAGAGGGTTAGTTTTCTCAAGACTGGGTCTACAAAGAAGAGGCATAAGTTGCAGCTTGTTCACACAGACGTGTGGGGACCGACTCAGGTAGCTTCTATTGGAGGATCACGGTACTATGTTTCATTCATAGATGATGCTACAAGAAAGGTATGGATCTATTGTATTAAGAAGAAATCTGATGTATTCGAGACTTTTAAGATTTGAAAAGCTATGGTTGAGAATGAAACAGGCAGAAGATTGAAGTGCCTGAGATCTGATAATGGTGGTGAGTTTTTCAGCTATAAGTTCAACTGGTATTGTTATATGCATGGAATCCATAGGCAAAGGATGGTTCCAAGGACACCTCAGCAGAATGGAATTGCTGAAAGAATGAATAGAATAATTATGGAGCATGCAAGATGTATGAGATTGCATGTTGGTTTGCCCTTAGAGTTTTGGGCAGAAGCTATTGACACTACAGTGTACCTAATTAATAGAGGACCCTCTATAGCTCTGGATGGTGGAATTCTAGAAGAGGCATGGACAGGTAAAAAGGTAGATCTCTCATTCCTCAAAGTTTTTGGTTGTGAAGCCTTTGTGCATGTTGATAAGGAAAATAGAAAGAAGCTGGATGCTAAGTCTATGAGGTGCACATTTATTGGCTATGGCTCAGATGATTTTGGTTTCAAATTTTGGAATCTAGGAACTAACAAGATAATTAGGAGCCGTGATGTTGTTTTCAATGAAAAAGTGATGTATAGTGATCAGCTGAAGAAGCTAAATCAATTTGGGCAGAGCAATGGTGAATTGGACGAGGTGATGGTCCAAAATGAGCTCGTGGGAAGAAGAAATAATCACTTGCAGGAAAACACAGAGACTGACATCGGCAGGAAAGTAACCGGCGTCGACAGGATAGAAACCGATGTCAACCATATAGAGACCGACGTCAGTAGTGTAAGCACCAATGTCGGTCAGGCGGAACTGACGTCGGCCAGTAACAGGCCTGGAAGTGACCGAGGTCGGTCACTGTTAGAGAATTTGGGTAGACAGCGTGTTGTGAACGAGTCTCAGACGCCCATCAAGAGGTCAAAAAGGGTAAGTAAGCCTCCAATTAGATATTCTCCTTCATTATTCTATTTATTGCTAACTGATGGTGGAGAACCAGAGAGTTTTGAAGAAGCATTACAGGTGGAGTCCAAGAGTTAGTGGGAGCGTGGCATGGTTGAGGAAATGGAGTCCTTAAGAGAGAACCAAACATGGGATTTGGTTGAGTTGCCAGCTGGTAAGAGGACACTAAAGAACAGATGGACTTACAGATTAAAAGAAGGTGAGAATGGACAGATGAGATATAAGGCCAGATTGGTAGTGAAAGGATTTGCACAAAAGCCAGGTATTGATTTTGGTGAGATTTTTTCTCTTGTTGTTAAAATGACTTCTATACAAATTGTACTGTCTTTGGTTGCTATTGAGGATTTGCATCTTGAGCAGCTAGATGTTAAGACAACGTTTCTTCATGGAGATTTGGATGAGGAAACTTATATGGAACAACCGAAAGGATTTGAGGTCAAAGGTAAGGAGAAGTTAGTGTGCAGATTGAAGAAAAGCTTGTATGGTCTCAAGCAAGCTCCTAGACGGTGGTATTTGAAATTTGACAGGTTTATGACTGAGCATGGCTACAGTAGGTGTCAATCTGACCATTGTGTGTATTTTAAGAGATTGGATAATGGTAGATATAATATTCTATTGTTATATGTAGATGATATGCTGATTGCAAGATCATACTGCAGGATATCTCTGAGCTTAAGGTGAAATTAGCTCAAACATTTGCTATGAAGGATTTGGGAGCAGCAAATAAAATCCTTGGCATGAGCATTAAGAGAGACAGGAAAAATCATAGGTTGATATTGTCTCAAGAGGATTATGTGGACAAGATGTTGAAACGGTTCAATATGCAGGATGCTAAACCGGTAAGCACACCTTTGGCTGGACATTTTAAGTTGAGTAAAGAACAATGTCCTAATTCACATGATGAGGTAGAGTACATGAGTAAGGTTCCATATTATTCTATAGTAGGGAGTTTAATGTATGCAATGGTTTGTACTAGACCGAATATTGCCCAAGTAGTGGGAGTTGTAAGTAAGTATATGGCCAATCCAGGTAAGGAACATTGGAAAGCAATTCAGTGGATCCTTAGATATCTGAGAGGAACCAACAGTAGGCACTTGTGCTATGTAGGTTCAGATACTTCTCTACATGGTTATGTAGATTCAGATATGGTAGGTGATTTGGATGGCAGGAGGAGCACCACAGGATATGTTTTCACTGTAGGTGGAACGGCGGTTAGTTGGATATCAAAGTTGCAGAAGGTTGTTGCCTTGTCAACTACAGAAGCAGAGTATATTTCAGCCACAGAGGCTAGCAAAGAGATGATATGGATGACACGGTTCATGGAAGATCTTGGAAGGGAGCAGGGGAGTTGCAGATTATACAGTGATAGTCAGAGTGTAATCTATTTGGCTAAGAATTCAGCCTTTCACTCAAGAATAAAGCACATACAGCTTAGGTATCACTTCATAAGACAGGGATTGGAAGATGGTGAGTTGAAGCTAGAGAAGATCCATATAGATAAGAATCCTACTGATATGTTAACCAAGCCAGTTACAAAGGAGAAGTTGAATCTTCATTTAGCTTCTGTTGGTCTTCATGATTGAGTTGAAGATGGAGGAGCTAGAAGATGTTGCTGTATAGGTACTGGTGCAGTTGTTTATCTCCAAGTGGGAGATTGTTAAGGTGTGGAGCCTAAAAGCTTCACCAAGGAGTGCATTACCAAAGTTGCAGGTTTACACAATCACCGGCGTTGATCAGGATCGACCGACATTGGTCAGGTGCAGTTTGAAGAGACGCTGGCATCGACAGGGGATCGGTCAACGTCGGTCATAGGCAAGCAGGTAGGAACTGGCGTCGGTTACCTGTGTGTCTAGAGAGTTATTTCCATGGACAGAACCAAGTGTTTGCATGATGAGTTTAAGTCTTAGTCTTAAGTCTGTGTCTCTATTATTAGTAAGACTATTTTTAGACCCCTTGTTCAAGAGGCTTAACTGTTGGTTGTAAGTGCATGCTCAAGTCTCCTAATTCTATATGTAGAATTAGATCTTCTTAGCTTATTATTGTTGTAGTTCATTGTATATGAATGTTGAAAGAATAGTACAAAATTGTATAGGTGAATCAATCCATGTTGTTGGAGTTGATTGTACTTGAGAGAGAGAGCTCTTGAGGGAAAGAGATCTAGAGAGAGATTTATACATCTGAGAGAGGTGTGGAAGAAAGAAGTTTCTTCAATTGTATTCCTTCTGTAAAGAGTTTAATACAAGTTTTCAGGGTGGTTTCTTGTATCTCTTGTTCTTTGCTACTTATCATTCTAGTTACTTATCTATCTGATTTAATTTCACGGTTTATTGCTTTCATAAGTGTAATCAAATTGTTGGTTGATCCCCAACACAAAATTGCACCTTTATAAGTTCATAGGGTTGAGGTGTTAAGTGGGTTTGCCATTTTTACTAAAGTTTAGGGAACTTAGGTTTAATTTCCAATTTGGGTTGAAGGCCATTCAAGACTCATAAATCATTATCATCACTTGATAGACTTAAGCCATTTGTGCTAAAAACTTGCACTTTGAGTCTATACACCACAACATTTTGAGTCAAGAAAATTAGTGTTATGTTGTCAAAATTATGGAAAAATGTCTTTGCCTTAGAGAGATTCTGAAACAAACTTTTTTGTCACACCTTTTGGGTAGTATAACATCATTACATTGCCCAAAACATTTCAAATATTGTTTCATAGATCCTCTTGCATAGAGTTCCAAATTTGTTCCTACATTTTCAGACTAATCCAAGTGTACTTTTATGATCTTTTGTCTAAAATAATTATACTGTTCACTTTTGTCTAGTTTATTTGTCAAGAGAACCAAGTTTTGTACCATTATTTATGAAAAAATAAACTATCTCTAAAGTACCTTTTGTTTCATACCTTATACCTAGTTGATCAAGTTCATGTCCAAGAATCAAATGCCTAGTGTTTGTTAGAAGTGTTTCAAACCCGTTAGATTAAAACTTTCATCTATTTCAAAGTCTAGCTTTTGACACCACATTTGACCAAAAGACCTAGCAACTTTTAAATTACTAAATTAGACTTATTTGAAACACTTCAACCTTAGAGTTTAACATTTTGATTTTTTGTCTATTTACTTACTTACCTTTGTGTGAATGGTGAAACATTAGATACTTCACGCTAGCTTGTTTCCTCACAAATATTTGCATAAACCTTTTGATGAATCTAGACCAAGTTGGAACATCATCTATTTTAGACATTGTATTTTTAGATTTTGTAGAAATCTTTGACCTTTTATCACAAAGCATTGACTATAGATCCCAACATGTATTCTTACACTCGTAGTAGACTCATGTACAATCTGAGGATTAGTAATAAAGTTGCACCGGAAGAAATGGTGCAAGACTCCTATGTGGATAATATTACTTATGAGATGGATTCTTATCCCTCATATAATACTCAATTAGGGGCACAAAGCCAAGATCCATTGGCTAACATCTGGGTAACACACCACCTTATTCAGAATAAGACCAAGAACAAACCACACAATACCTAGCTACAATACCCATAGTGGATGAGCCAGTTCTTCAATAGTCATATGCTACTAATACAACTTCTACATATGATCCATTTTTGTTTAAGGGAAATTTGTTAGAGAATAAAGACTAGATTTTGGTTAGAGCTATAGAGGTAGGGGCCAAGTTTCTAGCAGGCTTTCCCCATGAAAATTTACCAAGTCTAGTAAGAGTGCCCCACAATATCATTTACAATCAACAAGCTTCTTCTAGTAATACTATGCCTCTAGTCCAAACAACATACCAAGATCCTAATATATCTAATCAAGGCAAAAACATCATGGAAAATAACTTTAACCAAATGTAGATAATATATCAAACCTACATGAATCTAGCACGCGATTTCAATCAGATGAACATGGTGAGTAAGCCTCTCATTGACCTAGTTCATTGAATAGGAGTGTTGATAGAGTTAACTGGACAATATAATTCAAGTTTTGACCCATTCATACAAACTACTTCGATAGATAACTTGATGCATATGCATGTTATTGAAGAAGTGTCTTTAGCCTCTACATAGAATAGTGAGCCAAATGTAGTGGACAATGTGCAAACAACATCTAATCCTGATCAAAGTGTTACTAACGCATAAAAAAATAGCCAACAACATGTGCCTATAGTTAATCCCATAGGTAGATCATCATACCAAGGAATGAGAGTTTCTACACCCCAACTTCAACCAACTGCTTCCTCAAGTATACAACCTACGAGATTAGGTAATCAAACAATGACCAATATCATGCCTCAATGATAGAATGTGATGAGTCCTACTCCTCCCCAATAAGTAATAAGTAGTATTCCACAAAAATAGGCACAATCTAGTGTATCAAAAAAATAGAGGAAAAATACATTACCACCTCAATCAGGGGAAACAAATATTCTACCTCACCAGGTAACAACAAACATACCCCTTTAGTCACAAACTAATATGCCAATCCAAAACCAAGCAATGACTAGTCAATAATGTGCAAATATTGGTCAACGATAGATGCCAAATATATAACTTATTTTCACTTCCTCATAGGGATTTGTGCAATAAGGAGGTCCCCATGTTTGTCAAGTACCTACTAGACAACTGTTGGTTCAAAATGTGGCACAAATTCAAAGACAGGGTCTTGGTCCACAAGTTCCCACTCAATAGAAAATTTTGATTAATCGATATCATGTCCCTTTTCAACCATAGCATGCACAATATAGTTGTATCCCTCTATCCCAACCACAAAATCCTCTAAGTCAAACCTTTATTGCCAACCCAAACCTAAATATCACACAACCAAGTGTGCAACTTCAAGTACATCCTGATCCACGTATGCATATTCCTACCCCATTCTCCAACCAAACTAATGTACCCCACCAGGTATTTCCATCATACCCTGGTCAAAGTGTCCCACTTATGACCTCCCAACCCTACCCAAACCAATATTATCCCTCAAACCAATGTTCCTTCCATTTTTCTATCCCAAGAATTACAACAGATGAAGGATGCAATTGCTACCATTCAGGCTGGGAAACAAACTAAAAAGTTTAAAATGGATGATGTATGTTCCTATCCATTCAAC
Organism: Torreya grandis; assembly: GCA_037957365.1. NCBI lineage: Eukaryota > Viridiplantae > Streptophyta > Pinopsida > Cupressales > Taxaceae > Torreya > Torreya grandis. The sequence continues at coordinate 5,568,885 of JARHVA010000006.1, forward strand.
ATGGAGTATTTGTAGATACCATTTCCTCTAGGATACGAGCCACCAAAATTTGATAAATACAAAGGGAAGGGTGACCCTAAGGCTCATTTGATCAAATTATTTATCACATGTCAACCAGTGGCATATAATGACATTTACCTTTTGCTATTGTTTCCAAGGATATTGGATAGACAAGCCTTGGAGTGGTTTTTAAAGTTTCCCAAAAATTTAGTAACAGATTTATATGATCTTTTGGATAATTTTGCGCAACACTTTTTCTATAATCTCAAGCATGAGATTTCATTAGTGGACTTAACACAAGCAAAGCAAAAAGATGGTGAGAGTTTTATAATTTATTTACATTGATGAAAAGCCCTTGCAAGCCATTTCATGCATAATTTACCAGATAAACAATTAGTAGTTGTGTTTACTAACAATTTGCATAGTGAGATAGATTATCATTTGGAACTATGATGTGCACATAATTTCAAGGAAATCATCGACAAAGGATTGTTGATTGAGTGAGCACTCATAAATAAAGGATTCATCAAACTTAATTCAATAAATCAAAATAAAGGTACTAATCAAGGAAATGACCAACATCAACATCCCATTCAAGCATAAGCATCGCAACTAGTATAGGCCAATAACCAAAAAAGATTGAAGTAATTCAATCATAATAGGAATGTTGTGGGAAATGGAATAATCGAATCCCATCATGTCCAAATGATGAAAACATCATCTGCACCACCTTTTTAGCTTACTCATACCCAATAACCTCTCCAATCAATACTGTAAGTGTAATAACTAAGACCTACACAACAAATACAGTAGCCATTACCATTGAAGAACTCTACCTACATGTCATGTCTTTAGTGAATTAGGAGAACCTATTGAGTCTGTATTTTCAATATTGTTGATGCTAATATGATTAGTTGGCCTATACCAAAGCATTATCTGTAAGACATTTCTTATCCTAATTGGTACTGTGAAAATGAATTCTGTGACTATCATCGGGTCAAGGGGTATAATCTATGAAGATGTGCCCAAATCAAGCATTTAATTGAGAATATGTTGGAGAATGGGGAGATAACATTAGATAATGGTGCTTCCACTTCTAATCAAACTCTTGGGATTTATCAAAACCCCTTTCCCTAACATAATAATTAGTAGTATCAAAATAATCAGTAATAACAATAATAACGACCAATGTAACAGTAAAATCAACATCAAAGGCTGAACCAGTAGAATAAAAAAAATTAGAAGTAAAACCTACAATGATAGAATAATAGACAAAACTAAGCTCAAAATGGTAACAACCAACAAACCTACCATGTAGTTGCACATGACTACAACAGGGTTGTAGGTCATATTGTAGGGGGTAGTGTTAATACCATTTCCATTAATCTTAGACCAAACACTAATCCTCCTAGACCATTTCTAAACAATAACATTTAGCTAAATTACATGGATAATACTTCTTTGACCTGGGAATGCATACAGGCAAACTAGCAAACTAGGACTTCTCCTTTTGGACCTTATATCGACAACTCATTTTTGCCACATGACCACATGCGAGTGCACCAGCAACTAAGACTTATCCTATTTGGTCCCACACCATTTCCAACATTGGTTAGCAATAATGGTCCAGTATTTAATCTCAATCATGCAATCACAACTCAGAGGTCAAAGATTACTATCCTAAGCCCACAACCATCTACTACTTTGCCTATCATTCAACCAACTCTTCAGCCTCAAAATAAACCATTCACTACTAACCAAGACAAGAAATTTGATATTATGGAACAATTGTAGAAGACACCATCACAAATTTCTATTTTAGATTTGTTTTAAAGGTCAATAATCCATAAGAACATCTTGATTGAGTTTTTGACCCAATCCATTATTGCTAGTGACATATCCAGCCCAATAAGTCACATTAAACCAAAGTGATATGTCTTCACTTGGCCCACTCCATAATAATCCATTATATATATAAGTTTATAAAGATGGCATAAATTGAAACATGTCTTTATAGACAATGGATCCGGCCTCACCATAGTGTCTCTAAAACTCATCAAACTTCTTGGGTACACAATGGCAGATCTTTAGCCAAAAACAATAACCATCAAAGCCTATGATAATCAGGAAAGAGAATCATAAGGCACCATTAGTTTTCTAGTTCTCATTGGGCCTTTGACCCATGATACACTTTGTCATGTGTTTAATCTTGAGTTATCATACAATATGCTTTTAGGAAGGCCTTGGTTACATGAGATTCATGTATTCCAATCAATGCTACACCAATGTACCAAGTTTTCACACTCAGGGTTAGAAGTGAATATTCTAGAATATTTACACCCATATGAACACTACAAACATCTTGAGGCCAAATTTTAAAGCTATAATTATCAGTACAACATGAATCCAAGTTCCAAGCAGGATAAAGGAAAGGCTATACTTATTGATCCTTCACCAGATAATTGCATAGATCCTAATACCTTGGATTCTCTTTTCCACATGCCACCTCTTGAAGCTTCTAATCATTTCACCATTTTAGATAATAGACTAAGAGAGTATGTGACCCATGATACATTTTATATTTCCAATCTTCCTTAGAATATAAAAACCTCTGGGTGACCTAAAGTTACCCCACATATGCATTAGAAACTAAAAAATAAAGATAAGGGACCTGACACATTTGTACCAGCATCTGGCCTAGAACCCGACCCTCTTAAAGGAGATGAATCATGGTTATACAATGATGACCAATCTGATTGTTATAAAATTACAAAGTATCCTATTCCCAATAGGATCATGGAGCATCACATGGAGCCTCATACCAAATCAGTAAGGAACCATCGATCCAATTTCCATGACTAAGTATGAAAGACCTTATGGACTTAGATTTAAATTGCCTGGGGGTGACCTCACATATCTTATTCAAACTTCATCACTAGTGACTAGTGATGATGATTTCAACAAAGAGTCTGATCATAGCCTCACCTTTGATAACCTATTTCAAACCAACCTATTTGATAACAATGACATTTATACCCTTACTTTGACCATTCATCACAACCCATTGCCATTATATTATCCCTAACGGATAGATTGCGACCAATAAGAATCCAGTCTATCAATTGATGAATTCCAAAATGATGAGGCATTCTGTGACTTTTTAGGCCTTAGAGACAAATTTCCATTGGGAGATCACAAATCAAGATTCTCAATCACATTAGATCCTACAACCTATTTTGGAGAGTGAGTGAACACCCTTAGCCAAAAACAAATGAGTAAAACATTGAGGTCCCAAAGTGAAAACCTCTTTGAGGCACTTTTTGACCAAGAAAAAAGTAAAGATAAAGGCCAGTCTAGTGGCAAAAACCTATTTCAAGAGCCATTGGATGGGGGTGTTCATTTCTCATAGAATTTAGACTAGGATACCACCAATGATGAACTTGCTTATGGATTTGAGTTCAACTTTGAACAACAAGTATTTGATCAAATTCTTCAATAATTTATGATTATTTTTATCATATGTCCAGATCTCCTGTTAGGAGACTCAGATTCATCATGCCTAGGAGAATTTTAAGAGCAAGTCCTAACAAAGGACCCTGATATAATTCAATAGTTCAAGTCATTGCCTACTATCCTAAAAGATAACTCAACCCTTCTAGTTAAAGATACAATAAAAGTAAATATCTACAGCTCTATTGAGAGAATTTGTAGATATCTTTGCATGGGCCTATTTTGACATGCTAGGTTTAGACCCCACCTTGGTTCTACACCACCTTGTGGTTAATCCTAACACCAAACTGGTAAAACAAAACTGCATAAGATGCATCCTCACATTTTTGTATCGATAAAGAAAAAGTTGGAAAAAATCTTAGAAGTAGGATGTATCCGATCCATTGACTACTCAGAATGGATCTCTAATGTGGTACCTATTAGTAAAAAGCTTGAAGGGATCAGAATTTGTATTGATTTTTGAGACATCAACAAAGCTTGTCCTAAAGATGATTTTCCCTTGCCTAATATCGACATGATCATTGACTCCATGGTAGGTTATGAAATTATTTCACTCATGGATGGATTTTTAGGATACAACCAAATCAGAATAACACTAGAAGACCAACATAAAAGAACATTCACCACTCCATGAAGAACCTTTTGTTATCGGGAATTGCCATTTGACCTTAAGAATGTTGGAGCTACATATCAAAGGGCCATGACTGTCATATTCCATGATATGATGTATGTATGATATTGTTGAAGACTATGCTGATGACATATTAGGAAAATCCAAAACCAGTGCCAACCATCTAATAGTGTTGCATAAGATATTAAAAATATTACAAGAGTACAAAGTCAGACTCAATCCAAATAAATGCGTGTTTGGTATAACTTCAGGCAAATTACTTGGCTTCATCCTGTCCTATAGAGGTATTGAAGTTGATCTAGCTAAAGTCCATGTTATAACTGAGATGCCACCACCAACCAATTTAAGGCAACTTCATAGTTTATTGGGTAAGATCCAGTCAATCTGATGCTTCATCTCTCAGTTAGCAGACAAGTGCGATCCATTTACACACCTTTTGAATAAGGGAGTTGCATTTCACTAGGATGATCACTATCAAACTAATTTTCAATAACTCAAAGACTATCTTGTTAATCCACCTATTTTATTGCCTCTTATGCCAAAAAAACCATTTTTATTATACCTATCAGCTACCGACCATGCTCTAGGGGTACTCTTGGCTCAACATGATGACAATGGAAAAGAGCATGTTGTATACTACCGAAGCCATACCTTAGTTACATATAAACATAACAATGCACCTATTGAAAAAGCTTATCTAGCCATGGTCTTCATAGATCAGAAACTACACCATTACATGTTAAATAATAAGACCATAGTCATTTCAAAGGTAGATCTGCTTAAGTATCTACTATCTAAAACAACTTTTCAAGGTAGAAAGGCTAAATGGATCATGCTTCTGAGTGAGTTTGACATAGAGTATGTCAATCAGAAGGCAATTAAAGGATAAGTTCTTGAAAATCAACTTGTTAAAATGCCTCTCACAAACATAGCCACTCACATTTCAATTCTATGATGAGTCCATAATGACCGTCATTGAAACACCCCTTGAGGAGTAGCCCTAAAAGCTATATTTTGATGGTTCATTTACTGCACATGGATTGGGGGCATGCCTATTATTTATTACACCATAGGGGGATCTAATCCCTAAATCATTCAGAATCAACTTTCCTTATACAAACAACATGGCTGAGTATGAATCACTTGTTGCAGGACTTTGACAAGCAGTACATTGGAATATATCTCATCTCCAAGTTTATGGTGATTCTTAGTTAATCATCAAGCAAGTCACAGATCATTTTCAAACCAAAGATGACAAGTTGGTTCCATATAAAGCTATGGTTGACACTCTTAAGCAATAAATTGCCAATATTTAGTTTGAGGACATACCAAGGGTTAGTAACATAACTACCGATGCCATGGCTACAAATGGCTCTTTGATTTGACAAATAGATAAAGCTAGAGTATTAGTTCCGCATAGAGAATTTGTTAACATTAACTCATGAACCTTTAATCATTGCCATGATTTGTGATATTGTTGGTCTTAATTCTATTTGGTACTCAGACCTTTACAACTACCTTTATGACCAAGTTCTACACCTAACCTATCTCAAAAAAAACCAAGGCCTTTATTCATCATTTCACTCATTATACTCTACTTGGATCCACCTTTTACCATCACAATTTTGATGAAACTCTACTTCGTTGTTTAACTTCGATAAAATCTACACTAGCATTAAGATAAGTTCACAAAGGAGTATGTGAATCTCATTGCAGTAGGGTAGTCCTATCCAAAAAGCTCTTGTGTACTAGTTATTATTGGCCTACAATAGATGTGGATGCCACTGCATATGTAAATAAGTGTGAAAAATGTCAACAACATGCTAATCTGATTCATGCCCTAACAAAAACTCTAAAATCAATGTTGACACCATGGCCAATTTTTACATGGGGACTTGACCTTATTGGGAAGATCAACCCCAGTTTATCTGATGGCCATAAACATATCCTTACCACCACTAAATATTTCACTAAGTGGGTTGAAGCTACACCCCTCACTTACATGACTGGAAAGCAAATTTCCAAATTTATTTTTAACCATCTCATTTGCCACTACGGTATCCCCTCTGATATTATATCTGATAATGGAGGATCATTCAAAAACAAGGATGTAGACTAGCTGTGTACTGAATATAACATCACACAACATTTTTATACAACATATTACCCTTAAGGTAATGGCCAAGCTGAGGCATCCAACAAAACCATTGTCAATATTCTCAAATAGATTATTAATGATGTCAGTCATGATTTGCACTTGCAGATATTCCCTACCTTTTGGGCATACCGTACCAATCATTGTACCCCCATAAGAGCCACTCTATACTCACTTATTTATGGTACTGAGGCCATGTTTCCCATTGAGGTCAAGTTACCTTCACTATGCATATCTTTCAAGTATGTTCTAGATGATCATGATTATTGAGTAGCCCACCTATAAGAGCTAGACCTACTTAATGAGAAACACATATCCATGCTCAACAATATTCAAGCATATCAAAACAAACTCAAAGGCCATTATAATTGATGTGTTATGTATAGAACATTTGAACCTAGTGATCTTGTTCTTAAATAAAACCAAAAGAATACCATGGATGAGAAGAAGCATAAAGGAAAATTCAAACCAAACTGGATAGGGCCTTTCATCATTACTGCAGTTTATGGATCAAGAGCATACATGCTTGCTACACCAGACGGAGATGAACTTTTAGAGCTGATGAATATTATTCATCTCAAGCAGTATTATGCTTGAGTGCTATGGTGTATTGTCTATAAATACCATTTCAATTATGCCATTTTATCACTTTTATTCTTTATACAAAAACCATCCTTATTTATCCTCTTAACTGTATCCATTTTACCATTCTATTCTATCGACCCAGTGTGTTCTAAAGCCTATTCCATTTGACTTTGGTTTTGTTATTCATTACATAGTTTTAGCATCAAGGTATCTAATGAGTTTCATCAGTTGGTTCAATTACTTTAAATAGAGATCATAGTTTGGGACAATGTGACAGAAGTTTTAGTAGTTGCATCCTTCGTTTGTTATTCCTTTCTTACCACCTATCTTGCTAATAATTATAACCACCTTTGGGAAAATTAGTCCCATTGATCTATGCCATTATGTCCTAGTTATAATGGCCTATGGGAAAACTAGGGGTAACATTAAACTTTGTCGTACCAACTTGCCACTTCCTATGTTGTATTGTGCCTTGTTACCAACTATGCCTATTTTAATTGAATTGACTACTACACTAGTTGAATTCTTCCACTATAAGGGTAGAACTACATTGACTTGAGGTTTTACTTTGGGACTATGTAGGCAATTCTTGATACTTGTTGAGGTCAGCTCAGTCACCCTAAGCCACACTCTCATCATTTTGTGAGCAACCTAAGTGACACTCTCACTATTTTGTGAGTAACCTAAGCCACGCTCTCACTGTTTTGTGAGAAACCTAAGCCATACTCTCACCATTTTGTGAGCAAGCTAAGCCATGATCTTGCCATTTTATGAGTAATTTAAGCCATGCTTTCATCATCTTGTGAGCAACCTAAGCCACTCTCTCACCATTTTGTGAACAACCTAAGCTATACTCTCACCATTTTGTGAGAAACCTTAGTTTTAACAAACTCACTATTTTATGAGCTTGAACCATTTGGTGTCTCATCATTATCAATTGAGTTGAGACACTCCAAAAAAATCCAAAAACATTTGAAAATTTTTTAGAAAAGAACAAAAACATTGACCACTTCTTTGCCTTAAAGATTCTGGGAACCCTTACTAAGTTACAAGTAAATCACTTGTCATTTAGTTTCCCCAGCCTTTTGGCCTTTTATTCTCATGAACGTGCCATTTTATAAGACCATTCCTATTATTCTATCACATCCATTCTATTTATTTTCTTTAGTTATCATATTCTTCCCATTCCCTAGGAGAACTACATTTGGCCTGAAGTTTTTTATTGGATATTACATCTATGAAACTATATAGGCAACATCCACTTGCCTAGTGCGTATGGAGACAACTCAGCCACCGCCTTCCTTTTCTTCTATTCTCCCATTTTGTTTATTTGTTAAGTTGTCGCCTATTTTCTAGGGGTAATGTTCATATGGTTTATATTGCTTTGTTTATTTGTTTGTTTCTACTTATTTTATTTTATTGTCTGTCTATTTGTTTGCTTTCAGCACTGTTGCCTTGATTTAGTTTATGTGTGTTCATAGGTGATTCCTTACCCACACTTGTACTCAAATCCATCCATATTTATATGTTTACATTGTCATCATGGTTTCTATCATTGGTGCATTGTTTTTTATTGAGTATTAGATTATGGGAGTCAGTCCTTATGCATATTTCGGCCAAGTCTTCATGATGTTATATCATGATGCCTACTGACATGTGTTACAACAAATCTCAGCTTCAAAAAGTCTATTCAACAATGGCAACATCTCTTCAACACCGACATCTCGATTCCATCCTAATCATATCCCAAATAGAGTAATTAACAATGAAATAATTTCAACCTTTATTAGTTTAGATGAGCATCTCCTTACTAATAAGTTATTCCAATTCATCATTACCCTCTGTGTTAAGTTATCATAATCCTCAGCCAAGTTTATCTTGTTTGCCATAATTGGGGTCCAATGAATATAACTGCCTATGGGAAAATCATTGCACACCATCCCACCTATATTTCTCAATGATTATAATTGACTTTGGGCAAATCACTATGTCATCACCAATTTACTTTTTTTTCCTATATGGAGGCATATTATTCTCTTGTTTGTCTATCCTAACTAGGGCAGCTCTATCTTCTCAATTATTATAACCACCTTTGGAAAAATCATTGTGTTATCATACCATGTTGCCATGATCAGGGTATAATGTTTATAATTGCCTTTGGGAAAACCATTGTGCACCATCCCACTTACTTTCTCAATAACTTTGACTACATTTTCAATATCATTATGTTTTCACTCGATCATCTTTCCTTTATTTGGTCCCCTCATTTCACTTCTTTTTGAGGAACCATTTACCAACCTACTTGTGCCAACAATTCCCTTGAGGGGGAATCATAGAGTTAGTTTATCATCATTGTAGTTGTAAGCATACAAGACCTTTACATTCTTTGAGAAGATGTTACTATGCTTATAGCTTACAACACCTTCCCAAATAGGGGCAAACTGTAGACACCTAAAGCTGGCCATCGATAACCTCCAACTAGGCTTTTGACCAATTTCCACTTAAAATGCATAATTTGGCATAAAAATGCTAAATGATGTGAAATTGACATATTCAAGTGCTAATTTTGGCCAGGGAATCCCTAAATGGGGCAATGCAATTTATGGGCCAGCTAACTTTGGTCAGATCATTTTGATTCAAAATGCCAATTTTGCACCCACTTTCCCATCAAATCTCTTGCACAAGATGTATGCCTTTGTTATTTTTTATCAGTAACATCCTAAATGGGATAACAGATCCAATGCATTTGACATCAACTTCTAATTCCAATCTAGTCAAATTTTGGACTAATAACAAGGCAGTCTGATTAATTTGAGTAATTTGTGCATAAAGTGCTTAATCATGCTTAAGAGACAATTAATCCAAATCAAGGCCTAATTAATAATTCCATGGAAACTTGTTGAATACTTGTTTTTAGAAATGACTATTGATATCTGCATCATCAGGTGACCTCATTTCTTGGAAAGACATCCCTAGGCCATAAATGCCATAAATATCAGGATTCATGCCCTCCATGCCTCATCAATGCCTTCCATGATGACCTCCATGCATATTAATTGCCCCTTCTTCCATTGTCATGATGAGGATAATTATAAAATTAATTCCAAAAATTAAAATAATCCTCAACCACACATCTCAATCTCAGGATGGATAGTTCATGTTGATTCTAGACATTTTAAAAAATCTATAACTAGAGAGGCCATGAACATCATTTCTAAGCTATTTTTGGTGAAAAGTTATAATGCACAAATATCTTCAAGAAGTGATTGCAGTTAGTGTTACCATGCCAAATTTATCCCAAGCCAAGCTAAGCCACAAGCCAAAGGTGCCAAAGAGAGATGGAGGTAACCAAGGTTCTATTGCCAAGGACTTCATGAGCACAAAACAGAGCAAGCCACTGCTACAAAGGCATTTGGATCCTCCAAGGAAGGTGAAGGAGTTCTTGTGTTTTATTCCTTACTTTTAGAATGTGTTTATCATTTGTTTTTGTTACCAAGCTCTCCCTAATGTCTAGGCCTAGAGATGTTATGCTATTAGTGTGTTTCTTTCATTTTGTTTTCATTTTGGAACAAACACCATACTAACCATCCTCTCTTGAGTCAAATTATCAGATCACAACATACAATGATATATTTAGAGTTTAAAGGTCTATAGTGATTCCCAATTAATCATCAATCAAACCACTGATCAATATCAAACCAGAGATGATAAACTCATTCCTTACAAGCAAATTGTTGATAATCTCAAAGGTCATTTTAAATCTCTGTAGTTTAAATAAATCCCAAGAGTAAAAAATAGATTGGTCAATGCAATATAAATGATTGGTTCCATGATACAGATTGATGATGGTTCTAAAGAGTATCAGTTTCTATTAAAAATCTTCTTCAGCCTACACATCTTATACCAAATTCAGAAAGGGTATGCACCATTACTGGTCCCAATCCTCCACCTGAGTTACCTTGGCTTCAAGACTTTTATTACTACTTTCATGATCATGTTTTCCTAGCTAACCTATCCAATAGTCAGTATAAACTATTACATCACTATTTATCATGTTATACCCTCCTAGGAGACATGTTTTATTATAAAGGTTATGATGGAATACTTCTTCATTGTTTATCTTTAAGAGAATCCAAGCAAGCGTTGAGAGAGGTTCATGAAGGAATGTGTGGTTCCCAGACCAAAATTGTAGTATTAGTAAAGAAACTCCTCAGATTAGGCTATTATTGGCCACAAATAGATACTAATTCTTGTAATTATGTAAGGAAATGCATTCCTTCTCAGTAACATAGAAATTTGACACATGCACCTTCTTTACTGCTATAACCGATGACAACACCATGGCCGTTCTCAACATAGGGCCTCGATCTGATCAATAAAATATATCCAAAATCTTTATATGGCCATAAACATATCTTGATTGCTAATGAATATTTTACTAAGTTGATTGAGGCCATTCCTCTCACTTATGTCATTGGGAAGTAAATTTCTAAATTCATCCATTACCATATCATCTGTTGATATGACATCCCAACACATATTATATCTGATAATGGTGGATCCTTTGTAAACCAAGATGTAAAGGCTCTTTACACAAAATTCAAGATTAAGCTCAAGAAATCAATTCCATATAACCTACAAGGCAACGGACAAGATGAGGCATAAAATAAAACCATTATAGCCATTTTAAAGAATATTGTCAATGATGTTGGCCATAATTGGCACTTGAAAAACTTTCCCACCCTCTAGGCTTACAAAACTAGTCATCAAACCCCAGTAGGAGCCACTCCATACTCCCTCGTCTATGGTACAAAAGCTATTATCCTGATAGAGATTGAGCTGCCATCCTTGTGAGTATCATTGGAGCATATTGAAGATGATGAGGACTATAGAGTCTATAGGCTACAAGAACTAGAACTTCTTAATGTCAAGTATTTAGCTTCCCTAGAAAAATCACAAGCCTATCATAATAAATTATGGAGAATCTAAAACAAGTACATTCTCCCTCAAGAGTTTGAGATTGGTGATTTGGTCTTGAAAGAAAACCAAAAGAACACAAACACTGAATACAAGAAAAAAGGTAAGTTTCAACTTAATTAGTTGGGACTATTTGTTATCATGACAAACTATGGATCAGGGGCATATTGACTGACTAAACTAAATGGTGAGGAAATTATAGAGCCCATGAACATTTTTCACCTTAAGAGGTTCTATACCTGAACAACTTCAAACCATTATCTACAAGACCCTTTACTTAGGAAAAACTTGTACCGAAGTAATTTCATCCTACCATTTTATATTACCTTGGACCACTCTCACATGAACCCTATTAATTTCATGACTCTGGACAATGAAATATTTTGGACCATTGGTAATCTTAACACATTGTATCACAACCTGTGTCATTCTCTTTAAGAACCATATTCTTTAGACCATTCTCTTTGAGAACCCTATTTTTTGTTATGTCTTGAGCTTGTTGTAACCTAAACACTTTTATCCCTTGACCAATTATGATCCTATTTATGTCTCATCAACATTATGAAAACCTTTGACACCAATTCTACAAAGAAGATTAACCAAGATAGTATTTCATAGCTTCTTTTACAAACAAGTGAACAAGGACACATTTTCAGCTCAGGATTTTTGCTTGCCGCATGGTTCTTTAGATTGATTTCATGTTGTACATTGTTTAATATTACATTTGTTACTCTTTGTTGAACATTATTATCTTTTTAGGATCCACACTCTCATTTATTTTTGAGCATGTGCCATTGCAAGTGACTTTAGTTGTTATTGGAGCTCTCAATTAGTTCCCTTATCCATTGTTTATATCCATTATTTTGTTGTAGTTGACTTAGCTATTTATTGGAACTTCTACTCTCGGATAAGCATCTCCTTGACTAGTTGGTCCCCCTTTGTAAATATTTTATCCCAAAAACACCAAAAACATCAGAAAAGGATCCAAAAAAGAACAAAAACATTGTCTTATGATTTTATACATTCTTCATCTCATGCTCTTACCATTTTATAAGGATTTTATCCTACTGACTTTCTGCTATGCAAGTCATCTTTTCCAAACACTTGTCATTTTGCAAGATAATTTGCCTTTGTCTCACCAACTTTCCATTTTACAAGACTAATCCCATTTGTCAAGTCTTCCCTTTTATTCTACAACATTAATCATATGTTTTTGGTCATCATCATGTCTTCTATCCCACTTCTAAGAGAACTACATTTGGCCTAAAGTTCATGTTGGAACATGCATCCATGGGACTATTTAGGCAATGGCCACTTGTCTTGTACATATAGAGTCAGCTTAGCCAACCTCTTCCTTTTCTTTTGCCATTATTTCTCTTTAATTAACGAACAACTTTTGTGTCCTTATTTTTTGTTACGTTGTGATGGAAAATAACACCTCTACCACACGTGCATGAATAATTATCTTTAAACCGCACTGACTTGGTTTGTGTTTGTGTGTTTATTTGATTTTTATTGGTGTTTTGTTAATTTTTCTTGGTGTTTTATTATGCTTTCACACCTCTACATTTATTTCTTCTCATTTTCTCTTTTTATTACTTCTTGTCTCACCTCGGTCTTGTGTTTTCCTACATGTTTTTTGCTTATCTCTTTTGTGTTTATTTGATTGTTGTTGGTGTTGTTTGGTCTTTTGTTTTCCTATTTAGTCTTACTTCTTTATTTTATTGCTTTTTTATTTTTAAACATTTTTTATTCCTACTTGAATCCTGATGGTTCATATCTTGATTTAAGTTTGGTTAATTTATGTTTATCCTTTTCTTTATTTTTGATTTTTTGTTTAAATGTAAATAGTTGTAACGTTGGTTTTGGTCATTATTTACCATTATCCTTAGTTATAGGTATTCACATTTAAACCAGCTCCACACATTTGAAATGCCTTGTCATTATGATTTATTCATACTTATGATGCCTAATTTCTTTTGCAATAGCAAGCACTTTGTGCTTTAGACTCAAGTCTAAACGTCAACACAGCTCTAATGAACAACTCTCAAGAACACTATGCATAATCTAGGCTCAATAGGTTTATCACTTCAACTCTCTACTTAGACATGCATCTCTTTGCATACATCATGAGTCTAATTGAATCTTTGGTCAGTTTTTCATTATCCTTCATTCTATTCTCTCTTGCTTCTAAGTGAACTACATTAGCCTGAAGTTCATGTTCGAACATGCATCCATAAAACTATGTAGGTAAAATCCACTTATTTTATACATCTGGAGTCAGCTCGACCATATTCATTCTTATTTTCATATCTTTCATCACTTTGTGCATTCTTTTATGCTTGGTTTTTTATGGATTTTGTATCCATTCTACCATCACATCTATGTTTGCACTCGCTCACTGTAATATATTAAATTGGTTATATACTTGAGATAATTGCTTTCTAATTTACCCATGATGGGGCACAATATTTGAAATAAGTCACAAATTTAAATCAGCACTATGGGGGCCAAGACCATTATTTATTCTTTATCAATGATCAAAATTATCCCTACTGGGGCACAACTATCTTATCATAATCATATCTGCTCTACTAACGCATCTCTTATTATCATCTTTTAGGGATTACATTCTCCTTTTCCTCTAATTATAATCTCTCCACACTTTTACCCACAATGGCAATGTTTTAATGTACAACTTGTCTTAGGATTGATCAATGTCATAAGTGCATAGCTTGCACTCTCAAATGGGGTACGTTCAAAGTGTGTCCCTAATATTTATGGATTGAATCCTTCCTATTCCCCCATATTTAGGGCCCATTATACCTCTATTTATATTTTGATCATTGATGGAATCAATGCATACAAGCATTAACTCATCTAGATGTGATCTATTCCATGGGTTAATCTCTCACTTTTCCTCTCTTTTCAAGAGTTCATCCTTCTCTTTCATCTTAGTGTGTCCTTTTGAGGGGGCATTATGCATTATTTTCAATTTCTTATTGACAACTCTTTTATTTGAAAAGATGTTGCTTTTCCTGAATGTCTCACTATGCCTTCTCAAATAGGGGCAAAATATAAACATCAAATTCCTAACACTATTTATGTTGAAATTGTCAATCTTACTCGAATTGCACTCAAAATACACATTTTAGGTCAAAATCACTAAAACATGCTAAATGGTTCAAACTTGTCATTTACAATTGCCGATTTAGGCTAAAATATCCCTAAATGAGGTAATACATTTTATGTGATTCCAAACTTTGATCAATTCATTTCAAGTCAAAATGATGATTTTGCCTTTTTGTACTTTAGATCACTATTTTATTCTAATTCATTAGTACACATCATGTACCTTTGTTATTTTGTGTTAGAGACATCCTAAATGAGAATATGGTTCCAACGCATCTAACATCACCTTCCAATTCTTCTCGAATCAAATTACAACCTAGTAATATGATTTTCTAACCATTTTGATTAATTGAGGGCCAATTTCCAAAGAATTGCATAAGTATTGATTAATCTTGTTTAAGGATAATTAATTAAAATCAAGAGCTTAAGTGGATTTTCTATGGAGGTTATTGAATATTTCTTTTTGGAAATTGATTCCTATTAACTGCATCACCTAATGACATCATTTTTTGGGAAGGCATCCCTAGGCATAAATGCATAAAATATCTAAATTATGGCCTCTTATGCCTCTTTAATACCTCACATGCCTCATTAATGCCCCTTCTTCCCAAATCATGATGAGGATATATATATGGATTTAATTACAAACATTAGATTAATTTATGGACACACGTCTCAATCTTGAGATGGATGGTTATGGTTGATCCCGACCAGTCTCAAAAATTTATAAATAGAAGGCCTCACACTACCATTTTTAAGCTAAATTTTATGTATACTTATAATGCTAAAATATATCCACAAGTCATTCATGTTTTGATTATTGTGTTATTTGCATTTGGTTTAGCTTCATTGATAGGTATATTGGATAGTTTATATCATGAGCCTAGGTTATGTATAGAGTTCTTGAGGCAATGGAGGAGCAAAGAAGCCATTGTTGACAAAGACTAGAGCTCTAGATCAAGGGGAGAACATGCTTGGAGCCACTTTTGAGTCATGGATTCATTTAGGAAAGTAATGGTTGATTTATATCTTTCATTTGTATCTTATTATCATTAGCAACCCTTGCATGAATAGTTTGGCTTAGATCATCAATTCTTATGCATTCTTTTATGAGTTTTCATGACTAATGTTTGAATTGATCCTCTTCATAATCCACTCTACAGACATTAGCCTTTTTCATATGATCCAAAATATTGAAAGGAAGACTAGTACCTTTGAATTGCACCTTGAAAATTGAAGTATCACTTGGTACCTGAGTGACATGAGGAACAAAAGGATACTTTTGCTATTGTCCATGATGTTGAGGTATTTGTTGAGTTGCAAGAGGTTTAACAACTATATTTGAAGTGGTAGGATGTTGACTGACTTATGGAGGTGTTGAAGAAGCCTTAGGCTTCCCCAAATTGTCATCTAACATCTCCTCTTAGCCCTTATATTAGCTACAAATGGTTCATTTTCCCTTTGTGTAGTTTACCCCATGTTTACTGCTATATGCTCAAACATATGTTCCCCTTCTTAAAAGTTTATGCACATGGTATTAGTTGGTGCCTTACCCATGCTCTGTTGATTTTGAAATTGAGCTTTTGATAATGTCATGGTAGACATGTTTTCTTGATTCATTAGAGGGATTTGTGGTGAAGGAGGCATTGTGTCATGGCCTTAAAATGAAGGAGCATGCTGCCAATTAGGATCCTGATACATTTTTCCACTTGTAGCCATTACCATCTCATTGGAATATGCACCTGATTTCCATTGACCCTCTTGTGCAAGTTTTTTTTGTGTGGGGACCAAGGCTCTTGAGATACTTTCAACTGTGGGGTTTTAACTATTATAAGATCTACCTTGAGTAATTTAGCCTTGGGCTTGTTGATTTTATGGTTAAGGGGGTCTAGTTTAGGATTGAGCAAGGTATTGGGCTTGGAAGGGACCTTGGCATGGCCTATGTAAAGTCTATTGTTATCTTTCAAGATCCACTAACTTGTTATTTTGTGCTTTTAACAAGCTCTTAATCCTTTTAAATTTGTCCACTTGACCATCATCAGGTTGGGATTGATTTCTTGGAGTGGGTAATGGGGCAATGGTAGGTGGGGTTGGTTGAAGCTTAGGAAAAATTTGCATTAGAGGTCTTAGCATAATTTTACCTACTTGTATCAATTTTTTTTTTGCCTTTATAGATATATCATAAGCTCTAGGTAGAGTTGTCCCACCCATAGATTGGATCATGACTGCAATGTCTGAATTCAATGCTCTCCAATAGTAAAGAAAAGCATAATTGGGTGTGGGTTTAATAATGACATGGATCCCATCCTAAGTCTTTTGGAATCTATAGTTGAAATCAACCATAGATTCTTGGGGTGCCCTATTGATTGAGGTAAGTTGTTCAACAAGTGATACATGGTCACTTCTATCCTCAAAATGTTTACATAGGCACTCACCAAACTTATCCCAAGTATTGATTGAGGTAGGATCTAGACCTCTATACCATTGTAGGGATTTGCCTTTCAAGGATGTGGCTAATAGTCTCATGGCTATATTTTCTTGCATAATGTTATGTACTGAACAAAGGTTTGCAATGTCAACTATGTGCTTTATAGGGGTGGTGGAGTTTTAAGTATGGGAGAATTTTCAAGGAGGCAACAAGGATATAATCATGTTGCTAAAGGTTAAGAGGGTTTCCACCATTGAATGTTATAAAATCCTACATTTTGGGCCTTGCCACTTGCATAGTGGGGGTTACACTACTTTAAATTATAGGATGACTAGGAGATGAATATTTATTTTAGGGATAAGTACTTGTCTTATTATCTTGTTATTTTATATGAAATGGAAGGTAGCTCAATGAATTCAAAGTGAATACCTTTATTAGCTGAATTTCTATTAACCTTTGGCATGAGAGATGTTATCTAAATGATGTTATGAAATCTACAACTTGGAGAATCTTCAGCTTCTGATGATGGTAAATATCTCCCCCTACTAAAAATACCTTTTCTCAACTCTAGAATTTGGTCATTTCAAAGATAATAGGTCCCATTAGGCATGTTAGAAACTATTCGAGGTCTAGATTGCACCCTAATTGAGTAAAGGATTATTTAGGTACTCTGCCCAAACCTAGTCTAACATGGGAATGACCCTAGGCTATAGGCTACCTAATGTTAGGTCAGACCTCTAGGATTTTTAACAAGGTTAGGTCCTCTGGGGTATCACTTGAATGATCTCATAAGACCTAAATAGGTTGGGATAAAAATGGAGGAGTTGCATGAATAAGACCTACTCTAAGTGTGGTGATGCACCAAATGTTCAATGATCCACTCTCAACTTAGACACTTTCATAACTACTAATGAGTCTAATTAGGATAAGAACTGATTAGATTCTATGATAAGGTTGTAAACATGAGTATTTTTTATGAAGGCTGGAGAGAGACTTTTAACTTGAAGGATAGGAAGAGACAAGTTTAAACAAAACACTATAGACTTATGGCACTTCAAGAGAAACCTCACTAGCCAACACTTCACACAACCTACAAAAAACCAATAGACTTGAATCAAGGTACATGAAAGACATACAAATGATGAATAACAAACATACACTCTATAAATCAGACTTCAATAAATCACACTTATCATTCAAATAGAATCTCAGATGTCTTGTATTATTTTAAAAGAATTTTTACAAAGTGATTTTGGCAGAGCTTCACTATCAAGCTGAGGGATGAAAATCAAGAGCTCAAAGATAATATTTATAGGATAAAAGAAGGGGGGAGAGAGAGAGAGAGAGAGAGAGAGAGAGAGAGAGAGAGAGAGAGAGAGAGAATGGCACTAAAATGGTCATTAATGAGCCTAATTCCACTTAGAACAACCACCACCACCATCCTTTTAGAGCTTTCCCTTGAATTAATGTCCTTCATTATCTTCCTCAATCATGCTTGATGTTATTTTTTACATACCTTGTGTAGTCACCATTTTGACATTGCTTATAAATCCTGAATATATATCTATTATGGATGAAAACCAATCACCCTATTGGTTTTCATATAGTCATAATTGCAAATTAAGATATGCAGGACAAGGTTTCTTGAATTTGAACAAGACATAAAACTTATGTCTAAAATCTCTTTTAAGAGGTTTTATAGAGATTTAATGGCATTAAGCAGCTTTGAAGGATTTACTCTTGGTTATCTAGATCATATTTGATCTTTAATTTACTCATTTTACCTATCTGAGGTGGCTACATCCTTTATCCAATGTATCTACCTTCATGACATCCTTCTAAAACATTTAATCTGGTTTAACCTTAGGTAATATTTATTCTCCTTTGAAGTTCCTTAGATTTTGACTTTTAACATTAACCATTGATAAACTTTTGCATGATGGATCACACACCATCGATCTATTTGGACCCATTGTCTTCAACTTTCAATATTAGTTATTGATAATCATGCTTGCACATTGTTGAATCTACTTTCTCACACACTATTAATCTTTCTTTATATGAATGAACATGAGCCATATATTTTTTTATAGTTTAATGTGTTATGACACTTATCACTTGTGCATTTTCCCTTGAGATTCAATAACCTTTTGACCCATCACTCACCATTGATCTTGGGTGTATGATCAAATGCACACCATTAAATCTTTAGGACCCACTGATTCTATCTTTGCCTACTTGCCATTGATCTACCTTATATGATTGTATGTGCACCATCAATCTGCTTGGACCCACTAATCTTGTCAGTGACCGTGCATTATTGGATCTTTGATGCATGATCAAATTTGACATTTGTGTGCGCACGTCTCATTCTACAAGTCTAACTTTGAAGCTTTATATCTTGAGATAAAAAGCTCATCAAGACACCAAATTTGCAAAGGATGATCTTGGCATGAAGAACATCATGTCTATGTAATATTTTGGCCTGAGAGGCTCCCTAGGTGCATTTATTAAATGTGTAATTAGATTGACCTATTTGTTTTTACATGATGTGTTGATGATGCTCTGGCTCTTCTATGCTTGAGCAAGAACCTTCAAGGCTTAAAATGAGTTTTTGAGACCTATGAAAAATCATCCCATGATCCTAACTACATTGATCACCATGAGAACCTGCCTCTTCAAAATTTTATAAATTACACTTTAAATTTACTTAAAGTGTTTCAAAATCTTTGTAAGATACATGTGATCTTTGGACCACTCATTCCATCCAAAACTCTGTTAAACTCATCCATTCAGGCAAAAACTTTGTATGTAGGATAAATTGGCTAACAATATGTTGTAGACTAGTTCCTTGTTCTATATTCCATTGATGTTGTTACTCTTTTATATTAGATTCTACTTTGTGTTTGACTATTTTTTGTAGCCCTTAACTTTTATTGATGTGACATACTTAATGTACCTTGTTTGTGAAATATTTTATGTCCTCATGTGTATGGCCCTTGACCTTATTTGTTGTGATATTTTATATCCCTTGTATGTGTCCTTTGGCCTTATGTGTGGCACTAACGTTTATATTTGTTTTGCTTGCTAACATTAAGTGGTTCCATGATTATATCATGAATTATTATTATGTACTCTGATTCAATTATACTTCTATTGTGTGTTTCATTGTTACATTATCCAAACATGACACTTACATGCTTTGCATTCCATATGCTACATACATGCTTTGATTGAAACATAAATTACTATGATAAATTAGTGTTAACATGGATATATTATTTAGTTATATTATTAGTGATTTGGTTGTGCAAATCATGTAACATAAAATAATATAGGATATTGGTTATTAGAACAACCAATCCTAAATTAGTGTTAAGGTTATTTGTTAGTTGTTAACAACTAACCTGTTATTAGAAGTGCTATTAGAATAATTTTATTATATATTTTAATGTCTCGATTAATAAAATTATGTTGTTATGATTGACTGAATTTGTGTACTCTACACATTTGAGCCTTTAGCTCTTTCACTCAAATGGATTATTTTATAACATTTCACATGATCAAATGATGTTAGTTGATGTTATTATTACACATGACATGATACAGTTTACTCTTATTTTGAGATGAGTGACTTACAAGATACATCCTTCATCTCAAAAGGGGGGCATTATAGTGGGATTGTTAAAGAGATATAATCACCCATCATTAGAAAATCAAGGGTAGAGTACATATTTTAGATACTTAAAGATTTATAATGGTTCAAATATCACATGGTTTAGATAAATAGTAGATATTAACACATTGATACAAATTATAGGGTCATATGGTATGCATATGCATTCAATTTATAGATGCTTGAACATATATTCATACAAACTTAGATGTAAATGCATGGATATGTGCACAAAATTTTACATGAATAATATTATAGGTTTTTAGATACATATTATACATTTTAGAAATAGGTTCTCAAATTTTGTGTGTGTGTGTGTGTGTGTAACATTATATATCAATTGGTACATATTCAAGGGGTATGATATAAGTTCATGCACATAAATAAAAACTCAATATCATTGAATGGAAAATGGTTGTCATTCCACTTCACACTTATCAAATTTGTGATCATGATGGGGGCATGGACATGTTCCATTGTCTTTCAATCATGATTTTTATCTTACATTTAATGAAACTACATAATAAAACTTGCAGTCATGATGGGGGCATGAACATTGTTCATTCCCTTTTCTTGGATCATGAATTTGATATGGTAACACTACTTGTAAGGCTTGTGCAGTAAATCCTACATAATAACTCTACAATATCCAAGTTTAGAAATGAAGGGGTATGGCCTTGTATTTATAGCCTCAAGAATTAACTCTCACCCAAGGTGAGTTATAGAATGGGTTAAAACTAACTCTAAATGAGTTGAGATTAACTCTAGTTGAGTTAATAGTTGTCATGTAATTATGATTTTTAATTGCTAGGCATGGATCTCAAATTAGATATTTTGAGATATCTTCAAAGAGCTTGACAACTCATAAAAATAATGATGAAAAGGCTTGATATTTTGATTTTTAAAATTTTGATTTTTAGATATTCATTAATTGTAAATACATAATTAAAATAAGCATTTAATCTTGTTTAATTTGTTAATTGATTTTAATTATAATTTTAGCTCCTTCAAGATTTGACCAAGTTTCCCACTCAATGGGTCCATAGGCCAAACTAACAATTGTTATGTCGTAAGGTAATTAGGTAAAAACCTATGAGAGGTTATTGTTGCATATGGGCTAGTATCCAAAATAAGGATGCCTCAACATGATTTTGAGTTTTGATGAATGATGCCTAGCCAAATTTGGGACATTCAGTGATTCCTAAGCTTAATTTACAGTAGTTGGTAGGAATTAATCTGAAGTCTGGTTAGAAGCCAACTATGGCCAAAATTGGATGTCTACAATTTACCCCTATTTAGGAAGGTATTGTAAGCTATAAGCATAGTACTATATTTTCAAAGAAGTAAAAGGTCATGTATGCCTAATACTTAAATGATAATAGATGAGCTCTAAATGCCCTCTCGAGGGAGTGGTTGGTAAAGAAAGTCGTCGATTAGTCCGTAAAAAAAATGAAAATGATGGGACCAAAATTTAAAACGGATGGAAAATATTGATTTGCCCATAGACGGTTATAATCAGTGACATGGTGAGCTACCATAGTTGGGAAGATAAAAAGGATGATTTGCCCATAAGTAGTTATAATCATCGCATAGCATGATTTAAAAGATAATGATTTGCCCACATGCAGTTATAATCATTATCAAAAAATAATAAGGGTAACAAGAAAATGATT
Source organism: Torreya grandis (assembly GCA_037957365.1). NCBI lineage: Eukaryota > Viridiplantae > Streptophyta > Pinopsida > Cupressales > Taxaceae > Torreya > Torreya grandis. The sequence goes on from JARHVA010000006.1 coordinate 5,591,652, forward strand.
TGCCCAAAGGTGGTTATAATCATTAGAGGAAAAATAATTATTTGCCCATAGGTGGTAATAATCATTGGCAGGATAAAAACACACCCCAGTTAAGTGGATAGAGATAATGGTTTGCCCAAAGGTAGTTATAAGTATTATCACAATGAAAACATGCCCTTGGTGGGCAAAATAATGTGAATAATTTGCCTAAAGGTGGTTATAAGCATTAACATCTATATAGATCAAAAAAAATGATTTTCCCATAGGATGTTATAATCATTAGCTTTGTAAGTGGGATGATACACAATTATTTGGCCAAAGGTGGTTATAATCATTGGTACTGTGATGGAAGTAATATGGAAAATTAGATAATGGGGCTTGAATATTGAATCTATACTCATGGAATAAGAGTAATCCAATACAAAGGAGAAATATGAATTCGGGAAACCTATTAGCATGGAGATGTATGTTCTAACTAGAAAATATTAAAATTCTTTCATGATTCAATTAATTTGTATGTATGTGGGATTTGATTTGGGTAGATCAGGAATTGTTTAGGTGCCAAGGAGAAGTATCATAGCCTCATTACTTGTAAATTTTCTCGAGCTAATTTTTGTTATAACATGTGACGGTATGTATCATGATATAAACCACCATGAGAACTTATCCAAAATATGCATAGGGACTGACACATGATCCAATAAACACTAGAAAATAGTACATCGATGATAAAAACCATGATGATAATGTTGATATATGAATATGGATGGACTTAAGTATATTGTGCAAGGAATCACCCAATGAACACAAAATAGGCTAAGTCAAGGAATAAAAATGAAAGCAAACAAATAAGCAATCAAATAAACAAACAAAACAAAGCACCAAGAAATAAACATAAATAAAAAAAAGACATAAAAGAAACAAAACAACATGAAACAAACACAAATAATGGTTAATCACAATGTTACCACAAATAGAGGACAAACAAGATGATAAACATTACTCCTAGGTTATAGGAGATAATGAAACAAATAAACAAAATGAGGGAAGAGAAGAAAAAGGAATGGGTAGCCAAGTTGACTCCAGATGCATTAGGCAAGTGGATGTTACTTACATAGTTCCATGGATGTAAGTTCCAACATAAACTTCAAGCTAAATTTAGTTCTCCCTGGATATGAGATAGAAGAAAATTATGAGAAAGAAAACATGATTGATGTTGTAGAGGAATATGGGAATGGTCTCACAAAATGGTCAGCATGTGGGATGTTAGGCTAGTAAGGATGGGAAAACTAAATGACAAGTGGTTTTTTGTGAATTAGCTAAGGGTCCCATAATCCTTAAGGCAAGGAAGTGGTTGATTTGGTAATTTGTAGTATTTTTTAGATCATTTTTCAAATATTTTTGAATTTTTTAATCGTCTCAACTCAATCAAGAATGATAGGATATGAAACGGTCCAACTCGTAAAAGGATGAGAGTGCTCAAACATGAAATTACTCATAAAATAGAAGAGATCATGGTAAAAGGATGACTAAGTTGACCTCAATGTGAATCGAGCACTACCTACATAGTCCCATTAAGACCTCAAGTCAGTATAGTTATGCCTTAAAATAGAAGAATCTGACTAAGTAGTAACAAGTTCTTAAATTAAGCAAAGTAGGCAAATGGCACAATATGGCATAGGAATGGCAAGGTGGGACTTCAAGGCATGAATGAGATGTTCCTAATTTACCCATAAGTGGTTATAATTAGGAAACAATGGCATAGGTCAATGATACTAATTTACTCTTAGGCAGTTATAATTAGGAAACAGTGGAATAAGTCAATAATACTAATTTTCCCATAGGCGGTTATAATTAGTAGTATGATATGAGACACTAATTTTCTCAAAAATGGATATAATCAAGAATAATCGGCATGAAACAAAACAAGAAATGAAGGATGCAACTACCAAACCACCATCAAACTTATCCAAAATATGACCTCTATCTAGAATACTGAATCAACTGCTAAAACTTGATCTAAATCCCTTCACTGAAAGTGCCCGAAGAACTAATGGAACAAAACCAAGGCAAAGGGGTTGGGTAGGGAGGGTAAAAACAATTGTGGTCAAAGGGAAGGCATGGTAGAATGGTATATGGTATGGTTTAAACAATAATGTCGATATTATGGTATAATGAAAATGAACCTCATAGACAATACTTCATGTCTTTCAAGTGAAGTAATGCTTGAGGTTTATAATATTCATCAGCTTATCAAGTTCATCTCCATCTAGTGTAGCAAGCCTGTATGCTCCAGATCCATAATTTCCAACAATGATATAGAGGCCTATCCAATTATGTTTAAACTTTCCCTTCTTCTTCTTATTGACCATGGTATTCTTTTAGTTTTCTTTAAGAGCAAGATCTCTAAGCTCAAATTCTCTATGTTTGACCCACTGATTATAGTGTACATGGAGTCAGTTCGGTATGCTTGTAGGTTGTTGACAGTAGCCATGCATTTTTCATCAAGTAACTCCATCTCTTACAGGTTAGCTACTCGATAATCTTTATCATCTATGACATGTTTTAATAAGATGTGCAAAGAAGGTAATTTAACCTCAATGGGAAGAATGGCCTCAATGTTATAAATGAGTCAATATGGAGTGGCTCCTATGGGGGTGTAATAATTAGTGTGGTATACCCAGAGGGCATGAAATATTTGGAAGTGCCAATCATGGCCAACATCATTGACAATAATTTTAAAGATGTTGACAATGGTTTTGTTGGATGCTTCTGCTTGGTCCTTACCTTGTGGGTAATATATGGTAGAAAAATGTTGAGTAATGTTGTACTTGCCACATAGCTTTTGGACATCCTTATTTTTAAACAATTAGTCATTATCATATATAACATTAGATGGGATACCATAAATACATATGAGATGGTTTACGATGAACTTGAAAATTTGTTTTCTAGTCACGTAAGTGAGGGGTATAGCTTCAATCCACTTAGTGAAATATTCGGTAGTGGTAAGGATATGTTTATGGCCATTAAATGATGTTGGGTTAATATTCCTAATGATATTGAGGCCCATGTATCAAATGACCTTGGTGTAAGCATTAGTTTGAGTGTTTTGGCTAGGGCATAAATTAGATTAGCATGCCTTTGATATTTATCACACCTTTTAACATACACAATTGCATCTACATCTATAGTTGGCCAATAATTCATAGTACATAGGAGATTTTTGGCTAGGATTTCCCCACTTGTGTGGGATCCACATACTCCTTCATGAAATTACTATAATGCTAGTGTTGCTTGTACTAAATTTAAATAGTGAAGCAAAATTCCATCAAAGCTATGGTGGTAAAGGGTTGGTCCAAGTAAAGTATATATATCATGAGGCTTGATGGATAAAGGCCTTTTATTTTTTGTGTGATAGGTCAGGTGGCATGATATGGTCTTGAAGGTAGGTAAAGAGGTTTGAATAACATGTAGAGATAGGATCAACAATATCATAGATCATTGTGATGGTTGAAGGTTCATGAGTCGGTGCTAGAATATTTTCAATGAGGAATTCATATTATTTTACCTTGTCAATGTATCAAATTAAAGATTCAATGGTGTCCATGTCATCTATTGTTATATTACTAGCCCTTGGTATGTGTTCAAGTTGTAAGTCATAAATCTATTGTTTGAGAGTGTCAATCATGGCCTTGTATGGCACTAACTTGTCATATTTGGTTTGAAAGTGATCTAACCTGATTGATGATTAACTAAGAATCACCATAAACCTTAAGATGTTGAATATTCCATTATACTACCTAGAAAATCCTTGTAATGAGTGTTTCATATTCAACCATGTTGTTAGTACAAGGAAAGCTGATACAAAATGATTTAGGGATGAAATCCCCCTATGGTGTAATAAACAATAGGCTTGCCCCTGATCCATATGATATGAATGATCCATTAAAATATAACTTCCAATGTTTCTCCTCAAAATATGTTTCAATGATGGTCATAATGGACTCATATGGGAATTGGAAAGTTAGTGGTTCAATATCTACAAAGGCAGATTCAACAAGCTATGGTATACTTAACATTGTACTTGAATCATTCATACTCATTTTGATTTATATTAATTGGATATGTATAAATAAGTTCTCAAAAATATATGTAAATAAATACCAGATGGAGATTCATATATATCATATAGAAATAATATCGAACCTATATGTAGAGATCTTGATGGATATTAGTGTCAGTGGTTTAGGTGCTGTGTGTAATTATACTCCCAATCGAGTATATATAGGTATGAATTCATTTGGTACAAAGACTATATTAAATATCATATTTATTTTGCCCTCTTAGTTTGATATGTTGAATGTAAACTCTTCATTCAAAAGTATACTTGTACTGCTATACAATGTAACTCTCAATGTAATACTAAAAACTGATCCAGTGTTTATAAGTCAATTTACGCCATGATTATTCTATTATTGTTTAGTATATTTATGGACTATGTATACTGTAAATGATTAATATATTGTAGCATATACCACAAATATTTATTTAAAATTATTAGTTTGTGTATTGTATATTGTTCTATTATAAATAGGTATATGATATGTATACAAGGGTATATACATATATAGTTACATTGGGATACATGTATATAGGAATATATTCAAACTAATATTATGTCACAAAATTTAGTGATTTGTATATTTGTATACTTGATGGAATTTTTATGTATCATATGAGATCAATTCGTATATTACCGAACACTTATATGAAAACCATAATACGAAAGACTATATTGCCTTGAGAGCTTATGTTATATACATTGTGAATATATCAAGATAAAAATATATTACTTAGGGATAGAAACCATGGAGTATCACATTATTGAATCCCTTATCTTATAAAGATTGTCAATATATTTTATGAAGAAGAAAGTATAATATTTATTAAATTCATATGGAGTTCTTGATTTAGAAATATAATTGACCATTGATATAGTATATATATATCGTTTGTGTGTTTATATATCGTGCATATTATGTTTTACAATTATTTATATATAGAAAACATATTTATACATGGACTTAATCAACCATATGAAAATATTACATATATAGGTGTGTTGGGTCATATGCCTAAACTTATAGCTAAATGGATGGTTAAAATGAGTCACAAGGTGTTCAAGGGACCAAAACTATAACCATGTGATAACAATCTCCTAGAAATAGAATCAAATTATTTAAATGAAAGATTAGGGTATAACTTGGCTTAGAGTTATCTAACTCTTTAAAAATAGCATGACTGACTATTGGTATATATACATATAGTAATGAAAGTTGGTGAGTGGAACATGTTGTGAGTAGATTAAAATGTATAAGTGTTTAGACATATATAACATATATTAGTGCATCATGATGTGTTCCTATAAGTTATGTTTCTTCTGATTGTTAGTATGAAGTTTAAACATAAGATAAATCTGGTTGGTATAAACTATACTTGTTTGCCTATTATTTAAGATTAAGGGGCATTTGATTCTTGAAATTATAAGACTGGTTGTTCATGATTGAGTAGTGTGCTCATATAAAATGAACTATGATATTATGGGATGTCATAGAATTCATTTTATTTGAAAAACTAAAGTCTAAATATATGTTATACTCAGATTGTATAAACTATAATTATTATATCTATATTCATTCATATGTTTGGTAGACTAAATGTATGCATGTTGGTTATTTATATGAATAACATGTTTTATGATAGCTAGTAGGAAGTATTATATTATGTTTGCTTATGTAAATTAGAATATGTAGCCTAATATATATTATACCTGATCAATATAATCTGCACTTATTTGCTTATTAATTATGTAATAAATGATACTGTAGAGATTCATTCATATGTTTGACGAACTAAATATATACATTTGATTATTCCTTTGCTTAGCATGTTTTGTGATTGTTAGTAGTAAATAATTTATATAAAACTGTTGGTTATATATATGTTGACCAAATCTCACATTGTTGGTACTGAGTAAGTAGTGAGATGGACTTTATTAGCTTACTAGCATCACAATGCCATATGAAGGTAATCCGATCAAATGGTGTGTATGAAATTGGCTGATCTTAGATATAAATAATTATAGAAAAACTTCGGCCAAGTAATGTTAGTGAGACATTGTCATCTCATGTGTATATTTTACATGTTTGTGTGATATATTTTTAGAATGGGTTTATTTATGATACACTACATATTTAGTTTTAAAAATCATACAACACACGGGTACTAGCTTGTCTCTATGGATTCTTGCATTGTCACTATCTACTCATGTGTGAAAGGAGGGCATATCTATGATGAAAATTTTATGAGGGATCAATGATCTATGTTTGGTGTGGAAAAGTACATGGATGATGTTCCCCCTCCCCATAGCATCACTTACATGGAGACAACACTTGAGATTGCCAAAGATACTGGAGTTTGGGAATTTAGGCTCTGAGGAGCTTTGTATCTTTTATCTTGTACATTATATTATATTTATTATTAATGAGACATTAATATGATAAGATGTAATTATTTAATAATTTGAGCTTTGATAGTAATGGTTGTATCATTATACCAGTCTTGGTTGGATGTTTGTAATTAATTTCCATATTTAGCTATGATGTGTTTCATATGTTAATAATGATCAGTGGTTGTTAGATGTCACATACTTATTTACAATTAGTATGCTTAGAGTGTTATATATTAATCACTAATTAGATTCTTGTGGTGAATTCAAATGAAGGAATGTGTTGATTAAATTAAAAAAATTATCATGTTTTCTATGTCAAATCCAACGGGGTTGTTACATGTGGTATCAGAGTTATGGCTCGAACTCTAGGACCTAATGAGTTGATTAGCATTTTCATATCCTTCTATTTACCAAGATGAACCTGAAGAGAATTTTATTAAGTAGGAAAACCCTCAGGATGTGAAATCATAGGTATTATTATTCTAGTTAAGTGGAGTGTGTTTTGGACTTGTAAGTACCTAAGTGTAAAATCATGTTGCACCATGATTGGAGTTATGAGATTTAATAAATCCTCTAGTATGGCTTGGTGACTATTATAGGTAATAAACATCCAAGATTCTTGGAATTATGTTTACCTAGGTGGATGAAATGTGTGTGGTACATTGAGTATGTACCTTTAGGAGTACTCGTACCCTCTTAGAGTTGTTAAAGGGTTGGTTTACCAAGTGTCTTGATGATGATAGTTATATAAGAATTTTGGGTAGGTAAGTGCATAACATATTTAATAATTGATGAATAAGATATTCCTATAGTATTATTGATCACTTAGATCAAACATCTTAAGAATGATTACATTCTTACTTGTTAATCAAGTCACCTTCTCCATTTGTGTTGTGTTGTGACTATTTAAAAATCATGGGATGCTTCTCACTTAAGTACATATGCATTAATTTTGTGTCTTATATACACTATTCCTAGGAGTGGGAAATCATATAAGACTATTTTTAGATTGGCACCACCTAGTGTGGTAGGAGTTTTCCTTATAGTGGAGTGTAGTTATCTTTGTTGAGGACTCCAATGTATTAGGAGTTGGCTCATGAGTTGGCACCCCATATGTTTATGTGAATTTGGAATAAGTGTCATCTCTCATAGCTAGCATATAAGTGAGTTGTTACTCTATCACCCTCTTTTGACATCATTATAAACCCACTGAGAGGATTCATATTTTCATGATGTTGATTTAGTGTTCCCTTAAACAAAAACTTGTTTTTGGAATGTTGTTTTGACCATATTCCCTAGAGTTAGTGGGATAGTGTGTTTTACTTATTTTTGATAGAGAAGTTTTAGGAATGAAATGGATTGATGCATATATGTGGTTAATATTTTATTTTTGGTTTTGGAAACAAGTTATGATACTACACTTATAGATTTGGTAAGTGTGTAGTGATTATGGCAACTTGGGTTGTGGTGTTTTTTTTCATACCATGTGAGGGTATTTAAATTTTTTGTTACTAAGATGATAGTGTTGGCCATTTTGGCCCACATACCAAGCTTATGCGTAGTTTAAATAGAGGAGTATGATCTCAATTATTAAAGTGGATCAGGTGGCTTAGAAGTAGGCTCAACATTGCAAGTGGAAGGATCCAAGCAGGTTTTCATGGTGATGAATAGTTGCAGGAATAGGTCTAGAAAGAGCCTAAGTTTGCACTTTTTCAACTTTTGGCTAAGTGTAGCATTCAAAATTACTTCAAAGGAATTATTCCACATAAATCTCACAACAAAAGTATAAGGCTTAATTATTTTGAGAGTTGTGTCCCACTTTATTTGGCTAAGTGTTGGAATTATTTCAAGAGTTTTATTTTGAGTTTTTTGGCTAAATGTCAGGAATTGTTTCAAAAAATTTGTCTAAAAAAAATTTCTCGAAGAGACATTTATTTGAAGAGGGTCCTTTTCAAAAGTCATGAAGGGTATCTTTCAGATAAATTGGTCCAAAACACTTTTCCTGAAGGATTTTTCTTTGACAAAGTGGACCTTTGCAAAAATCCCAAAGGATATATTTTTCAAGAAAACTGGCCAAGACAATTTTCTCAAAAGGTATTTTCCTGAGAAAATGGTCCAATATAGAAATCTTGAAGGGCACTTTTTCAAGCAGTGTCCTATACATTTTCTTGAAAGGTCATTTTTTGTAGCAAAACACCCTATATAATTTTTCTGAAGGGTCATTTCTCAAGAAAATGGTCCAGGTCAAGTGTTTCAGAGGGCACTTCTGAAGGGCAAAGGGCTATTTCAAAAAACCCAAAGGGAAATTCTAAGGACTTAATTCCTTCAAGAAAATTATTTGAGATAATTTTTTTGAAGGCAAATTTATTTCAGAGTTATTGTTCTAAGGCAGAAGACTAAGGATGATTTCTTTTGGACACTTTGTTCGAGACAAAGATCCTAAAGAGATGAATTATTTCAGACATTTTATCCTAAATAATTTCTTGAGGCAAAGATAAGGCAAACAATTTATTTTAGAGAAAGTGGTGGAGACACAAAGCCCAAAAAAATTGTCCAACAAAATGTCTGAAAGAAATAGCCTGTGGAACTTATGATTCAGGCAGGTGCACAAATGTCAATTTTAGGCTCATGAAATAGCTGTTTGCATTCAAAAAGTCTAAGATCTCAATTTTCTCACAAGGCTTTTTAAGACACTTTGGGTTCTCTTAAAGTGTAAATTACCATTTTATAAGGACATGAGCAGATTTGCATATCCCCATGGGATGCCAGGAATGCTTGGAATGGATTGAAAGTGCATGAGATCCATTTTGGTTCTTCATTGTGTTCATTGAGACACTTGGGATTAGTAGCATAATTTGAGTAGGCACTTTGTTGACATCACCATTACCACATGTAGATGAGTCCAAGAGAATTGGTCATATGGTTTTGTTCACATTTGTGCCATGATCATATGCACTAAGTTCTAGGTCCACCACCAAAGCACATCAAAAGTTATAAAGGTCCAAAGTTGGCTCCTCAGTCACATTCTGCATGTTTTCCCATACGTAGCCAATTTGCAGGGAGCTCAAATAAAGCCAAGTGGATAGATTAAAGATTCTACATCTCACACATGTGGTAAATTCTAGAAGAATGGGTAATATGGGTCTATTGATTTTAGTCCCAAGAATATACGTGCTAATTTTTGGGTCCTCTGATAAAGCGTGAAGGAAGATATGCATTTGCAAAGTTGGGATCCTAGGTAATTTAACATGTTTTTCCATACTTGACCATTTTCAAGAGGTTATAATAGAGCTAAGTGAGAATATTTACAAAGTTATATCTTACACATGTGGTAGTTGTAAAAGAAAATGGTTACATGGTTTTGTTTAGTCTGGTCCCTAGTTACTACGCGCTAAGTCCTAGGTCCTCCATTGAAGTACGAATAGAGTTATACATGTGCAAAGTCAGCTCCTTAGTCAAATTTCACTAAGTTTTCCATACTTATCCAAATGAGCTTGACCATCACTAGGATGCCAAGTAGAAGCATTTGAACCATCCAACTTTTGCATTTAATATCTTCACTTAAAAGGCTCTTGGGACTAGTGAATCAATTGGGTTCATTTCGTATGGCCTAAAGAACATCTCCTAAAAGTTTGGTGCCTCCATGAATTTTACACTTCAAGTTATAGGATTTTAAAATTTGACCTGTAACATAAGACGTTCGCTTTGACATCAAATCTATGCTCAGGAAAAACCAACTCTTTTCAGCTTAAATTTGATGGTCACACGAACATCATTGATGGTCGCATGAACATCATTTGATGGAAGTGAGGATGTAAAATTTAAGATTATGAACTAGATATTAGATTTCAAACAATGGGTCCCAAAAAATCAATGGTTGATATTTTATCGAGCATCCAAGATCATTTGCACATGAGCAGGTCAAAAGGTCAAGGGGCTTAGAGACCACAATGTAGAATAAGCATGGGAGAAAATAGACTGCCAAGCAAATCCAAGGATCAAACACATGGGTTCTAAGTGTTAACAATGTGTTAACTCAGGTAAGAGATCTAACAACACACGTTCAATATGTCTTAAGAGTCTAATGGTGCAAGCAAGGGTCAAAGTGTCAATGAGCCAAGTCAAATTTTGATATCCAAGTAAAAAAAGGTGAGCCCAGGTGACTTAGACAAAGGTCAAAGGGTCATTTTTGACCAAGATAAGCAAACATGAATAGAATAAAGCTCAAACATAATCTAGATTATACTAAGAGTAGATATTTTAGGATTAGATGGTGCAGCTCTGTCAATTTCAAGGTATGAGGATTTGGTCCTCATAATGAGTAATAGGTGGTGGATGGTATGGAAAATGAAGGCAGACACACTTCAATGGATTCATCTCCAAATCTAGCTACATGAAAGTGACTCCTCTCTCCACTTTGGCATGCATCGACAAATCAGTCATGAGTGGTTTAGCATCATGATAAAATAGAAACAACTTGATCTTGCTATTGTAACCACCATAGAGCCTCACTAAGAGAATAATGAAATGTTGCAATAGACTGGAGTGACTTGGATAAATTAAGAAGTGTTTGAATTATCTTGATTTTTGGAGGTAGTTGTAAAAACTTTTCAAATGGTTTGAGCTCATTTGATTCCCTTTTTAAGTGCCAAGACTCCCTCTCTCTTACTTCCTTCCTTCTATAAATATAGCCTTTGATCTATTGGTTTGCATCTCTCAGGTTGGTACAACTAGACTCTGCTAAAATTATATTTGACACCTCTTGGAGTAGTGAAAATATATTTCTATAGTCATTTACTAATTTGTATTTAGTGTTCTATATTTGTTTGATATGCAAATATGATTGCTATTTTCTTTTTGTATGTCTAAACTCAACCTAAGTACTAGAAACTTTATTTGTAGGTCATATAGTGTGTCTCAATGTTGATATCTCAAATATATTTGACAACCAAATTTAAGTGTCTTCAATTAGACCTTATTTTCATTACTCCCTAGTTTGAGTGTATAAAACAAACCTCTATAAAAAATATTGTTGCATAGAAACTATAGTAAGTATTACATTAGCTTCTTTCATAGTTCATTAGTGTGTTAAAGAGTCTGAGTTCAAGAGTGGATCTGATAATTTATTGGTGCATCACCACATATTAGCATAGGCTTTAATTTATGCAAACTTCTTAACTCTTTTCACCCCAATTAGTTTTTTTAAGGTTTTAGAAGTAAAGGTCCAAATCATAAAATCTGAGGAACTAGCCTCAAAAAAATCCTAGAGGTCTGGTCTAGATATAAACAACCCACAACCTTATACCATTCCCATGTTAGTCTAGGTATGATTCAAACTTGAACAAATTTGACCCCTATTAGGGTGCTATCTAGATAGCTAACAGTTAGTTCACTACTTTCTCTTGTGAATTTAGACCACATGGAGTGGTGAACCTTGAATTTATATTAGTTCTAGATTTAGATTTATAAGCTGATTAAAATCACTATGTTATGATTTACACTTGATTAGATTACTATTATTCTCATCTTACTAAAAACATGTTGCTTTGATGAAACATTTATGTACCTTCACCTAGAGAGAGTGTGGATTTGGATGTGTAAAACATTTTGTTAGTATAAAAGGGTCGAGATAAGCTTCTAACTTATTATGTATCTAGCCGAGTAAGAGAAGAGGCATTGTCTTACTTGTTCCTTTTATAATTTTGTAAGGATGGTGTGATCCTTGGCCTTTGTATGTTATGTTAATTTTAACATTATTTTATCTTAACTATGAGTATAACAAAGATGGGTTAAGTAGTGAAATTTGATACTAGTTATGTTTGGCTAATGGTAACTTAATACAATTATGGAATGATTGTATGATTTTTATTGTAATGTATATTGGTACATCTTGAATTATTTATCATATATCATTTCTTTCTATGATTTTTTAGTATGGATTTGTGATTCATTGAACCTTGTGCACATTTTAGAGATCATTAGGTCATGAAAACCTAAGGAACAAGTGGTAAATTAAGAACATGAATACTAAGAGATGGGAGTGAACCCTAGTTAGTCTCACATTGATTTGGTAGTTATTGAGTTTGGATCCCATAAGGAGAGCTTGTAGAATCCAAGATTTGATAAGCAAGACTTGTTAAATTTAGTCATATGGCCATACACACGTATACTATGGAATGTTTATTCTTTAATTTTGTAAACATTGAAAAAGTAGCATTTATAGTTACTATTCATCATCATAGTTATCAAGAGCTACGTGGAGTAGTGGTAGTATGGACATGTTATACTTATCATGAGTTATGTGGAGTAACGATGATATTACTTATACACACAATTTTTGCTAGGATACCTAAACACTTTTATCTAGAATGAGAAAAACACTCTCTAGGATAGAGAGATGTGCAGAGGGATCAGGATGCTTTGTGTAACTCTTCCTAGCCATTTGTTTTTGGATTTTATAATGATTTCATATGCTTTTGGTAGAAGCCTAAATTAGAGAAGTCAATAAAATTTCACCAAGATATGTGGGACCCTATGAGGTATTAGAAGTGGTCAGTCTTATAGCATATAAGACTGTGTTATTGGTTTTGGACCTTTGGGTGGTCATGTTAGAACCATTCAAAGTAAGTGACACTCATAAACCTTATTTGCATAATAGAAATATGTCATAGTGCAGGGTCTTGTGAGACTAATACTCTAAGAATAGTGCTCTTTGGGAGAACTATGATGAGTTCTATAAGTGATTTCCACATTTATTTACTTGATTTGATACTTTACATTATGTTATTTTTCTATTGAACAATATTTCTAATTCAGAACTTATGTTTGAATAAGAGTCATCAAGGATGATAACTAGCTTTAGGAGGGAAGGATGTTATATCCTAATTTTTTTCTAAGAAAACTTACTTGATTATCTATAGATTTTTTATAGTTGATAATTTGATTTGATTATTAGTAGCTAAAATGTAAGTCATATATTGTTATGGGATAGTTGTATGTTGCTTATATTTCATGATTTCATTGTTATGAGTTTAATTTAATGTATATTTTTACATTATGATCATGATGAGTTGTTATTTTAACTATATTTTATGATGTATATATATTGTGATGTTATGGACTAACTACCTGCTTGTTATAAGATTGACACAAGAGAGATTCATCCTTCAGATGCTGACGAAGGGAGATCATCATCAGAGAGGGTGACATAGATGGAGTTACTAAGGGATGACAGAGGAATGGCTATAACCCTGCACACACCACATTAGACAATATATGTTAAATATATCTTTTGAATTTTTATCATAATGTGTTTTTGGATTCTATTTACATTAGGATAAATATTTATGCATACTAGTTATGTGTTAGTTATGATTTTTGCCTAGGAGGAATTAACCTTGTATGATTTTGTTTATGTCATGCTAATGTGCTCATGAATGTTAATGCTTTCAAAAAATTAAATTTAGGTAAACATGTAGGTAGACTAACTCTCATGATTTCAGAATGTTTTAGTACATAAACTAGTTATCATTATGATATCTCATAAATATCATTATAGGGATTAACCCCTTAATCAAGATAAATAATGACTTGATATTAATATATAATGGCTTAAAATAAAGAGCTATCATTACCAGAATGGTATTAATCCAAAATTAATGATCAATGAGCTAATTATTTACCTTGACATTAAGTGATTTATTTGGTCATAGTAAAATTAAGTCATTTAGGAAAAATAAAAAAAATAAGTTAAAGCGTCCAAAAAGGAAATAAAACAAAAATAAGATAAAAATAATGAAAACCAATAAAAATAAAAAGGAAAATGAAGTACATAAAAAGGAAAAATCTTAGAATAAAACAAAAAGAAAAAAGAAAGGTCAGTTTTGATGGACAAAGCCAAGATTTTTAAAAAAACTCATAATTTATGATAAGAGAAGAAAATATGGTAGGAAGAAAAAGAAGGGGTTGAAGTGGCACATCTTGGAAAATAATTTGGGGATTGAAAAGGAAAGCATTGGCCTTTCATGAGAAAATGGTGTGTATGCATGTATACAAGAGTTAAAGGGATGTTGTAAAATCTAAGTGTGGAGGAGTCACCCGAGGCTTTGCTTGAGAGTAATCCTGCCTTCTTTTCCCAATTCATTTTGATTAAAGTAACACAAGTAGGTGCCCTCTGAATTTGATCAAGAATATGATATCTTATTTTGTTTTATTATTCATTGTTGTCTAAAGATTGTATAATCTTGTGAGTACTATATGGAAATATTTTATTTTTGAAAAATAATTCAAAACCAAGAGTTAAGTCAATTCTTTAATGCTCTCTCTCTTTAAGATTGAATTTTGTATTATTGTGGGGAATATTGTCCCATAAAAGATTACGACAATTTGAGGTCACAGTGCCACAATGCCAAACTACAAGATTTTTTTTAACTGATCTTGTACGGCCCTTTTATCCCTCACAATCTAACCAAAGTTAGTCTACAATTAATCCATATTTCTCATTTTAACTAGGTTGGATAAATGTGAATTCTATTGATCCTAGTGCATTTTGTTCTTGCTTTAGGGTATAGAATGATTAGTATTTAAGAATATAAAAATGTTGTATATTAAGTCACTATTTATAGAATTGATTAGGGCTGGTTTTCATATGATCACGAACTGGTATACTCATCACTTAGGGTTGGTTGTGTATAGAATCGCTTAGGGCCGAGTATAGTAGTTTATAAAAATTCTAGTTGGATCACGAACTAGTCTTTTGGATCATTATAAACTATGGTTTATCTATTAATATTAACTCTTGTATTTAACATTATAAAATTTTATTGAGCTTGATACATATATGTTGTGCCTAGCTATAATACAATTATTCCATCAATTATCCCCTGATACACCTTATGTTCTAAGCAAAGTGTGTAAATAAATTGTCAATTTATATTCCCATATATTCTTACATAGCTTTTAATCTATTATATAGCATTTTTATAGTGTATATTATCTATATAGTGAATATATGAACTTAATATTTCAGTTAAACTATACGTGTTTACACATATAGGATATTATGTGTTTTTTTGTACATGTGTTGATACAACAAAATTATAGAAATCCATTTAAAATATAATATATCTATAGGAAATTATATATATATATATATATATATATATATATATATATATATATATATATATATATATATATATATAACAACAAACTTCATAGATAGTATGGTAACAATTTTCTATATACAAAAGCTGTAGTATAGAGAATTATGAGAAGA
Organism: Torreya grandis; assembly: GCA_037957365.1. Lineage (NCBI taxonomy): Eukaryota > Viridiplantae > Streptophyta > Pinopsida > Cupressales > Taxaceae > Torreya > Torreya grandis. The sequence continues at coordinate 5,607,422 of JARHVA010000006.1, forward strand.
GAACATTGTTAAACTAATTTGGTTTTGCCAACATTTAGAGTATATGGTTATAGGTAAATAGATTTGGTATTCATCAGTTTGGTATACTCAATGTTGTGCTTGAATCATTCATACTCATTCTGATTTATATTAATTGGATATGTATAAATAATTTCTCAGTAATATATGTAAATAAATACCATATGGAGATTTATATATATCTTATAGATATAACAACGACCCTATATGTAGAGATCTTGATGGATATTAGTGAATCATTAGTGGTTTAGTATTGTGTGTAGTTATACTCCCAATCGAGTATATATAGGTATGAATTCATTTGGTACAAGGACTATATTAAATATCATATTAATTTTTCCCTCTCAACTTGATATGTTGAATGTAAACTCTTCATTTAAAAGTATACTTGTACTACTAGACAATATAGCTCTCAATGTCATACTAAAAATTGATCCAGTGTTTATAGGATAGTTTATGTCATGATTATTCTATTATTGGTTAGTATATTTATGGACTATGTATACTATAAATGATTATTAAATTGTAACATAGACCACAAATACTTATTGAAAATTATTGGTTTGTGTATTGTATACTGTTCCATTATAAACATGTGTACGATATGTGTATGAGGGTGTATACATATATAGTTACATTAGGATGCATGTTTATAAGCATAGATTCATAGTCGTATTATGTCACAAAATTTAGTGATTTGTATATTTGTATACTTGATGGAATTTTTGTGTATCATATGAGAGCAAATCATATATTGTCGAGCACTTATATGTGAACCATAATACAAAAGACTATGTTGCCTTGAGAGCTTATGTTATATATGTTGTGAATATATCAAGATAAAAATATATTAATCATGGATAAAAACCATGGAGTATTACATTATTAAACTCTTTATCTTATAAAGATCATTAATATATTTTGTGAATAGGAAAGTATAATGATTGTTAAAATCATATGAAATTTTTGATTTAAAAATATAATTGACCATTGATATAGTATTTATTTATCATTTATGTGTTTACAAATGGTTCATATTATGTTGTAAAATTATTTGTATATAGGAAACATATTTATACATGGACTTAAGCAACCATATGAAAATATTACATATATAAGTGTATTGGGTCATAAGCCTAAACTTATAGCTAAATGGATGGTTAAAATGATTCATAAAGTGTTCAAAGGACCAAAACTATAACCATATAAAAACAATCTCCTAGAAACAAAATTAGGCTGTTTAAATTGAATATTATGGTATAAATTGGTTATGAGTTATCTGATTCTTTGAAAATAGCATGATAAAATATTGATATTTATATACATACAATAATGAAAGCTGGTGAGTAGTACAAATTATAAGTAGATTAAAATGTATAAGTGTTTAAACATATATATTATATATTAGTGCATCATAATGTGTGTTTATAATTTATATTTATTATTATCAGTATACATTTTAAACATAGGATATGGCTAGTTGGTATAAACTATACTTGTTTGCCTATTATTTAGGATTAAGGGGCATTTGATTCTTAAAATTATAATATTGATTGTTCCTGATTGAGTAGTGTGTTCACGTACAATGAACTATGATATCATGGGATGTCATAGAGTGTATTTTATTTAGAAACCTATAGACTAAATGGATGTTATACATGAATGGTATAAATTGTAATTGGTATGTCTAGATTCATTCATACGTTTGACGAATTGAATGTATGTGTATTGGTTATTTATATGAATAGCATATTCTATGATAATTAGTAGGAAGTAATGTATTGTGTCTACTTATATAAATTAGAATATGTAGCCTAATATAAATTATACCCCGTTGATATAATCTACACTTGTTTGCTTATTAATTATGTAATAAATGATATTATAGAGATTCATTCATATGTTTGATGGACTAAATGTATGCATTTGATTATTCATGTGATTAGCATATTTTATGATTGTTAGTAGGAAGTAATCTGTATGAAAATATTGGTTAAATATATGCTAACCAAATCTTACATTATTGATACTAAGTAAGCAGTAAGACAGACTTCACTAGATTACTAACATCACAATATCAGATGAAAGTAATCCGATCAAGTAGTGTGTATAAAATTGACTGATCCTAGAAATCAATAACTATTAAAAAATGTGGGCCAAATAATGTTAGTGAGACATTATCATTTCATATGTATGATTTACATGTTTGTGCAATATCTTGTAAGAGAGTTTTTTTATGATACACCGCATGTTTAGTTTTAAAAATCATATAATACACAGGTATTAGCTTGTCTTTCTGGATTCCCACACCATCACTATCTACTCATCCATGAAGGGAGGGACATTCCCTGATGTGAATTATGTGGGAGATCGATGGTCCATGGTTGATGTAGAAAATCACTTGGATGATGCTCTCCATCCTCATAATATTAGTTATATGGAGACAACACTTGAGATTACCATAGATACTAGAGTTGTTCCATGAAGCTTTGTATCTTGTATTTTGTATCTTATACATTGTATTCTATTTATTATTATTGAGACATTAATATTGTAAGATATAATTATTTACTTATTTGAATTTTGACAATAGTGGTTGTATCATTGTACTAATCATGGCTGAAAATTTGTAATTACTTTCTCTATTTGGTTATGATGTATTTCATATGTTGATAGTGATCAGTGGTTGTTAGATGTCACATGATTATTTATAGTTAGTATACATAGAGCTTTATATTTGGATTACTAATTAGATTCTCGTGTTGAATTCAAATGAAAGAATGTATTGATTAAATTAATTAAAAATATATAATATTTTATATGTCAAACCCAGTGAGGTTGTTACATCCCCAACACTTCTCTCGTATACCCCTAATAGTTTATTGGGTCAAGCAGTCGACACTACTCTCCAACATTGGGATCAAATTCCTAGTACCTACAAGGCAATATCCATCTGGCACAAAATTGATTGAAGTAACAGGTTGATCAACACCACTCCAAGCACACCTTTCAACCTAGTGATATGTTTTTTCCTTCATCTATAACCATATAAGTAATCATGCCTAAAAATAAAATGATATCATCTTGATTAAAAGTTTTAAGGGCCATATAAGGCTCTCCAATATACTAGGTTTGTTGCTTAAAAGTTGGATCTTCCACCTTCTTCTCGAGTTTACCCAATCTTTCAGGTCTCTTATTTGAAGAAATTTCTTAAAACAACCATCAGAGTGTAAATAGTTTTACCAGAACTTGATAATGAAGGCTTCATACTTCTTGAATTGGAAGCAGTCTTGGATAAGCACACCTGCCAACTTCACTCCTACTCAATCATGAAAGTCTTAATTCAGTGGCACGACATGCAACTAGAAGATACAACATGGGAACTACTATTCTAAATTTAACAATGATTCTCACATCTAAAGATTTGAGGACAAAGTTTTTTCTAAAGGGGAGGGGATGTTAGGAACTCGTGTCTTACCCTTATCTTTAAATTATTAGTGTATTAGTCTCTATGGATGCATACATTTTGTAAGTCATCCCTTGAGCATATTTGAATTATCCCACATACATGGGAAGTAGTAATTGTTAGAATAGATTTAGTATTTAAGTAAATGTTGAGTCCCTATGAAGGCATCCATGAATATTATTGTATTGAGCTTGCTCAAAAAGAGGTTACCCCCTCGAAGTAGCCTATGATCTAAAGGTTGTTTTGGATTATTTTCCAAAGTTCATTTCATTGTTAATTTATTTTTATAATTTATAAATATATGTAGAAGGATCCTCACATATTCAATGAAATTTGGGGTTTTTTTTGATATTTTTTAAATTGGATTTTGGGTAGTATTTTTTATGAACTTTCTGTGATTGTAATTTTGAGTTATTCATAAAATTACTATATTTAGTAATAAAAACCCCAGAACACAAAAAACATCAAAAGAGGGAATAAAGGAACAATCAAATAATTAAAATAAAATTCTTACCATCATTTTGTCCCTTAGAACTCCTCTCTAAGATCTTCAAGAGGATTTAAATGCAAAATTGGTTGGATGTGGATTGATATGACTTGAGCTTCCAAGTGACTCCAATGGCTTCTTTGACTTTTTGAATGGCTTGAAAAGAGTGTGAGGATGCTTGATGATGGTTGGTTATGAGAGAATAATGGAGGCTTATTGATTTTTAAGTTAGCTTGGCCATAGCCCAAACATGGTTTATATAGGATGATGGAGGATAATTTAGAGAATTTTAATTATTTTAGAAGCCTCTAGTTTAGAGATTTTTAGAGCTTTGGAGGAGCTTCCCTAGTTCTAGAAGTTTCTTGATTAGTTTAGGTATAATGAACATTTAGGCGGGAGTTAATGAGGTTTAGGACTCATAGGGTGTAGGGAAGGCTAGGGTGATAGGGTAGCTAGGGGGTTTAAGGAATAAAAAGGGATTTTAAATTATTAAGTGGGCTAGTGGGTAGATTAATTGCTAAGTAGGTTAGTTAGTAGGTTAATGGGGTAATTAATTGGTTATAAGGGTATGGCAAATTTCATGGGATGTATGAAATTTTGTGTAGGAATTAGTATATTAGTTAATTACCTAGGGCTATGGTTAGGGGTTGAATTAGCAGGTTTAATAGGATTATTAACGTGAGTAGATTTAGATGCACACACTTTCAATGGTTTTTTTAGTGTAATTTTTATGGGGTGTTTTTTAATTTTTTAAAATTAAAAAAAAAAGTTTTGGGATTTAATTTTTTTTTAATCTTCATAAATAGAAATTATAACAGACTCTCTTCTTATTCTTTTTCAAAAAATATTAAAAATATACTTTTTAGGTAAAAATAACTTCAATTTCATATTTTTTTGGCATTCTAGAGAGCTTTTAGAATTTTTATTATTGGGTAGGGATTTGTAAAAAAATAAACAATAAAAAACTTATTGTTTAAGTGTATGAGAGTCTTGGTCAAACCTTGGCCAACCCTAATATCTAACACTAATCTCTTCCCTTATCCCTAGAGCTCACTCGAGTTTGTCTAAGCTCACAAAGCTCCATAACCTACTCCTTGCTCCCTCCCTTGCATGATGCACTCTGTGTGACCCTTATCTCCCCTAGTTTTATTGTCTACTTTCCCTTCCCCCACATCTTCTACACATTCCTTGGTGCTACCTATAACATTAACACCATGGATTTGTGCTGACATATTTTTCACACAAAGTGTCCCTTTACTACACGAAAAATACTTGAAACATTGTTTGAAGACACTACACCTATGTCAATGGACACATCATTTGAGCTTGAAGTTTGTACCATTTCCCCTATTAATTGCGATTATTATTTATAGTAAGATGTTGCTCTCATTTTTTAGAGCCCCATTTTTAGAATGAGTATTTGCAATACATCCCTCTCCCTGGGATGTTCATCCTTATAAAGAGTGATCATACTTTTGTACTACTATTTCAAAGGCTTTTATCTCCATTGATGAAAGTGCCCATAGTGAAGTTTTTTGGATTTCCATTTTTCTTCACTATAATGGCATTTCACCTTTTCTCATGGGTCCTCGTTATTCACATGTACTGAGGCTTGATGTGGTACACCCTCTACTTCACATGAAAAATATTCTAGAGAATGGTCTATCCCCTTATTTTATTAGTTTTACTTTAGTGGCAACTCTTTCAAATATTATTTAAGACATTTTCAAGCATTAGTTACCACAATTCAACTTTGGACTAGCTTCAAAGATATTATTTTTATTTCCTATTACCTTGTCTTGGAGTGGGCTAATTTTCAATATACAACTTTTGCTCTTATTCTTCCCAAGGGCAAATATGTTGTTCGATGTAAGGAGGGCTTATTTAGTCTTTAGGCAGAGGCCATTGTCAATGCAATTCCTTAGTTGTTGACTCTTTTTCCTTCACCATATTCAGTGTTTGACATGAAGTAAAACTTATTTATAGGTAGAACTAATGGGCTTAGGGGGATTGGGGTGGGATGGGTATCCTAAAGATTTGTTTCATTCATTTATTACATTGTACATGGGTACCTAATCAATCCTAGTCTTAAAAACCCATATATGAGGTATAAACCTCTTTTGTTTAAGCAATCCCTTATTTATGCTTAAGGGTAGGGCAAGGGGGGTATAGGGTAGGGTAGTGGAGGGAAGAGGAAGGACACATGGGTGAGGGGGTGTTGGTGTCAGTTGTTATTATACATGTTTTAAGCTTATTTAGGTAGTTGGTGTTATACTTAGGTTAGTATATTTTTTATTTTCTTATTTTAGTTTTTAATAAATTAGAAAACACATACCTGAGTAAGCATGCCAATAGGAATTAATTAATTCACTTGATCAATCAGAAGTAAGAGTGATCTAATCTAGCCAATAAGGTTATTTCTAGGCTTCCTAATATTTTTTTATAAATGAAATCATTTTCCCTTGCCTAGAGAACCATTTTGGACATGGTAGTTCTAGGTAGATGTAGGAAGCCTCAGTGATGCATGTGAGCACCTATGTCATTATGTAATCACCTAAAAGTGGTATTTGGATATTAAGAATGTTGCTTGAGATAACCTATTCCTAGTTTAGCCCTAGATCTATCTTAGAGTCTTTATCACATTTTTCTATCCACTATGTAGACTAAAGACATCTATAGTCAACTCAAACATAGTCCCAAGATAGCTTTCCCAGATCCCAACCTAGTGTGCCCAACAGTCTTCTAGGTGGACACTAGCACCACATTAAGGACGCTAGAGCCACATGACACTAGTGTCCCTAACTTAGAGCTAGTGTCCCTTGCCCTAACTCTTCGAACATATATATTTAAAAATGTGTTCCCTTCTTAAGGTCGACCTAAGTACATTTTATTATCTACATAAGCTATGGATCTCTATAAATACAAGAATATTTGACCTTTCTAGACTAGATGGAAAAGAGATGCAAAAACTCATCCAAATAAGAAACAAGTTGAGCAAAATTAAGGTATTTGATCCTTATTCTGCCCTACTTTTGCATACTACCATCTATAGCTACCCTAAGCCCATATTTCAAAGATTTCAAATATCAAGGACACTCAAGTTATTCAACACTACTCTCATGCTAGCATTCACTTACACTTGCACCAAACACTAAGTGGGAGAAGTACATCAGGCTTGATCCCTCCTCAGAGTATTGGTATGTAGACAACTCTCTTCACAGTAAGGTGTTGAGGATGTCCAACCTATCCTACTAATGAATACATGTTTATTTCTCATGTCATACTTGTAAAGAAGATTAGATTTACACACTAAATAAGATATTCTAGGCATAATATAGAGTTTCAAATTTTGTGCACATAGGAACATAACCCAAAAACATAGGTGCAGGTACTCCTAAAAAATAGGAATAGTCCTAATAAGGGACACTAGTGACATTTTGAGGACACTAGAGTAGTATGGCACTATAGTCTAGTTGGGTTGATACTATCTTGTGAAGAATTAGACCTAGGGACACTGTTGAAGACACTCAGATCTATCCAGAACCTAAATCTTCTAAGACAGTCATTTTTAAGATAAGTATCTATTTAATTATATTTATTACTATTTTTAAAATTTTAAAACAAGTCAAAAGCTATAACAAATCAGTGGTTAATTATTGCATATTATTTAACTAATTTAGACTACTCATCCCTTTAATCTAACTTAGAAATTGCATAGCCAAAACCCTAAAAGGTTAAATCATTTAGTGAACCTGACTTACTTTAAAAATTACATAAAACCCTAGTTTTACCTAGGGTTTACCTTTTTTGAATTTTGTGCACTAAATTAGGGTTAAAAATTCCCATTTTTAAATTTTGTGTGCATAACCTAGCCCATTTAATCAATACCACATTAGGGTATCATTTATTTAAATTCAATTTAAATCTTTGGTTAACTTACCCTAATTTCAAACGCTAGCACTATTAAACCCTAGAGTCTACATTTCAAGAATGCATATTTTAGATTTACATATATTCTAAATCGTATAATCATGATTATAATGATTGAAGAAATTAATCACTTTTTATTGTAAAGTTTACTAATTTCATTTACATGCTCATTTTCTCTAATTCAGAATAAACTCATAAATGGCATAGATACATGTATACATGATGTTTCATATCAATTAAATTGTCTTTTATGTCTTATTATTTCTTCCACATGTTATCTTTCTCCTATGAGAAATACAATTAAAACATTATTCTTTAATCACCTAGATAACTTATTACATCAAATAATAATTATACTACCTAAAATCAATAAGTCTCCCTTAAATGCATTTTGCTCTTTGGTTCATTCTGATTCCTTTCTTATCATTCCTAGACATATTAGAACATCATTTATCTTGCTTATCCCTCCTCAATCACAAACATGTAGCCAACATCTTTGATCTATTATTAGCTCTATGCTCTTGGTAGACCCCACGGTTCAAGTTATGATGTTCTCATGTGGTCTTGAAGCTTGGCAGGTTTACAATACTCATGGCTATAACTTTATGGATCAGATTAGTACTCCTTCAAGTATAATTTCAATTTTATATATTTCACAACACTCTAACACATACAAAGATATTTTGTATGTGACACTCCATGATACTTAGGTACCTCAAATATTCGAGCCCGCCTATGTTATTTATATTATCAACATTGAAATGGACAGAACAACATATTTATTTTGAGAGAGAGGACCTTCCACCTCAGCACATCATATATTTACACCTACCTCTCTATATTACTTTACAAATTATTGAATTAGGTGTCAAATGAGTTCTAGTGGACAATGGATAAGGGTTGAATATTTACAACATCTCTTTTTTTTGCCATCTTAACATACATGCTATGGATTTGGATCCTTCTGATATGAGCATTTGAGGGTTTGATAATATTCCATGTAAATTTTTGGGTCAAATCAAATTAAAACTTACCCTCAGACCCAAAACACTGTTAGGTTGTGGAGCTAAAAGCTTCACTGATGCAAACATGTAGGAGGTTGCTGAGGTGCAGAGCAACCGATGTCGATCAGGCCAACTGACATCGGTCATATTCAGAGCATAGGGTTGTTGACATCAGTCATTATCGAATGATGTCGGTCATCTCCAGATAGACAGGGACCGACGTTGATCGCCTGTGCGATTCCAAAACTGCTGGTTGACGAACAGTTAGTTAACGAACCAGTTGTTTGAATGTTAAGGACTAATTTTAGTCTTGGAGTTATGGATCTAATTATTTTAATTAGATGTCTAATTATTGTTTGCATGAGATCTATATAATAGACTCATGGGCTGTATTGTAAAGTGTGCTAGTTTAGAGTTGAGCTTGGTTAGCTCCTTCAGAGTGAAGAGAGCAACGGTAGCTCCTCCTAGTTCCACAGGTGTGTGTGTGTGCGAGGTCAAAGGAGATCTGCGGGGTAGCAAGATCAAAGGTGACAGAAACACATCAAAGAGTAATAGAGGAAGGCAAGGTAGATCCTTCCAATTGTAAGATCATTTGAATTGCAAGTTGTTGCAAGTTCATGGGAGATCTACATGGTGGTAAGTAAGGTCGATTGATCTGTAGGTTGTTGCAAGATCAGGTGAGATATACTTAGAGTACATTGTGTACTTGGAGTACGGTGTGTACTCAGTCATGGAGTATGTGGAGTACTTGTGTACTGACAGTAGTGATACTGACTGGTGGTACTGGTAGTAGTGATACTGACTGGTTGGAGGTGAACACCAACTCTGTGTTTGAGTTGTGTGTTGGGATCGTAATTGAGAGAGTAAGCTCTTGAAGAGATTTATTGTTTATGCCCTAGAGGTGTGTAAGGAAGAAGACTGTGGCATCTTCTTTGTTGTATTTCCTTTTGGAAGAGTATTAATACAATTGGGTATTGTCTCTCATATTCTGTGTTATTTTTGAATTCTAGTTACTTGTGCATTCTTGTTAAATTTCGTGTTGAGTTGCTTATACAAAGGTAATCAATTGTGCTTCCTAGATCCTAACAGTGAAATTAGAGCTTGTTTGTTGTTCTAGATTCTTGACAAGTGGTATCAGAGCTAAGGTTACAGGGAACAGGGTTTGTGTTTGATTATAGGTCACTCTCAGGGGTTTCTAATTGAGTGGAAGTATAGCAATGGTAGAAGAAAGTACACTAAGAATGGAGGAATTCGAAGGCACGAATGGTCAATTACGGTGTTATGGAAAGAAAGAGCAAGAAAATGTTAGGTTGTGGAGCTAAAAGCTTCACTGATGCAAACATGGAGGAGGTTGCAGAAGGGTTGCAGAGTGTCACAGACGCCGGCATCGGTCAGGGCAACTGACATCGACAGGATCAGACAAGAAGGCAACTGACGTCGGTCAGAAGTCGGCTGGTGTCGGTACCCCCCAGGCAGACAGGGACCGACGTCGGTCACCTATGGTTTGAGCTGCGAGTATGTTACAGGTAGTTAGTTGACGAACCAAGTGTTTGCATGTCAAGAGCCAAATTTAGACTAGAAGCTGCGGATCTAATTATTGTAATTAGGTGTCTAATTATTGTTTGCATGAGATCTATTTAAGAGAATCATTGGTTGTATTGTAAATAGGTGTGCTAGAGAGTAAGAGAGCAATATTATAAGCTCCTTCTATGTGTGAGGTGAGCAATGGTGTGTTCCTCCTAGTGCCACAGTACTAAGTGTGGGTGCTGGATTGGAGAATCAGCAGGGTTCTTCATGTATGTATGATCTTGGTCATCAGGTGAGCATGGCTTCTATAGGAGATCTACATGGTAAGATCATTGATTTGCATGTGTATGTGTGTGCAAGGTCAAGGTTCACAAGTGTGCAAAACTAGATTGATTTGCAGGTGTGCAAGATCAGATAGGACAGCAACACAACAAGGAGCAGAATCAGGCAGGATCTACTTGGAGTACAGTGTGTACTCAGATAGAGCAAGAGAAGAAGGCAAGGAAGATTCCTCCATAAGGAAGGTCTATTGAGGTGCAGGTTGTTGAAGGTTCAGGGGAGATCTACTTGGAGTACGTTGAGTACTTGGGGATTGCGTGGAACACTTGTGGAGTGCGTGGAGCACAGTTGTAAGGTGAACACCGACTCAGTGTTTGAGTTAGGTGTTGGAACCTAAGAGAGAGAGCTTTGAGGAGAGAATTACTGTTCACTTGAGGTGTGGGAAGCCTCTGAAGAGGTGGTGGAGAAGAAGTGGCATCTTCTTTATTGTATTCTTTTCTGTATGAGTATTAATACAAGTTGTGTATTGTCTCTCATATCATGTGTTATTTTTGGATTCTAGTTACTTGTTGATTTTGGTTAATTCTGCATATTAAGTTGCTTGTATTTGGTAATCAATTGTGTGCTTCTGGTATTCATATCCCAACACGTGGTATCAGAGCTAAGGTTGTAGGGAGCAGGTTTTGTGTTTGGTTACAGGTCACTCTCAGGGATTTTTGATTGAGTGGGAGTAGAGCAATGGCAGATCAAAGTAAGCTAAGAATGGAGGAGTTGAAAAGCACAGATGGTCACTTACGATCCTATGGAAAGAAAGAGCAGGTAAAAGAACATTATTGGTTGGTAGCAGATCAGCATGCAGGAACTGAAGATGCAGATGTTGCAGGGGTTGTTGTACAGGATGCTTTAGGAGGTTTCTTGGATAAAGTTGAATCTTGGATAATAGATTTTGTTGCCTCTTTCCATGCAGACCCAGGGAGAGGAGCTGGTGAGCCTTGTCAAAGAATTGGCAAAGGGGAAGTGAAGCTAAAATTGCAGGTGGTCAACACATGGGTGTTGAAGCAGGTCATGCAGGTCCCAGGTTTGGAGATGTGGCTAATTTCTTCAAAAAAATTGGGTGATGAGAGATGCACAAGAACTCTCATAGCAGATGCACTTGAATTAGCTGGTGGTAAGAAAATAGGTACTCTTTATCTACTTGTTTATATTATTGATTCTTCTTCTGTTGCAGAGACGTGGCTTCGTAGGCTTGGTCACATGAGCAGGAAGGAGATGCATATTCTTAAGTGGAAGATGGATATATTTGACAGGCTTAAGAATTGGAAAGCCTTGGTGTTTATGGAGGAGATGGCGGATAGAGACCAGTGGATGGTGCTAGATACTTCTGAGCAGGGCAGGTTGGACATGGGATTGATTCAAAGGAGCTCATGGGTAAAAAGTCATCACTCATAGGAAAATACAAGTACCAGCATCAACAAGAAAACTGACGTCAGTGGTAGGTAAGACCGACATCGGTCATGAGGACCGACGTCAGCAGTAGGAGAACACCGACGTCGGCAGTGTTGGTGGTCAGGATAGGCACAGGAACCGACGTCGATTGGATGCAGACTGTGTGGTGACCGAGGTCAGTCACTGTAATAGATTTTGAGTGGACATCAAGCTGTCAAGGAGTCTCAAATGCCCATATGGAGGACTGAAGATGTAAGTAAGCCTCAAATTCATTGTTCCTCTTCTTTATACTAGTTGCTGATTGTAAAGCAGGAAGGATCTAGGAAACAGTGGGAGCATGGCATGGAGAGATTGCAGAACCAAGCAAAGATTTGGTAGGGTTGCCAGCAGGTATGAAAAAAAGCATAGAGATGAATGGATTCCTTACTTGAATAATAGAGAGAACGGACACGTGAGATGGAAGACCAGGGCATATGGTCTTGAGAGAGCTGTAGGACAGTGGGACAGGACTGACAGGTGGTACCAGGTGGATGACAAAGCAAGGCTTTAATCAATGTCAGTATAACCATTGTGTTTGTCTTACCAGATGGATGATGGTTGCAACATTATCTTGTTGTTGTATGTGGAGGATGAGCTTGGTACAGGTTCAGACATACAGGGTTTTGCTGAGCTAAGGGTAAGATTAGTTCAGTGGTTTGCTATGAAGAATTTGGAGCAACAAAATTCTTCGGCATGGGAGACATGGAAGATCACAGGTTGATTTTGTCTCTAGTGGGAGCTGATGTGAATCAGGTGTTGGCGAGGTTCATTAGGTAGGATGCAGAATCAGAGCACACTAAAGGCTGGGCAGTTCAGTGTCTGAAATCACATGAGGTCTAGTATAGACCTGAGTTTGCCCAAGCAGTGGGTGTTGTCAGAGAGTTAGGAGCCAATTCAGAGAAGTGGGTTCTCAGGGATGTGAGAGGGACCAGCAGCAGGGATTCATGCTATTTAGGGTCAGGACTTCACTACATGGGATTGTAGGTTTGGATGCGGTAGGTTACTCAAATGATAGGAGGTACACCACAGGTTGTGTGGTGGGTTGTCTTCAGGATTCATCTTGAAGAGGGATACAAGCCAGGAAATAGATTAGATGGGGTATAGGTACAGTGCAGCTGTTTATCTCTAAGTGGGAGATTGTTAGGTTGTGGAGCTAAAAGCTTCACTAATGCAGACATGGAGGAGGTTGCAGAAGGGTTGCAGAGTGTCACAGATGCTGATGTCGGTCAGGCCAACCGACGTCAGCAGGATCAAACAAGAAGGCAATCGACATCGGTCAGAAGTCGGCCGGCGTCGGTACCCCCAGGCAGACAGGGACCGACATCGGTCACCTATGGTTCGAGCTGTGAGTAAGTTACAGGCAGTTAGTTGACGAACCAAGTGTTTGCATGTCAAGAGCCAAATTTAGACTAGAAGCTGTGGATCTAATTATTGTAATCAGGTGTCTAATTATTGTTTGCATGAGATCTATTTAAGAGACTCATTGGTTGTATTGTAAATAGGTGTGCTAGAGAGTAAGAGAGCAATATTATAAGCTCCTTCTGTGTGTGAGGTGAGCAATGGTGTGTTCCTCCTAGTGCCACAGTACCAAGTGTGGGTGCTGGACTAGAGAATCAGCAGGGTTCTTCATGTATGTATGATCTTGGTCATCAGGTGAGCATGGCTTCTACAGGAGATCTACATGGTAAGTAAGATCATTGATTTGCATGTGTATGTGTGTGCAAGGTCAAGGTTCACAAGTGTGCAGAACCAGATTGATTTGCAGGTGTGCAAGATCAGATAAGACAGCAACACAACAAGGAGCAGAATTAGGCAGGATCTACTTGGAGTACAGTGTGTACTCAGATAGAGCAAGAGAGGAAGGCAAGGAAGATTCCTCCATAAGGAAGGTCTATTGAGGTGCAGGTTGTTGTAAGTTCAGGGGAGATCTACTTGGAGTACGTTGAATACTTGGGGAGTGCGTGGAGCACAGGGGTAAGGTGAACACCAACTCAATGTTTGAGTTGGGTGTTGGGACCTAAGAGAGAGAGCTTTGAGGAGAGAATTACTGTTCACTTGAAGTGTGGGAAGCCTCTGAAGAGGTGGTGGAGAAGAAGTGGCATCTTCTTTATTGTATTCTTTTCTGTATGAGTATTAATACAAGTTGTGTATTGTCTCTCATATCATGTGTTATTTCTAGATTCTAGTTACTTGTTGATTTTGGTTAATTCTGCATATTAAGTTGCTTGTATTTGGTAATCAATTGTGTGCTTCCGGTATTCATATCCCAACAGAAAAGAAATATTGTTGGTTGGTGGAAGATCAGCATGAAAGAACTGAAGAAGCAGATGTTGTAGGTGTTGTTGCATAGGATGCTCTAGTATGTTCCTTGGATAAAGTAGAATCTTGTTTTATAGATTCCATTGTCTCTTTCCATGCAGCCCCAAATAGAGTATTTTTCCATGTTAAGGTCCATGGAGACTTTGGAAAGATTTATTTAGGGGTTGGTGAGCCTTGTCAAAGTATTGGCAAAGGGGAAGTGAAGCTGAAATTGTAGGTGGCCAACACATGGGTGTTAAAGGATGTCATGCAGGTCCCAGTTCTGAAGATGCGGCTAATTGCTTCAGGGAAGTTGGGTGATGAGAGATGCACAGGAACTCTCATAGCGGATGCACTTGAATTAGCGTGTGGTAAGAAATTAGGTACTCTTTATCTACTTGCTTGTATTATTGATTCCTCTTCTGTTGCAAAGACGTGGCTTTGTAGGCTTGGTCACATGAGCAAGAAGGAGATGCATGTTCTTAAGAGGAAGTTAGATGTGTTTGACAGACTTAAGAACTGGAAAGCCTTGGTGTTCATGGAGGAGATGATGGATAGAGATTAGTAGAGAAGGCTGAGTAACTCTGAGCAGGGTAGTTTAGATAGGGTTTTGATCCAAAGAGAGCTCGTGGGTAAAAAGTCATCACTCACAGGAGAACACAGGTACCGGCATCAGTCAGGAGCAACTGGCATCGAATAGATAGGTGTCGATGTCGGTCATGTGCTGACTAAGGCTTATGGTGTCGGGTAGGGTAAGACCGACATCGGTCAGGGAACCAACATCGATGATAGGTAGACACCGACGTCGGTCAAAGAACTGGCATCAGTAGTCAGGAGAGTCGCATAGAACTGACGTCAGTCAGATGTAGACTGTGTGGTGATCGAGGTCGATCACTGAAATAGATTTTGGGTAGATAGCAAGCTGTCAAGGAGTCTCAAATGCCCATATAGAGGACTGAAAGGGTAAGTAAGCCTCAAATTCATTATTCCTCTTCTTTATACTCGTTGCTCACTACAGAGCAGGAAGGATCTAGGAAACAGTGGGAGCATAGCATGAATAGGATGCAAAACCAAATGAAAGATTTGGTAGGGTTACCAGCTGGAAGAAAGCACTAAAAGATGAATGGATTCCTTGGTTAAAGAATAGAGAGAATGGATATGTGAGATAGAAGGCCAGGTCATATGGTCTTTAGGAAGCTCCACGATAGTGGTACAGGTTTGACAGGTGGATGACAAAGCATGGCTTTAGTCAATGTCATTGTAACCATTGTGGTTTCTTTACCAGGTGGGTGATGATTGCAACATCATCCTATTACTGTATGTTGTAGGTTTGCTTGATGTAGGGTTACACATACAGGGTTTTTTTGAGCTAAAGGTAAAGTTAGTTCAGAGGTGTGTCATGAAGAATTTGAAGGAGCAAAATTCTTTGGCATAAGTGTGTTCTAGAGACATGGAATATCACAGGTTGATTTTTTCTCCAGATGACTGTGTGAAACTGGTTAGCACACCGATGGGTTGGAAAGTTCTATGAACAGTGTCTTGATTCACATGATGAGGTTAAGTGCATGGTATGTACTAGACCTGGTGTTGCCCAAGCAGTGGGTGTTATTAGCAAGTTTGTAGTCAATCTAGGAAAGAAGCACTGGAGGGCAGTTCAGTGGGTTCTCAGGTATCTAAGAGGGACCAGCAATAGGGATTTCATGCTATGCAAGGTCAGGGACTTCTTCTACATGGGTATGTGGGTTCAGATGTGGCAGGTTACTTGGATGACATGTGGTGCATCACAGGTTGTGTGGCGGTTGGTCTTCAGGATTGATATTGAAGAGGGATACAAGCCAAGAAACAGATTAGACAATGTACAAGTATAGGTATAGGTGTAGCTATTTATCTCCAAGTGGGAGATTGTTAGGTTATGGAGCTAAAAGCTTCACTGATGCAAACATGGAGGAGGTTGTTGAGAAGTTGCTGAGGTGTAGAGCAATCGACATTGGTCAGGCCAACTGACGGCAGTCATATTCAGAGCACAGGGCTGCCAACATCAATCATTATTAGCCAACATCGGTCATCTCCAGACAGACAGGGACCGACATCAGTCACCTATGTGGTTCCAGAACTGCTGGTTGATGAACAATTAGTTAACAAACTAGTTGTTTGCATGTTAAGGACTAATTTTAGTCTTGGATCTGTGGATCTAATTATTGTAATTAGATGTCTAATTATTGTTTGTATGAGATCTATATAATAGACTCATGGGTTGTATTGTAAAGTGTGCTAGTTTAGAGTTGAGCTTGGTTAGCTCCTTCAGTGTGAAGAGAGCAAGGGTAGATCCTCCTAGTTCCATAAGTGTGTGTGTGCGAGGTCAAAGGAGATCTACAGGGTAGCAAGATAAAAGGTGATAGCAACACATCAAAGAGCAATAGAGGAAGGCAAGGTAGATCCTTCCAATTGTAAGATCATTTGAATTGCAGGTTGTTGCAAGTTCATGGGAGATCTACATGGTGGTAAGTAAGGTCGGTTGATCTATAGGTTATTGCAAGATCAGGTGAGATCTACTTGGAGTCCATTGTGTACTTGGAGTACGATGTGTACTCGATCATGGAGTACATGGAGTACTTGTATACTGGTAGTAGTGATACTAACTGGTTGTGCTTCCTAGATCCTAATAGTGGAATCAGAGCATGTTTGTTGTTCTAAATTCCATATGTATACATGCCCTATGGATAAAGAACCATTTAAGTATAGAAAAACATAAAGCCTTCACATAACTATATTCCTCACATGGATTTTGCTACTACACCAACCCAGTCTATAATTCAAAATACACATGCAACTCCACTAGTTATTCCCAGTCCATAGGGTAATAAGTTCACTTCACCTTTTGCATTATGATAATTTTAGAATATGGGCTACATAGGGCAGGGCCTTAGTAAACATAAGCAGGGAATCCTAAAACTTGTTAAAGCATATGATCAATAGGGAAAATAAGGACTTCGATTTATAAATGATATATATATATATATATATATATATATATATATATATATATATATATATATAATACCATATCATCTCACAATGCTTCTCTAAACATCACATTTTTTCCACCTATTCCATGAGTAGTTGATATAATAAACCATGTTTATACAATTTTAATAATCTACCCTGATCTCAATGACGATACTGTTTCTCTAGATCTACCAATTCTTGACAAGTTCACTAACGATGAGGCTCTCTTAAAATTCTTGGGTGTATATGAGGATCTCCCTTTCATATATCATAAGAATAGGTTCCCTCATTCCATAAGTACCCATGCATAATTTGGTGAGCGTTCAAATTATTTGGATAATATGTTACTTGACACAGATGATACAATCCCTACAACACCATATACTTTAGATCAATCTACATTACTTAATGAATAAATAGTCAAATTTAATAATGGCACTAAAATTGATTCCTACATGATACTATTGGTTATCACCTTACATAAATCAGAAGACATGGGTATTCATCAAATTTTAATTGATTTTCTTGAAGCATTTGCATGGGCTTATTTCAATATGCCTATAATTGATCCATTAATTGTAGTACATAGAATTACATTATATCCTGATGACAAACAAGTAAAACAAAATATTTACAAAATGCATCCTAAAGTTTCTCCCCTTGTCCAGGATGAGATCCAACGGTTGTTAGATGTTGGCTTCATTCGATCAGTCACTCATCCGTAATGGGTTTCCAATGTTGTTCCTATTATAAAACCTAATGAATAAATACAATGTTGTTATGATTCCAGGGACTTCAATAAATCATGTCCTAAAGATGAATTTCCTTTACCAAACATTGATATGATAGTCATTTTCATAGTCAACTACGAGATGCTCTCCTTTATAGACGGTTTTGTCAAGTATAATCAAATCAAGATCACTGAAGAATATCAAGAAAATACTTTTTTCATCACACCATGGGGCACTTTTAATATATAATCATGTTGTTTGGATTAAAGAATGTGGGTGCAACTTACCAATGCACTATGATACATATATTTCATGACCTCATTCATAAGAAAGTCAAATATTATGTTGATGATCTATTGGCAAAGTCAAAAGAGAGACAACATCATGCAATTGATTTATGATAAAAATTTGAAAGACTCAGAAAATATAACATTCGACTCAACCCTAAGAAATGTGTCTTTGGAGTTTCCTTAGGGAAACTTTTGGGTTTTATTATATCTCAATGTGGTATGTAATTTGACCCTAATAAGGTTAATGAAGTCATGGATATGCCTCCTCCTAATAATATGAAACAACTTCAATTCCTCCAGGGAAAAATTTAGGCAATTCATCACTTCATGTCACAACTCACAGATAAAACTTAGTCACTCACCAAACTAATTTAAAAGGATGTGAAATTTTAGTGGGATATCACATGTCAAGAGAGATTTTATATACTTAAGCAATACTTACTCAACCCCATGTCTTGGTCCCACCTATACTTGGTAAACTACTTCTACTTTACCTTTCAACAACAGATCATGTACTGGGAGCACTCCTAACACATCATGATGATCAACATAAAGAATTATCAATTTATTACATTAGTTGTACACTAGCTAACTATGAGATAAATTATCCATCAATTGAAAAACTTTACTTAGCACTAGTATTTGCTACTAATAAAATTTGTCACTACACGATTAATAATAAGACACAGATCATTACAAAAGTTGATCCTTTAAAAATTCATCAATCCCCTAGGACACATAGTACTTCTTGCATACCGATCAGTTTTTAATGCAATAAAAATATCATAGAGTACGAAGCTCTGATCTTAGGCCTTCAAGTAGCTCAGGCTCTCAAGATAAAATCAATAAAAGTTTATGAGGAATCCAATTAATTATTAATGAAGTCACAAATGTTTATCAAACAAAATAAGAACACTTATTCCTTATAAGAACATAATTCAATGTCTACAGGCTCAATTTGATAATTTCTCTATTAAGAACATCCCATGCAAAGACAACCATCATGTCGATGTAATGGCAAGTATTGCATCATTGATCCCCATTGATATAGATGCATAACAAGATTTATTTACAATTAAATGATTACAATATTTGTCAATATCCCATGTGAACATTATCTCTCTATTACAATATTTGTCCTAGTTACCACACGCAGTTCGATAGCATCTGAATGGTTCTCTAACATATGCAATTTTTTGAATCAATCTATCACACCAGATACTTTTATAAATAATGAAAAAGTGTAAACTATAGTGAAACTCTCTTTGATATGTCATCATGGTGGTGATTTATTTAAGATACATTTTGATGAATACTTACTCTGATGTTTAATAGTTGAAGAAGCTAAATTTGTTATTCGATAAATACATGATAGTGAATGTGGTGGTCATTTCATCAATAAGGCAATATCACACAAGCTACTCAAATAAGGTTACTATTGACCATTTTTTGCATGACCAATTTGTGTTTTCCCTTTGGATCTTTTCATTTTTCCCTGGCTCATTTTATATGTTTGGTCTCTTGCCTTGTTACTTGTCTTTTCCCTTCGGCCTCTCCTGGTTCAGGGTCTTCTCCCTTCTTCTTTGTTCTTTCCCTTTGCCTTCTTTGCTTAGCTTGTCAGGCTTTGTTTTGTCCCAAAAGTTCCCTTCGAAAGGTTTTTGAAGGGCCTTTCTTGCCTCACCTTCTTCTCAAGTGTCCCTTCAAACTTTTTTGAAGGGCACTTTTCTTCCAAGTGACCCTTCAAAAAAGTTTTGAAGGGCACTTTTAAGGCCAAGTGTCCCTTCAGACATTTTCAAAGGAAACTTTTCTTCCAAGTGACCCTTGAAAAAAGTTTTGAAGGGCACTTTTAAGCCCAAGTGTCCCTTCAGACTTTTTTGAAGGGCACTTTTCTTCCAAGTGACCCTTCGTAAAAGTTTTGAAGGGCACTTTTCTTCCCAAGTGTCCCTTTGGACTTTTCTGAAGGGTACTTTGTCTTTGGAAATGCCCTTCAAAAAAGTTTCAAAGGACCATTTCCTTTAGAAATGCCCTTCAAATTTTTTTGAAGGGACCTTGTGCCTTCCCAAGTGTCCTTCAAAGCTTCTCTGAAGGACACTTTCCCAAGTGTCCTTTATGAAAATTTCTCGAAGGAACTAGCTATTGCCTTTCAGGCAAAATCCTTGAAAGAATTCCTTTAGACAAATTGTCTAAAGGAATTACTTCAGGAAAATTGCTCAAAACAATAAACCTGACCCAATGGATCCCCATAACATGTAGTAGGATGTCAATTTTAATACAACCCACTAGCCCTTGGGGTGCAAAGATGATGTGCCACAGGACATCAAATTCAGGGTGGCCAACTAGTCATTAAGGAGCAAGTAAGAAGTAAAGTCACTTGGAAAACTTGAGTGACTCTGTAATGCAAATTGGGTTTTCAAACAAGTTTTGCTTATGACTTTTATAAGTAGAAGAAATCAAAGAACCCAAAGGAGCAAGTAAGAAGTAAAGTCACTTGGAAAACCCAAATGACTCTGTAATGCAAATCAGGTTTCCCAACAAGATTTTCTTATGACTTTTATAAGTAAAAGCAATTGAAGAACTTGAAAGCGCAAGTAAGAAGTAAAGTCACTTGGAAAACCCAAACTACTCTACAGTGCAAATCAAGTTTCCTAAAAAGCTTTGATTATGACTTTTATAAGTAGAAACAACCAAAGAACCCAAAAGGGAAAAGATAGTGCAAATCAGGGTTCCCAACATGCTTGACTTATAGGTTTATAAGTAAATCCATTCAGAAGGCTTGAATGGGTCTGTAATACAAAACACAAGAGCTTTCAAGAGGAATCTAAGGTTCACAGCAGTGATCTGAGCCATTTATTATAGAGGGTCATCTCACCATTGATTTTGTAGTGATCCTGGTCATTTCAAGAGGGTGAATCAAAGAGAAGGATAAACTCCAATTGAATGAGACAATAACTAGAATCAATTTCACCAGGATGGTGACTGCAAACCATTTTGGAGTCTTCTATTTTGGATCCCAAGAGCTCTCTCTTCTCTTCCTTTTTTGATATAAATAGGACCTTTGGGCTCTTGTTTTATCATTCATAGATAGTATGGTGAAGCCCTGCTAGAATGTTTTGCCATTTTCTTGCCTTTGAGAAAAGAAGCATAAGTCCATTTTCTTTCTAAGTTATAGACATTTGCTTGGGAATACAAGAGACACAGAGTGACAAAAAGTGATGTTTTATCCTTCTGTTCTATGTCTTTCATGCTTTTGAGCAAGGATTTGATCCAACAGATCATGTAGAGTGCATTCTAGCTATGTGAGATTTTGCACATGTGTAACCCTTTTCTAGACTGTATAGGTTATCTTTTCTAATTATTTACCTTGTGTGATCTCATTCATTTTGTCTCTAAATTAAAATACTTATGTTAGAATCTTTTAGAGCTTGAGTTATAGACTATATTCTATTGTAATGTGCATAAGTATAGGGTATACATGTGGATACTAATTCTTGGTGTATCACCATTTTAGACTAGGCTTTTCATTTATACAAACTTTTGACTCTTTTCACTCATACAAACTGGTTCAGCAGTTTTATTTCACAAGAAGCTAATACAAGGAGCTAGCCCTTTCAACCTAGAGGTTCATTTCCACTTATAGGCATATCCACAAGCTTGGAAATGTCCCAACGTTGCCTAAATCTAAAAGAGGCCTAAGCAACCCTCTTCTAGGGTGCAAGATTTTGAGACAAAAGTTCTATCACGCTTGATGGGACCCAAATTATTACTAAGTCAAGGTAAATTCTAGTATTGATAGGCTTAATTAGTAGAAATACCCCTAACCCAACATTTGGGGACTCTAAAAGGGTGTTAATGCCTAGATTTAGACCAAGTTCTATACATTATCCCACATGGTCCTCACAAGGTCCTTAAGATTTTCTGACTAAGCCCCTTTAGTTGAAGCTTTTCTTGAGGAACAACACCCTGAACCACTCCTAGACCTATTAAATCCTTGGTAAGGAGGTTTTGGGGAAGAAGCAAAAGAGGTTGAAGAAGTTCAAGGAGAGGAGGAAGTTGAAGAAGAAGAAGAAGAAATAGAGGATCATAGAGGAATAAGAGAAATGGGGGAAAGGGGAGATATAGATAGACATTAACCCTTCCCTATTTTTAATACCCAAAACCCAATAGAGCTTTGTGCATATGGCCCCATCCTTCCAAATACTACCAAAAATATTCTTAGTTTCAATGGATAGGGTCCCATTACCACATCTGAACATATTAGAGATATCTCTAATTTTTGCAATTTCCATAATGTTACTAGGGCCAACATAGACATTAGGCTACTTGCTATGTCTTTAAAAGGCAAAGCAATTGACTGGTATAGAATGTTAGAAGGGGGTTGCATTACAAGTTGGGATGGTTTTGGAGACCTATTGGTGACAAGATTCAAAAATAAGAGTGATCATGCTTCCTTAATAAATTAGGTAAATGTAACAAGAAGAGGTCCAAATGAATCTATAGGAGATTTCAATTAGATATTTCAAAGAACATGGTATAGGCTGCCACCAATCATGAGACCTCCTCCTAGATTTTTGTTCCCAACATACCTCAAAGGGATTGGTATTGATGTTGTTGTTATGTTTCATTCAATGGGAGGATTCACTCTTTCAGGTGCATATGAGCTAGTAATTGAGGCTGAGAATAGCTTGATTCAAGTTGAAAGACTCCCTCCAAGAGTTTCCATGCCTTTGTTGGCCTACAATTCAATTAAAGCTCCAATCATGTCACAGGTTCCCAATGCCAATATGAAGCCAAAAGCCTTTCCCAAGAAGGTGGATAACATTGTGGACAAGGATGAAGAAATTAGATCATTGAGAGCTCAGCTCAAAATGCACAATACTATCCTCAACAAGGATATAGAGCTCCATCCTAATACAATTATCAAGGGAGAGGACAAAATCAACAAGGTTATAATAGGCAACCCAATGCATATAATCCAAATTCTACTCCTCCCGTAAAGGTTGTTGTTCTAGTTCATGCAAATCTAATGTAAGGAGAGATTCATGTGGACCAATGGGGGAAACCTCAAGGTTAGTTTACACATGATGATGGAGGAACCAGCTATGCTTTGACTACATAAGAGGAAGTTACTCCTTACATGATAGCAGAGGAATCATGTCCCAGCTAAAGGGATAGTCATGGAGAAGGAAATAACCCATGTGTGGGAATGATGAATTTTCAAGTAAAAGATGATTTTGTGTTGACTCAAGGCATGTCAATTGTAGCCAATATAAGGGCCAAAAAGAGAGAATTTGGAGAGGGCCAGGAGCCACAAATAGTTCCATGTGATGCCTCTCCAAGGCCACAAAGTTCCAATCAAAGTGTTTCACCTTCTACAAGCTGTATTCCTCAACAAAATTAGAATGTAAATGCAGCTACCAAGATTGCAACACAATAGACTACAACTAATTTTGTTGAGGAATACAGTTTGTAGATATCATGGAGCCAACTAATTTGCATTTTATAAGGTGTAACACAATAGGCTACAACTCCTTTATTACCATAAAAAATGCAAGAGAAAGTGAATACTCCATCTTTAAATATCATGGAATCATTCAAGATCACTAAGACAAGCATTTCCCTTTAGGAGGTTCTGCATATACCTGGTCAAAAGGAGATTTTACAAGAGCAGTTAACAAGTATACAGGTGGCTCCTCAATCTTCAAGGCATCATAGTGTGGCTCTCACAAATTCTCCAAATCATCTTTTAGAGCCTTCCACTAAAGCTGAAAAGCCTCCACCCTTCTAACTCACACTCATTATGGGAGATAAGTTGGTCCTTAATTGTATTGTGGATAGTGGAGCAAACACTACTATTATGCCTAAAGTAGTGGCTGATAAGCTACGTTTGAACTATTATTCACATAGTAAAGACATTTTACAGTTGGATGGAACTCCAACAAAGATAGTAGGATTGGTCAAAGGTCTGAAAGTGTTTTTACATGGCTGCCCAAGCTTCCCTATCATGCAAGATATTGTGGTGGTGGACCTTCCAGCACACTTTGCTATATGCTTGTCTAGGGACTTTATGGTCAAGATAGGAAGATACCTTTATGATGATTGGTCCTTTATAGATTTCAAGATAAGGTAAAAAACCAAGGTAACCATAAGGACTCAACCCTTAGCAAGGTTCCACATTGAGCTATACTTGGAGACAATGACAGATCAAAACTCTCTAATAGTAAAGAGGAGGAAATAGTCTTGAATAGTGAAACATCTTCTCCTCTTGAAGGTATTTCTGACCTCTATCTTGACAATTATAGCACTAAAACACATGTCCTTGATACTTACACTTTCATTGAGGAAATTGATTTGGGATTTTACTACATGCATGAGGGGAATGTCCCAATTCCTTCACTCACCAATGAAGATCATGAGCTTGATGGCATGTGGGAAATGTTATTTGATGGTTCAAGGATAAAAGTAGGTGTAAGAGTTGACATCATGTTGGTTTCCCCATCAAATAATCATTACTACTCTTCTTATAGGTTTCACTTCAGCTATACTTGTAAAGTGGCAGAATATGAAGGCTTAGTTCATGGTCTCCAATGGGAAAAGAAGAGAGGAATCAAGCTTTTGAAAGTCTATGGAGATAGTGAAATGGTCATTCATCAAGTGAGAAGTCAAGCTACAACCAAGAACCCATTGAGCAAGTCTTACAAGCATAGGGTATGGGATCTACTTGAGGATTTTGATGCCTTCAACATCTAGCCCATACTAAGAGACTTGAACAAACATGCTGATAGACTGGCTACAATTGGAGCATATTTTGACTTAGATGTTTATGTTGAACAAAATAAAGATCAATCCCATATCAAGATCATTGTGAGACCTTCTATTCTAGATAATTAAGTGTCATTGCAAGTGTTTGAAAGTGATGAACACATTACACACTTCTTGAAAAATGAGGTAGGCTTCTCTTCAAGAAATCAAAAGAAGTTGCATGATCATTATGAAGAGTAGATTATATAGCTAAAGACAAAATAAATACCCAAGGGGCTGATTACCTTGGAGAGTGTCTTCAATGAGGATGATCAAAATAAAAACCAAAGAATGAGCATGCCAACAAAAGAAGAGAACTATGAGAGAGTTCTGATTTTCAAGGACAAACTTTTGAAGATTGACAAGGCTTATTTTCAGCTGAAAAGGCAAGATTTTATTGCATTATGCAAAGAGTTTCATGACATCTTTACTTGGAAATAAAAGGACTTGAAGGGCTTCGACCCAAGTCTAGCTCATCACACTATTGAGTTAGAGCATGGAGCTAAACCGATAAGACAAAAACAAAGGCCTATCATCTCTAAGGTAGAAGAACTCATGAAGAAAGAGCTGACCAAATTAATTGAGTCTAGGATTATCTTTCCTATCAAGCACTCAACTTGGGTAGCCAACCTTGTGTCGGTTCGAAAGAAGAATGGATAAATTATAATTTGTGTGATCTAAATAAAGTGTCTCTCAAGGATCATTACCCACTCCCTTTCATGGAACAAATTCTACAAGTTGTTTCAGGTTCTCAATGTTTCTCACTTCTTGATGGTTATTCAGGTTATAATCAAATATTGGTAAATGAAGGGGATCAATTCAAGATAGCCTTCACCACCAAGTGGGGGACCTTTGCCTACAAGAAGATGGCATTTGGTTTATCCAATGTTGGAGCTACATTTCAAAGGGCAATGGACATAGATTTCAAAGGTTTGATCAATAAATTTTTGCTTGTTTACCTTGATGATATAACCATTTTTTCAAAGGATGTTGCTGATCATATGGAACATCTAAGGCAAGTGTTTGAGAAGTGTAGAGAGTATGGCATATCCCTCAATCCAAAGAAGTGCATCTTCACTGTCCATGAAGGCAAGATTTTGGGTCATGTTATTTCAAAAGAAGGCTTATCTGTTGACCCCAAAAGGATTGAAGCTATTATAGGCTTGTCTTTTCCTCAACACAAGAAAGGGATGTAAAGTTTCTTGAGAAAAGTAAACTTTGTAAGGATGTTTATCTTAAACTTTGCAACTGTGATAAAGCCTATCATAGCCATGCTAAAAAAGAACCAAGTTTATACTTGGACAAACGAAGGTAAAGGCAACTTTGAGGCAATCAAGCAAGCAATTGCAGCATCTCCCACTCTCTTAAATATGAATTTTTATAAGGATTTCATTCTTTATAATTTTTCTAACCTTGACACAATCTCATACATGCTTATGCAAAAGAATGACAAGGATGTTGGGTAGCTAATTGCTTTCTTCAACCAAGACTTAAAAGACTATGAAGTGAGATATTATTTTGTTGAGAAGCAAGCTTTAATCATCATTAGAGGCTTAGAAAATTTCAAGCATATGGTTTATAACAACAAGATCCATGTCATGGTCTCCCATCCTAGCACCAAGGAGTTTCTCCTAAGCAGGGATCTCAATGAGAAGAGAACTGGATGGATCATAAAGGTGATGGAATATGACATTAACATCAAGGTAACCAGCGTAGTAAGAGGAAGAGGTTTATGTGAGCACTTAATATTTGAATTTTAAAAGCCAAAAGAGTAAGCCTTGGTGAATCAAGTTCAAGACCAGCCAGCTGATCAAATTCAGAATCAAGGTTGGACACAAGATATCATTGGTTTTCATCAAAATGGTGAGTGTCCCAATGGATTGAACAAATCTCAAAGAAGTTATTTTAGGCTACATGATATTCCTTATTGTCTTGTGGATGGCATTCTCTTTAATAATGATGTGAGCAATGTGTTGCTAAGACACATTAACAATGACAAATTTGATATGCTACTAGAAAAGTTCCATAATGGTGCAGATGGTGGTCACTTTCTCCTTGAACAATAGCTGCAAAAATAATGAGAGTTGGTTACTATTGGCCTAGTATTTTTAATAACCATTATCATTACTCTAAGGTTTGTCCTCAATGTACTTTCTTTGTTGGAAAACAAAATCTTGCTGCCCTTCCATTGAATCCTATCCAATTGGACCAACCTATCATGCAATGGGGCCTTGACTTCATTGTCATGATCAACCCTCCATCAAGTGCTGGACACAAATGGATATTGACTGCTATAGACTAATTTACAATATGGGTAGAGGTTGTTGGTTTGAAGGAAGCAAATGAAAAATTCCATCTTGAAATTCTATGATAGCATTATAATAAGGTTTGGAGCTCCTCATGTCATCATCTCAAATAATACACTTGATTTCATCAGTGCTAAAACTTTTGATTGGGCAACAAAGAGTGGAGTTCATTTGAGTACCTCATCCAACTACTACCCTCAAGGTAATGGATTGGCTGAGTCTACCAACAAGAACCTCATCAAGATCATCAAGAGGATGTTGGAAACCAATCAAAGAACATGGCATAGCAAGTTGAAGATAGCCTTATGGGAAGACATAATCACTCTTAAGAAGTCAATTGGTTATTTTCCCTTTGTACTTGTCTATGGGAGAGAAGCTAGGCTATCCATATCACAAGAGCTCCCTACCTTGGAACTTGCACAACAATTGAAATTAATTGAAAACACTCTCATGGAGGTCAGATTGATAGAATTAATGCAACTACAAGAGGCAAAAGATGATGCACACAAAGCTTTGAAACACCATCAAGTTCTCATGAAGAAATCCTTTGACAAGAGGGCAAGGGCAAGAGTGTTCAAAGAAGGTGACTTGGTCTTGAAATGGGATGAAGATAGAGTAGAACCAGGCAAACATACAAAGTTTGATACTTTGTGGAGTGGTCCTTACATCATCAATAAGTGCAAGAAAAGAAACTCCTTTTAGCTATCCAAAATGTATGGAGAAGAGCTACCTATTCAAGTGAATGAAATCCATTTGAAGCCTTGCTTTTGAACCTTACTGGCCATGTCTTGTATATACCTTGTTTTGGTGTGTTTCCTTTTTTATGTTTATTCTACCTAAGTGCTTTGGAGCATAGTGTTTCCCTTTCTGGTGTTTTTTTTTTTTTTTTTTGGTTGTGCATGTGTCTCTCCAGCTTGTGTGTTTGGCCATGGGTTGCTCTTTCAACTCTTGTTCACCTTACATGATTCCATGTCCAATGGAAGGATTTAGGTGATTGGTCTTATGACATAGCAGGCATGTCTCCCCTAAAAATTTCTAGAATGTTGACCATTTTTTGCATGACCAATTTGTGTTTTCCCTTTGGCTCTTTTCATTTCTCCCTTGCTCATTTTTTGAGTTTGGTCTCTTGCCTTGTTACTTGTCTTTTCCCTTCAACCTCTCTTGGTTCGAGCTCTTCTCTCTTGTTCTTTGTTATTTTCCTTTGCCTTCTTTGCCTTAGACCATCAGGATTCATTTTTCCCTAAAAGTGGGACTTTCTTGCCTCACCTTCTTCCAAAGTGTCCCTTTAAAATTTTTTGAAGAGCACTTTTCTTCTAAGTGACCCTTCGAAAAAGTTTTGAAGGGCACTTTTTAGCCCAAGTGTCCCTTCAGATTTTTTTGAAGGGCAATTTTATTCCAAGTGACCCTTTGAAAAAATTTTAAAGGGCACTTTTTAGCCTAAGTGTCCCTATGGACTTTGTCGAAGGGCACTTTTCTTCCAAGTGACTTTTCAAAAAAAATCCGAAGGGCACTTTTCTTGCCAAGTGTCCCTTTGGAATTTTTTGAAGGGCACTTTGTCTTTGGAGATGCC
Organism: Torreya grandis; assembly: GCA_037957365.1. NCBI lineage: Eukaryota > Viridiplantae > Streptophyta > Pinopsida > Cupressales > Taxaceae > Torreya > Torreya grandis. Next base: position 5,636,617 of record JARHVA010000006.1, read on the forward strand.
CTTCAGAAAAGTATTGAAGGGCCATTTCCTTTTGAAATGCCCTTCAGAATTTTTTTAAGGGACCTTGTGCCTTCCCCTAGAGTCCTTTGAGAAAATTTCTTGAAGGAACTAGTCATTGTCTTTCAAGGAAAATCCCCAAAAGAATTCCTTCAGACAAATTGTTCAAAGGAATTACTTTGAGAAAATTACCTAAAATAATAAACCTGACCTAATGGATCCCCATGATGTGCCTCAAGACATAAAATTTAATACAACCCACTATCCATTGGGGTACAAATATGACGTGCCACAGGATGTCAAATTCAGGGTGGCCAACTAGCCGTTGGGATTCAAAGACATGACATGCCACAAGATGTCAAATTTAAGGTGGCCAACTAGCCATTAAGGAGAAAGTAAGAAGTAAATTCACTTGGAAAACCCAAATGACTCTACAGTGTAAATTGGGTTTCCCAACAAGCTTTGCTTATGACTTTTATAAGTAGAACCAATCGAAGAACTTGAAGGACCAAGTAAGAAGTAAAGTCATTTGGAAAACCTGAATGCCTCTGTAGTGCAAATCAAGTTTCCTAACAAGATTTAATTATGAATTTTATAAGTAGAAGCAATCAAAGAACTTGAAGGAGCAATTAAGAAGTAAAGTCACTTGAAAAACCTAAACGACTCTGTAGTGTAAATCAGGTTTTCAAACAAGGCTTTGCTTACAAATTTTATAAGTAGAAGAAATCAAAGAACCTGAAAGGGCAAAGGTAGTGTAAATTAGGTTTCCCAATATGCTTGGCTTATAGGTTTATAAGTAAATCCATTCAGAAGGCCCGAATGGGTCTACAATGCAAAACATGGGAGCTTTCAGGAGGAATCTAAGGTTTACAGTAGCAATCCAAGCCATTTATCATGGAGGGTCATCTCACCATTGATTTTGTAGTGATCCTGGTCATTTTAAGAGGGTGAATCAAAGAGAAGGACAAACTCCAATTGAATGAGAGAACAATTGGAATCAATTGTATGAGGATGGTGACGGTAAACTATTTTGGAGGCTTCTATTTTGGCACCCAATATCTCTCTCTTCTCTCCCTCTTTTACTATAAATATGACCCTTGGGCTCTTGTTTTATCATCCACAGATAGTATGATGAAGCCCTGCTGGAATGTTTTGTCATTTTCTTCCCTTTGAGCAAAGAAGCATAAGTCTATTTTATTTCTAAGTTCTAGACATTTGCCTGGGCATGCAAGAGACACAGAGTGATAGCAAGTGATTTTTTATCCTTCTGTTCTCTATCCTTCATGATTTTGATAAAAGAGTTGATCCAATAGGTCATGTAGAGTGAATTCTAGTTGTGTGAGATTTTGCACATGTGTAACCCTTTTTTGGACTATATAGGTTGTCTTTTCCAGTTATTTACCTTGTGTGATCTCATTCATTTTGTCTTTACATTGAAATACTTATGTTGGAATCTTCTAGAGCTTGAGTTATAGACTATATTCTACTATATTATGCATAAGTATAGGGCATACATATGGATATTAATTCTTAGTGTATCACCATTTTAGACTAGGATTTTCATTTATGCAAACTTCTAACTCTTTTCACTCATACAAACTGGTTCAATAGTTTTATTGCATAAGAAGCTAATACAGGGAGCTAGCTCTTTCAACTTAGAGGTTTGTTTCCACGTATAGGCACACCCATTAGCCTATAAATGTCCCAACATTGCCCAAATGTGGAAGAGGCCTGAGCAACCCTCTTTTAGGGTGCAAGATTTGGAGACAACAATTACTATTAGCCAAAAATAGAACAAGAATGATAAGAATATATAAAATTATACAATAAATGTCAATGCCATGGTAACTTGAACCATGTGCCTTCACAACATATTCAACCTATCATATCCCCATTGCCATTCATGTTATGGGGCTTCAATATGATCAATAAGATAAACCTAGAATATATAGGAGGCCACAAATTCATTATCACAACTACATAATATTTTACAAAGTGGGTAGAAGCCATCCCATTACAATGAACAAAGGGGGAGGATATTTGTCAATTTCTCATGACTAATATTATTTCCCGCTTCGATCTCCTAGCATCCATAATTATAAATAATGGAACCTTTTTCAAGAATAAAATAGTGAAAAAGTTATGTGCCAAATATAAAATCCAACACACATTCTCTACACCATACTACCCACAGGGTAATGTTGTTTCCAAATCTTGCACCCTAGAAGAGGGTTGTTCAGGGCTCCTCTAGATTTGGCAAATGTTGGGACATTTCTAGGCCTGTGAGTGTGCCTATAAGTGAAAATGAACCTCTAGGTTGAAAGGGCTAGTTACTTGTATTAGCTTTTGTGCAATAAAATTACTGAACCAGTTTGTATGAGTGAAAAGAGTCAGAAGTTTGAATAAATGAAAAGCCTATTCTAAGATGGTGATACACCAAGAATTAGTATCCACATGTATGCCCTATACTTATGTATAATCCAAAAAAATATAGTCTCTAAATTAAGATCTATAAGATTCCAACATAAGTATTTAAATCTAGAGATAAAATGAATGAGATCACACAAGGTAAATAACTGGGAAAAGACAACTTGTATACTCCAGAAAAAGGGTTACATATGTGCAAAATCTCATACAGCTAGAATGCACTCTACATGACTTATTGGATCAAATCTTTGCTCAAAAACATGAAGGATAGAGGACAAAAGGATAAAACATCACTTGTTGTCACTTTGTGTCTCTTTCATGCCTAGGCAAATGTCTAGAACTTAGAAATAAAATAGACTTATACTTCTTTTCTCAAAGGCAAGAAAATGGGAAAACATTCCAGTAGGGATTCACCGCACTATCTATGGATTATAAAACAAAATCCCAAGGGTCCTATTTATATAAAAAGAGGGAGAGAAGAGAGAACTCTTGTGCATGAAAATAGAAGCCTCCAAAATGGTTTACAATCACCATCCTGGTGAAACTAATTCTAGTTGTTCTCTCATTCAGTTGGAGTTTGTCCTTCTCTTTGATTCACCCTCTTAAAATGACCAAGATCATTGCAAAATCAATGGTGAGATGACCCTCCATAAGAAATGGCTCAGATCATTGCTACGAACCTTAGATTCTTCCTGAGAGCTCCCACATTTTGCACTGTAAACCCATTTGGGTTTTCCAAGTGACTTTACTTCTACTTGCTTCTTCAAGCTCTTTGATTGCTTCTACTTTTAAAATTCATAAGCAAATCTCTTTTGAAAAGCATAAAGTATTGTCTCTTCCTTTTCAGGCTTTTCAATTGCTTTTACTAGTAAAAGTCATAATCAAAGCTCTTTGGGAAATTTGATTTGCACTATCTTTACTTAAGACCCTGCTAGGTTCTATGAATGGATTTACACCTTGCTTGAAGACTTTAGTCATGAATTTGACATCCTATAGCACGTTATCTTTGAATCCCAATGGCTAGTTGGCCACCTTGAATTTGACATCTTTCGGCATGTCATCTTTGAATCCCAATGACTAGTTGGTTGTATTAAACTTGATGTCTTATGGCACGTCATAGGGATCCATTGGGTCAAGTTTATGTTTTGGGTAATTTTATCGAATTAATTCCTTTGGAGAATTTGTTTGAAAGAATTTTCTCAAGGATTTTCCCCAAAAGGCAATGGCTAGTTTCTTCAAGAAATTTTCTCGAAGAACACTTGGGAAAGTGTCCTTTTTAAAAATTTTGAAGGACACTTGGGGAAGGCACAGGGTCCCTTCAGAAAATTTTGAAGGGCATTTTCAAAGGAAATGTCCCTTCAAAACTTTTTCTAAGGGAATTTCCAAAGACAAAGTACCCTTTAGAAAAGTATGAAGGGTCGCTTGGGAAGAAAAGTGCCCTTTGGAACTTTTTTTAAGGGTCACTTAGACAACAAAGTGCCCTTAGATTTTTTTTGAAGGGACACTTGGGCTAAAAAGTGCCCTTCGAAACTTTTTTGAAGGGTCACTTGGAAGAAAAATGCCCTTTGAAAAAGTCTGAAGGGACACTTGGGAAGAAAAGTGCCCTTAAGAACTTTTTCAAACGGTCACTTAGAAAGAAAAGTGCCCTTCAAAAAAGTTCAAAGGGACACTTGGGAAAACAAAGTGCCCTTCAAATTTTTTTGAAGGGACACTTGGGGGGGAACATTATCAAGACCGTTTTGGGTTTTTCGATTGCTTTTGCTTATAAAGCAATTTAAGACTTGCTCCTTGGAAAACTTGACGTCCTTGCAAACCCATATAACTTCTACTCATGAAACTTTTATAAGTTGAGTCATTCAAAGAACCTAACTTGGTCTTGAGGAGTAGTTCGGGTTTATGAGAGGCTAAGATTTGACTTGTGAAGAACTCGACATAAACTATAATAGAGATAAAACACTTTAGCCTCCTTGACTTGCAATTTTGGACCTCTGAAATGCCCTATTCTTGCAACTATTAATCAGCTCTCCATGAAAATGGTTGAACAAATTGTACTAAGGTGAAATTTGGTCAACAAGTAATGGTCAAGCAGAGGTAATGAACAAGATAATCAATAGTATTCTTAGTAAAATAGCTACCAAATTTGGTAATGACTAGCATAATCAACTCCTCTATGCACTTTGGGCTTACCACACTAGCATACATACACCAATAGGATCTACTCTTTATTCACTTGTATATGGCACAAAATTTGTTATCCCATTCGAATTGGAAATCCCATATTTATGAGTATATTTAAAAGGACTCATCACAGGTGATCAATACAAAGAGTGACATATCCACAAATTAGAACAGTTGGATCACACATGTATCCAAGTTGTAGAACATCTTGGAGCTTATCATAAGTGAATCTAGAAAACCTAAAATAACAAAGTCCATAACAGGTAATTCAAAATCGATGATTTGGTCTTAAAATAAAATCTCAAAAATGTTGGACCATACATCATCACAAAAAAGCTTAGCCTGAAAGTATGTCATATAGCTTCACTTGATGGTAAGGCAATCAAAAATCTATTAAATGTCATGCATCTAAGGGGATTCTACATACAAATAATGCACTAGTCATTATCATTTTACTTGTACATACTTGCTTCTCTCTTGTTCCATGTACATAGTTAATTTTCATTTGCTTGTACATAGCTTATATCCAAAAAATAAAAAAACAATATAACATGTCAAAATACAAAAACATTCAAATATTACTCATAAAACACAAAATTTATAGATTGTATGCATTGTTATGTTTACATTTCTACTACTTGTTAAATATTGCATATGTTAGCTATCTTATTATAGTTGGTTTTATCATACATATATGATTCACTTATTCTTGTTGAGTGCTTGTAGATTACATATAGGACTCTGGTCCACTACATTGATCTAAAATTTCTATCATCTACCCACTGAGGGCATATACACCGATCCAAGTTTATTTATTTGATACATTCACCTACTCGGGGGCATACCCAACATAGTTGCTACTACAAGGTTTTATCCTTACATACTATACCTTCCATTTTATACATTGGTGTATCTTGATATAAATCATTACTACTCATTTCTCATATTTTTTTGACTATCACTAGTTTAGACTCAGTATATGTACTTCCTATAATTTATACATATTTGTACTACATACTTATACATGCTCTCATTTATAGATTTTCTAGTTTATACTTGATTATCTTTCTTATGCTTATTCCATTTCGATGGAATTTGAATATGCCATTTCTCTATAGCTCTATGCTAATTCTATGTATGTATGCCTTGGACATGTGCTCATATCCCTTGTGTGCGTTTTCCTGATTGTATATGCAGACATTTGAACATGTCCTTCTATGTGGCTCTAAGATAAATTGCTTGTTGTTTGCATATGTGGATATTTGAACATGTCCTTGTATGTCTTCCATTTTCAGATTTAGTGACATGTGCCCATGTCCCTTGTATTGTGGTGTTTGTCCTACTTTTACATTCCTCATGTGTTTTATATATATGCTTTCTTATATGTATCTTCACCATGACACTGTGTTTTATATATATGCTTTCTTATATGTATCTTCACCATGACACTTGTCTTTGCTTGTTACACACACCAATTTTTGATGCCATAAGGGACTTCATGCATCTACCCTTCCTACTTAGGTGTCGTGATGGACATCATGCCCCATCCCCTAGCTAGATACTCAAATTTATTGCTATACACATTGATTACATATATCTTAACACCCTTATGCAATGATAAATTACAACACACATCTTGCATTACCTACTTATGCTCATATTATTTTACATTTTGATTTTATGTTTGCACATTGTATTAGGTTGACATGTAATTATCATATATATGCTATGGATAACACTATTTACAGAGCTACGTCTTTTGAGGACAATTCTTACATAGATTCCACAACTACCCTTTAAAATGAGGGAATTTAAAGGGGTTTGTCATAGAGATCAGGCTCCTACATTGTTATTCATAGATTATTTTTAGCACATAGGCTCAGTTTTAGAAATCAGACACAAGTCAGACATAGGAAAAAATAGGGACTCAAAAAGCAGTTTAGATTACCTAGATTTCAAACTAGATAGACATTAGTGCCTAGATTGAGACACTAATACCACAAGGTGCTCTTGTCCACTACATTGCACTATTATCTAGTAGCTCTAGCTTTAGGACAATCTAGATTATCTAGAATAGTACACCAATTATAATACAAATTTACACAGGAATGGTCACATGTTTGATAGTTATGTTTAGATTTTGCTTAGATTCATATCGGTTGCTTAAATTTGGGGGAATCATGCACAACATGATCACTCCCACATTCAATTTAGATACACAAATATAGTTATTACATAATTAGTTTGAAATTAGTATACTTAGATATTAGATTAGGGGCATGTGCATGATGCATAGTTTTCATATGCTCAGTTACACATAGTTTAATTAGATGCAATGACAAACTCCATGTCATTATCTACATTATATACACTTGCTATCATATTCCAGGTTGTCACCAGCTTCATGCCTTACTCCATCTTTAGTGGTTGGCATTCTTGAGTGGCCCAGATCTTCCTAATGTACTCAAGTGGCTACACAACCAACATACATAGTTAGATATACCTAATTATATACTTTCATCACTTTACATAGTTTAGTTTGAGATGCATCCACTTCACATAGGTGGGAAATGATGGACTCATAACCTACTTGAGTTCTTGAGCCACCCATATTAGAGGTTAAACACCTTATGGTCTTATCCAATCCATTCATAAATCATGATCCAATGATTAGGGGTGGACAATGATGGAGTAAAAACTAGATTGAGTTCTCAAGCCACCCATAAATGAGGAATGAGCAAGTTATCAACCCAGTCCAAGTTATTCAATGATTTGATCATTATGTACAATCACACACATAGGTTGTCACCAAGTTCATGCATTAGATTGCATACCTAATGAGGTGTATTCATCCCTTAATCTTTCCTCATCTTTACTCAGTTACTTTATTCAACATAATCTTTTGTTTTTGATAATCTCTTAATTAAGGACTGATTTTTGCATCTTTCAGTAAAGGTCATTGATTTGGATCATATTTCACATATGCAGACCCAACTTCACATACTCATACTCATCTACATGGGATTCACTTCTTAGGTAAGTCCAGGTATGCTTCTTTTTCCTTTATTCTAGTCATTTCACTTCGATACATTTTTAGCATAAAGGGGGGCAAATGTAATCACCTAAAAGCAATATTTAGATGCTAAGAGTGCTGCTTGAGATATATTATTTCTATCTTATCCCTATACCTATCATAGAGCCTTTACCACACTTTTTTAGCCGTTATGCAAACCATAAACATCTACAATTAGCTCAAACATAGTCCCAGGATAACTTTCTTAGATCTCAACCTAGTGTGCCCAAGAGTTTGCCAGCTGGACACTAGCACCACATTAAGGACACTAGAGACATATGGTGCTAATGTCTCCAACTTGCCATTAGTGTCCCTTTCCCTAAATCTCCCAAATAGATATATTTCAAAATGTGTGCTCCTCCTAAGGTCAGCCTAAGTACATTTTATTATTTGCACAAGCTATAGATCTCTATAAATACAAGATAATTAACTTCTATAGACTATGGAAAATAGATTCAAAAACCTATCCAAATAAGAAACAAGTTAAGCAAAATTAAGGTATTTGATCCCTATTTTTCCCTACTTCTGCATACTACCATGTACAATTGCCCTAAGCCCAGATTTCAAATATTTAAAATCTAAACCACACTCAAGGCATTCAAGACGACTCTCATTTTATCATTCACTTACACTCACACCAAGCACTAGGTGGGATAATTACATCGAGATCGATCTCTCTTCAAAGTAATGGCATGTAGGAAACTCTCTTTATAGAGGGGTGTTGAGGATATCCAACTTATTTTACTAACAAACACACATTTATTGCTCATGACATATTTACAAGGAGGATTAGGTTTTAAACACTAAGTCAAATATTCCAGGCAGAATACAGATTTCCATATTTCATGCATGTAGGAATAAAACCAAAAACACAGGCACAGGTGCTCCTAAAAAATATGAAAAATCCTATGAAGGGGACACTAGCAGCATTTTGAGGACACTAGAGCAACATGACACTACTATCTAGATGGGGCACTACTGTCCAGTGAAGAATCAGACCTAGGGACCCTGTAGATGACACTCAGACCTGTCTAGAACCCAGTTTTCAAAACCCAAATCTTCTATGCCAGTCATTTTATAGATAAGTCTCTATTTACTTATATTTATTACTATTTTTAGAAAGTCAAAACAAGTCAAAAGATATAACAAATCAATGGTTAATTATTGCATATTATTTTATTGATTTAGACAACTCGACCCTTTAATCTAACTTAGGATTTGCATAGCCAAAACCTTAAAAGGTTAAATCACATTTGTATTCCTCATTTAAAGAGCTTAATGAGAGATACTACAATTTAGTGTTTCTTCATTTTTGTATACTATTTCACCTTATTGAATTAAATTTGTGATTTTGAATCTTTATCTAGAGTTTATATATGTAATAAAGATTTTGGATTGTTTTTTTAATTTGACATGGATCTTAAGGTTTCCTAGCTGTCCACTTGTTTCTTCAAGCACTTTTATTGTAAAAATTATCTAAAAATCTTGAGAAGCCATTAAACCCTGGATATTGTGAAATGGTAACAAATTTATTGTTGGTCTTGTTCCCAAAGTTTGTCACTCATTTTTTGGGACAACACATGAACTATTTTTGGTCCTACAAGCCAAAATTACACTCTTCGCTTCTCAAAAATTGTTATGAGCCTTCAAATTCTCTATTTTTCAAACTTTTTTAGCTAAGGGACTCTACAAATACGTTTCTACAGACTCCACAGGATCAATTCTACAGACTCTGCAGGCCCATTTATACGGACTCTGTAGGAAGGAAACTACAGACTCTGTAAGAAGGAAACTACAGACTCTACAGGAAGGAAAATACGGACTCTACAGATAGGTTTCTACAGACTCTGTAGGCTAGATTATATGGACTCTTTCAAGGCTCAAGAGACTTGGAGAAATCTATGAACTCTACAGGCCCAGTTCTACGGACTCATTTCTACAGACTCAGTTCTACGAACTCAGTTCTATGGACTTCACAGGTTGATTTCTATGGACTCTACAGACTTAGTTCTACGAACTTCATAGGATTGAAAACTACAAACTCTGCAAGATTAAAAACTATGGACTCATTTCTATGGACTTCACAGGTTGAAATCTATAGACTCTGCAGGTTGGTTTCTCTTTTCTATGAACTTGTTTCTATGGAATTTGTAGGTAGGTTTCTACGGACTCTGCAGTAAATAAACAAGCTCTCAACACTTAGCCATTTTTCAAAAGTGATTTCAATTGGGAAGTTCAAAGGAAGGTCTTCCAAGAGCCCGAAGGATAAGTGCCCTTGCGGAGGGCACTAAGCTGCCAAAAGGACCTTCGCAACTTTTCTGAAAGGCAACTTTGGAGGTCAGAAAGCCCTTGCAAAGGGCAGGAGATGAGTGAAATAAACCGTTTCAAAGGTTGAAAGGGTAAGAATTCCTTCGAAAGGATTTATGTGCCAAAGTTGTTAAGGCAATTCCTTTGAACAAAAAGTCTGAAGGAATTCCTTCAGACTTTTGTCTGAAGGAATTCCTTCACACTTTTGTCTGAAGGAATTCCTTCACACTTTTGTCTGAAGGAATCTGCCTGAATGAGAAATCCTGATGGCAAGCGGGAAAGACACGAAGGAACATTTCATTCGGACAAAATGTTAGAAGCAATTCCTTCAGACATTTTGTCTGAAGTAATTAGGAGCCTGAAGAAGCCTGAAGATCGCCTGAAGGCCATCCAAAGGACCCCGAGGGTTAGGTACCCTTACGGGGGGCTCTCACTGAAGAATGAACTGTTTCTCAAGACCCCAAAGGGTAGGTCCCCTCTGGGAAGGATCAAATGACAAATATAAAAGAATTGACAAGGAGGAAGATGGGCTTGTAAACGTCAAAGTCAGACAACCAACTAGCCATTAGCTTTCAAATGATGATGGGCCTAAAGACATCAAATTTGTGGCAATGAAATAGTTGTTGATCTTTGCAGGCTTAAGCACAAACCTGAATGCATTCAAAGGCCTTAAGGCCAAGGCCAAAAGGAAGAACCACGAAGAGAGAGAACTGAAAGAGCCAGCAAGGCCGAGGATATAGCCCTAAGAGCTCAAATGCCAAGAAAAGACAAAACCAAAAGAGGGAAAAGATAGCCCAAGGGCTCAAATCACAACAAAAATAGGGAAAGGTCAAAATATCTACATAGAAGTTATTCTAGTAGGTGGAACGGTCCACAAAAAAGATATTTTAGCTTGCAAACATTGAAGGCATGGCTTGTTTCTCTCCCTTGGAGTAAAGGCAAAGTAGACAGCTGCACAGACAGTAGGAGACAGATCAGATGATCCAGGCCCAGGAGAAGACATGTGAAATGAAGTGGCACACCACAGTTAAGGCAGTTGCCATATTTTCAGCATGGTCCTTTGACAAAATTGAAGATGCATTTAAAGCATTGAATGCAACATGGGTCGCTCTAAGGAACAAAACACCAAGATTTTTTGGGAGGCTATATATTGTAAATCCCTTTTTTTTGCAAGGGAGATCTTTTTTATTAAAAGAAGCAAAACTCTGCCAAAATTGAGAGGCCATTACTGAGACTTTGAGCTCAAATTATTGATCATATTTCTTTGTTTTGAATGAGAAAGCAAGTTAATTTCAGACTTTGTGCTTTTATAGCTTATGTCATTTAGGGTATGGTTCTTATGTCTGCTTCTTGAATGTGTTCTTATCCATTTGAATGAAATAAGCAAAACTAGTGGAAATAATCATGGAGGTGTCCTGAAGCCAACTGTAGGAAGACTTTGTGCTGTTTACAATTGCCTTTAGTGTGTTTATCTATTTTTTATTTCTGTGTAAAGGACCTTGGGATGATTTTGTGCCCTCATTGTCCTTTGTATCTCACTCTTTGGGCAGCTGAGGTGGAGACTTTGTGCTACATCTCATTTTGTTGGTTATTGCACCCTGTTATCAGTTACTTGTCACTACCTGAAAGAACTCTTGGTATTTCCTGCAAGACCACTTCTAAAAGAAGAAAAGTGCCTTCAGTGTCTTCACCAGGATTTCTCCTTTGTTTGTGAGTATCATCTCTAAAAAAAGAGAGATGGATGGTGATACCCTACCCCTGAGTGTTATTTTTTGAATATATTTATAGTATATAGCCCCTTCATACTTATAGGGAACCTCCCCTTGATGAGAGGAGAGATTTGTCCCCTTTTGATTTGGTAAACCTGCACACTAAGCTGACCAATTTCCATATGATGTGGTTGATCAGAATTATTTTGCTCATCAGTTAGCTGATTGATAAAATATTCACCCAACAGGTCTTTTCATCAACAACATTTGTTGTGGTGGTCATCGATAATTACCTTTCATAAGGTTCCTTTGTTGAAGTGCCTTCGGTGCATGCCCTTAAGTTTTTCAAATGGGGTATTTACACTATTCAAGACATATTATTCATATCCACACATTCTTAGCTTTCTTGGCCCAAGGAAAAATCCAAGTATAATGTTCAAAATTCAAACTAGGAGTCCTTTTAGGAGGTTATTGATGTCGTCCATGCATAAAATTTACATAAAATTGATAAGTTCCCTCAAACCCTAGTGGACAGACTTGAATGGTATGTCAAAACTTATTTCCTCAACTAAACTCCCAGTAAGGGATACCAGTAGCTTCCTCCTCAAATACCCATGTTTCAAAAACTCAACGAAAGATAATCTCTCCAGTTCCCTACTTATGCTTGGGTAAGGAGGTTCCAGACCATATGGAATATTATTCTTGAGCCCAAGCTTTCACCCTGTTGACCATTTTCAATAACCATGGAGGGGTACCACCTAAGCTCAGTTATTCAAGGTTTTAAATTTTAGTTGGAGTTTATAAAAATGGCTAAGTCTTTTGACTTAGCATTTTTAAAATAAAGGTCGGTCTTTGCACCTTTTACAAAATTTAGATAGAGTTTTTGTTTGGAGTTTTTATTGCAAATAAAAGTTCTAAAGGCTAAAATGAAATTAAGGTTCTTTGAATGGAGAAATGTCAAAGACAAATGTTCTAAATTTTTAAGAAAAATTCAAGAAAAATGTTTCAAAGAAGTGTCAATTTTTTTTTCTGAATGCGAATTCCAAAGACCAAATTCTAGGGTTAAAATTACGAAGGCAGGGACCCAAACAAATCTTGCGAAGACCAAGTTGTGATTAAAAGTTCCAAAAATAGAAAATCTAAAGACTGAAGTCTTCATAATTTTGTAAGTGCAAGGATTCATGGCACAATTTGTACATGAAAACCGTGTGTGCAAGGTTTCAAGGCTTCACACAGTGATAAGAGGAAAATGTAGAGCGCATATTCAAATTATAAAAATGCACCCAAAATCTTCATTCATTTTGCATGCTCTTTTTCTCAAAAGTCTCCCACACCAAATTTTAAAGACTTGAGCTCGATCATGGAAGTTAGCATCTATGATCCCATCATCCACAAGCTATGTACCTTCCTCTATGTATATCAGCACTCATTCTATTATGTAAACTTCCGTGTGTACTCTTTTCACAAAACATAATCAAGTATTAAACCATGTACAGATCAAGGTGCATAGTGAGCACACACTTAAATGAAAGAATTTAGAAGTGTGAAGATTAATCAGGTTACAAAGACTAAAATAGGACCTTCACCCTCCTTTCATGCAAGCTCTCCACATGCCACATGTGTAGAACCTAGTAAGGTCCCAAGCATGCACTATCTAGTGCATAGATAATTCCTAAGGGCATAGGGCACAGATTTACACTTCACACACAAGATGACAAAAAAAATTAAATGAACCTATATAAATTTTGCATCAATAAATGAACCTAGATGGATTGACAGGTGGTAATCAAGTACGGGAACTAGTTGTAGGTAGTTGGGCATTGAATGAAGCCATGTCAAAATAATTTAAAAGCAAAGGTGGTTGTCAAATGGTAGAGGATGACCACATGCCTCCCCTAATTGCCTAAGTATCCTTCATTTTGAGACACACACATGGATCCATGAGAATCCTTCCAACCACTTCCAGATTCAAATTCTTAGATAGAATTTAAGAAACATGGCTCTTAGTGAATTTTGTGTTGTAAGTTGGTCTTCATGATTGACCTAGAGCCTCGAGCGCCAACCTCTAAATTCAAGTTCTTATCTATCATCCTAAATAGAGAATTTATTGCACAAGATCTTATTTAGCCCTATAAAATCTCTGATTTTTATTTTATAAGGATCCCTCTCATATGTGTAACAAAGCTTTGCCCATTTGAGTTTATAATAATAACTTAGGCCTTAAAATTAATATGAATTGGACTAATTTCCATTCATGTTATGTACTTTGTGTGCACCTATGGTTGTTGATCTTTGTTTGTGGATGTCCATCCCTCTCATTAGTGTCCTCCTTTCACACCTCCACATGGAATTAGAATCCCCTATAGGTTGTACTCTATGTATCCACAAATCTATGTAGGCATTGTTTGTGGACTATTTGTCATCCCTCTCAATGTTGTGTTGTGTTCCCTTACCTGTATGTGAAACACTTATGCATTGGATGTTTGATTTTAAGGTTGTGTGTTTCATTCCCCTTTGTTTTATTATGCTACAAGAAAGTGAGGTGCTCACTCTATTATTGGTGCATCACCGCAGTTTCCTTTCATCAAATCTCTTACCTTATCTCTCCTTTTTACCTCAAAATATTTAGGTTTAACATTATTTGTATATTTCATTTATCTCTTACAATTCTATGAATTGGTCTTAAACTAGGTGCACTTAGAATAGAAGGAAGTCAACCTATTTTGGAGGTTCATCCCAAGGAGTGCAAGAGTCCCATGCCTTGGGGACGTTCCCATTATTGCAACAAGGCAACAAATGTTTTGCATGTGAAGGTGAGTTGAATACTTATATGCCCCATGTTGAATGATTTTGTGCTAAGCACTTGTGCTCCATGCCCACCAACAAATCCTCCTACATAACAGACCATCCATGGGTGCATGTTTTGAATGATAATAGTTTTTAGCATGCCTAGTGGGATCAAATATAAAGATTTAGCTAAGAGTTTCATGTTGTTATTAGTCAATAGTGTCAAGGACACTCTATAGAACACTTGACAACTCCAAGCATTTCTTATTTGCAAAAGATTATTCTTTCATCTATATTCCAAGATAGATGATATCATCTACAAGAGGTACTAATTTGCATTTCATTGAGATACTTGTGCCCTCTAGAATAATAAGAGTTAGAGTATCCTTGTCTCCAGTTAGGGGAACTAGTGATTCAATCCAAACTTCCCTAAGAGATTAATCTACCCCTCCTTTTCATAAATTTCCCCAACCTATAATAGGATTATTCCCTATTCCCTTCATGGTTGCATAGAGGAACTAGTTATTTATGCCCTTTAATGGGGTAGCCCATTGGTTCTAGCCTAGTACGATGACATCCTAGTCATATCCCTAAAAATATTGTCTTATTTTACTAGTGAAAATGCAACCTCCCATATAGAACATATTCAAGACATTGCAAATATCTACTCAGTTCACCACATCTTAGAAGATAATGTAGCAGTTAGGCTACTTGCCTCTTCCTTGCAAGGAAAGGCTCTCCAATGGTATCGAGGTTTGAGGTTGAACTCTATTCATAACTAGGATGAGTTAGGAGAGTGATTATGCCAATAGTTTGAAGATAGAAGTGACCACCTCTCTTTGATAGAGAAATTCACCACCATTAAGAGAGCCCCACATAAGATGATGGTTGATTTAAATTTTAGATTTTAGAGGGTCTGGGATAGAATATTACCTTTATGTAAGCCATCTCCAAATACTGCATTCTTATATTATTTGAAGGCTCTCAATAGTGATGTAGATGTAATGGTCCAATCCATGGGAGGAATTATGCTTCTCGATGCATATGAGGTTTTTGTTTACATAGATAATTATTTGATTCATGATAGAAAGATTACACCCAAACCTCTTATTCCCTTATTTCATGAGCCCCCATCCATGAGTCAACTTTCCTCACCTTTTATTCCAACCCTAGTGCCTGTCCCTATTGTAACTAGATCTCCTACTCCATCGACTACACCTTTGAGTGAGTTACACGAAGTTAAATCATTATTACAAAGCTTTGGAAATTAGCTAGTGGCACTCAAAACACATCAAGTGTAGAATTCCAAGCCTTATCAATCTTTTAACTAGCCATATCAATCAAATAGGCCTCCCTATCAAGGTGGCATGTATACCTAAAACCAACTTCCATATAATAGACTGACCTATGCACAAAACTCCAATGCCATCACTACTTCAAGATCCCTCATGACCATGTAGAACAATATGGCTCAAGACTATGAATCATGTGTTTCATGTAATCAACACATAATTAGGTCACTTGTGTGAATGGAACCTTGAATCAAGTGATCATGGTATAGATTATGTCATAGTCTCAGGCACAATCAAATTTCATAGTTCTACAAAGGGAGGAAACTCTAGTGCAAGCACAAGAACAAAATGAATCCAATATTGTAAAATAGTAGGAAGGTGACTGCGCTTACATAAGTCAAAGTGAGATCCCAAACTTGGGAAGAAACCTAGTTGCTTTTAACACAAGGTTTAGAAATAGAGTAATGGTGGAGGAATTATCTTCTTCAACACCTTCAACTTTTGTGCCCTAAGTCAAGTGTGCAGATACCTAATTTAAAACACCTGTGCAACCTTTGGTGCACACAAAGTAGGTTGCATAGAAAGAGAGTCAGCCTCAGACTAGTGTGTAAGTGCAAGAATAGGCTACTATTCAAAAATTGTAGACAAAGGGACCCCAAATCCCCTTTAACATAGTCGAGCAAATGAAGAATACAATCCTAAATGTAACAATATGGGATGATCTTGTTATTCCTTCTCAAAGGAATTTACTGCAAGATGCTCTAAATAATTTCTAGCATGAGAGCTATCACAAACTATGCATGTTGTCTCTATGAGCCTATGTAAACCAAAGGAGGAGGAAGCGCACATAAGTGATGAGTTGACTACATTCTACATTTCTATGATTATTGATAAGCATTTAGTATATAACTACATGATAGACTCAAGTGTGATAAACTTGATGATGTTGAAGAAGATTGCAGACACATTGGCTCCATTGCATAAGACATCACAATCATTGATCTTACACCTACTTTATTACATGTATTTCTCAATATTTCACAGCTAAGATGGGTGGATACCTATCATCGGATTGGTCCCACATGATACTCTAAACCAGATACGGGACCAATCGGGTGACCATCAAGACTGAACCTATCTTCAGAAGTCATGTGGAGTCATACTCTCCTAGCCAAGTTGAATGCACAATATTCAAAATTAAGAGGATAACTCAGTCCTCCATGAGGCTACCAAACCCCTTGAAGAGGTATTGAATGACTTACTAGATGAATAGGCATGTGAGCATCATGAGTGTGACCCATATAACAATGTGGAAGAGATGGAACTAGGAACTTACTGCATTCTTGAAGAGAACCCAATATTTCTTGATCTTATGAAGGCATAAGAGGATCCTAAAAGCATATGGTAGTTATATTTTGATGGTTCTCGTAGTAAAAATGGTGTTGGAGCTAGTGTTGTATTAGTCTCACCTTAGAAGAAGAGATATTTCCGTGTATTCAAGTTTCAGTTTAGCTACACAAATAATATTATTGAGTAAGAGGCATTGATTCAAGGTCTCCAATTGGTGAAGAAGAATGGATCAAATCATTGCATGCATTTGGAGATAGCAAACTAGTTGTGAACCAAGTCTGGGCACAGAACATGTCCAAGAACAACTTGTTAAAATATTACAAGCACAGAGTATGGGAAATAATTGAATTATTCGATGCCTTCAATATATGTTCCATACCAAGGGCACAAAATGATGATGCCGATAGAATCATTACCATAGTGTGCACTATGGCATCTCATGTGATGTAAGGAAGGAGTCTAAATAGATTGTAAAGATCATGGTCAGACCGGTAGTCCCATATAACGTAAAAAATTGGTAGGTGTTTAAGAGTGATGAAGAGATTATCAACTTATTATAGGATGAATTGGATTTCAATGCCATGAACCAAGTGTTGATTCAACCCCAATATGAGGAGAAACTCATTCAATTGAAGGGAAACAAGCTACCTAGGGGATTTATTATGCAAGAAAGCATCTTCAACTCTGATGACTAGCTCAAAGGTGAGAAGTGAAACTGACAGTCAAAGAAGATATCATTGCACAAGTGACCATCTATGATGGCAGTGTCTTGAAGGTAGGTAAGATATGCTCCCCATATGAAATCAAAATACTCATTGAGCTTAACATAAGGTATGATTATATCTTTTCATGGAGCTATAAAGACCACAAGGGCTTTGATCTAAGGTTAGCTAAACATACCATTGAGCTCGACCCCAAAACAAAGCCATTTAGGCAAAATCAAAGGTTAGTCAATCCTAAACTCGAGCCTTTAATGAATAATGAGCTCTCAAAACTCATCAAATCCAATATAATATTTCCAATCAAGCACTCTTCATGGGTGGCCAAACTGGTCCTGGTGTGGAAGATGAGTGGAGAAATCTAACTGTGCATAGAATTCAGGGATTTGAACAATATGTTCCTCAAGGATCACTACCCCCTTCTACCAATGGATAAAATCCTACAAATAATCATAGGCACAAAGATATTATCATTGATGGATGGTTATTTAGGCTATACTAGATACTTGTCTAGGAGTGTGATCACTTTAAGACTGCATTCACTACTAAGTGGTCCACCTTCACATATCAAAGGATGCCTTTCGAATTGACAAACATAGGAGTGACCTTTCAAATATCCATGGATATGGCATTCAAGGGACTTATCAACAAAATTTTCTTGGTCTACCTTTACGATATAACTATTTTTTCTAAATGCATATAAGATCACTTGGGTCATTTAGAGAAAGTCTTTTAAAGGTGTTAGGAGTTTGGGATCTCTATGAACCCAAATAAGTGCATGTTTTTAATCTATGAAGGTAATTTTCTCGGGTATGTCATCTCCAAAGATGAACTCATAATTTATCCAGAGTGAGTCAAGGCCATCTTGTCCCTCCCTCTCCCAACTCACAAAAAGAGTCTTCAAAGATTCTTGGGAAGAATAAATTTTGTTAGGAGGTTCATTCCGAAATTTGCTACTCTAATCAAGCCCCTCACAACAATGTTCAAGAAAGATTTTATATTCAGCTAGACCCCAAAATGCAAAAATCAGCTTTGAGGCCATCAAGTTAACTTTCACACAAGATCCCACCTTGATCAACCCAAATCACGGTAAGGATTTTATCCTTTATGCATTTTGTAGAGCTGAAGGCATCTCATCCATTCCTACACAACAAAATAATGATCATATGGAGCATCCTATTGCTTTCTTTAGCTAGGCACTCAAGGATTATGTGCTTCATTATATCTTTTTGGAGAAACATGCCTTCACAATCATAAGGGCACTTAAGAAGTTTAGACACGGGCTCTCCAACAATAGGATCCAGCTCACGGTCATGCACATAGGTGTAAAAAAGTTTTTGATTAGTAGGTACATCAATGAGAAGAGAGCCAATTAGATCATGAAGGTGATGGAGTATGACATATATATCCAAGTCATTGAGCTGGCGTGAGGGAAAGGATTGTGTGAGCAACTAGTATAAAATGTGAAAATGTAAATTGTGCAACTCTTGCAGTATGCAAAAACCAACCAGAAGATCAAGGCATCCCAACAAGCTAGACTGAGAATATGAGGGCCTTCCTTTAAAGTGGCACGTACCTGCCTAACTTGAATAAATCCCAAGATAAATGATTTAGGTTAAAATCCATTCCTTACTTGTTTATTGATGGTGCACTTTTCAGAGGAGACATCAACGGAATTATATTAAGGTGCATAGAGTATGATCAGGTGAACAAGATTCTTAAAGATTTCTATGATAGGTCATTAAGAGGCCATTATTCACCAAAGACCACTACTATGAAAATCATTCGAGCTGGATATTATTGGCCAACTCTATTCAGGGATGTAAACACATGGGTGCAAGTTTGTAAGAAGTGTTCCTTCTTTGTATGGAAACAGAGATTTTCAACTCTACCTCTGTATCCAATACAAGATGATAAACCCTTTGTGCAGTTTGTGTAGTGGGGCCTGGACATTGGCATGATAAATCAATCATCGAGCATTGGGCATAAATAGATCCTCATGGCCACAGATTACTTCACAAGGTGGATGGAGGTGGTATCTCTCAAAGAAGATAACAAGGTGTTGATTCTATATTTCTATGAGAGCATTATAACCAAATTTAGTGTTCCAACCACCAATATGGGTAGATGCACAAAGTTGGGGGACAAAAAAAATGACACAATAAAAAATACAAACCATTTTCTGTAAAGGGTGTACGCCTTTTTAAAAAAAAAAACCAATGCAAAATTAAGATAGGGTCGGCCATTAAAGGTTTGGGATTTATTCTTAAGTATTGACTGGAATGGAATTTGAAAAACTAACTTCTAAATGGTAACTCCTATAGTTCAATAATCAATTTCAGAAGATGTTGAGTGGCTCTAATTTGTTATATTTAGTAAAATAAATTTAAAGTATAAGAATATAAAATTAAATGTAAACTTATACTTAAGCATAAATCCCAAGCCTTTAAGCATAAAATATAAATTATAAGCCCTAAATCTTAATCCCTAAACCATAATACTAAAACTTGAACCCTAAATGCTAATCCCTATACACTAAACCCTAAAATTATAAATCCTAAACCTCTATTCATAAACCATAATTTTGAGTTATCACCTATATAGAGAAAGGAGAGGGGGCATTGGCTAAGCCATATCTTGAAAGGATAGGGGTCATTTTAACCTATATAGAGAAAGAAGTGACTAGGGATATTCGTGTAAATGACTTGAAGGTGGATTCAAGATGAATTCCTAATAATTTGTGGGTTTTTTAATCAATGGGTCTATCAAGATGCATAAATGGCTAGCCTGTAGCATTCAACCTATACCATACATATAATAATGATACAGTCATTCAAACATTACATCTACCCCATACCTATTACTACATGTAGGTATGTTTTCACTCATATGTGACATATTCCTATATTCACAATACAGTCACTCATACCAGACACAAATGTAGCTAATCACCTTATTACACTCCATTTACACCTAAGCCATTAACCCTAAAACCCAAATCCCAAACCCTAAACATTATAAACCCTAAATTTTGAGCCCTAAACCTAAACCCTAAGCACCATAAACCTTGAAAACTTAACCCTAATACATTATCCCTAAACCCAAAACAATAATACCTAAACCCCAAAACCAAGACCCTAAACATAGAACCTTAAAACCTTAAACCTTAGACTTTATACCCTAGACCCTAAGCCCTAAAACCTAAACTTTAAGCCCTTAACCATAAATCCCAAACCATAAGCCTAAAATCCTAAATCCTAAACAATAAACCACAAAACCTTAGCCTTATAGGTCCTTAATATTAAACACTAAACCTTAAACACAAAATTCAAAATCATGAACCTTAAACCCTAAACACCAAACCCCAAACCCCAAACCCTAAACCCAAAACCTTGACCCCTAAACTCTTAACACTAAACCCTAATCTTGAAACCCTAAACCCTAAACCCAGAACCATAAAACCTCAAACCAAACACCATAGACCCTAAATCTTAAAATAAGATAAACCCTAAACTGTAAAACCTAAATGCCAGAACCCAAATAATCAACTCCAAACACCGAACCATAAACTTTGAACCCTTAACCTAAAACCCTAAAAATGAAAGCTAAATGACAAACACTAAATATACATTATGGAGACCACACTACAAAGGAATGATGTAAGCATTGGTAGTTCAACTCAACCCCCTCTCCACTTTCCTATCATAATTCCTACACAAGTACACAAATTTCAGTGTAAGGAGAAAACATGCCATAACAAAGTCAGTGGCACAAATGCTAATAATTTATCCTCACGACCCACATTGTTCTTTGAGAATAACTCACAAACATGAGAAGATCCAAAATGATCTGACCCTTTCGCTCGATGATTTGGAAGTAGTTGTGTCTAGAAGAAGGATTTCACCTCATACAAAACAAGTGCAAAGAGGTAATTTTTAATCTATCATCATTTTTCATCATCCATCATCATTCAAAATGAATTTTTTCCATGCAAGTGCAAAGAGGATATTATCTTACTTCCACCATGTAAATCATTCAACAATCTCCCTAGAGGAATCCATCATGACCCTATCTAATCTACTAGACATGAATGAGAATAATCACCCTAGTACACTCCAATCAGAACAAAAGGAATTGAAAAACCATTCAAGATTCATCTGAAAAAAATATTGTTCATTTTGATCCAAATTTATACTAACTACTGGATTGGAACACACTCTACTAGATGAGGGAGTGACTAGGGATGATGATAGAGTGATTAGGTATGATGAGTAACAATGAGGGAATGGTTAGGGACAATGAGGGATGAGGACAGATGAGGAGGGGGTGATTAGGGATGATTAAGGATGATGAGGGTTGATGAGAGAGTGATTAGGGATGATGAGGGGTCTAATGAAATATGATGAACGATTGACTAGGGATGATAATAAATGATGATGGTTAATGAGGGATTTATTAGGTATAACGAGGGATGATGAGAGTGTGACTAGGGATGATGTTCAGGATGATGAGAGAGTGATTAGGTATGATTAGGTTTGATGAGTTTTTACGAGGGATTGTTTAGGGATGATCAATGACAATGAGGTAGTGACTAGGGATGATGAGGGTTGATGAGGGAGTGATTAGCAACAATGAATGATGATGATAGCCAATAAGGGAGTGATTAGGGATAATGAGGGGCAACTGGTGAGGGAATGAATAGGGATGATAAGTGAATACAAAGGTTGATAAGGGAGTGATTAAGGATGATGAGGGTCAATAAGGGAGTGTCCTATATGAATTTGGAGTGCTAGAATATGACTTTATTCTGCATGACTTTGGAATAATGCATGAGATTAGAATTGAAGAATGCATGATCTTTTTAGAATGAATTTGAATGGTGTTTTGATTTATTCTATTTTAAATGTAGTATATTAGGGTGATCATCTACATTCATGTCTAGTATAAGTTATTATATCATGATTACAGGTAGATGTCATGTATGAGTAAATGCATACTATGTGTAATAGGTATGTGATATATGTCATGTATGAGTGACCGTATCATGACTATAGGTATGTTACAAGTTACATGATACAAGGCAATCATTTATGCATATTGATAGACCCATTGATTGAAAAACCCACAAATTATTTAAGAATCTGCCTTTGAGCTCGGGTATTCAATCGGGGAGGGCATACTCAAGTAGGTAAAGTAGGTAGGGAATACTCAATTAGGTGAATATGGGGCAGAATCAATGGTATAAATCTATTACATACATAGCATGATTTGTAACCTCATTTCTCATTCTACCTTCTGATCTTGAAATTCTAAAAACTAAGTATTGACTAGAATGGAGTTTGAAAAACGAACTCCCAAATGGTAACTCTTACAACTCTATAATCAATTTTAGAGGATGCTGAGTGACCCTAATTTGTTATGTTTAGTAAAATAAATTTAAAGTATAAAAATATTTATATTCTTATACTTAACATTTATTTTATTAAATATATCCTTGCAAAACATCAAACACGACACAAAATATTGCAATCCAAAGTGCTTAACAATAACCTCTAGTTGCAATATATATATATACGTCTTTCAACAAACTCAAATTGAAAAAAAAAATTGCACTCTACAAAGGGTGTACGCCCTTTATAAAGGACACACACCCTTTGCAAAGGGCATGCGTCCTTTGCATAGGGTGTACGCCCTTTAAACATTTCAAATTTTTTTTGCGTTTTTCCTCCAAATATGCCTTGGGTATAGGCTTGGGGAGGTCTAAACCTACCTTGAAACTGGTCATGAAGCAGCGCACTTAGTTTCTAAGAAATTTAAGAGTCTTTTTCATCTTCGTCGACACATCTAATCAGGCAAATTTTATTATTTAAAATAAATTATATGTATTTGTAGATAAGAAAGTGTAGTTTTAGAATATATATATTTTAATGTTAGAATATTATTTATAATTATTACTTAATTTATATATAACATACTTCATTATGGACTATATGCATATCGTCACAAATTCCCTTATAACTTTTTGAATATTAATCAAAAGTTTATAAAATTTATATCTCAACAATATACACATTGTCAACTATGCTTTAAAAAAATGATTTTCATGAAGTTAAGGTAAAAAAGTTGTATTCGTACACTTGCAGTTTCAATTTTCTAGCTGTCTTGACTTGTAAAATTATTTAAAAATTAGATATATAATAAAAAATTAATAAAAAATATTCCCAATAATATTTGACATTTCACCTATCTATATATGAAATTTCATACAAAAATTCAATCCTTTACTAAAAAAAGTGTGTTCGTACACATGCACTCTCCTTATCTTTTTACAAAAAATGACCAACATATTGTCATAAATGCATCAATTTTACATACTTTTATCATCTGGGTATTAGAAAAAATTATATATTTAGAAACTACATTCAAAATTCTACAATTTATATTTTTATGCCATTGTCAAATTCTTTTTCTAAGTGTCTCTAACATTCTCTCCAAGTTCAACTATTGTTATTTTCAGAAAAAAAGTGTCGCTTTATACCCCCCCTTTTGTCCCCCATTATCATGCATCTACCTTTATCTTTGACAATGCAATGACCTTCCTTGGAGCCAAAATAAGCGGGTAGGTAGTTGATCACAACATTCATTTAAGCACCTCCTCCAATTACTACTCTCAGGGTAATGGCTTATCTGAATCAATGAATAAAAACTTGATTCACATCATCAAGCGAACCATGGAAGACAATTAGTGATCCTGGCATACCAAACTCAAGACAACTCGAATAACATCGAAATGCGTGTTGGAAAATTCACCCCTTCATGTTGGTTTTTGGGAGGGAAGCAAAATTACTTACATCAATTGATGTGCCTTCATTAGAACTAGCCCATCAATTGGAATTGCTCGAGAGTGACCCCCTCACAGTAAGATTGGCCAAACTAATGGAATTTGAAGAGATCAAGGTGCAAGCCATGTGCACTATGGAGCTTCAACAAGGACATACAAAGAAGACATTTGATAGAAAAGCTATTGATAGAAGTTTTCAAGAGGGGGACTTAGTGCTCAAGTGGGACACAGATAGAGCAAAAGATGGGAAACATAGTAAGTTTGATGTTATATGGAGCAACGCATATACTGTAGTTAGTTGCAAGCAAGCCAATGCATTCCAACTTACAAAGCTGAATGGAGAAGAGATGCTCATCCCAGTCAATGGGATTCATCTCAAGCACTACCTCCGTTAATCTTGTATATTGTATGAATTAGTAGATTAAATGTTTTAATTTCCTTAAGCATTGTGCGTGCATATTGCTTATAATATTTTTATTTTCTCCAAGCGCTTATAGGCATTGTTCTGCTTAGTTTAAGTTCCCCTTTCTCTAAACATCATTAGGCGTAGTTGTTGTTTGTTTGTCCTTTGTGGAAGGTGAAGTTTAGTTTAATTATTCAGTGATTGCAACCAGATTGCACCCCAAGGATATGATAAGTGTTGGATACTTCTATGACTCCATGTTTGATGGATTGCTTCAAAGGTTATTGGGTTCTTGCTTAGCAGGGAAGTGGCTTGCATAGGTCGCTATAATGTTGACCATTTTTGGTCACTATGGGGGGGCACCACCTGATATCGACAGTTCAGGGTTCCAAAGTTCAGTCGGAGTTAATAAAAAATAGCTGTCTTTTGATTTAGCATTTTTACAAGAAAGGTTGGTCTTCGCGCCTTTTACAAAACTTGGTTGGAGTTTTTGTTTCGAATAAAAGTTTTGAAGGCTAAAATGAAAGTCAGGTTCTTCACATGAAGAAAATTCAAAGACAAATGTTTCGAAGGTTTAAGCAAAAGTTGGGAAAAATGTTGCGAAGAAGTATCAGAATTTTTGTTCCGAAAGTAAATGCCAAAGACCAAGTTCTAGGGTAAAAATTGTGAATGTAGGGACCCAAACAAATCTTGAGAAGACCAAGTTGCGAACAGAAGTTCTGATAACAAAAAATTTGAAACATAATTTTTGTAAGCGCAAAGATTCATGGTGCAAATTGTGTGCACAAGGTTCCTGAGATTCACACAGTGATAAGAGGAAAGTGTGTAGAGTGCAGATTCAAATTATAAAAGCACACCCAAGATCTTAATTCCTCTTGCACGCTCTTTTCTCAAAAGTCTCTCGCGCCAGATGTTAAAGACTCGAGCTCGATCGTAGTAGTTAGCATCTATGATCCCATCATCCGCACGCTGTGCACCTTCCTCTATGCAAATCAACATTCGTTCCACTGTGCGGCCTTCAATTTGCATTCTTCACACAGAACATAATCAAGTATTAAAGCATGTGCAGATCGAGGTGCAAAGTGAGCTCACACTTAAATTAATGAATTCAAAAGTATGAATATTAATCAGGCTATAGAGACTAAAGAAGGACCCGTACCCTTTTCCCATGCAATCTCTCCACGCGCAAGTGGTCCACATGTGCACAACCTAGCAAGGTCTCAAGCTCGCGTTATCTAGTGTGCAGATAATCCCGAAGGGCAGGGGGCATAGATTTACCCACATGTGTAAGATGACATGGCAGAATTTAAAGGAACATGCATAACTTTTGCATCAGATGGATTGACAGCAGACAGTCAAGTATGAGAAGCAGTGATAGGCAGTTGGATGTTGAATGAAGCCACGCTAGAACAAGTTAAAAGCAAAGGCAGTTGTCAGACGGTAGAGCATGGACACACACCTCCCTTGATTGCCTAAGCATCCTTCATTTCGAGAATCCTTCCAACCACTTTCAGATTCAAATTATCAGACATAATTTAAGAAACATGGTTTTTAGTGAATTTTGTGTGGTGAGTTGGTCTCCCTGATCGACTTAGTGATCGACCTAGAGCTCAGAGCGCCAACCTTTGAATTCAAGTTCCTATCTAGCAACCCAAGCGGCGAATTTATTGCACAAGAGCTTGCTCGGCCCTATAAAAGCCCTGGTTTTTATTATATAAGGAGCCTTCTCCTAGGTGTAACAAAGCTCTACCCATTCGAGTTTGTAATATTAGCTTAGGCCTTGAAATTGATGTGAATTGGACTACTTTGCCTTCATACTCTGTGTTCTATGTGCGCCTAAGGTTGTTGATCTTTGTCTATGGATGTCCATCCCTCTCATTGCCATCCTCCCTTCGCACCTCCACATGGAATCAAAATCCCCTGCAGATCGTCACTCTCATCCTTGTGTTGTGTTCCCTTACCTCTACATGAAACACTTATGCATTGGATGTTCAATTTGAAGGTTGCATGCTTCAGTCCCTTTAGTTTTATTGTGCCGCAAGTGGGTGAGGTTCTTGCACTATTCTTGGTGCATCACCGCATTTCCCTTTTAGAAAATATCTTACCTTCTCCCTCCCTTTTCCCTCAAAAGATTTAAGTTTAGCATTAGCCATAGATTTCATTTCACTCTTATAGGTTTGTGCATTGGGCCCAAACCAAGTGCACTTAAATTAGAAGGAAGTTGGCCTACTCCAGAGGTTCATCCCAAGGAGCACAAGAGTCCCATGCCTTGGGGGCATTCCAATTATTGTGACGAGACAATGAATGGTCCACGTGCACAAGGGAGTTGAATTCTTTCGTGCCCTATGCCAAGCGCTTGTACCCTGTGCCCACCTGCAAATCCTCCTACACAACAAACCGTCCACGGATGCAGGTTTCAAATGACAACACATACTTTGCTTTGTCTTTGCACTATTAGGATTTACTCTTAGGGAATCACCTTGTTATAATAGGCGTTCATTCCAAATGTCCTTTCTATGTTCAGTTTGAAAATGTTAGGCATTTATTTGGGTTATGCACTAAAGCTCAACATGCATGGACATGGATTTATGATTTTTTTCAACCCTTCCACCCAAAGTCAATTACATGGCAAATATCCTTATGAGGATTGACTTGAGTTTCTTGAAAAATCAACACAAATTTGGCATACATTTTGGGTGGAAATTCTCTTATTTTATTTGGAGAGAGAAACTCAACTATTTTTGTGAATTCTATAACTAACAAGATGTTCTCTACTTATAACAAAGCTATGGTGATAACAAATGTGCTTATGTAGATTCAAGTGTAGCCGTACAATGTGGCTCTACAAATGGCCCATCTTCAAACCTTAGTGGATTATTGGGGCAATGCATTATGCACTATAACATGTGATCTACCACCAACGGACCAAACTCCATATGGTGGAGCTAGGGCCGTTGCAGACAGAGGATGCACCATTGTAGCCACTCTCACAAGGGGTCTCATATGTCTTGGTTGGTCACCACCTCCATCTACTCAAAACATTCATCTGTATGGCATTATCTATTTCCCCTCGTATGAAAATCTTTACAGTTAGCAAGCCGATGCTTACAATTGACAATGAAGAAAACAATGCAAATATTGGTTGGGAACATGTACTTAGAGAGTGATGAACTTCCTAATATTAGTTGGGGCTCCAAATTGAATGATCAAGATCCGCACATTGCTGAACTCCTTGTAATTACAATGAATTACTTAGTGCTTTTGTAATGTTTAGGTGACTTAGCGGACAATTGTGAAGGCCACTTCTTGATATATTATTTTTGTTGCTTCTCCTACATCACTGATCTAGTATATTAGACTTTAGCGATGTGATCCCATTATATTCGCCTTTGTTTTAGTAAATAATCTATAAATCATTACGCTTTAGCCCTCCTTCTACTTGCCTCATATAAATGAATATATTTACTCTTAATTGCCAAATTCACTAGAGCGAAAAAGCATGAAGACCACACTTAAACCTTGGCAATCTTTGAAGTAGACTACACAAAAAGAACAGCCTTATGCCACATATATGTATACAATAAGATAAAATTGAAAACCCTTTGTACGTGTGCACACCAATAGACAATCCCCTCAACATATTCCAAAATTAATTCAAAATGCAGTAAGTTTCGAGCTCAGTTCACTACCTTTTTAACACTACTTGATAGTATTTTGTCAAATTGAAGATGTTATGACATTTAATAAAGGTACATTCTAATAAAGGTACAAATGTCTAGAGATATTGAATAAAAAGTGACGAGGCTAAATTCTTGATTAAATGAGTAACTTTTTTGTTTTAAATTGAAGAAGATTGATTATTCTACACAGGCTACAATATCTCAGAATAGGAATACTAATATTTATCTTTCAATCAAAAAAAGAATGAGGCTAAATTCTTGATGGAATGATTAACTTCTCATTTTAAGTTGGAGAAGGTTGATTATTCTACACAGGCTGCAAGGTCCCAGAATAGAAATAGGAATGTTTATCCTTCAATCAAATATATATATTTTGAAAGTTTTATGGTAACAAAACTTAAGGGAAATTACAAAATATGTCATGTCGATAACAAAACTTAAGGGAAATTGCAAAATATGTCATGTAGATCTTTGTTTTTCTTGCTTTTTGCTCAAGTGATATAACCATTTGTTCCTTAAAGTAAACATATGATGCATTTTTCCAAAAATAAAATTAAAATTAAAAATTAAAAAAAACCATGTTGATAGCAGAAGCATAAGTTGTGAAATTAGACATTCAGACAATCTTATTTTGACAGTAACGTGGTAGAATAACTTTTAAGAAATTGTAAAATATACCATTTTGTCAGTAGAAGCATAAGCTGTGAAATTGGATCAGCGCCAAATATAAGAAAGTGGATATCAGGGCAAGAATTTATTGAGCTTGTAAATCATTGTATTTTAGTAATTGTTTGTAATTAAATTCTACCATTGTCAATGCCATCTTCATATTTTTCAAGAGTTTAAAAAATATATATATATCAATTATCTCCCTTTAAATATAAATATATAAGGGCACAGAGTCCAGAGCAATGCCTTGATTCTCAATTCCAGCAAAATTCTGGTATGTGGAGCACAAAGAAAATGTAACTTGGTAATCAAGCCATTTTCTCCAACTTCCCTTAAATCTGACATAGAATGAAAAGACTAGAGCCCACAAATTTTTAACCCATTGTTCAATGGCTGTTCCAATTGGATACTCAGTATTAACCTATACATCATATATGTACAAAGTCAAATAACTCCTCGAAGATGTCTTCAACCCAGACTGGAGAGAAATGTTGTATAATGCTAGCATGCAAAACATGTATGAAACATTTATGTTGTTTGCAAGTTGTTGGTACCATGACTAAGTATATGTTTTGGCCGATCTTTTGTCACCTATCAAAATTGTTTTGAGTTCCAACCCCCAAGAATGCACACCACAATCTTATTGAACTGCATGGTTTCCAAGTACACTGACAAGGAAACTCACATTTCAATGAACACTTCTGATATTAGAATTCTAAAAGCAAAATAGAAGATCAAGTGCAGAAGGAAAATGATCCTGTTCCATTCCTTTCTCGTCATTCTTATGCAGATCATAGATTAAACTGTGTGTCTGGTCCCTTTTCACCACTTTCTGAGAATTCATCAGGCAAAGGCAGGCCTAGTTCAGAGCAGACCAGCTGAATAATCTTCCGAGTGACTCCTCCAAAAGACATCTGATTTACAGTGATTGCAATGGAAAAATTATGATTGGGATCACAGAAGCCAACGGAGCCACCAATCCCTGAGTGTCCAAATGCCATCTTTCTTGTCTGAGAATCTACAGAAGCTTTAGTAGTAAGCCTCCTAAAGCCTAGTCCGAATTTTCCATCAGGATGGACCAGTTCATCGTAAGCACCAAGACCTAGAAAAGCATCATGGATGTTTTCTTTATTGAAAATTGAAAAATAGCCATTTTCTGCCGGATTGTGCAAGCTAGATCCATTGGATTTATTTTGTTTGTTAGTTTCCACTGTCTGCTTAGCTTCCTTCTTATTATTTTGGTAACACTTATTGGTCTTGTTCTTTTTCTTCTTCTTAACATCCCCAGAAGGAAATAATGGCATGTGAGAATGGCTACCCAATGGAGGCTCACTTGAAGATGGTTTAGGAGGAATAATGCCACCAGTTGCAAGTGCTGCATAGTATCTTGCCAGTGCCCGTGCAGAACAATGTCCATTCGCAGCTGGAATGATTGCTCGCCGAATAAAAAGCGTATTGAAGACAACAGGCAAGGCTGATATCATTCCCATAATG
The DNA here is from genome assembly GCA_037957365.1 of Torreya grandis. NCBI lineage: Eukaryota > Viridiplantae > Streptophyta > Pinopsida > Cupressales > Taxaceae > Torreya > Torreya grandis. Next base: position 5,667,543 of record JARHVA010000006.1, read on the forward strand.
TCACCATTTTCAGTTGTCTCTGCATTTTCAATAGTGCCATTTATTTCTTTTGAAATTGTAGGAGAATACATGGCAGCAGCTTTCTGGACATCCTTCATATCCAGAGAAAGTGAAGCAAGACGAGATTCCACACCTGACGGAAGAAAGTAAATAATAGTGGTCATCGTGAGCTTGTTAAAACTAAAAAATATATAGAGAGAGATTGGCAATATGCCAAAAGATATTCTGACAAATCAAAGTAATTTCATGAGCACATAGATGCTGCGTTTATTCATACCTGGCGGAATACCAATGTAAAGTTCCCCATTAATGTCAAGAGGGCGAATAAATGCCTCCTCAAGCACCTCCTGAATTTTTTTTTTGGATGCATGCTGCTTTGAAAAGACACCAACACACCATGATCAGAGCTTTGAAACCATCTAGAGGAACAAACAAGTAAAAAATACCTTCCGCATAAAATTTTTCACCTATATAAAGAAGAATGTTCATCTTGAACTTTGATTTTGTTATTGTAACGCTTATTTTATTAAGTATTAATGCTTAAACCTTAAGTGGAAGAATGGTCATTTCTAGCCATGCAGCACCCTACTTTCCTTCATATTTTTTCTATCAAAGCCAGTACTATGTGCCATGCCTGAGCTTCAGACTTCCTTCAAGTTCCTGAAGAAACAAATGCTTCACCCTTCGAAAAATTTCAATACAATTCTACTTGAATTTTGAACATGCAACTTACCCAAAAATTAAAAAAACAACAGGCCACCAAAGGCAATTGTATTTTTCATGTCCCCTTAACAAAAATGATCAAAATAACTTCTCCATGCCTACAAGACGAGATTAATAGCAAATGTCTCTCAACCTAATCAAAATAAAATTCTATCCTATCAGTCAGTACGGGCTGTCACATCGCAGCACCTACTATCAACAATCAGCATTGGCAAATTTTCATGTCAAAAAATAGTAGATAACATTGATACATACTAACCGTTAGGTCAGTCTGCATTTGTCTCCAAAAATAGTTATGCGACTCTTACATTAAGAAAACACACAACTAAGAGTCATTCAATTCACATGGCGATCTCAATAAAAAAAAGAGGAACACGTTTGCAAGGATTTCAAAGGTTTGCATTACTTTTTGCAAAGTGGGTGAAACAATATGAGACTATCATTGTAAGTGTTGTGTGGACATCTTGGCCAGGGAGGCTATCATTGAAAATGTTGTGTGGATGTCTTGGCCAGCTGAAGTGACAAAGATTAAGCAAGCTTGGCATGTTATTTCATCTCCAGACTGTTTTCGCTGATCACCTGAGCAGAGCAAAGAAAAGGAGGTCCTCCTTTCATCTCTAAAGGCATGGGAGGAGAATAGCAAGGGAAGAGCAACAGCAAAGGGAAAGGTAGCCTGACTTGACGAGGAGGTTAGATGACATTAACAGCATAGGTGGTGGGGAGGAGGAATACAGTGTTAAGGAATGTGAGGACAAGGACATCAAGAACATGCACAAAGTATAGATATCTAAACAACGGGGAAACACTTTGTGAGTGATATATCTATAACACTGTTTGGTTTGCAAACAGACGAGACCATAAAAAAAAACCACTTGATGAATGAGCTTTCTAAAATATTGATATTGAAAATGAGCAATATAAAGAACTCCCTTCCAATTACTTCAAAAAAAGGGATGATCACAAGAAGTCCAAAAACATCTGGCTGAAAACCAACTGATGAACTTGGTTGTAGAACTTTAACTCATTTTGACTTGATTTTCCATGAGGGTGACTATCTTCAACCTGACACTTCTCGTAATTGTTGATTTTGAACAGTTTTCTAGGAGGATTTTGATTTTCATTTTGATCTCATTTTTCATGGCAGAAAGCTTCCAAGAAACCCCCCACTGAGAAAGGATGAGCCAACTTAACTTACATACAGGATGGGATGGGAACCGAAGAAACATACCACCCTTATCTGAATTTGTTTTGACTTTGAGAGTTGGAATGAAGTTACCAAGAAAGTCCCCCTTTATAAACTTCACGTATCGAATTCTACTCTATTTCCTCTTGGATGGAATCCCAGGGTGCAATCTCCTAAATATTTCACAGGAGGATACATTGAAGACTACTTTTATGCATCTAGCGATTAGCTGCAGGACAAGTGTAATTCTATATGAATGATGGTCCCTAAATGACACCAAGGCCATATGGATGATTGGTCAACATATTTCTATTCTCAGTTACCTGCAACAAAGAACAGCAAAGCAAGCAGATGCGAGGATGTTATTAAAATAAAAACAAACGCCATTTTGTCTATAAACCATGGGCACATATAATTGTCAAGGATGGCGGACAATACAAAGGACTAGCATTAACTTTCACTATAAAATGATAACAGTTTTCAATCTTTATCCAAAAAAAAAGTAATATTTTACTCCCGATGGATCCTCTAGGCCCATCCCAAACATTTATATTCTGTTGAACCATCATCGACACCTATAAGCTATAATTATAGCCTCAATTCATTTGTATGAATTAGCACAACATGCCTTGTAACTCTGACAGGAAAAGAAGTATCTCAGTGGAATTTGTTGGGCATGAAAGCTAAAACCAAAACCAAAATTACACAGCTGTGCAAAAATTTCCAGACAAAATAAATAAAAAAGACTTCGAAGTAATCTCACCTCTATGATTCCCCCACAGAGCCAACCAAAAGACAGTGTATGATACTTCTGCTCAGAGCCAGGATCAGACTCAAGTACAGCAGTGGCAACTCTATTTAAGGACTTTTCCCAATCACACATAAGGAAAGGATCTTCCTTGATGACATCAACCATGGCACTTTGAAGTCCTGCTGTATGGTTAAGGACATGAGCAACCTGCCATGATTTTCAGTTCAGACAATTAGGAGGAACATCAAGTAGTGCTTATGTTATTCATGTAAATATATATTCCACTCACCTTGCATGCTTCTTTTCCATTTATAGCAAATTCAGGCCACAGGCTTGACACACTGTCAACAAGACTTAGCTTCCTGAATACATCAAATTTGAGAAAGTTTTAGAAGTCAAATGCCATTCTTCTAAACAGATCTGCTTTTTGCAGCAGTTCAGCTTGCAATCTTGTTAGCAAAATAAGGAATCAAAGACGTTAAAAACGTAAGCTGCCTGTTTATATGTAAGACCAATGTATGGCATTCTACCTTTTTTTTAAAACTAAACATATTGAACTAGTAGCCATCGTTGTCTTCTCAACTGTGAAACCTATGGATGGATTTATTTGGAATCCGTAACCTACGTATCACAATTAATATTTTGCTCTTACTCTAAACAAAGAAAACTGAAAATCTCTGAATTTTACAAAATATAATGATAATGCAGTAATGTTGAATGAAATTAGAACAGCAAACAAATACTTTGTAATGGCTTCCGCTTGATAAAAGAATTTAATTTTTATGCTTTCATTAATTCTGAGAATAAATAATGTGCTTGTTTTCCATAATTTTAAATAAAAATCACAAATGCTGATCATGAAAAAGAGAGTAAATCTAAATAGGGTGATATAGAATTTGACAATATCTGAGACACAAAGGCTATGTTTTCCATGGATGAACTTCTTTACTGAAAAAGATTTAGAATTTAATATGAGTTTGGTTCCGAAGTAAGGATTTGAAATTCACATTTACAGTGAAATGATAAGAATCATTCAGCTTTTCAATTCAACCAGATGTCGCAGGTAGAAGAACTAGCTAGTGGTGCTCAGGAAACACACACAGAAAAAACTATCAAAGCTCACCCTTTATCTGTCATCCAATGAACAAGCCCTGCAGTCACACCCTTGGTTGCCGAAAAAACAGAGAAGAGACTATCAGGCTGAACAGGCCGGGGATCATATTTCCCAAGCGTTCCTGCAACGGTATCTATGATAACTTTCCCATCCTTGTATGCACATACCTGCAAAACAGTGGGAAGGTGAAACATTAATAGAAAATAATCTCTCACCCAATACAGAAACAGCAAAAAACAAAATGGCAAATACAAGAACATATGATTAAAGATGAATTGAATCACAAGAAATTAAGGTTCCTTGCACATGAATACCTTCTTAGAAAAGAAACTTCTTGATTGCTATTCTAGCCGACAATGATTTCATGGAAAGTGAGCATGCCAACATTCTTTCACAGATACGATTCAATAAAATGAAGCAAATGAATGGTGACCAAGGGGATGAGTGAGCTTGGGCTCGGGCTTTGGCATCTTTCCTAGTCTAAGGCATGTTCGCCTTCCTTACAGAGCCTTCCACATTCAAGCTGGTAATAGCATTCTTTGCAAAACTCAGGGTTCTTTCAGGTTAGAGCCCAAGTTCAGCATTTGTTTTGCAGATTCAAACAGCAGTCATATTTTCTTCCTGTCACTTCATTCTGATGATAAATTCAAGCTTATAGCAGGTAAGTTTCAGAAGAGGGTAGTGATCATTTATTTCTTAGGAGAATGTCTCTGGACGAAGATATTTATAAGCAAGATGCAAAACACTAAAACAGCAAAGGTTGAAAGGTGGAATATTCTTTACATTGCTATTATGTTTTTGAAGTTTATTTACTTTTCAGAACCTAGGGACATTTATCTAGCACCTTCTTATTGTATCTGGGCGTACTTTCAAGTCCCATCGACCTATTTTGATCATTTTTGGACCCTAATATAATTTTTTTTTTCTTTTCTTTCTTTCACTATGTGAAATGATATGTTCATTTTGTATTAGAAAAAGTGGAGGCAGCCAAAGCAATACTCTAGAATGGAACATGGATTATAGCAGTAACAATAGCCTATGTATAATTGTGGCATGAGCACTCCTCCCTAGCACATGCCGCCCAAGATAGATACCCTCTTGGATTGAGTTCCCATGATAGAGAAATCATGTAGAAGTAGATCTAACCAAGCAACTTCCAAATCTGGCTATGCCATAGCTGGTATGTCCATGCCCAAAAGGTACTTATCCTTGACCTTTCCAATTTTTGTTTTGTTTCTCTAACCATCTAATTATAGATTTTCCACAAAAAAATGAAATCTAAATCAAGATCAACAAAAATGCAGAACTCGGAAAGCAAGACACAAATGAAAAAGGTGCCAAACCAGTCACAAAATATAACTTCTTATGCCCATCTTCCATTTCTTAAAGGGACCACAAACAAGACTGCTAAAATTATTCAAAAAACATTAAATCCTTCTTCACTATAATGCTATTTTGGGTCACGTGTATGTTTTTTACGGAAAGAATACACAAATAAAAAAAGGTGGGAATATATGTTATAAAGGAATATAATAAAATATAATGTTCCATTGATATCAATCTTGCTCCACTAAAAATAATGATTAACAATTCAAAGTGTTATTATAACCACCAGAAGGTATATAATAATCGTTGCGATGGTTTATGATAACCATTCACACAAAATAACTACAGGATTATTATTAATACCCTTCATCAATTCACTACTTACCCACTTGCTCCCTACACTACTCCACTCACAAAATTTGGACAGACTCCAGGCTGGAATGTACAAAATATCACCATGGAAGAAAGTAAAGTCTTTAGCAACACCAAATTGTCCTGGTTCCCAAAGGTATTCATTGAGCATATACATTGTCAACATATTAAAATCCACATTATTTGTCTCATAAATGTATCTTTATTTGCATCTTCAGCATTTTGTCTTATTTGCCCCTAATGAATTTCAAGTGATTACATCCTCTTTCAACACATGTCATGGATTTATAATATGATTTCATCCCATAAGCATGCTCACTTTTGTAAAAACTTATAATTTCCTCAAAGCAACATTACACCACATCCGCTCCCCTTGTTACCAGGTCCGGTCAGACTTGGATGAAGTGCAGCCTGGTCAAATGCTTTTGGCCCGGACAAACTTGCCCAGTTCAGTTTGGGACCCAATCATACACACACACACACACACACACAGATATGCATGCACACACACGCACATGCACATGTGCACATAGGCACACACCCACCCAGCCACACGGGCGCACACACATGCTCACGCGCACACACAAGTCAACCCCAATTTGAGATTAAATTTCAGACGTCAATATGTTTGTTCTGAGTAGTGATTTGAGTTGTGGGAACCAACTTGAATTTTGTGTAACTCCCCTTGGAGGTTGAGTGTACCATCCATATTTTTCAGATTATTAAAAAAAGTTTTTTTCCCTATCAGAAAGAGCCAACTAGCAGCCTACAAACAAATAAATAAATTCAACACATGAAATAACAATCCCATATGGGAATAAATATCTTTTGGAAAAAACTGTCTTTTTTTACTTGTCTCGACATTTCGGATCACCACCTGTAATCTTAGGGGTACAAAGGATTAATGATTGAACAGCCAGCCTGTGCTTACTTAAATAGTGTAGAGGACAATGGTCAACTGGGGTATTAAATATGAGGGTAGCCATTGCACCTCCCCTCTTTCCAATTATAGGTATGTACCCCAAAGTGGTAGAGGATCGAAAACCTAAAAAAATTGATAAAAATAATAATTAGTGAGCCCTAACTTTAAAATTAAAATTGGTTGGGTGCTCAAGATTTATATTAATTCGATGTGGTTCAAAACACGGATAAAGATTTTTAAGGCAAGAGTAAAATTAAATCACCTAATAATATTACTATCAAAGTTTAAAATGTTGGAAAATTATTAAAAGATTTACTAATTTTTAAGCATGGTTAGAATTTTTAAAGATTTACTAATTACCCAATATAAATTACTAACAATGTAAAAAGGTTGTTGACTATTAGGTGTTTTAAATTTTTACTCTAGTCCTAATAAAAATTCTAACCATGTTTAAAAATTAGTAAATCTTTTAATAATTTTCCAACATTTTAACCTTGATAGTAATTATATTAGGTGATTTAATTTTACTCTTTCCTTAATAAATATTTATCCATGTTTTGAACCACAGGGAATTAATATAATTCTTGAGCACCCAACCAATTTTAATTTTTAAGTTAGGGCTCCCTAATTATTATTTTTATCAAACTTTTTAGGTTTTCAATCCTCTACCACTTTGGGGTACATCCCTGCAATTGGAAAGAGGAGACGTGCAATGGCTACCCATACCCCAGGTGACCGTTGTCCTGTACACTATTTAAGTAAGCACAGGCTGGCTGTTCAATCATTAATCCTTTGTTCTCTTGATGAAGGATCACGGGTGGTGATCCAAAACGTCGAGATAAATAAAAAAGTCAGTTTTTTCCAAAAGCTATTTATTCACTGCGTATGGACTATGAAAACATAAAATATTTAAATCCCATATGTGTCAAACGCCATGACATCAAGAACTATAATAGTTACCAATTTAGTACCTGGATTCCAATGATATATTGTTGTCGGCCCAATTCAAGTAAAAGTTGTCTCAACTTAGTCTCCACTTCTGAATGAATGGGTGTGTCAAGTATCCATCTGCTGTTATCTGCCAATTCACTTCTTAGGTTTCCCCTGCACCATGCAGACAATTAAGTTCACAATTAATCATCTTTACAATAATAACAAAATACGATATCTGGTTGCAATAATCCTATAGCACTTTCAAGAAGAAATCATTAAACATCCTACCCAATAACTAGTAATAAACCTTCAATTAAACCATTAAATTGGAATTACTCACACCATTAGAGTAGACTCAGCAAATGGCCTCATGATATCAAGATAAACAATGCGCACATCCAGTAATGCACCAAGTCCTGGAGATATAACATCAAAAGCTAAATTGTTTTAGTTATAGCATATAATCAGATTTAAAATAACCCATACAAATTACCTATTTAAAGCATATTATTAAAAAAAACCTTTGATCTGAGGTCTAGTCCCAGTGGTAAAATGACAAGTAGTTAACCAATGCTGCTATGAACCGTTTTCTACTTTTCAAGCAAAGAATAAGATGCTGAAAAATGTTTATGGAATCTTATTGTATCGTTAGAGAATATATTATACTAGGAAAGGAAAGCAACTGCAGTACAAAAAAAAGGTGGAAACATAAAGCCAGTCAAACAGACCTCGAAGAAGATTCAAGACCCTCATGAATATGACAGCATCACTTGGAAAAGCATCAATCTGCATGTCATTTATATAAGAAGCAAACATTTACAGTGCGCCAATGAAAAGGATTCTCGTCCAACTCCAATCACACTTAAAGACAGGAAAATGGCTAGAAGCCATCCTAAAATAAAATCAACATTAAAAAGCCAAAGACTTGTTTGGCATACTGGATTACGAGGAGCATCTTTTTTTTGCTTCTGCATCTTTTCTTGAATTTTCTTCATGTTCTCCTCCCTATTCTTAGCCAAACTTTTCATATTTTCCTGGAAAAACAATTCATAACTCAACTAAAAGGTGAGGAACTCGTGAAAAATGTACATCTAGTGTTCTATAAGTTGACATATTATGCATGCTTTCAAACAATTCAAAACAAAACTTGCAGAAAAGGTACAATTTCCGAAAATAGAAAACCAATTGAAAGCAAGAGAACTCACAAGGGATTCTGTTGCTGGAGTTGAATTACGGAAAAATACGTTAGTAACGGTCATAGCTTCTTCTGGCATGTCCAAGCGTAATCGTAGGCCCATCTCAGAGAAGGCTGATAGCAAAGCTGAATAATCCCCCTGCAAAACAAGAATTCCACAATTTCAATAATGATGCTGCACAACAGAAAACCTAAGAGCATTGACCAGCTGTCATTCTTCAGGAAGTCTTAATAATCAATGAATTTTATTTCTTTGTATTATCTTCTCTAAATCTTTTCCAATGTATTGTTTTGAACCCAATGGATGCTCTGGGAGGTATTGCTATGCCATGCCAATACAGACATCTGTAAGCCCAAGCATGGAATGCTACATTTTAGAGGATTTCTTATGTGTATTCTCCTATCACCTGGCAGAGCCAAGAATCATGTTGCCACTTGTTGTCAACATGGCAAAATTTGCATCCAACAATTAGATAAACATCATATGGAGATCGAAACACTATTCTTTATCTGAATGAAAAAACTGGAGGAGTTAGATGCCATAAAATTTCTAGAGCTTCTATCATGAAAATTGCTTTTCACAATAATCCGGTTGAGCTAGAGCCCAGGTAGAGAAAATATATATGGATTAATCAATAAATAGGAACAGTTCTTATAGCAAATGAATGGATCAGTTTCTTCTTGATGATAAACTAGTCATTGGCCAAACGGTGCATTAGCACTATTTGATTGGGAACTATTTCTGATTTCCATCAGAATGGACATCATTCCAAATGCGCCTTCTAACTAGTCCTTTTTAATTTGAAACGATGTGGGAAGGGCACATAAAATGAGGCAGTGATTCAATTATGGTGAAACGCAATGGATTCAATTCATGGTTATAGCATGCACTGGCCACATTCTAGACTGAAATCTCTTAAAGGTGCACTTTGATGATGGAATTCAAGAGCTCTTTAGCGATACTTTTAAAGTCAAGGATGACCTGGACGGCCAATCGTCTTCCTTAGAGCAATAGTTTTACCAGATAGGATTTAGTGGTACTTTGATGCTATATGAACAAACCCTACTACAACAATAGTACAGTAGCTAATATTTTGCGGGTAGAGTTTGAGGATTGCATGAACTCAAGAGGGGAGATATAAAAATGAGCTCCCTTAATTTGTCAAATATTCAAATATGTTATATAAAGCATATCACCCATCCCATTTTGCGGAGCAAAACCGAAATCATTACCCAAGAGGAAATACGTTGGGATGCTAGATTTCATTTTCAACACCTTTTGACAGAGCCACAGATTAACTGGCACAAAATTCATAAACATATTATCTCCTACATTCTTACTCTTCTTCCTTCTTCACAGAAATCTACTTTGATGTCACCAAGAATTGCAAAATGTAATTTTTGGCAGACTTTTTCCCACAACTTTGGAACATTATAAAGAAGGATTTATTGGTAAGGGAGGAGTCTTATGTTTCCAAATTGGTTTTATTGTCCATTGAATGCAGATTTTGCCCCTTCAGCCCCAAGATTGATTTCTATGTCGAGCATTTTATTTAGACTGTGGATGGCACCATCATTTAGCCTGACTATCTCCAACATCAGTGGTCACATGGCTTAAGGATTCCCCTCGACTAGTTGAGGGTGTGCTCCAAACAGTTAAGAGTTGAGATAGACCACAATATTCTAAGATGATAGAATTTGTTGTATTTGTTCTCTCTAGGAGGTGGATAATAATGACCATTTTATTTTCAGATGTCTTTCTACACGACATCTACCTATATATTGACTCGAGGTTCTCTATCCACATCATTTTTCTATCCTAATCAAGGTTGTCACACTCAGGGCTAGAAGGTTATGTGCAACCCCTAGGACTACCAGGTTGATTACCTACTTTGATCTATAAGCAAGTATGGTTACCGAAAGAATGAAGAGAAATTGGAAGGCACACTATGAACTTCGTGTGCATCCTTCATTTATTAATGCCATAAACAAGTTACAAACAGTTGAGGTGGTTCACAGTGACATTGGTTAGACTTTAACTAATATAGGATTGGTTAAGTCTCATTAATATATGAAAGCAATATATTTAATACCCCCTCTTAATGACTAACCAGAAACAAACACCAAGTTTGTCCCGAAATTTTACAAATAGAAAAGGACCAAGAGGTTTAGTCATTAGATCTGTTGGCTACTCTATAGAAGCACAGAAGTGAAGAGAAATATAACCGGAATCAACCACCTATTGAATATAATGATAATGAATCTCAATATGTTTGGTGCATGCATAAAAGACAAGATTCTTAACTAACTTCAATACACCTTGATGTAAATCAGCTAGAATCTAACGTAGCCAAACATTTTCACAACTGGGACTAACTGCTGCCTTGTATTCCGCTTTGGAGGATAAGATAGCTTCAATATGTTGAAGCTTGCTCTGACATGAAACAACTCTCGAACCAAAAGAAAAGAAATTCCTGGTGGTAGACCTCCGAGTATCCACTAATATTCCCCAATCAAAGTTTGTATACACTGTCAATCTGATATCTTTTGTTCTTTGATATAGGATGCCAAAGTCAAGAGTTCATTTGACATATATCTAAATGCATTTTGTTGTTGTCCAATGGTTGTGATAGATAACAATAAAACATAGATCTGGTCATGTGGATATAAGATCTATCAAGCTGCCCACCAACTGTCTGTAGAGTGATTCATTGACCAGTGATGAATCATCATGGGCTGACAACTTCACCCTGACCTCCTTAGGTGTAGAATCAGGATTACAATTCATCATTCCAAAAATTTTCAAGAGTTATGGCATACTTGACTTGAGCTATGAAAACGAGATGGTCATGTTGCCAAAATTCTACACCTAAGCAATAGTGTAGGAGGCCTAGATCAGTCATATAAAAAACAACACACAAATCTGATTTCAAGGGTTAAATTGCAGTGGCCCCACTACCTATGATGGCAAGATCGTCAACATAAACAATGAGTATCCCAATGTCATCACCATTGCTTTTGACATAAAGATTCGAATAAGAGTTGATGATGTTAATTGAAGTCTAGAAGCTGACATTTGCCCCGTGGTTTTTTCTTGCACATTGCAAGGTTTCCATGTAAATCTTGTGAAATGTGTTCCCTCTTGTATCATGTTTTGTAGCTTGTTATATTCCGTATTATTTACTTGCACTGCAGGATACATTTTTGCTAACATCTGGTATCAAAGCCATGGTGAAAAACTCTTGTTTTAGTGTTTTCTGTTGAAACGTTGTTTTGTGCAAGTGGGAATTACTGTGATAGGAGGAGAGACCAAGGTCAAGATGGAGGGAAGAAAAAAAAGTTTTTATGGTAGGAATTTCTCTCTGTGGAGCTATGGAGGATCTCTTGGTGAAGATTTTTTCTCTTCAATGTTGCTGAGGAGAAAACCGCAGATGAGTGGAGAAGCTGTAAAAGCTTTGCTAGACAGATCAACAATCACAGTGTTCTTGAAGAAGAAGCAACTGTTCAACTTGAGGAGCAAGCTGGTCTCCATAGGTGGAGGATGAGGACAAGGCGTGTACCTTGTTGTGTGTCTCGGCTATGACAGAAAAAAATGAAGGGGTATATGTTGTGGTATCCTACTAACCACATGATGATATGCCCAAAGATGTAGAAGAAGAAAAATCCACGCAAAGGAGGTACAAAAGACACCTGAAATTGTCCCTGTTTGAAGTAGTTAAGATAAGATAAGATAATTATATTAATGTCCAACAAATGACCACAAAGGTAGGTCAATGGGACTGCACCGTAAAAAGCCAAAGGACCCAACAGGAAGACCTAAACAGGCCGTCTGAAAACAACAATAGCGAGAAAGATAGAAGGAGAAGAAGAAGAGGAAGGAGAAGACGCAACATGGGCCAAAGAGGCCAAGAGAGTAAAGGAGAGGTGGAGGGTGTCAAAGAGGAGGGAGGTGGAGGAGCCCCATCCCCAACACCCTCACCTAGTATCCAAGGCCGACTAAAAATAACTGGCGATATGTGGGTGCCTGGTAGTTGGAGCTGTGGAAAGTCTGGAATGCCTGTGTTTGGGAGAGATGCGAGCCCTGATCATCCTCCTGGGGGCCCCTCGATAAGTGTCATCCTGGAAGCCTCTAGTGTGGGGGGTAGTGCCCCGAGTCCTGATAGATCGAGTCTAGGGTTCCGCACTAGTGTCTAGATGCCGCTTGGTGCCTCTCAGGGGGGAGCACCGCAAAGGAGGTAATCTGTCTAGTCGTCGTCTGTCTGAAAGGAGGGTGAAGGGTCTCATCACAGAGTCTTAGAGTCTCCTGAAGATAGAGAGCAAGGCATCTCTGGTCATAGTATCTGAAGAAAGCTGCAAAAGATGGGCACTCTCAAAACAGGTAATGGAATCTCCCTCTGATCTCGTAGTAGATGGGGCATCGAAAAATGAAATGTTCTTTAGTTTCAACTTCTTGGAGTCAACAAAGCTGGCAAATCCTCTTAGAGCGGTCCAGCTAGTGATCATATTCTACCCAAAGTCTGTGAGAGCCAACTTTGAACTGACCTAAGGATATGCGAAGACCCTGCAACCAATGCCGAGAAATATATGTAGGTCGAATAATCAGACCATTGATCTCAAGGAAATGCGTAGCATAGAAGGCCATCTTCGGACATAACACCCCTGGAGGGTTGGTCCATGTGTACTGGATGAACTGTCTATAAATGTCATCTCTGATAATTCTGTGCAGATCCTGTTTGCTCGGTAGAAGGTGGGCAGGGGCGTCCAGGGAGTAGTTGAATGGTGGAAGGCGGTCCATATGGATCCCGAAAGATCCAAGAAGCTGAGAGACTCTGATATACCAGCATCGTGAGCAACCACCATGATCAAAAAGAGCGATAGGTGAGGTAGATGTATATGTTCCTTCCAGTTGGAGAATTTGAAAACCCCCAGATGCGGTGTAAAAGCGACACAAGGCTGAAAATAGTCTCCAATCTAAAAGGACGAGCCCCGAACTCAGCTAGGATGATATTGTGAGGAATGGTCTCCTTGCACTTGATGATACGTTTAAATATGAGGATTTGGACTCACTCCATAGTAGTCCAGTCCGACTCAACAAGGGAGGGTCCCCAACCTCAGAGCCATATAGAACCGTGGACCTCACAAGTGAGTCTGAGAAAGACATCTTAGATAAGATGTCTTGGAAATGATGGCAAAAACATTGTCTCTCTAGTATTGCTAAAGAGCCATACCCCTTGTTGACACGAGGCTGAAGAGCAGGCCGAAGACTGAATCGAGGTCCAGAGAACATGACTCCCAAATAGTGTAGCCACAAGTGATCTCAATCTCCTCCCCCCTGTAGAAGAAATGAAAATCAGAGGTCTTCAATGTATTGAAGATCATAACCTTGGTTTTGTCAAGGTTGATTGTCAACTGTTTGTGATCACAAAAGAGGGCTAAAGCATCCAGCTGTCTCTGAAGTCCTTCTGCGAAGGAGGCAAGGAGGGCCACATCATCTGCGAAGAGGAGAATGTAGATCATAACCTAGTGAAGAAGATAACCATCACCCTCCTGGATATGGTCCCTGAGAAACCTCTCTAACTCATCAATGTAGATACCAAACAAGGTAGGAGATAGGGGGCAGCCCTGCTTAACCCCGATAGTACTCCTGATAAAATCAAAAAAACCAGCCGAAGTGCATAGACGGCCCAAAACATCCTCATAAAGGAGCATTATAGCAACAAGAAGAGTCTCAGAAATGCCAATGTCTCTAAGCCTACAGAAAAGAGATTCCCATGGTATCGAGTCAAAGGCTTTTCAAAAATCTACAAAGCAATAGAAAACTCTGGAAGAGCGGTGACGTGCCTCCTCAATAATGGCCTGAAGGGTGAGAATGTGGTCAATGGTCTGATAAGCCGGTCGGAACCCCGCCTGCCCTCTGGCCCTGCGGTGGTACTGCTCCAAGAACTCAGAAAGCTGCGTGTGGAGGACTGTAGCATAAAGTTTGGAGAACGTGTGGCCCACCATAAGGAAGAAGAAGTGAGACCTGGTGTTCCTGGAAGGAGAAGCCCAGTGTTGACCATACAACTCAGAGTTGCTTGAGTGTTGTGCATACGATTGTGGTGTGGCCAGGTAGATCAATGCATGGAATAACACTGGAGGCACATGAGTTGGTGTTTTGGCAACATTCAATAGGGCAAGATGCATTTCGGATGCAAGCTCGAAAACTTGGTAAGTGCAATGATGCACTGAGTAGCGCAACAACTTCCCAAGAACTGTTAATTGGTCTACTGAACTTGTGCCATGTTTGGGCATGGTTGGTAGCTAAAGGCTACGAGGAGAAGTTTGGTATTGACTTTTGTGAGATCTCCTAACTACTATCAAGAGTGTTACTAGCACATGTTGTTCAAGAATTGGATCAACTTGATTCCTACATGGTGATCTCTTTGTGGAGAGATGTTTGAGCCTGAGGACTATAAAGGTTGAGGCAAAGAGTTGTTGGTTTGTAGATTGAAGAAATCACTGTATGGGTTGGTGCAGAGGTCACACATGTAGTACAAGAATTTCATACCTTCATGGAGAGCCAAGATTTTAGCAGAAGTTATTGTTGTGTTGTTGACATGTTGGATGTAGGCCCCAACATGATCACTGGTATGATGACTTAGTTGGCTAGGACACATGGGATAAACATGGTACGTAGGAGCAAACCAAGGATGGAGATGCACAAGGATAGGAAAGCAAGGAAGTACCCCACTTCTTGCGTTTTGAGTTGTCTTCCCAGGAGTGTCCTAGAGGAGGAGACGTGTCATGTGTATTGTATTCATCAAAAGTAGGAAAGCCTCATGAAAGACATGGTGTGCACTAGACCGGATACTTCCAAGCAGTGGGAGTTGTGAGACAGTTCATGGCAGAATGCCAGATAGAGGATTGGTCTGTGGAGAAGTGAAGAATCACTTTGGGTGCTGCAATCTGCTATGGAGGAGCAGATGTTGACAAAGCTAGTCAAAGTAGAGAAGTTTTAGTAGTGCAACAAAACTTCTACAGGGTTTGTGTTAGGGCAATAGTGGGCATAGATGGACAATTGGATGGAAAAATACTCAGGTGTTGTAAAACACTGTATATTGACTTCAAGTGGAAGTATGTTAGGTATAAAGTCACTATTCACAATCACTATTCATGGTGACGTGGCATGCGGTTGATGTGGCATGCAGGTGATGTCGCAAGGCCTATGGAGGGTTTCTCACTTGTGATCAGGTTGATGTGATGGGAGTGGGGCGTAGCACTCCACCAAGGCACATGGGTTTGTCCTTGGTAGTCACATGGCTTTTGTCTTGTGGTGTACAAGACAAGAGGTCAAGTGTGGGGTGTCATATGTGGTGGATCTAAGATTCCACATGTTTGGAGAAAGTCAAAAGGTGATTGCAACACCTTTTGGACTTTGTGTGCACATGGGAAGAAGAAGACAAAAGACCATTGTTGTTGATTGGTCTCACATGTGTGAGTGGGGTGCCATCTTTGGAAGCACATGGAGGTGGATGGATTTTGTCTAAAGTAGTGGATCTACTTTGTTGACCTTTTGAGCATGAAGACAAACACCACATTGTTGATCATTGTTCACACATGGAGTGTGGCGCATTTTTGGGGCCACCTTGTTGATTCTTTCTCCCCCCCTCTCTCTCATTGTAAATGCTATAAAAGCATGCGCTCTTCTTTTTATTTGTTCATCCCTTTGAGGATCACTCTTGGATCCTTGCAAGTTTGGGCTTGAATGCTTGTAGAGAGGTAGAGCCTGGAGGCTATGTTGCTTGGCTCACCTACATGCATTGTATGCTTTGTTGTAAGCATGGTTATCCTTGAGGTTGGAGGTTAGAGCCTGGAGGCTTTGTATGCTTGGCTCACCTGAGTGCTTGGTTGTTAGCACTGTGAGAGGAGTTGCTAGAGGAGATGTAAGAGAAGTTGTTGATGTTAATTGAAGTCTAGAAGCTACCATTTGCCCCATGGTTTTTCCTTGCACATTGCAAGGTTTTCATGTACATCTTGTGTAATGTGTTCCCTCTTGTCTCACGTTTTGTAGCTTGTTTTATTCCGCATTATTTACTTGCACTGTAGGATACATTTTTCCTAACAAATCTAATTGCACGGGCTGAATTGCAATGGCCCCACTCCCTGTGATGGCAAGATCGTTAACATAAACAATGAGTATCCCAGCATCATCACCATTGCTTTTGACATAAAGATTCAAATAAAAAAGACTCCTTCCGAATCTACAATCTTGTAGATGCTGATCAATTTTGATATACCAGGCTCATGGAGCCTGCTTAAGCCCATATATAGACTTAATCAAACTGCAAACCAAATGATCCCTACTATAGATCCAAAATCCTTTAGAATAGGACCAAGAGGTTTAGTCATTAGATCTACAAGCTACTCTTTAGAAGCATAGAAGTGAAGAGAAATATAACTAGGATCAACTAATTGTCGAATATAGTGATGATAAATCTCAATATGTTTGGTGTGCATGAAAGGCAGGATTCTTCACTAACTTCAATACACCTTGATTATCACAAAAAATAGGAGTAGGGGTAGATGAAGTTGTAAATTGGATAAAATCCTATGTAGCCAAATGTTTTCACAACTGGAACTAATTGTTGCCTTATATTCTGCTTGGGTGGAAGAGATAGCTACAATATGTTGAAGCTTGCTCTACCATGAAACAACAACTAGACCAAAAGAAAAGATATACCCGGTAGTAGACCTCCAAGTATCCACTAATCCTCCCCAATCAGAATTTGTATACCCTGTCAATCTGAAATCTTCTGCTATCTGATATAGGATGCCAATGTCAAGAGTTCCTTTGACATATCTCAAAACACGTTTTGTTGTTGTCTAGTGTTTGAGATAGATAACAACAAAACATAGATTTGGTCATGTGGATGTAAGATATATCAGTTTGTTCATCGTCTATAGAGTGATTCATTGACCAATGATGAATCATCATGCGCTGACAACTTCAACCTGACCTCCATAGGTGAAGCAGGATTACAATCCATCATTCCAAACTTCTTCAAAAGAGTTGTGGCATACTCGTCTTGAGCTATGAAAATGAGATGGTCATGTTCCCAAAATTCTACATCTGATCAATAGTGTAGGAGGCCTAAGATTAGTCATATCAAAAGCAAGACATAAATGTGATTTCACAAGCTGAATTGCAGTGGCCCCACTACTTGTGATGGCAATATCATAAACATAAACAACGAGTATCCCAATGTCATCACCATTGCTTTTGACATTATGATTCAGATTAGAAAGACTTCTTCAAAATCTAGAATCTTGTAGACGCTGATCAATTTTGATATACCAGGCTCGCGAAGCCTACTTAAGCCCATATAGAGACTTAATCAATTTGCAAACTAGATGATCACTGCTAGGGACCCAAAATCCTTCAGGTTGCATCATATAGACTTCCTCATTCAAATCTCCATTCATGAAACCACTTTTGACATCCATCTGAAACACTTTCCATCCGAATTGAGTTGCTATGGAGAGAAGGCACCGAAATGTGACCATCTTTGCAACGAGAGCAAAAGTCTCCTCAAAGTCTATTATGTCATGTTGGGAAAAACCTTTCACGACAAGATGAGCCTTGTATTTATCTAAAGTACCATAAGCCTTGCACTTTACTTTGTACACCCATTTGCAGTGAATGGGTTGTTTGCCTAGAGGTAACTCCACTGATATCTAGGTATTGTTCTTCATCAAGGCATCATATTCTGATTGCATGGCAGTCTCCGATTCAGTATTGCCTTGTGCTTCAAAATACTTCTATGGTTTTGATAGCGTGAAAAGATCAGAAGAAAGAGCAAAATGAACATGCTCCTCAGTTGAATCCACAACGTTCTTGCTTGTCCTCTAAGGCCATGCATCTAATTGAGGAAATTCATCCTTGCACACATCCTGTAGAGTGGAGTAAAAACATTTAGGCCTCCAATGCATTGAAGAATCCTGTATTGGTTGAATATCAGCATTAGTGTTAGCCAATGCAAGTTCGTGTTGCTAATATACTAGTAGAGTATGTGAAATATCAGCAATGGGATGCTACACTAGAAGCTATGACAAATTACTTAAAGATTTTGATTCCTCATCTTTCAAAGGAATGAGAGCACTAGATTTAGGTACCTCAAGAATCTCAGAGAGTGCTTGTTGGTTACAAACAAGGAATGAGTTTATCTCCTTTACATCAACATCTCGACTAACAATGATCTTCTTAGTGTAAACATTAATAAGTCTATAGGCCTTAGATTGGTCACTATAGCTAGCAAAAAAATATCTAGAACCCTTGAAATCTAATTTACTCTTCTTTTTATTTGGAACTAAAGTATATGCAATAGAACCAAAAACACAAAAATGTGTTACCTCAGGTTTGATTCTAAACCATGCTTTCTCAAGTGTGATGCCCAACAAAACTTTGTAGGGACTCCTATTCAAGATGTATATTACCATATTTACTGTTTCTCCCCAATATTTGTACAACACGCCCCTATTGTGCATCATAAACCGAGCCATCTCCATGATAGTGCAATTACGCCTCTCAACCACCCCATTTCATTGTGGAGTGTACGAGATTGTCAATTGTTGATGAATTATTTCCTTGATGTAGTAGTTTTGAAACTATTGGAAGTAAATTCACCCCCATTGTTGGATCTAAGTATCTTGATTCGCCAACTTGTCTGGTTTTCCACCTATTCTTTGAACTTCACAAACTCAACAAAACAGTCAGACTTCTTTTTCAAGAAGTAGACCCACATCTTCCTGGAGAAGTCATCCACTAACAACAGAAAATACCTCGTTCCGAAGACTGTAGTTGATTTCCAAGATGACTCACAAAGATTTGCATGTACAAGATCTAAGAGCCCTTTTGCTTGCCAGACACCTTCAACGGGAAATGGTTCCCGCTTTTGTTTGCCAACAAAACACCCTGCACATATATCAAGCTTTTCAAAAAGATAGAAGGCAAACCAAGAACCATATTTGTTCTTTTGACTTTGGCTAAATACTGAAGGTTCAGATGTCCAAATCTCTCATGCCTCACAGTACTAGTATTATCCTCCACAACTAATGCATGCGAATTGATTGTGGCAGGTTAAACAAGCCAATATAGGTCTCATTTTTCCCATTGCCTAGCTATGACTCTATCAAGTTTTACATTAGACACAATACATTTCTTCCCAAATAAATTTTCTAAAATGTGAGGATTTTCAGTTAACTAATAGATAGGAGATTTTTATTCATTTAAAGGACATATCTTACATTTTTTACTAATAATTTTTCAAAATTATTCAATACAATGTGTATATCTCCTATCCTTTCCACAACATGTAATCTTTCATCACCTAATGAAACTGAATCAAAAAAACTTGCTTTTGAATTGAAGTTAACATACTAGACCTTACAACACATAAAATGTCTGGATGCACTAGAATCAAAGAACCAACAACTAGTAGTACTTTCATCTGAATATGATTTCATGAGCGTAGATTCTTCTCCAGACTCAGCTTCAACTATTGCCACATTTGCTTACCTGTATGAATTTTTTTTATGGGAAAGATCATATTGTTGTTTTCGGTGAACTCTCTTGACATGCCCAATCTTATGACAATAATAGCATTTCCCTTTCGATTTGGAAGTAGATGTAGATGCTTTGGGATTCCTTTTCTAGTTCCCCTTTGATTGAGCAACAACTACACTTTCTGTTTGGCCAGAACCGAACTCACTAAATTGTGTCTACCTGCATTCTTTTTGCAGCAAATAAGTACTAACTTGATCAAACATCATAATGTTACTTTCTATCATCAGGTGTAGAGCCTCCACAAAAGATTCATAAGGGGATGTCAAACTGTTTAGAACCAATGCAACCATATCATCATCATCCATCTTTTTTTTTATGGCTGACAGTTGGTCTCGAAGATCTTTCAACCAAAGCAGGGGTTTTGATTGATCTAGGCATGCTTCAATATTGTCTAGGTATAGAGTTTTTGTAGTATTACTATTTAAGTTATACAATCTTTGTATCCCAAACAAAATATGTCAAATCCTTGTTAGAAAAATTTAGAATACATGATTGTAATCTAGCAACTACACCTATGAAAGTTGGGACAAAACTCTCAACTAACACTGATTCACCATAGGTCAATAGACTAGTGTATCAACAATTAGTAGGTAGTTTGATTTATCTTACCACTACTAGACCAGATTTGTGTCTTGCAGTAAGTTATCTTTCTCGCTTCATGAGTAAACCACATGAATAACATTGGCAAGTTGCAAAGCAAGTGCTTAGATATGTCAAAGGTACTCTTGACTTTGGCATTTTATAAAAACAATCTGTTGAGTTTGAGCTAATAGGGTAGATTGGGTAGTATCAGTTGATTCTAGAAAGTCTACAACAGGTTATGTTTTCACTCTTGGTTCAGGAGCTTTTTCATGGCAGAGGAAGCTTCAGAGTACAATTGCATTGTCTTCTACTAAAGCAGAGTATAAAGCAGTTGTTAGTGCAGGTAAAAAATTGATGTGGATTCAGTCAGTTTTGGAGGATCTTCAACTTGATTCATCAACACCTACACCTATCTTCCGTGACAACCAAAGTGTACTAAAGATGGTGTAGAATCTAGTTTTTCATGCTAGGTCTAGGCACATTGAGGTTCACCGCTACCACATTCGACAATTGGTTACTAATGAAGACATATGTCTTTATTATTTTCCTATCTCTGAACAGCCAACTGATAAAATGACTAAACCTTTGTGTAAAGACAAATTTGTAAAATTCGGAGATAAGCTTGGAGTTGTTTCTGGTTCAGTCATTAAGGGAGGGTAATAGAATAAATAGATTGTTTAGAAGCTTAGTTAAATCATATTAGTCTTTAAGTATTTGGTTAGGTTGGTTTTGAAATATAACCACCTTAGTTATTTGGTTACACGGGTAAAGTTATTCTTTGCTTCCCCTTGTTTTATTGTTTTGCCTATCTCCTTTATTATAATAGTTGTTATAGGCCTCTTTATTTGTGCCTCTCCAATAACAATGTGTGCGGATAATTGCTTCTCTCATTGAACATGTTTTCTATTAGTACCATGCATTTCAGGCAATGTGCATCATATTTAAGCATGCATTGTCACGTCTGAAATGTGGTTGATATAGTATTTTATGGTTTCATATCTTCCTGATCTTTCATCCTTGGTATCTATGTGGTAATATACCGTAAAACCAGAAAAAAAAAATACAAAGCTGCCTAAATATCATATTCATTATTGAAGTCTGGATAGCAAGTATCAGCATAACCATTATGCTGCACTATCATCCATGGTAACAGATAAAATGAAAGTGACTTATACACACCTCAGCACTGGCCAGCAACATTTTCGCTAATGCTTGCTTCATATTACTTGAGATCGATTTGGTCAGTCCGAAATCTAGTAGAATGGGTCGAAAAGGGGGTTGCTTGCTCACAAGGAAATTCCCTGTAACCAGTAGTAACCATCAAGTCATAGAATAACCAAGAGGTTGAATTCGATTAGTATACAAAGAAAAAAGGTGAAAACCACTTTTAATGCAAGCAATCTCTTAGGAAAACTTGTCAAATAACAAATTGGTAAAACATATTTCTCATGAACTCTAAATTGAAAGTTGTGTACATTTTTCAATATTAACACAACCAGCAAAAAAAAAATTATCTTCATTGAGATATTTTCAACCTGATTCTAAACAGAAACTGAAAAAGATATGAATCTGATGAAAGAAAATAGAATATGCTAGCAGCTAGAAATGCTGATTTCCTAGACTCAGATAGTTTTACAAAATATAGCATACAGGAAATGCTAGAATATTTAAGAAAACATACCAGGATGAGGATCCCCATTAAAAAATCCATCAATATATATTTGATGTGCATAAGCACGTGTAATCCACTCTGCAAGAATTTGCTTGTCTACACCTAAAGCTTCAATGGCTGCTTTATCATTTAATCGTACCCCATCCATGTATTCCAAGACAAGAACCTTTTTTGATGACTGCAATAACATGCAAGACAGAATAAGAAAATGGCAAACATGCTCATTGGTGTACTTAATCTGAGATCAAGATGTTTGTTATATGCTGTGAAGGCTATTTAAAGAGGGCAATACCTGGATCACTTCAGGAATAAGCACATCCACGTGATTATCAGAACTATCACTCTGTTTCATCCGATAATCAAGGTTTTTGGCAACCTTTCGAGTATTTTCTTCAATAGTAGAAAACATATCAATCAGTAAAGTTCCTATTTAAAAAATGATCTTATAATTTGATAAGACGCTAAAGCAATTTATTTTCCCATATCCTGTCAAATACGATGTCTACCCTGCAAGTAGTTGACTATCTCTGGTCACTTTTACTCAGCAGATATATGCAAGCATACACTGACATATCCACATACAGATAACACCATTTGAAGAATTATGTGGCTACAAGTGGCTTAATCCAACTACTTGTTTCAATCAGATACATAAATTTAGGCATGCCAGGAATCATAAAATCGAAGTAAGAATATCATCAAGAAATCCAGAGAACAGAATGCTTAACAAGAATATCAAATAAGAAAAATGGATGTTGAAGACCCAAATCGATAGGAGAAGTCCCATGTTTGTTAGTACAAAAACCATTACTTCATTGGGATGATAAGGAGATACAATCAAAGAGTTCAATTACTATTCAGCTTCAGCTTTAGCTAACAATGAACATAAGTGTGTGCGTGGGTGTGGATGTGTTCATTCGTGTGTGTGCAAGCACACATGTGTGGGTGCATATGTGCGTGTGAGCATGTAAGTGTGTTCCATGTACGTGTGTGGGTCCTGTTTGATTGGAGAGCAAAAAAGTCTAGATATATCTGCACATATAAAAAGAAAAGGGTGTAAGTTCAAACACTATTAAAATTTTGGCCGTCTAAGGGCATACTGACTCCCTGCTAGGAATGTATTTGACTTTCCAGGCATTATACAAAATTGGTCAACTATATAAATGTGGAACTTTAACACTGACTTTCACAAACAGGTCTGCAAATACCAGTTCAAGACGAAAGTAATGTAGCATCATCATTGCAAAATTTTCAGTGACAAGTCCGGATTGCACTTGCTGACCTTTGCCAGGTTCAATCTCACTTCATAGAAATGAGTGGTGTTTTCGATTCACAAAGAAGTTAAATATAGGGGAATTATTCTTATGTCATCTTCAACAGAATTTCAGCTCTAAACGCCAGGTTATTTGAACAGAGACAATCTTCAAGCAATAAGTTATAAGATGGACACTTGAAGAATCCTTAACTCTAATGCAACAGTACAGACTCCCATCTCAAATTGAGCTTACACAGATTTTCAACGTGATCTAATTGTCCATATTATGAGCGTCATTGTCACAAATGGACCCCTTCCCAATACTTGTACTGAATGGAAAAACCACAGAGATATGAGAAGGTACTTAAAACTACTCGGGACTAAAGAAACATGGAGTCTTAGCATGGTGGATGACTCCCAGCAAACATGCACATAGATGAACGCTACTTGACATCCATCACCTTCTTCCATTGTAATACTATGGCGTCTCTAATTTGGGATTCCAACCAATTTGTCACCCACATGTATCCTCAGATAAGCAATAATGGCCTCTAGGCCATGTTTTATGCCCAAAGACTATATACATTTGGCCTATGTACTTATGTTAATAAATGGTTTTACCTGTAAGATACGTGGGTGGTGCACATACTTTATATTCAGAGAATTTTCCTGAAGGATTGCCCAAGGCCTCGTAATTATCAATTTGTTCTGTTGGCTGTATGCTTGACCTGTACATTCTATGGTTGGCAAGTAGCCTCGCTCATATGCGATGCGAAAAAAATGTTGGCCTGTATGCTGAATGTAATGGCACGAAGGCAATATTTAAGGCAAGAGAACAAAAACCAATGCATAATTTTCTTTGGCAGCCAAAACAACAGCGAAAACTAATTATTAAACAGCCTTAGATGCAATAATCATGCAATTGGAAAGACAGGGCAGGTAACATCTATTTCTAGGGTGAAAACTTTGTTAAAATAACACAAGCCAACTGCATAACAATGTGACCAACTATTGCTGCACCTTGACTACCAAAGATCAATGCAAGTAAAAAGTGAAAGTTCATATTTATGCAGTCTCCAAACAGATAGTCACTAGAAGAGACAGCTTAACATGTAGGCCTCAATTTGTCTAGGACTGTGTTGATAAAACTAAAGACTAGATTTTTCTACCCACATTTATAATTTGCAGGAAATGCATAAAAAAATAGTGTAAGTGAAGTGAAGATACCAGCTTCCCTGTCAAAGTCGAGTTCTTTAGGTGCTTCATTACACCATTCGTCAATTACCGGACCAAAGTCATATTCTGGTTCTGCCCAGGCTATCCATTCAACAATTGTTTTAGCATTCTTTAGATCCTGCAGAAACAAGGAAATTTGTGGATAATATTAACAATGCCAAAATATCAAAAAGATTGATATATCAAGGAGAAAAGATTTGGAAACCTGAAGAATGACATCCTTGATGCCTCTATGCTGGACCTTCACAACCACATCCCTTCCATCTTTCAAACGGCTTCGATGCACTTGGGCTATCTGTCATTTGATTTTTAAAGAAATCTTACGAGCTCAGAAACCAGCATTCACAAAAACAGAATATATATATATATAATCGCAATAGGTACAAAGCTTCTCTATATCTAATAAAACTGCACTATCGAGATTTCTGCTTTCATGTTTTTTGTCTATGCCTCAAAATGGTCCTCTATGAAATTAATGAGTGCAAGAATCTTACCGAAGCTGTGGCAAGAGGTGTTTCATCAAAATCCAAAAACATTTCACTTATGGGCTTTCCCAACTCTTCCTCTATAGTTTGATAAACCTGCCAGTCATCACTCCATTGTCAGGATTCAGGGATGACACTAAAAGAAGACTCACATTCCACTGCCAAAAATTAAGAAATATTTTATAATGATTTAACTTTGATATGGTTCCAGCTTTGAAATAAACACTTCTGCCATTTCTATTAAAGATAAGACTTGAACATAATTTTAAAATCTTCATTACAATTACTACAATATGAGTTGCTCTGTACATAAAATAGATTTAAAGTTCGATGAATTTTATCTGTCACCTCTGACAGAGGGCGAGGAGGAAGAGAGTCCTGCAGCTGCTGAAGGTACTGTATGTAAATACCAGGAAGCACATCTGCACGGGTAGAGAGATACTGGCCTAACTTCACCCATAATCCTTCCAATTCAATTATGGAACTAAGAACACGCTTAGCATTCCGCTCATGAGCTCTCTCCCATAAGTCATCTCGTTTGCCCTCAGAAATCCATTTATCTTTCTTCTGGACTGCCTGCAATCCATAACAGTGACAGTTGTTTTAAAAAGAATAGATTTTATACAGTCTCTTTATATGACCAAAACCAATAGAGAAAACAAATAAGAACAGTGGAACACACAACCTTATAGTCCAAATACACTGTCGTGGCAACTGTGAAAACTTTGACACGCCTTTTGAAGGTGCTAAGCCCCCATCCCATTGAAGAGAAGGAGATTTGTATTTGCTCACTTTTCCTCTGAATCAAATCTTTCTTTTTCACTTCACAGCTTTCTTTAAATATATCAAAACGATACCGAAATTGTTAAACCCACTTCAGTGAGACTAGAATCTTTAACAAACAAAACTATAATCTAAATCACAGAAAAGAGAGACAAAAAAGATATTTTAAAGCAACCAGAAATAGATAATTGGATTATCGCCTTAACCATTTCATATCAGAAAATTAGCAACATGAACATATTAACGGGCATATTTCCAAAAGAATTTTTTTGCAACAAAAACCAATCCTCTCTAAATATGGTGACATAGCAAAACTAAAAATTTAAAACAAGCAATCAGATATTTTGTTGAGCTTCCATAATAGAAATTT
The DNA here is from genome assembly GCA_037957365.1 of Torreya grandis. Lineage (NCBI taxonomy): Eukaryota > Viridiplantae > Streptophyta > Pinopsida > Cupressales > Taxaceae > Torreya > Torreya grandis. The sequence continues at coordinate 5,694,047 of JARHVA010000006.1, forward strand.
CTGCTAGACATTACAGTGCGTAAGAAGAATCAACAAACACTGAAGAGATTAAGATTTGCACACAGCTAATTTTCTTTCTGCAAAGACTACACTTAATCATATCAATATATCAAAAATTGAAAATATTTAGCTGTTCTAAAAATGGAAAAAAATTCATTAAGATATAAAGCTTTGGGAAACAATAGGTAAACACAGATTACATGTTAGGTTGCATTAAGATATTGCCCGGAAAATTTAATTATGGCTTCATACATTAGGTTGCATTAGGATATTTTCCAGAAAAATCGAAGTCCCAAACATTTGTGCTATGTAAAAATTTAATCTACACCTAAACATCAGATATTTGTCGAGGATAATAGGAAAGAAAGTTTTTCTTTCAATAAGACATCATAAAACTTAGTCGTTAGTATTACCAAGAATCACACAAGATGAATTGGTAATTTGCAAATACCATGGCTATACAACTCAAAAGACTTTCATTTCAACAATTCCCTTATAATCTGATTGGAAATTCCTTGCTATTGAAGGAATCACAACCTCAAGAAGAGAACTGAACGAAGACATAATATATTGAAGGCTGGCATCTCCTGATATAAGTCTAAAAATTCCAAAACTCTAAACATTGTAAAAAGTTTAGATTTTTCCTTCTTCCGCAATGGTCATAAGGCTTGGGCCTATTTTGTTTAAGGTTGGTGTCAGAGAGTCGCAAACATCTTGTTTATCATCTTTAGTACACTAAGTCTTCGGTCTGCCTCTGGCTATTCATGCACTATATTAAGGCAAATCTGAAGGAACTTCTCTCGGTCTGACTGTAACAGGAGCATTTTGAAGAGGGTGGAAGCCCCAATACATCCACAACATTGAGTTATTTAAAAATTTAATAAAGAAATTCGGAACATCTATTCTTTGTTTTTTAACTTTTAAGCCACTAAAATATGGTTAGGCCAACAAGATTTGTACAAGATATATTTTTCAAGGAAAAAGCGTGTAAGATAAAATTCAATCCATTACATTGTGATTGGTGAAAAGAAACATTAAGTTTGCCAGGAAAACAAAATAGGAAAAGAGAAGGGGAAAAGATTTAGGTTGTATAAGATTATGTCCAAACGAAGAGCTGAATTGACATTTCTTGACCATTGAAATCTCGTATACAAATTCTTCAAACAATAAACCCTCTAAAACCAGAAATTATTCATTGTTTAAATTGCACAGGTCTCTGGAAACCAGGCTAAAAGATACTGCTTTATTCATTGTTTAAATTGCACAGGTCTCTGGAGACCAGGCTAAAAGATACTGCTATTGTTTACATTTGAAAATTTGATGTGCAATTTTCCTACATGAACACCCATACATTTCCGAAGAACAAAACCAAAAATTCAAATGCAAGTCTCAGAACTGATTTTTTTTTCAAACGTAAACAAGAACAGTATAAAACTCTTACACAGTGTTATGTCCAGATTGATCCGAAACGTTGCCTAAAATACTCTTACACAGTTACTTCCGGAAGCCATCTTTCCTCGACTTATGGACTGTGACAGCATCAGATCTCTAGTATAAAACTATAAACAAAAATGTTTCTTTAGGTTTTGAAGGTTAACGCATGATTATATCGGATGATATTACCTCGATTTTCAGCAGGCACCCAAGTAATTTCAACCCTTTGCAAGAACCCCGAAATTATGTCCAATTGAGTTCCGGTTTAGCAAAATTTAGATAAATAGATATCGATCATAACGCAAAAGTAGAACACATTTTTCTGTCAATAGACGGCGAATAAGAAAATGCAGTTAAACTTGTGGTCTTTCTTTTTTGTGATCTAAATGCAGGGGCATTTGTGTTTTGAGCGTTGCTCTATATGGGGATAATCTCCGTCAGTTAGCGTGAAATCATGAATTGTATCCACATCTCATTAGGATCACCGTCAAGTATGGTTGCATCTTTGTTGATTTTGTTTTGGCTCGATGATATCAATCGAGATTTGTGCATGTGGAATTTGTTCGTGGCTTACGATTGTAGCACAACAGTCGCAAGCTGTTTCTTGGAGTGATGCTCAGATTGTCATGTTTATATTATTCACTCGTTATTATCCGTGAATGCATGGTTGTACAGCGGATTAGATGCATGCTTGTAAAGCTGGTTGTATGCTTAGTTTGTGATCTTATAGCGGAAAGTCAGTAGAAGTTCAGCATGGTTCATTAGTTTTATTGTTAGGGTGGGTCATTATGGAATATATTGGTATGGATAAAAATTTTAATCAGATGATTTTTTTTTTTTTTTTTTTTCAGATCAATATGTCCTCTTGAATCTAAATTCGATGATAAATTATATCTTAATTTTTTCAAAATGGTAGTTATTTATTTAATATTATCTTTTAAATATTAATATAATTTATATTAAATATATATATATATATATATTTTTATTTATTATTAAAAAAAATTAGTTTTAAATGTTTAATTTTTTTTTTTTAGTTTTTAGTTTAATATAGTATTTATAATTAATAAATATAAATATATTATGCCACTATCAAATTTAGGTTCTACATGTATTCAAATTTAGGCCTTGCATGTATATTTAATATTTGTATTATTTTAAATCAATTCAAAATATAATTTTAAAAAAAAAAAACTAATAAAATTAAAAATATATATTAAACACGTATTAAATTAATTATACAAAAAAATTCAAGTATTAAAATAACATTATTTAAGTGTCAAGTAGATGCCAAGTTTAGGCGTTGAGCGTTTGGTGCCTTTTCCAGTGTTTTAAAACAACTTAAATTTTTATATAGAGAAAGATCAATTATAAAAGAAATTCAAACACTAATGTAACACCATTTAAGTGTCATGTGGATACCAAGTTAAGATTGATGCCTTCCCCCAATTCTTTGAAGGAACTTTTATTTATATATATATATATATATATACAAAAAGAAAGATTTCTTTTAAATAAAATTGCAAACCAATCCTTTTATATTAGACATACAAATAATCAATTTTTGGCTTAGTATAAAGATATTTTCACCAAAGTCAATCAAAAATTACTCATTTATTTTGATATTCAAAACTCTATCTATTTGCATATATAAAATTTTATTTGTATTAAATTTATGAATAATCAATTTTTGATTTAGTACAAAGATATTCACTTTACTTTGCCAAAATCAATCAAAAATTACACAATTTATTTAGATATTTAAATTGTTTTAGGTAAAATATTAAATCTTTATGAATAATTTATAAACAAACATGGATCAATCTTATGACCGGTCAATTTTACTCATGGGATATTTATCCAAAACACTGATTAAAAAAAATCTCAAAAACCCTTTTTCCCATTTTCTAAAGGCGGTGTAAATATAAAATCTCAAATTTAATATCCTAACCATATGTGTAAAACCTATCAAAAATATATCTGAATGTTCCTATCTTAATTTTAAGATAAACATCCCGTGCCCTCATTTATGATCTTGGTTTACGATTTTAAGAATTATGTTTACAATATTTGTATAATTGTGTTAAATAAATCCAAATTCAAATTTAAAGAGTTACCCTCTCAAATTCGCAATGGTTAGGTTTCGGTCTTATGTTGCAATTAGCGAAATATTTTTCAATTAGTGTTGTTGAGAAATTTTAGGGGCTTTAAATTAATTTTAAGTCTCATGTAATTTTTTTTATTCCTGCTATAGAATTATAAGGGCTTAAATTCATTTTAGGTCCCATATAAAAAATATATATTCTTGTTACAGGGACAGTTGCACAGGGAAAATGTTGGAGGGAAGTGCATGCAAGGAAGACAATTAATAGAAGAATCTACAAAGTTTTAGGAGCAGGGAAAACAATCTTTGTGCCCCTCACTACGTCCTTGCCCTGGAATAATTCTCCCTACGCAGTTACGACTCAAAAGATTTTAGGAGATATTTTGGGTAAGAAGTGAAATTTGAAAAAAAAAAAAAAAAATCCATGGGACCCTCTTTCCCATATTAATGGAAGCAGAAGCCCCCTACATGGGTCATGCACCCCACTATTAATCGATAGAAGACTCAGGGCCCCTCTTTCTAGTGTCAAATTTTGCGACAGAAGCCGTAGAGGGTGAAGACGACATTGGGTAGTGTGAGGATGAAAACGATGCTCCATTTAACACTGTTAGTACACTGACGAAGACTGACAAACAAGATTGTTCTCTCGGCCGACAAAAAGGATTCCTCAACATTCTGATAGCATCAGCGACTGTGGGAGCTCCCATAAACACCAGTTTTCCATGCTCTTCCCCATGCTTGCCAAGCGCCTTGGTCAATGTCCAGGGGGTGGTTCATAACGGCACCCCTGCTTCGTCTTCCCATCCTCCTTGGTCCTATGCAGCGTTAGTTTCGAGCCACCCCAAAAATTTTGCTAAGGCCAATCTCGAACAAAGACATATTTTGGTTGATCGCAGGAATGTCGAAAATTCCTACCACGTCTATGTGAAGTTTTGCAAAGCTCAGATTCGACCTTCGAAAGAGCCCCCTCTGGTCATTGGTGATAGCTTCGTTGAGCCTCCCTCAACTGGATCATTTGAAGAGAATGCCCCTCTCGTTGGGACCCCTATTTCCCCCTCCTTCCAGCTTGGGGACGCTTCGATGCAGTTTTCAAAAGATTCCCCTGAGCTAGAAAACTCCGACTCTGCGATTGAAGATATGGAGCTTGCTTTGGGTCACAAAACTATGTTCGATAAGTGTTTGGGAGCCCACCCTTCTCCAGATTATGCTTTTTCAATGGGCCAAGATTATTTGGAACTCGATGGTGATTCCCTCCTTTTTTCTTGGCCATGGTTTTAAGGTAAGGTCGGTGTTTTTCTCTGCCCCCGGATGGTCTTTTTCGAACTAGTATCGATAAAGATCCCTATAACCCCCACTTATATTAGATTGTACCATATTCCTCCTATTTTGCGGAATGAAGTGCACATTAAGCTTTTGGTTAACAAAGTATGTTCTTTGGTGAAAAATGACGAAAATTCGCTATACGACAAATTTGTCAAAGTTTGCACTATTTTGGACTTGTCCAAGCCCCTCTTTCACTTGGTGCATTTGCTTTTCTCCCGAGGCAAATAGATGTAGTTCCACAATTACGAAGGTCTCCCCTTCCATTGTTTTTAGTGTAATCACTTAGGGCATAGGGCGGCAATATGTTCGTGTGTGACTCGTTCTTCTCCTCCCTCCTTTTTCCATCAGGGCTAGAGGAAGGAGTAGGAATGCCCACCCCACGTTTTTAGGTGTCAAGGCTCAACTTCTCCCCCGTTGCCTCTCCCCCTGTTGAGCTTTCCTCCCCTGTTGGTAATGCCCCCTTGCTGAATCCCCCTCCCCTTTCGCCCCCCTTTCTCCCTTGTTCACTCTGTGTTCTCCCCCCTTTGCGACCCGAGAAGCCCAATGTTGATGTGGGCACCACAACAAAGAAGAAACGCAGAAGATCTGAAGCGAAAGACTTGGTGCAAAATGGCTCTCGGTGGGCGGTGAAAGACCTCTCTAACTGTGAGAGAAGACAAGCTCTAGCCTATGGTTGAGGACTAAGGTGGTCTAGCTTGGAAATATTTGGTTTGGTTTTTGTCTCGCCTTGTTTATCCTTGTTCCCCCTATTACGGATTCGTTGAAGACTAGTGTACGTATTTATCGGTGTCTAAACTGACTTATGGTAGAAACAATGTTTCTTGTAGTTGCTCCATCCTTGTTATGGTTTGTTGGCTTGGGGAGGTGTCTCGTTTGTCACGGTTTTCGTTGTTGCACTTAGTTTTTCTGAGTTCTACCTTATTGTAGGCATTGGGCCCCTTATTGTGCCGTAACACTCATTCATAGCTCCGGTTAAAAGTGTTTTACCCTATCTAATAAAAAAATATAATTGTATTAAATATCTTTTTATATTCAATATTTTTCATATAAAAATGATAAGAAATTCGACTTCATACATATTTATTCTCTTTTAGACAAGGTCAGTGTTATGTCTCAAAGCCTATTAAGTTATTAAGTGATTAAAAAAAAATCATATTTAATAATAAGAAAATATTCAAGTTATAATTATATATTTAATTAATGTATATTCATTTTCATTTAATTATTTTTTTAATAATTACATCGATAGGTGTTCCCATACAGTGGCATCCGAAGGGGTGAAAGGTTGTAATGGCTAACAAAACACAAAGAAATTCATAAAGCAACGAAGAGCAAAACAGAGCGCTAAATTTGTTTGAAAATTAACAACACGATATAACATATATCTATTTTAATTTTTAATATATTAATGTTTCTACATCAATAAAATAAACCCTATTGATGCGGAAATATGTTATTTATTTATTTTCTTTACTATGCACATTTCCGAAATATTTTTTACTTTTGAATTGTGAATACCTCGAGAATGATATTCTCATATATTTTACATAGGTTTATATGCTAGTATATGTAAATCCCTATTAAATTAAGATGCCACAAAAATATTTATATTTATAAATAAATAAATATTCTTCTATTAATTACATCTTTATTTTTATTTAATTATTAAAAATATTTTCATATTAATCATTTTTTTTTCATTTTTTTTTTTTTAATAATACTTTTAAATGTAATTTTTTGAGTATAGGTTTTATATATAGTAATAATGTATGATAGTTTTTCAGATGAATTTATTTGGGGAAGAAGTAAAACAGGTTCCATAAATAATTAAAATATTTTTTAATATATTTTGTGAGACGTTTAAGAAACAAATGTGGGATACACAGTCACTGCATTCGCAGCATTTAATGCCAGAAATCAGAATTGGCCTAATCCCACAAACTCTTGATTAAATTTGTACGGATTTAATTACGGATTTAGAAATTGTCTATAATAAAAAAAAAACAGCCAAATTCATGATAAAATCTGTCCAAGTTTATCCAAATTTAGTTTTGATCTCTGTTGTGTGAACGTGAACCCTAAGAATCACGAACGCAGACCTTAAAAATTACCAAGTGTGCACCAAAGTTGCAATAGCGGACTATGCAGTTGAACTGTGTGAGAGAAACGCGAACTGTGCGTGTTGGAAGTTTGACAGCAGTCTGTAACGCTGCCTCCACCAGTCACGACGCTGCGTCCACAGGTCCATGGGGAGGGATTCATTGCCTGCGCATTCCAATACGACTGTCGAGACTATAGTGAGCCCCTGAGTCGACGTACTGCGATGGACAAACCCTGCCCAACGACGGAGGCCGAGGCATCAGCGAAGGGCAAGGAATGTTTGTTTTTTTTTCCCAAAGTGATTTATATAATCGCTATCTACCATACAAATAGATAGGTATTATTAGGTTTTGTATAATTACGTTTTATTGGAGTTCAGGTACTTTAAAGTTTAATATTAAATTGTTATATATATAGATATTGTTTTAGGGTTTAATTTTTTTTAAATATGTAACTTAAAGATATTTATATTTAAGTGATTTTTTTTGAATGGTGGGTTGTTATATTTTTAAAAATAAATATATTTTATTGATTGAATTTAATCACAAATTTTCTCTTAAATTTTTTAGTTTCGAATATCTTCCAAAATTTTAGCCTTGGCAAATTCGAATGCTGTATCTTTTCCCTTTTTTTCTAAATTTTAGCGAATTTCAATGTGGTATCTTCAAGGGAGTAAAACAGGTTCCATAAACATTTTATAAATAACTAAAATATTTTTAATATATTTTATGAGAGCTTTAAGAACCAAATGTGAGATCCATCTTCAGAGGAGTGAGGGTTGAAACCAATTCTTTAAAAGAAATAGATATTTTAAAAATAATTAAATTTGTTAGTGATGTAAATTCAGTCATTGTGTTTTTTTTTTAACTTAGTTGTGAAAGGCTGCACAATCAAGAGGTGAATCAGATGGCTGCCGCTGTCAGGCATATGGAGTGGACTTTACAAATTTATTTAACTTACCCACCCTCTACAGATATTACACTACGGTTCAAACTTCAAACCCAATTATTTAATTTGGTGCATTGTGATTTGTATTTATTCTTCTCTTCAAAAACTTCCAATGAATCTTACAGCCCATGTAAAGTTTCAAATCTTCCCTAATTGGGATCTATTTCTTGGTATCCGATTTTCTATGAAAAGTAACAGGCTTCAGAGTTTTCACAAGGTGCTTCTTCTCTCTTTAAAAAGCAGACAAAAATTGTTTTATGTTTGAACCTCCTCCTAGAAATTATGAACAAAAGTCCATTCTCAGCTTCTACGTGGGCAGCTTCCATGTGGGTTGTTGGAGCTGATTATATTACGTCTGGTTTCAAGTTCCCTTTTGGGAGCTGGAAATGCTAATAAATTCAACTTCAACTCCTCCAAAAACTTTCACAGATTGTACAATCTCGAGTTTTTTTCCTGTTTAGTTTCTTGCAATTATAGGTCTACTCCACTTTACTCCTTGAAAGAGGATTTTGTCAGCAATTTGACAATAATTTTCAGCTGTTAGAATACTTTGTTGAATAGAAGGATGTTGTTGCCTTTCTCACTGCATAGTTCAGGAGATGCTTTGGAAAGTGTCCAAATTTTAAGCAAGACTGTTTTTATCTACAAGGAATCTAAATAACTTTCATGTGACGAAGGGTATCAACAGTCTCTGGTGTAATAACAATATCATGTGGGGAAGGTTATTCACTGTGTCTGGTGTAATACCAGTACTATGTCAATAGGCTAGCAAGCTTGCAAATTGAATTATCCCTTTGATCGTTTGCACTGGGTTTTAGAGTATCTTTGGACTTGTTCTCTCTAGTAATTCCTTAAAGATGGGTCGGTATGTTTTACAAATCTTCATGTTGATTGACTTGATTAATGCCACTTTTAAGAATTGATGAAAACTAAGCCTCCATGGTACTTGAAGATTGCAAAATTTGTGAGCACTTAATATATATATATATATATATAATGCATCTTCTGTTTGGAATGCCATTCTGGAGCCCAAGCTTGTTCTGTCAAAGTTTACTATTGGAGAACCATAAGGTCCACTTAGGGGTCCATCCCAAATGCCCTTTTTGTGCCCAAACTGAGAATGTTACTCACTTTTCTGATTCTACACTAAAGCTAAAAGGCCCTGGGCTTGGACTCATGCTTCTTCAAACCCTTCGGGGCAGAGCCGTTCACATGACAGATTATCCTACTGGGGACTGGCCTAGGCTCACTACAAAACACACATGGATTTGGCATACTAGCCGAGTGGAAATTCTCTTTTTTATTAGGAAAGAAAGGAACCCTGCTATTTTTTCTAATACTACAGCTGGCAAGCAGTTTTCTACTTACAACAAAACTTTGATGATTTCAAATGTGTTCATGTAGATTCAAGTTCAAACAAAGAAAGTGGCTCTAGAGATGGCCAATCTCAAGACCTTATTGGACCATTTGGGGCAATGTCACTATTGCACGTATTCTGCTAACTTTGCCACCAAGGGATCGCACTCCGCAATGGGGGCATCATCGTAATTGCTCTCATATATGTTCTCACAAGCATGCTGGTTGGTTGACGCCACCATATCAGTGCTCGCCCCCATCCACACAACGACAGGATTGGCCTTTGCCGTCAGGCCACAAGAAGATCCCATGTATGGCATTGCCATCTCCCCTCCCAAGGGTCTTCTAGTTGTTCAACAAGCTGATGCCCCCGGGGGAATGAAGACTATTAATGAAGAAAACAATGCAAATATTTGCTGGGACACTGTACTTGAGAGTGATGGCCTACCTGAAGTTAGGTGGGGCTCCAAATCAGATGACCAGGATCTGCCCGCCATTGGTTTCCTTGCTATTGGATATGTGGATGATGTAGCGATCAGGTGTATGGACTGCTTGATGTTTTTAGTTTTGTTATTTATCCTCAATTATGTGACCGTCTGTGCTATACTTTGGGGGCTTGATTCCTTTCCACCCGTCTTTTTTTGTGGATAGTCCATAAATTTATTTTAAAGTAATATATGCACTATTTCATAAAAAGAATACATTTTATATTAAATCTGAGAACAATAGTATTGCATCAGCATAACGTGGTTAAAAGGAAAATTCCGCCTCAATGAGGTGAGGAAAGGTAAAATCTGAGCCTGCACCCTAAGTGGCAAAGATTCAACATCCTTATGGGCACTAATAAACCCGGCTTTAAAAAGAAGAACGATATATTGCTTAAACAATCTCAACTCCCCTAAACAGAGAGGGCAACTGTCCTGCAAAATTGTCTTTCAGCTTCTACTCCATGTGAAACCAATAGCAGACAACCTAATTGTATGTCGGTAATTTAGCAGGAATTAAACATAAGATTTCATATTCAAGGGGTTTTTTATTGGCTACTTTTTAGTTTTTACCAATATACAAATATTTTACCGAATTGACAAATTTTTCAGAAAAACAACATTAGCCACTTCTCTAGTTTATTTTCTAAAGGAAAGATGCTCCACCGTCTATTCCGTCCTTGTAAGAAAAAAATCAATTGTTCATACAGTGTTTTTTATTATCCTGAGATTGATCCAGTGTTTTGAGGTAATCTGGGAATTGTTTTAAGGCAAAGCACTAATTCCTTGCTGCACAGTAAACGGTAATGTACAAATCAGAGTCCTGTCTTTGAAAGAATGGTATATAGATTTTATTTTTCATTGTAAAATTAAGGGAATCTTTGATCAATATTCTTTTGCAACAAGGCGAGCAATAATGTAATGTCCCCTCTTTAGCAATTGTCAGCGATGTTGCCGCTAGCCTAGTTTTGCATGATCCCGACGGCTAGCGACGAGTTCAGAGGGATCTTGGAGTGATTTGGCCTAGTCATTTCTAGTTTGAGGCCAATTGGAGTTTTTTTGTGGCATTTATAGTAAGTTGATTGGGCATCAGAGTTGGCATATTTCTAATAATTGGACTTGAAGCTTCGCATCGAGAGCTTTCCGACAAGCTATCATTTGCTTCATTTCGAGTCCGATTGATATATTATTTTAATCCTTGAAGTTTATTAAAGTAGCATTTAAATTAAATGTTAAAATGATAAAGTGTTACTTTAATATTATTTATGTTGGGTTGTGTGTTTGAGAGGGGATGCTCAAGGGAGACATAAGATGTTATTTTATATTATTTTATTTTAAAACACGTTATCCCACATTGCTTGTGAAAAGTGGGTCAACCCTATGAAGTGGAAATAAAAGGAGAGCTGGTGGCCATTGTTCAACAGGTTGAATATGAGAAGAAAATTGATGTGTGAGTTGCAGATCCGTTCTTGGCATTAGAGGACGTCTATCCTCTCTTGTGACATTCTAGACATCATTCCCTTGGGGTTTGGCCTTTGAAATCCATTGTCATCAGCGTCATTATCACGCAGATTGGACGCGTTTCTAGCTACAGGAAAATTTGATGTTTTGCTCATATCTTCATCACTCATCCGACGCTTATGCTACTTTGGGGGAATGATTTTATGAAGATATTGCACTGTTTAAAGACAAAATACTATAGCAGCATTGTTCACGCAAGTACTGTTCATGTAGCACTATTCACACAATTACTATTCATGCAACACTATTCATGTCATTGTAGCAGCACTGTTCACGTGGGTACTGTTCATGCAGCAATGTTCACGTGGGTACTGTTCATGCAGCACTATTCATGTCACTGTAGCAGCAGGTTTAAATAACATTTGCTGGAGCATTATGTCAATATTATTGGAGCAATTAGTGAGTTGATAATCTGCCATGTATTTGATTTTATTAAATTCTGAAAATAACATCTTATCAGCAGTAATACAATTTTCAATCTACATATCATTGTACTTTCTTTTTGTTCATGTTGTGTGATTTTCAATTCCATGCAAGCAAACAATATAAACATCCCATTTCCGAAGTCATAAGGAGTTAAATTAGTAAACGGAGGAATAAGGAGTTGGATGCAAACTGTTTCACAAAATTTCTATCAGCAGTTGTCTTAGTAATTGGGCATTTAAGGGTGCCCACTATAGTGGTATCAGAGCCTAGTTTTCATGCCATCCAGTGGAGGCATTACAGGAAATTTAGGATAGCAAGAGAGAGGGAAAAGTATTTGACGAAATGTCAAAACGCTAAAATCAGGTTAAGTTTGTTTGAGCATGCGACAAGGGCCTTATAACTTCCGCAATACCAGAGTAAGACAAAATAAGATTTCGGACTTGCAGAGCGAACAGTGTAGCTCATCCGTGCGGGTGGACATAGAATCCAGTCATACAGACACAGAGGAGATATTCTTTGATCAAGCCAACAATATGGGTGACCGAGATGACAGGAATATAGGACTAGGCAGAGGCAGGAATACCGGTCCAGATTAGGGGGAGGTAATGTTCAAATAGTTACTGGATACATTAGAGCAAGGGCAACGTATGCAGCAGGAGCAAAATAGGCGAATGGACATGATGTTGCAACTTATGGCTAGACAGATGGGCCTCAACGTTAATCCAGGTGATGCCAACAATGGAAACAATAACAATGGGAGCAATGATAATAATGAAGGCCGAGGCAACAACAATGGTCCTGATAATAACAGTAATGGTAATAATAATGGACATGGAAACAATGGGAATGAGGCTGATAACTTTAGACACGTTGCACGCCCAGTTCGGACAGTGAGCTCGAGACCTCTTCTACCCACTTCCCACCCAGAGATCCGGTTCAACTAGTAAACGAACCGCAGATTACCGAGTTACAGGATCAATTCAGGAGGGACTGGGAGGCTAGCGGACCAGAGTTTCAGGTGGTATTTCGCTCAGAGATTATATGGACTTGAGGATGAGACACATGCCTAGAGCGGGAGGGATGAATCAAAACTTTGAGCTGAGAAAGAAAGTTGGAAAACTTTCATTACCTTATTATGATGCTTCAAGGAAGATGACTGCACGAGCTTGGGTGCAGAAGGTAGATACATACTTGCCACTGAATCCTATACCTGAGGAGGAGGCTATCAAGTATGCGGCTATTCATTTGGATGGTCCAGCGCATGAGTGGTGGCACCATGGCATGGTAACCTTGGGGCATAATCAGATCACATCTTATGAGGAGTTCACTGAGAGACTCATAGAGAGATTTGATACCAAAGATCCCGAGTTACAGTTTAAGGAGTTGGCACAACTCAAGCAGTGGGGATCAGTTGAGATGTATATCAGTGAATTTCAGAGGTTAGCTGTGTTGGTCACAGATATTTCAGAGAGGAGATTAGTAGTGTTGTTTATGGACAAACTCTCAGATCCCTTGAGGGGTTGGGTCAAGGGGCATGACCCAGCTACATTACAAGAGGCCACTAAGAAGGCTCGTGACTTAGCACCTTCTTCTTTTAGGAGCAGATTTCAGCATAGGGATTCACATACGAAGAAGGATAAGGAGGACAAAAAACCTTTTCACAGGGATGCTCAGCCAAAAAGGGATAATAAGTTGGACAGTGACACCTTGAATGAGTTGAGGAGGAAGAAGCTATGTTTTCATTGCAGAGAGCCTTGGGACTTATCTCATAAGTGCCCTCTCAAGGCTAAAAATCAAATGGAGTATTTCTCAGCAGAGGAGTCACAGTCAGAGGGGAGGATCAGCACTCCGATTCAAATGACGGTAGCACTACAGAGGAGAGCAGCATTCCTGAGGATGAGAGGTTATTGGCACGTTTAACGAAGCCTCAAAAGGCAATCACATTTAAGGTTAGGGGTACTATCCAGGGGCAGAAAGTGATCTCACTCATTGACACTGGGGCTACACATAATTTCATAGATGCACAATTGGTAGCCAAGAGAGGTTTACAAACCGAGGAGCATGTTGGGTTTAGAGTCATGGTGGCTAACGGTGACAAATTATTATGCACTTGGAAGATATCTAATCCTCACATCAAATTTGGAGATGGTTGAGTTGGAGGATGAGTTCTATGTAGTAGACATGGGAGATTATGATGTCATCCTCGGCATGACATGGATGGCCTCGCTAGTTGAGTTCACACTCAACCTAGCAAAATTGGAGATGAGATTCCAGCATGAGGGCAAAACTGTTGTACTAAGAGGACTTTCAGATGGGGACTACAGAGTAATCTCCTTAAGGAGAATGCAAAGACTTTTTCGGCATGATGTAGAGTGGGCGGCAGAATGTTTCACTATGCCAGCTTCACGGGAGCCACAGGTGCAGAGTCATCCACCAGATATTCAAGAAATACTTGACAGGAACGCTAAAGTATTTGGCGAGATTCCGCATGGGGTCCCTCCTAACAGGGGGATAGAGCATGTTATTGAGCTCGAGGAAGGAGCCAAACCAGTTATGATTACTCCCTATTGTCATCCTAAGAAACACAAGGATGAGATAGAGAAGGCAATTAAGGAGTTGTTGGAGATGGGGCACATTAGGCCTAGCAAAAGCCCTTTTGCTTCAGCAGTAGTTTTGGTAAAGAAGGATGGGACGATGCGCATGTGCATCGATTATAGGGCACTGAATAAGAAAACAATTAAAAACAGGTATCCCATTCCTAGGATTGATGAGCATGTGCATCGATTACAGGGCATTGAATTAGAAAACAATTGGAGATTAGGATGCTCAAGGATCTCTGTCTTTTCCATGTAGCATCTTCTGTTGGAAGATCTTTTCAACGCACCAAATATTGTGTTATGCTCTTGTTCCTCAATGTCTTCTCTCTAACATCAATAGCTTCTGGAACCAAGATCAATTTACCTTCATCATCTAAAGGAGGTAACTCGGCTAAAGTAATGATGTGTTGTCCTAGTGCCCTTTTGAGGCATAAAACATGAAATACATTATGAATTCTATTGTAAACTGGCAATTCAAGCTCATAATCAACCTCTCCAATCCTCCACTTAATCCTATAAGGGCCATAGAAGTGAGGCTTGTTATTTTCAGCTCCACTTTTCTTGAAACAAGACTATCTATAGGGCTGCAACCTCTAGAAAATCATGTCTCCAACCTCAAACGTTCTCTCAATGTGATACTGGTTTGCATAAAACCCCTGTTGATTCTATACTCGTTGGAGGTTTTCTTTGAATGACTCTAATATTTTTTAACTTTGTGCAACCGAGTTTCTTTCCCCCAGCAATCTACTCTTTTTAATAACCAAATCCACAAAAGAAAGAGCATCATAACCATACAAAAGTTTGAAAGGAGTTATACCAATGGACATATGATGTGAGGTGTTACAAAAATACTCCTCCATATAGAGCCATTTGATCCAAGTAGTTTGTTGTCCTACTACATCGTTTCTCAAATATCCCTCCATCCACTTATTCACAATCTCTGTTTTCCAATTTTTTAGGAGTGGTAATTGGTACTAGAAGTCAACTTGGTTCCTGTCAAATGAAAGAAATCCTGCCAAAAAAAACTAAGGAACTTGCTATCACTGTCACTTATTATGTTCGTAGGCAGTCCATGAAGCTTGAATTCTTCTCTGAAAAACAAATCAACAACTTGTCATGCTTTAAACTCCATTGGAATGGGAATGACAAAGAAGTGAGCATATTTAGTAAGTCTATCTACTACCATATATATACAACTCTTAACATGAACTTTTGAAAGACCTGTGATAAAATCCATAGAAATGCTCTCCCATTTTTTATTTGGAATTTGGTAAGGCTGCAAAAAAATTGCTGGAAATACCTATTCTGCTTTGTTCTGTTGACAGGGAATATGCTCTCTGATGTATTGGAGGGCCTCTCCCTTGAGTCCTCTCTAGAAAAATTTATCCCTTATTTGCTTGTGAGTCTTGAATTATCCTGGGTGACCAGCCAAAGGCGTATCATGTACAATTCTCAAGACTTTATTCTTCACTTTTGATTTAGGAACAAGATAAATTTTATCCTTGTAAAGGATGAGATCATCAATCACCTTATACCTATCACACTGTACTTTGCCTTCAAGGATATCATTAGCGAAAACATTCTTTGCATACTCTGCTATTACAATAACCTCAATCAGCAGAGATTGCGGACACAAAGCATAAAATGGTTTTCTAGACAAAGCATCAGCGACAACATTGTTTCTTCCCTTAACATACTCTATGTCAAAGTTATACGCCTAAAGTTTACTCATCCGTTTTTGCTGCCTCTCATTCAAGTCCTAGTAGAAAAAACTTCAAACTATTGTGATCCATCTTGACCACAAATTTGCCACAAACCAAAATACTCCTTGAATTTCGCTAATGCATGCATGATGGCCACCATTTCTATGTCATATGGAGAAATCACATTTTGTATCTTTGAGTTTCCGACTCTCAAAGGCTATGGAATGTCCCTTTTGCATCAAAACCACCTCAATCCCTTCTCTTGATGCATCACTCTTAGGAACAACTATTTTGGGCATGAACTCATCTTTTTGAGTTTGTCAAAGGTTGTTTGCGCTGATTCAAACCAGCTTAATGCTTCCTTCGTTAAATCAGTCGATGGAACAACCACTTGTGAAAATCCTTTAACGAACCTCCGGTAGTAACTGCAAAGACCCAAGAATCACCTCAACTGTGAGATTGTCATAGGAGGCGGCCAATCCAATGGCTTGGATCTTCTATTGGTCCACTTGGATTCCTTGGGCATTTATAACATGGCCAAGGTACAGAACTTCAATCATGCCAAACTCACACTTAGATTTATTAGCAAAGAGAGCCTGCAGTTCCAAAATCTCCAACACTATATCCAAGTGCCTCAAATGCTCTTTCCATGTCTTACCATACACCAAAATATCATCAAAAAATACGAAAACAATTTTCCTCCAATGCTTATTGAATATGTGGTTCATGCATGATTGGAAAGTAGCTGGACCATTTGTCAAACCAAAAGGCATAACCAAAAATTCAAAATATCCAAAGTAACACTGGAACATTGTTTTTGGTAAATCTTCATCTCTTACCCGAATCTAATGATAGCTAGATCTCAAATCAATTTTTAAAAAATATACAACTCTATGCAATTCATCAATCAACTCATCGATTCTGGGTATGGGATACCTATTTTGATGGTTTTATTGTTCAAAGCCCAGGGATCAATACACATCCTGATAGTACCATCCTTTTTCTTTACCAGGATAATAGAAGAAGCAAAGGGACTAGAACTAGGTCAGATATGTACCATCTCCAATAATTCCTTAATTATCTTCTCAATTTCCTCTTTGAATTCTCTTGGATGGCGATAAGGAGTAATCATTGCAAGTTCAAAACCTGGTTCCAACTCAATTATGTGTTGAAATGCTCTATCTCATGGCAATCCTCGAGGTAAACCACTGAACCCTGTGTCATGCTTGTCTAAAATAGACAGAATGTTCACGTGGCAGGATTTCTTATCTATGGATGAAGTTGTAATGTTAACCAAACAATGGGCTACCCAAGCTACATGCCCTCTACGAAAGCTCTCTATCCTCTTAGCCACGACCACTCTAGGAGCTCCATTGGTCATGCCTTGAAGCATAACCTTTTTCCTATCTGATTTAAACTTCAGCTCCATAGAGTAATAATTTTGTGTGAATTCTCCCAAAGAATTGAACCATTGTACCGAAAGTACCACGTTTATTTCTCCTATGCCTACAACATAGAAATCATCGCTTTCTTTATGTCTCCCCAAAGTAAGATTAAGTTGTTAAATTCTCTTGGTACATGGAAAGGTGAAGCCATCAGCTACAGTCACATTGAAGCCCTTCAAATCCTTTGCTTTCAAACCCATCCTTCATCAATAAAATTGTGGGTTGCCCAACTGTCATTAGCACCATGACCTTTTGACCTTGCAAAACTATCTGAACTCTAAAAGGATGATATCTAAGAGCACCAGATAATTTGGCAAGGGTGCCCTTTGAAGTATCTAGCTCTTCCTTCTTTTCATATTTTGGTTCATGGGGTTCCAATTTCTAGTTCAAATTCTTCTGATTCCGATTCACCATCGCATGTAATCTCAATGTAGTGTACTTGTCTGCATCCAAGACATCTGTGCCCAGGTTCCCATGCATCTTTACAAACAAGGCATAGCTTTTTTCTTCTAAGCTCATTCCTTGTTTCCATCTCTTTACTCGCTTTTGGCAGCTTATTTTTTTGAAAACCTCCTTGTTGGAATGACTAATTTTGCTACCCATAAGGCAATGACTTTGGCTGCCCATAAGGTATTGTTCTTTGTTGTCTATTAGGCAGAAATTTACCCTTTGGAGTTAATGATTCTATGTTCAATGCTCTCTTAATTTCTTCTTGAAGAGACAAAGGGTCAAAAGCTTTTACCAAACCCTTTGAGTCATTCACTCAATCCTTCAACAAATAAGACCACAAGTCTTCTTTCAGTTACATCCTGCACCATCACGAATAAGCCTCTAGAATAAAACAATGTAGCTGTCCACCGTTCCTTCATATCTGAGTTGGGCTAACTCCCTGAAATGGACATCTGGATCTTTGTTGTCAAACCTTTTCGTCAGTCTTTGGCTAAATTCTTCCAAAGTAGAGACAAAACCATGTCCTTGGGTGACCATACCATGGTACCACCACTCATGTGCCACTCTCTCCAAATGAAGTGTGACAAATTTGATAGCTTCTTCCTCATACATAGGATTGAAAGACAAGTATGCATCCAATTTCTGTAACCAAGAACTGGCAGAGCACTTATCTGATCTGTCATAAGTAGAAATGGTGATCTTACCCAAACATTGTTAGATGTTTTCCCTAGATTGACCTTGCTGAGTTCTTCCCCTCGTTGTACTATTCTTCATTCTTAGATCACAAAACTCTCAGAAAGTCAATGATTGTTGTACTGCAAGGCTAAGTCCTTCACATTCTACATAAAATGTTGCAAAATCATTATTTATGTGATGTTGGGGCTCTAACTCTTTTGGGTGATCTTTTTTTGTAGAAATTTTGCTCGAAAAGTTTTGGATTGTATTGATTGAGGGCCACTCATTCGCTGACGAGCTTCTTTCTCCTTGATTTTCCTTATTCTAAATAACATTTTGCAAAGCTTTTACTAACCGGCCATGGATTCTCTCAATGCTATTTGAATTGTCCTTTCTAAATCTCTCTGACCCCGACCGATAATTTCCTTGAAATAACTCATTTCATCTATAGGAGGAACTCTTTGTTCTTTGTCCCCCATGACCTCTTTCTTTTTCTGATGACTAAGCCCTTTTTTTCCTCTTTAATAATACCTAATTTCTCTTTGATTGGATTGCATATGAAATCAAAATATTATTTTCCCTGTAGGCTGGCAGAATCAATGCTCTGATACCACTATATCCCTTTTTATGATTTTTCTCTATTCTGATTTTTTTTTGTAATTTTTTGAATTTAAGCAAGCTAAAATAAATCCTCAACAATAACATGCAAATTGAAACTCCAAATCCGATAACAACCCAACTATAACATTTATTCAAGGAGCTGATTATAAATTCAAAACTGATTACAACAAACTCTTACTACAAAAATCCCACAACAAATGAACAAACTCAACAATAAATACCAATCAATGTCCAACAGCTTGGAAACAAGGTAGAGCAGTCCCCAATTGGTACAGCAGGCTGGAATATGTTGTTGTAGATGTATGGCAGACCCTTTTGGAGTGTAACACTGGCTGGAATGTCCACGGTGGGCACAAGGAGGCAGCAAGGAGGGCGTACAACCATCCTGAATTCAAATTGACGCCAAGCATAGATATGGGGCAAACACCCCCCACATAGCCATGCAGGAGTACGACAACCCAATCAAGGGAACATCAGCAATTGAAGGTTTCAAAAACAGCAAACATCCACCTAAACCCCAACGAAGCAGTCTAGAAATTATTTCAAACCCTCACAAGCGCTGAAAAATGATGGCAACCCTCAATCACACTGAAACTAAAATTTAATCCTGATTTGCAAGCACAATTATGATTCCTGAATAGAATCACCTCAATGGGTTAGAGGTTTTTTGTCCTCCACACTTGCATATCAAATAATTTTTGTCCTCAAATGAAAAGATTGAACATAATGGCTCAAGCTCTGGATTACGATTTGATTGTCAAAGATGAATAATGAATAATAACTCTTTTAGCCCAACTTCTTTTATAATTTCTCTTTTCCAATTTCATCCTAAAAGTATCCAAAATACTTTTAATAAAATATCACTTTTCATTCACTTTAATAATTACCTTTTGGCCATCTTAATAAATAATAATAATACATAATTGTCCTTTTCATGTTATAAAATAAAAGTGATTTAAGAATTAAAGTATTATCATTAATTTATTTCCCTAACTTTATCCCTTAGCGGGAAAAATAAATGTCGACTATGTGGGAGAAACACTACTAGGTGTTTAGAATTCAGAGTTTCAGCTTTTGCCTCAAGTGGAAACTAAGTGATCAATGCAAAATAATTTCATATTTTCAGAAGAAAGACTTACATCAGAAATAGTGCATTTATGAGAGATAAGGGCATTTGTGAGGAAGAGATGGAATAGTGCTAATTTGAACAATGTTTCAAATAGAAATATCTATTGGATTATTATTATGATCAAAAGATCAGGAAGTCCCCAACTTGAAGCAAGACAATACATATGAGTAAGTGTCCCTAACTTGAAGCAAGACAATATATATAAGTGTCCCTAACTCGAAGCAAGTCAATACATATGTGTAAGTGTTTGACAAGATATTTATGAATTTGCTCAAAAAGAAAGATAACATTTTAGAAGAAAGGTTGAATGAAGATCAATAGATTCGTTGGTGGATTGCTAAAATTTTTGGAAGATCGGGTATTGATCCATGAATCCAAACCCCCCCTTGAAGCAATTCTAGAGCCAAATGTTTAAGAAAAAACAGAGAGCGTTGAAGAATAAAGAGAAGAAAGAAGGAAGTTAGATAGGCCTTATTCTAATAAATCTGGCAGAGATGCTCGTAAGGCTCAGAAACCTTGGGAAATGGGCAAAGAAAAGCAATAACGGAAAGAAAATATAGACAGCTAAAGACTGGATTTATAACAGTGAAGAGGATTGATACAAACCGATTGCCTAATGTAGAAGAAGACTGGGCAAGCAATGATGATGGCAGGCGGCTTAAGTACCAACAAGGATGCATGCTGCACCAACAATTTAACATCAGGCAATAGTAAAAATTTGATCCATTCGATTTTGACACGTAATAGTGCAACCACTAGCTTTATTTCTCCCTTGACTGCAAGTAGATATGGGATTTGACCATAGAAATTTGTGGAGTCATGGAACGCAGAGTTAACTTGTAGAATTATGCAAATATTGGATAAACCCATAGTTACCAGGAAACTCCAATATACAGACAAGGACCACGTACCTGTACCTGTACCTGTACCCGTACCCACTTTTTTTATAACAATATTTATATACAAGATAGCCGTACCCTTATTTATTTACTCACGTACCCTGATTTGAATGGTATCTCCATCCACGTGCCAGTACCCGTACCCCCACGTCCCCTGGTAACTATGGTCATCATAAACCCGAATAGGCTTGTTGTCTGCATTGACCTTTAGGTGATGCCTACAAAATGGTTGTTAAATTGATTTGTTGGCATTAGACAGTGTCAAAGGTGGATTGTCACTATTAGAACTTCGAATGTAATGGTGATGAAAGTATAACTGCAACAGTAGAAGTTATTCTTAGACCAATCTCATTGCGACGGAACACTGTAATAAAGATAAAGAGATGCTAAGGATGTTGTCCCATGGAAAGGGCTTGGGCTCCTATTTTTACTGTGAGGTTGGACCCATGCAATTAAAACTCTGCAGCTACAGGAATAAAATCAATCATTTCTGGTTTAATTGGAGCCCCACATTTTTACCCAGCAGACTTCTAACTGCTGCTAAAGAGGGAGTGCTGCATGTCTTTGCTCCCAGCTTAGAGATTTTTTGTCCACATGCCAATTTGTATATTTTTATTTTGAGGTTTTAAAACTTGAGAAAAATATGAACCACCTGTTTGTATATAATTCTTAGAATATCTCAACTGAAATTTCTCAACACAAAGAATTGAAAATCCATAGGACCACTAAACTGGAAAAGCCTCCTAAATTTTCTCAGCTGCAACCACTGAGAAAATTTGATGGATTATTACCCTCCTCTCAGGGCATCTTACCCAAACGTGATTGTGGAACAAGGATCCCATGGTTTCCAAGAGCACATTTGGATATCAGGCAGAATTCTGTGTAAGCGTGAGGTGCCTACTGATGTAGAGATAATATAGGGCCCCTAGTTGGGCAAGCGGATGCTCTAGAAATTAGATGTAATCAATGGATGTAGTTCAACCCAATTATAATGCAACCTTCACAGAAATATTAAAAAATAGAAAACATATAAAATTTTGTTAGCATTTTTATCAGAAAAAGAAATACAAAAATCTAATTTGTAAAATAAGAAATTGAATCTATCATTGTTGGATTGAATTTTTAGCTGGGGGGAGCGGGGAGGAATGGGGGCGCCATGATCCTTATGTCACTGGGTTGATGCCACAATATAATGGATGATTGATTGTGGATAAGTATGTTTAAATGTTCTATAGCTTAAAATATCTTTAAAAAAAATCCCTTACAAGCATCTAAAAATGGGAGACAGCCAATCTGTACGACATTGAAAACCTCATACTGTATTATTCCATCTCAATTCCAAATCTCATATTTGGCTGATTAGCTGCAAATGAATTTGAAGCTTACAGGTTCTTTGAGTTTCTTTTAAACAAGAATTCTCCTTGCTCAGATCCGAAATGACATTTTTGGCCCTTTTGTAAGCTCATGCGCATATTCTTTAAGCTTAATCCCTCTAAATTCTCAAATTATTCTATCAAAATCTAATACCCCGCTTTTAAATTTGATTTATTTTCATGCGTTTACATTAGCTATAAACCCCGGTCCTCCCCAAAATAAAATAAAATAAATTATACTCCGTGTTTCGCTTTGAATAAAGTGAATGAAATTTGCAGATAAAAATGTTAGTTTTTAAAGTTCTTCACGAGAATGGCCAATTTTTACCTCAGTTTTTTGCAGGCGCCGTCAGTTAAAAAGCAATTAGAGCTCTTATTCGGCAAAATCTTTATGAAAATTCGATGATTTCTGCGCAAATTGAAATCGCCTTCCCCAAAATCTTTCTAAAAAATCCACGCAACCACGAAAAACCTTTTATTTCTGCACAATTTGAGCTCTTCTTCGCCAAAATCTTTCTGACAATTCGAGAGACTTATGAAAACCCACTAATTTTTGAGCAAAGAAGTTTACACCCCGCCCAAAAAAATAAAAATTGGAAAAATTTGACAGAAGAAGTATACTTCGATATTAAGGCAACGTCGATTTATATACAAATCGCAGTTGTTTCTGTTTGCTTTTACCGTCGAGAGACGGTATACATTGAAATACAGTTTTCAGTCATAACACAGACAAATTTGAGGTCTTTGGTTTGTGATTTCGGTCGTGTGAGGAAAGGTCTACAATGTGCACTGTGTGTCATGTTTGACTGATAGATTTGACGGTTCGTGTTATCTAAGTCGGTTAACGTAAAAGATGTTGCAATGGTAGCTTCCTTTCATGTTCTGAGAATTGTTCAACTGACATGAACTTTCCCTTTTAAATCGGTGATAGACTGTTTTCACGTTAGAGAATAATAGTCTGACACGTAACTGGTAGGGCGTCGGCTATTGAGACATTCAGGCCTAATCGGAGTGATATTAAGCGTATTTTTTAACCCGTTCGGCATTCTTTTACCGTGAGAAAATGTTTTGCAACAAATCTCAGCCCTTCATTGTTCTTTGCATCCAAGTCGTCGATGTGTGTTTTCCTAAAAATCTGTTTAAAAATGACTTTAATTGATTTGTTACCTTCCGTGGAAGAAAAATATAGACATTGCTCACCTCCTAAAGACGAAATATCGATAGTGATAGGGAACCTTGGAAGTCTTACTCAGCGATAGGGAACCTTGGAAGTCTTACTCAGCGATAGGGAACCTTGGAAGTCTTACTCAGCGATAGGGAAAGTTTGGGTTATACCTTGAGATCACTTTAAGTTTACTTATTAAAGGAGATTGTGATTTTAATGTTATAGGTTTTGAAAATCTATTTATATTTTGCGATAAAAAATTTAATGAAGTTTTTTGAGATAGATATGGATGTTAGGATTTAACCTTTTTGGAATAAAAAGATAAGGAGAAAATCTAAAATTAAAATTAAAAATTTTATTCGTTCAAATTTTAATGGTATTTTAATTATAAGCTTTGGATTTTTAAGTACCGCGTCCTTCTTTGAGAGTTTTAGATTAGAGGAGTTGGTCGTTTTTTATCGGTAGGCTTCAATGTAGGAAGATGTTTTTTTTGAGCTAGTGGCACCCACACCCAATCTTGCAAGCAACAATAGAAGTAGAAAGGCTCTTGAGTTTTCTCTCAATGGAGTCACTAGTTTATAGAGGGGTTTCTTGAACCTTGTCGGGAATAAGGAGATTTACAATAGTGGAGACCTATTGGCAGGGTTCATAGTTAAAACAATCACTATTGGCAACGGGGAAGGAATTGTGAGCACTGAGAGGGATCACCTGGACCTCAGAGTAGTTGTAGAATAGGCAACAAACACCAATCACAAATCTCAGGCATTCGATCTAACCCATCCTCCTTCCAATGCCGATATGGTTTTGTCCCTCCCTAGTGGTTCAGCAAATAAGGCACCCAAAAAACATTGCATTTTTGTTGGTTGCAGAAACATGGGGAATCCTTACCATGACTATGGAGAGTTTTATAGGTCTTTGTTCCCTCTTATTGTTGTCCCCTCTTTTGTTTGCAGGGTCAAATTTTTAGAGTCCCCTTGAACTGATGTTTTGGAAGATGGTGCTATTCGACTTGTTCCCTTACTTCGTCCATGCATCCTCCTCTTTTACGTCTCGGTGATGTTTTGGTGTTATTTTCATAAGAGTCCCCAAACTTGGAAATCTTTGACTCCTTTGTTGAGGATATGGAGTATGTGTTAGGCTACAAATCCTTGTTCGATAAGTGTGTGGGGGCTCCTATCTCTTTAGATGATCTCTCAAAATGGGCCTCGACAGTTTGGAGCCCCATAGCTACACCCTCCTTCACCATGCTTAGTGCAGGTTTCTTTCACATGATATTTCAATGTTCTTCAAATAGGAATTTGGTGTGGTCTTTAGGACCATGGCTTTTTTACCACTGTGGGTTCCTTTTCTACCCTTGGGAGCCCTTTTTCGAACCTACTAAGATGCAAATCACAGTGACTCCTCTTTGGATCAAACCGTATCATCTCCCACCTATCATGAGAAAAGAAGCGCGAATCAAATTGTTGGTTAAAAAAGTGGGGTCTATTGTGAGAATTGATGATCGCTCAATGGGAGGTAGATTCGTGAGAGTTTCCACTATTATTGACCTTTCCAAACCTCTCTTCCACTCGATCATTTTGTTCTCTTCCTAGGGCAAGTGGACTCAGTTTCTCAATTACAAAGGTCTTCCCCTCAGATGCTTTCATTGCAATCAACTGGGGCATTGAGCAGTGACGTGTTTGTTAGTGGTCCAATCAGCGACTTCATCCTTTTCTCAGGGGTTTTGGAGGAAGGAGGGTTCCCCTAATCCATAATTATAATGGCATAATCATGATAAGTTCCTTCATTGTTTGGCTTCCTCCCCTTTGCCTTCCTTGACTGGGGATCCTCCCACCCCTTCTAGGAAGGTGTCTCCTTTGAATGAGGTTGTCATTCCGAAGGTGGCTACGGATTCTTCCCAACCAATTGAGAATTATCATTAGGGTTCCTCCCCTTCGCCTTCCTTGACTAGGGATCCTCCTACCCCTTCTAGGAAGGTGTCTCCTTTGAAGGAGGTCTTCACTCTTGATGTGGCTCCGGGTTCTTCCCAGCCGATTGAGAATTCCCCTACCCTCTAAGTTCTTTGGGTAAGAGACCTAAAGCCAATTTGGGCACTATGGCTAAAAAGAGAAGACCAAGACCAGAGGTTGAAAGATTGAGACTAGAGGCAGAGGAATTGGTGAATGACGGCTCTCAATGGACAATGAAGGACCTCCTTTCTATATGTGAGAGAAGATCGATTTCAGGGCAAGGCTAATCTTTATCTAGCAGTTCGTAGGTGAGGGAGGAGATTGATTTCTACTCGAGGGTAATCCCTTGCTGCTCCTTAGTGGGTTTTCCTCCCATTCCTCCGCTTTTTCTTTAGTTGGGTTGTTCATGTTTTGCTAATCTTTTGTTGTCAAGTAATGGTTTGGTCTCTAAGGTCTTCTCTTCCCCCTGTTTGAGATCGCTTATTGTGGTTGTTATTTTTCTTTTCTCTAACCGTCTTTGTTTGTTTCTTTTTTACCCTTCCAGTGGTTCTTTTTTTTAGGATTGGGCCCCTATGTTGTGTCCTAGAGCAGGGTCATAGCTCTGGGCAAAAGCATTTACCCATTATCAAAAAATGTTAATAGGTTTGGGCAATTAAATTATAAATGTCACACATTATGGGAGGTACATATTCAACCACCACAGCAACATGTAATGCATACAAAGTCGGTCAATTTTAGTATTTTTGAATCTATACCAACACTAATTAATTGCTACTTTATTTGGTGAATTGCAAGTCTAGAATCAATTCTTGATTTATTATAAATTGGCCTTTGGAAGTTGTTTGGTAACTCCTCATAACCTTGATGCAACTTTGGATTGTATTTTTTGTGCAATTAAGTGGCAAAGTTGTATATACATAAACATATTATCGTTTAAAAATGTCCCCACTTAACTTTCCACACATATACCAATGAGTTATGATAGAATTTAGAATAATTCATTTTAAAATGTCTACAATTAAATTTCCAAACATATACCATTGGATGACTTACAGTCACGATCCTTACACCACTCAACCCTCATATTTAATCACAACGAATTGTTAAACTTGTTTTATTAATAAGCGAAGATAATAAGATATTAGTAGCTTCTCAGCTTTACAATGGAGCACTTGACTTTATATAGTTGTGGAGTCTTCATATTTCCACGCACACTAGGGCTATGGGCCTATTTTTGAGCTCTTGACTCTCTTTGTGCTCTCCCTTTGTATTTCAACATAGTTTCCCTTTAGGTTGAAGCCTTTGAAGCATCTTCAAAGAGTTTTCCAAAGGTCCTTTAATGTTGGCCCGACCCCTCCTTTTATAGTTGTTCGACACTTGGTCAATGTCATGTCCACCGCACATGGTCCAACAATTGTACCTAATGGAGCTTGACATGGAACTACATACCTACCCTAACAGTAGCTTCAACTTTTACATACCTCGAGCCACACACATCTAACAATTGTCAAATCATATCCATGCCTAGAACATATTGCTAACTATCCTTTTTATTGTCACATCATTTACAATACCATCCTAACCTGTAAAAGGTCAGGTGTCAATCACTGCAGATGACTAGTCATCCAGTTTTCAGCCTCTACTTTGGGTCCTATGCTTGATGCTCTACACCTAATTTTTGCACTCCCGTGCTCTAGATGCTCCTCCTTGCACACTATTATAGTTAACTAGGTGTCTTAGAATTCCTTTGTTGACTTTTCTCAATCTTCGCACCCTTTGTGCGCCTCTGAGCTCTTCTATACACTTTTCCCTTTAGTGCCTTGATTGTGTTAATATGAACCTTTCTTATTTTACAATGTGTTTTCAACGAACTCTCTTTACACCTCTGGAAGGTCTGACTCTTTAGCACACTATCACACAAATACCCATTGTTTTTTGGTCCTTTGTTCTCCTTTGTGTCTGCACACACATTCACCTTTGTGCCCCAAAACTTGCAACCCTTTTGTATTCTCCAACTCTGCGTAACTTGACTATCCATCTTCCATGCAAGCGAACTCATGTGCTATCCATAAGTCTTCCAATATGATGCCCTACATAGCCATGTACACCTAGTTGGTTTATTGCTCTAGTTGATTGACTCTATTTTTAGATGATGTAAGATTACATACCTCGAGCTACACACATCTAACAATTGTCAAATCATATCCATGCCTAAAAGATGTTACTAACTCTCCTTTATTATCACGTCAGCTACAATACCATCCTAACCTGTAAAAGGCCATTTGTCAATCATTGCAGATGGCTTGTCATCTAGTTGTCAAACTTTACCTCGAGTCCTATGCTTGATGCTCTATGCCTATCTTCTGTGCCCTCATGCTTTAGATGTTCCTCCTTGCACACTATTATAGTTAACTAGGTGTCGTAGAATTCCTTTGTTGACTTTTCTCAATCTTCACGCCTTTTGTGCGCCTCTTAGCACTTCTGCACACTTTTCCCTTTAGTGCCTTGATTGTGTGAATATGAACCTTGCTTACTTTGTAATGCATCTTCAACGAACTCTCTTTACACCTCCTGAAGATCTGGCTCCTTAACACACTATCACACAACTACCCACTATTTTTTGGTCCCTTGTTCTCCTTTGTGCTCTAAAACTTGCAACCCTCTTTTATTCTCCAAATCTACGCAACTTGACTATCCATCCTACATTCAAGCAAACTCTTGCACTATCTATAAGTCTTCCAAAATGCTGCACTACACAGCCATGTACACCTAGTTGGTTTATTGCCCTAGTTGATTGACTCTATTTTTAGATGATGCAAGATTACCACTTTGCTTGGGATGCTCCTACATCAAACTCCCCAAGTAAATAAAATGTAAGCTCTCACTTACAAGTAGGGTTGAGTGGTAAAACCACCCTCTAGACCAACTGTAAATGCTACGATGTTCCCTTCTACTTGGTATGTCGCCTAAGTAAGCTTGTTTTGTGCTTGTTCTATATCCAGACCCTATTTGGGTCATGAACCGTCCCCCTCTACCTAGCTCCAACATGTTTTCTCTTTTTTCTCTTCCTCTTCATTTTCCTTCTTCCTGTGGTGGGTCTATGCCCACCTATATTTGTCCACCTTCACCAAGTGTTTTCAACAATTCTCTTCTCATGTGCATCACATAACTCACCCCTCGTGCATTCTACCCCCTTTTTTTCTTCTTTTATTTGCGACCACCTACTTCTCTTGTTGGTCTATGTCCACCTTCTCTTGTGGGTTTGTGTCTACTTGTTTCTATCAACCTCACCCAAAGGTCTCCAAACCTCTTGCTTCCTCTTTCTTGTGCACCTCCTCTTGTATTAAGTGCATCTCCTTCCTTCGATGTTTCACAACAAGTAAAAATGTTTGTGCGCTATTCTTCCATCTTCTCATGGGGCAAGTTTGTGTGGAACTTATGTTGCCCTTTATCTCTTGTTTTTTCTCTTGCTCAATGCCCTTTATAACAGACAAGTATCCATGGGATTTGTTGACTCCCATTTTCTTTACCTTGTTGCACCTTTAGCTCCATGCACTCAGACTGATATTACCATCAATTGCAATTCCTTGTCAACTTTAGGTTCACAATCTCATGTCTTGTCCTCAATTGACAGTCGCTTCTCTTCCTTTTGTGCAATAAGAATTTCACCCTCTAGATCAGTTTCAGGCTAATTCCTCTTATCCCCTAGTGGCTTTCTTATACGTTGCATAATAAATATTGTGCCCTTCTTACTAGCTTCACGCTAATATTGGCGAACTCCTTTCAGTAAATCCTTTCTACTTTGTGAAAGCAAGTTTGCACCTTTGTTAGCTACAAGCTGTCTACCTTTTCTCTATCATGCATCTCAACACTTTATTTCCCGTACAAAGGTACTACTAGTATCTTCACACCTCCTCCGATGAGACTCTATGTGTGCTTCGCACAACTTCCCATCCAAGTGAATCCTCTCTTTTGTGCAAACCCTACCTTCATGCATTCTGAATGGGTTCTTCGAGCCTTTCTTCCTTTCTCCTTTCACACCTTGCTTCCCTGCTCAATGCTTTGTTGTCTCCAAGACAACTTAGGTTCAACTCCAGGTTAACACCTCTTCATATTATTTCCCTTAGGCCTTAGGCAAGTGTCTCCCCTGACTCAACTTGCACTCTGCTTCAAGCTCTTCATCCTTGTACCTCCCAATGGTACTTTTATTATGTTGATAATTGTTTCAGTTTTGCATCCTTGGGTGTATGAACCTCACCCTTGCTTCTATTGTGCTCAACATCTCCTAGTTGCACTCTCAAAAACTCTGATCCTCCCTTTGCAACACCTATAATTGCTTCTTTTATTCTCTTGACCAAGAATCCTCTAAAGCCTTTTCATCAGGCTTCGCGACTCTTGCATCACTCCTATCTTCCACAAGGATTTTTTTTTCCTTTTGCACATTTTCTACATCACACACAAGAAAATGTGCGCTCTTCTCTTCTTTCTTCGACACATTCTTTACATCGTGCACAAGAACACTTGTGTTTTCGTCAAGGTTTCCCTCCTCTCCCTATCTATGTAGGTTATTCCTACACTTCATGCACTCTCCTGGACTTTTACTCATTTTTATGGAATGATATCCACCTTGCCTTCACCCATTGCGCTCTGTGACAAATGGGCTTCTGTTGCACACTCACGCAAACTTCTGTTAAATGCCTTTCTTCTTCTTCGTTGGTTCCCACTCTTCCAGCTTTTCAAGGGGCTCTTCCATCATCTCATGGGGCTTCTTTTGGCATCCATGTTGTCCCCATGTTGGTTCCTCCTATGCATCGCTTCTTATTGTGACCGTCTCTTCTTCACTCCAGTGGTTGGGTTTTGAAGGCCCCCTCTTGCAACTTTCAAAAATTCTCCACCATTTGAGATGGCCTTCAGGATGCACTGCTTGGTTCAATTGTGCGGAATCATTTGTTCTTAGCTATGCATCCTCTTTTTGCCCCTTCATCTCCTCTCTTCAAAGTCTCTACAGCCCCTTGTTGCATTGCCACACAACCTTCTTTATGCATACTCCACTCTCATGGAGTCCCCTTATTGGAGTGATGAACACTCTTTACCTGGGATCACATCTGAAGACCATTGTCATCGTAAAATCCATTGGACAACATGAATGGAAAATATGAGTATCTATATATATAATCATAATGCATGTACAAAGGGAGATGAGGTGTATAAATAGCTTGTACAAGAGCAAGTTTCATTTTCCCTATTGGTTTCACTATAAAGATGGCTTCCACAAAGGGTGGTAGCACATGTCAAGTGAGTAAGCATTAAATGCACACTGACCTTGACATGTGCACACACTAACTATATTTAGTGTAAAAACTAACTCACTAAGTTGAATTAACATTAGGGCATCTAGAATAGTACACCAACATCTCCCCATAAGTACAACTTAAGGAGGTTTATACAAAGCAAGAAAGTTAATAATCTCTTAAGAACGAGTCCCAGTAACTAGCCTTGATTAGGTACCCATGTATAATAAATACGCACTGAAAAAATGAGGTATTTACAAGGGTCTCTCAAAAAACTAATAACAACAAAAGTGGAGAGAGCAAACATATGTTGCAAGACGTCCCAAGAAAACAAATGGCTCAATACTCAAACACAATGTTGAAGAAGGTGCATTGAATGGATGAAGGCCATCAAATACAAATGCACTTAGTGGAATTGAAAGTCATAAAGAAACTCAATTTTGCATGAGTGGTCTGGATTCATTGCTTAATCACAAAAAATAGCTGACACTGTATTCACTAGAATAGTTCCTTATGAAAAGGAAACTGTCAACGGTGTCGAAAGTGCAAAAAAACACATAATTGAATTTGATTTGATGCCAGAAGATGTGGTGTGCTAGGGTTAAAAAAGAAAATGACACCTGAAGAAGCAGGGTCTGCACCACCATCCCCCCTAATCTTGTTGACTGGTGCAGTGACAAAAAAAATTATGAGTGGATGAAGCAAACTACCCTAACATGGACAAGCTAACATTGTTTGCACTAGAATAGCTCCACATCAAGCTAAAGGACATTGTCGAAGAAGACAAGCTGACATTGTGGTTGACCATAATATCTACACTTCAAGCTATAGGAGACTCAACTATCAAAAAAAGTGTTGAAGATACAAATATAATATCTCTCAATAAGATGGCCCTGGTGGTGATGTGAAAATCAAACAATTGAAATAGTAAAAATGAGCCTATAATAGAGGGCACACACATGAAGGTAGACAATGTTGAATCAACAAACCCCCCCATGGCACTTTATAACTTAATGCGTGTACAAAAAGATCTCATAAAACAAAAAAAAATAGATGATGCAACAAACTCCAAAATTTTGTCAATTTGTAAAAGACACCATCAATAACAAGAGAGTTGCTCCTAAAATAAGGGAGCAGTGTGCAGATGAAGAGGTTGAATAGTGGATGAATCACGTTCGTATAATCCTAGCAAAGAACATTGACAATGTCGCCACCATAAGTGATCAAAAATCCATCCGAGATGAATACAGATGGTGGAAGAAGATCCATGCATATGAGTGGGTGAAAATTCCACAATAGTAGAATGTGAATAACATCCACAAAAGTGTCAAGATGATTAGGGTTGACAATTGTAATCTCAGGGTGCTCAAACTCGAGTGAAGGTGTTGTTGAGCTAATGTGTAGCTCAATGTCCTCACGAAGAGTGA
Source organism: Torreya grandis (assembly GCA_037957365.1). Classification (NCBI taxonomy): domain Eukaryota; kingdom Viridiplantae; phylum Streptophyta; class Pinopsida; order Cupressales; family Taxaceae; genus Torreya; species Torreya grandis. The sequence continues at coordinate 5,726,468 of JARHVA010000006.1, forward strand.
AGCAAATAAAAATTGGATCTTTGTCATCAAATAACCCCACAAAAGATGAAATGTCTATATCAAAACGAATGTTATGGTGATATTTATAAACAATCGCTGAATGGGACAAACAATATCCTATGAATGTCTGTGAAAACCTCCACCATAATATCTATGGAACAAAGCATGCAAGAATCAAATCCAGTTGTACGTCTCTCAAAAGTGTCAGGGAAGTACGCAGGTGGATCAAAAATGAGACAACCAACATGTGCAGTAGTAGGAGCATTAAATACACATGATGCAATTATAGGAGCATCATATTCACTATCAAAAGGTGCATTAATAAAAATATCAGATGCAGAAGTAAAAGAGGCAACATCAGAACTAACAGTAACATGCTCAAAAATAGGGCACATGAGCAATGTTTGTAGATGGACCATACTCAAGTGAATGTTGATCCAATAAATAATACTGATGTTGCATTTCTGCAAATGAGTGTTGCAATGAATGTATAAGGGTATTCTTGTCAGAAATTAGGGTGCATAGAAGAGAATCTTGTTTCGTAAGTGTCATGTTCTCTTCCATAAATTTAATAATGTCATTTTACAATGTGCAGATCTTATAATAGAGCATGTCATTTTTCAATTTAAGAGTGTGATAAGTGGCACAAAAAACCATGATGAATGCAAAAGCACACTCGAAAAGATCAACACCCCAAACACGCAGTATGTTAGCTTCCATCGAAAATACATTTAAAAAATATAATGTAAACACAAGTGGTATAAAAAACAACCAAAAATTTAAAAGTGGCACAAAAAATAAACTCAAAATACAAAATATCGAGCTTTATCAAAAATACATCTACAAATACAAAGTGGTATGATGACAAAAAGGAGCAAACGATACCGAATATAACTCCCTAGAAGAAATAAACATGCTAAAAAGGAAAGTTTGAAAAAAGACCCCAATAATAAAGATTCCTTTCAAAATAAATGGTGGTCATTTCAAAACAAACAAAAACAAACAGAAAAAACAAAACCCAACCCTCTTACAAAATGCACCTTCGCAAAAAACAAAAATCACCCTCTCCTCTCTTAAAAAAATCCACCGCTAATTTGAAAAAAATCCCAATTTCGGAAAACTCCCTGGAAGGTTTCCAGCCACCACTTTATAAAGTTTGCCACCGACTTATACAATATGCCCTCTCCCCTTTGAAAAATTGAAACACCACTTTTAAAAGACATGGCTTTTGAAGGCTTTGGCTTGATTAGATTGTTTAGGGTTTGCTTTAAAAAAGCAAATGCCAAAACAAAAGCTGTTTTGACAAGGGCCAAGAGGACGGGTCTACGTGGTCTTGCGTGGCGGTCATACAAACAAACAAACAAAAATCTTTTCAAATCGACAAAACCGTCGGTGGAAAACCGCAGGAACAGAAGCACGGATTCTGTAAAAACCTTGCAAAAAATCTCAGATCTGGTAAACAGACACAGGATGAACAGATTCGTCCAGAACGTTCAAATTTTTTTTGGAAGCCCAAAAAGATTTTTGAAAACCCAGAAACTTTTTGAAAACCCAGAAAAATTTAGAAAAATCTCTTGAAAATGAGCAAAGAAACTCGTTGTACGGATCTACATGGATTTGTCTCCAAGAAGCTTTAAAAACTCCAATTTCAAAATTCTTCATTGTCAACCATTTGAGAGGCATTTAAACACCTTTCGGACTCGATGGCAAAACGTATTAAAAGAAAATTGACTTTTGAAAATGATCAAAATAATTTATAGCTCTGGGCATAGAAGAAGTTCACTCTGCATAAAAATCGTTGAATCATGAACAATGGCTGCGAACTCCTGTTCTAATATTATATTGGAGTGATGAACACTTCTACCTAGGAATTATATCTGAAAACCATTGCCACAATAAAAACCATTGGCTGACATGTATGAATATAGATCAAAACACATAATACACAATGTAAAATACATGTACAAAGGAAGATGAAGGTATAAATAATTTATGCAAGAGCAAGCTCTCAATTTCTTATTGAATCCATTAGAAGTGGGCTTTTACAAAGGGTGGTAATACATGTGAAGTGAGTCAACATTAAATATATACTTTTTTATATGTGTGCACACATTAATTATATTTAGTCGAAAATTTTACTTTGAAAAAATTAATTGTGGAAAAACTAACTCATTAAATTGACTTAACATTAGTGCATCTAGAATAGTGCCTCTACATTAGTCAATATGAAGCAATGCTAAACATCCAATACCCACTCTAACATTTCTTTTAGTTCTTCTCTATAAAAGAACTTTCGCGCATCAGCGCTTGGTCGAATCTTAGTGCTCGTCCAAGTCTTCAAAGTTTCTCTTTCATAGGTCTCCCTACTTCTCTGCACAATATCTCCTTTCAATAGATTTTCTTTCCACTTGCATTGTCCTACCATATAGGGATTGTAACATGAAGGTTACCTCCTCCATCTTCTCTTAGATCTGTGACTCTAGACCACATTTCGTCTTGGTTTATTGCCAAGTCACTCATTGTGCTTCTCATCCTCTACCCATCCACACTTGATGGAGAAAAAAATTCTTTAACAATTTTTACCCAATACTCTAATTGGAAAATGCTTCTGCACATTGACTACCTCACTTTCAGTGATTTGTCTATACAATGCTTCAAGTCAGTTTAATGCTTCAGCTTCCTCCTATCAACGATTTTCCCTGTGCCTCACTCCCTTTCTTGTGTTTGACTGCATCATTTTCAACGATATGTCAACAACTCACTCCCTTTCTCGTGTTCAATTGCCCCACTTTTGGTGATCTTTCGGTGTTCCACCTCTCCTTGTTTACATATAGACTGCCTTACATTTGGCGATTTGTCAACACCTCCCTCAACAAATTGAGTGCCTCTCGGTCACTGATATATGGATGTTCCACCACTAACATCTCCAACATAATGACTATGTCATGATCGGCATTTTGTCAACACTTATACAAATTGTAGACGTTTGACACTTCACAACTTCTTATGCTACCTATTGTTGCATTCCTACCCAGGTGCTCTAGAATCATGAACCACTACTACAAGGTATCCCTCTGCAATCGTACGCAACTCTTCCCTACCAAGTGTTTTCTTATTTTACACTTGTTTTCTCTCGGCACACCTTTTTGTGATACAGACCAACAATCCACTAGCCGCCTCATGTTTGGCAGTCAATTAGCCTTCCTTACTTCTTCCTCACCCTTTGTTCTCTACCCACCTTCTTGTAGTGGAGAACAACACTTCACTAGCTACCTCACATTCAACGGTCTACTAGCCTTCCATTGGGTCATACCCGGCTTTCAAGTTCATCTTCTCTTCGTGAATTACCTTAAGGCTTGCAACCTTGTTCTGATACCAATTGGTACAACCATGGTTAGGGTTTTCAGTGAAGGGAATAAGGATTGTTAAAATTATTTTATTAATAAACCAGGGTTACAAGATATCAGTAGCTTCTCAGTTTTACAATGGAGCACTCGGTTCTCTGTAGTTGTGGAGTCTTCATATCTCCAAATACACTAAGGCTACATGATTTTGTTGAGCTCTTAGCTCTCTTTGTTATGTCTCTCTATATTAACAGAGTTTCCCCTTTGGGTTGAAGCCTTCCAAGCATCTTAGAAGAGTTATTCATTCTTGAAGCATCAGATAATGAAGTTACAAGGTCGGGTATTCTTGCACTTGATATCATTGAGCAGACTGAGATAGAAGTTGATTATTTGGATCACTTAAACGCAAGTAAAATGAAAGAATTGGTTTTGAAGAAGGGAATGGAGTTCAGAGGAAATATACAAACGAGCACATCTAGAGCTAGATGTTAGCACTACCCCAGAGAAGTCAAATGCATTAATTGATGCTAGTATGTTAGATTTTTCATGATGTGTTAGCAGGCTTATTGGATCCCGATAGCTTTGTGAGTTGACCCTACGAAACCCACACACTTCCTAACACTCCCTCTGGATCTTGTTTTCCTTGCTAACAAAACTACTGGAGTTTGATGCCTTTGCAAACACAATTATCAGATTATGACAGGCATGCCTGCACACTTAACGGAATTTGATAGGTGTACTTGCACCATCCTCAAATCTCGATATACTGCTAAACATGCTCTTGAAGCCTGATCTTTCTGCAAATTGACCTTGTGGACTCTGATCATCTTGCGAGCAACACCCCTGAATCTCGTTCCTCCTACTCACACCAACTACAAAACCTGATTATTTGTTAAGCATACTTGTGGAATCCGATGCTAGCATATGCACTCATCAGAGCTTGCCTATCCACAACAATACATTACAAGCATTGGCAAATGTCTTCCTACTTTAGTTTAACAATTGGAGCCTTTTAGCACTATGGTGGCTTCTTTTCAAGCTCAATTCTATATGGATCCTGATACTTTAGGTAGTGGTTCCTTGTCAAGTGGCCTTCTCAGAAGTCGAGTAACTCTTGGGGACTCAGGGGGAGTTGCAATGAAATATTGTTTGGGAAGAATGTATAGATAGAGAGAGAGCAATAGCTACAACTGGATCTAAGAAAAAACTACCTTTATTAGATTATGCTATGAAATATGGCTACAAGCATTTTCCGAGACTCTAAAAAACAACAAAACACATTAACAACCATGTGACCAACTTGGGCATGCAAAATTATAAGAGAAAAGAGACTCGCATCCCTCCTCAAGAAAAATAAGAGATTGTAATTGAGATATCATACTCAAATAATGAATAAAATTCCCCAAATATTCCCCTTACAAGTCCTTGCATGAATGCACAAGACAAAACTAGTGCTATTACTACATGTAAACTAGTATAGATCCTCCACAAAGCTTTGGCAAAAAGGGTGCCTCAAATCTAATTTCTAACAACGAATGATAAAGTTACTTCATCAACATCTTTTTGCTAGACCAATATCATAGGTGGTTTTGAAGTTGGTTCTTTGCATAAGATCACAAGTGAAGTTGAGTGTTTAATAAACGGTGGGGACCTTTCAAGGTATTATGTGATGGTGATAAGGGAAAATAACCAAATGCATATGTTGAAGGATGCAAATGGATATTCAACCCACTAGATCAATTCCATAGGGAGTGTGATTCTAAGGACCAAAATGACATATATTATTCACCTTCCACCTCCTTTCAAAAAATGAGAGATGAGGTAGAAGAAATGAAAGATACTGGACAAATTGCGCAAGAAACAAAGGAGGGCTTTTCACATTCTAGTTTACATTCTCTAAAAGGAAAATAAAATGGTTGAGGAGGAGAATGTTCAATTTCATGAAGAATATGTGAATGAATGAAATCCCAGTGTCCCCCATTTCCTTTTAACCCCTTGAGATAATGTCTCAAACAATCAACTTCAAGATGATCTAATGAAAATGCTTATTAGCTTTCTACAGCTTGAACAAGATGGAAGTTTTTGTTATGTATGTTGAAATAACCTCACGCAGATGTGTGAAAATTTGAACGGGAATGAGGAGTTGCGGAAGCAAGGCGTAGTTCCCTAACAAGTGCAAAGCAAAAGCCCAAATCATCCTCGACGAAGAAGAATATATATGTGTGTGTGTGTGAGGGTATGGTATATGTATATATATAGTACAAACATACATATATATGTGTATATATGAATCTCTCTCTCTCTCTCTCTCTCTCTCTCTCTCTCACACACACACACACACACACATGGACATATATATATATATATATATATATATATATATATATATATATATATATATATATATATATATATTTCTGGTACTATAATTAGCACTAGGATGATGCAATGAATCTAAGAGAATAAGATGATAATGCAACAAAATATGTAGTTTTGATTGTCAAATGAAATTATGAGAGAACATATATAAAATACAAAATATTGGATGAAAACAATATAAAATAATGATTTATATATGTTGTTGCATACATGCAGTTTGCTTGCTTGCTTGTTATTGGTGTAGTTGATAAAATGCTATAAAAATTTTAGGAAAATTGACCAGAAACCTATTGTTTGTTTGCTTATTGTTGCTACAATTGATGAAATACTTTAATTTTTTTTTTTAAATTATGCATAAAGAGTGATATGGGAATAACAACACACAATAAGAGTTATTTATATAGACAATTAGAGATTAAATTTGGAAAACTCTTATGATCTATGGACTTGCATCCCCTTGGTTCATTTAATCTGTTTTGGATTGATTTTGGATTATTTTTCAATTGTTTTTAGATTGCATTGTGGAATTTGATGAGTCTTATGTCTATTTTCAATTATGTGGTATACCAATTGGAGCAAGGATGGATTAATTTTGATTTTTTTTCAATTATTTTTAGAGTGTCATAAAGAGTTTTGTGAGCCTTGTATTTGTTTTGAATTATACAGGGACATCCATTGGAGCAAGGAGTGGAGCTTCAATGGTTTGTTGTTTTAAAATTAAAAATAAATATAAAGTTGATGTATTATTGCATAAGTTGTATCTTTTAAAATAAAAAATATAGTTAAAATGGATGTATAGTTGCATAAGTTGTTTGAAAAGTTTGCACAAGTTGTTGTATCTAGTTGATAGGATTCTGACATGTGTTTGATAAGCAATATATAGTTTATATTATTGAACTCAATTTTTGTATTTATAAGTACATTTATGACATTGAGATGTTTGTAATTAAGATATTGTGTACTAACAACAGTGCAATATCTTGTGTATAGTTTTCATATTTTTTTATGAAAGAGTGAAAAAATCCGATGTTCAAATATTGGGTACAAATATATTTGTAATTAATAAAAAATTTATCTACCTTCAAATGAAAAAATTATCTACCTTCAATTCAAAAAATGTTCAAGACTTGGGCTCTCTACCGTCAAACACCCTCTCAACTTTTGGACCCCACTCAACTATTGGGTCCTCTCCATTGGTAACTTTTTTTAATCAAATACCTCTAGAAATACCTATTACAACACAATCTATAAATAGACGTGATTATAAAATATTGAAAAGTAGAAATCGTAAGCAGAACAACTCTTGCGAAGATATTGGAATTCAGTGACCAATTCTTCTAGTTCTTGAAGAAGCCATATTAGTCTAATAGCATTTATCATACTGATATAGCCATATTCTCCTATGATTATGTTGATTGTTGGATTTATAATTTCAGACCAATCAACATCATTTTTATTCTAAACCCTTAGCAAACAGACTACCACATCTCCATATGCTTGATTATCAATCCATTGTGAAACAAGAGCATACTAAAACTTTCCTTTCTTATTCCAATCCAATAATTACATTATCTACTTGTACAACTTTTTTCCTTTTGTGATTGATTTCTTCAAGATCTTGATCGTGGACTGAGTTGCCTATGTAATGGGTTTTACTAACTTCGTCAAATCTCTTCAAGAAAGTAGGAATAACATGAAATTCATGATATTCAAGTTTTACCAAATTTGTTGAGGCCACCATGTCTCTTTCTTCATCTTCTTGCTCTTGGAAGTTATTGTAATCAATTTCTTCAACTACTATCTACATTATCTACTTGTACAACTTTTTTCCTTTTGTGATTGATTTCTTCAAGATCTTGATCATGGATCGAGTCGCCTATGTAATAGGTTTTACTAACTTCATCAAATCTCTTCAAGAAAGTAGGAATAACACAAAATTCATGAGATTCAAGTTTTACCAAATGGGTTTTACTAACTTATTCATCTTCTTGCTCTTGGAAGTTATTGTAATCAATTTCTTCAACTATCGACGCTCTCTCTTTATTCTTCATCTAGAAGTCTTCATGGTGATGAGGTATCTTCTTGGCCAATGTGTCTTCTTCTTGCTCTTCAATAAATCCATAATGGCTTTAGGAACATTAGTTTCTTTTCATGAGAGTCTTCAAATGAAAGCATGTTGACCTGCTCTGCTTAGTACATGGTTATAACATAAAGTGAATGGTAAATGATTATCTTGTCGACATGTTAAAAAATTAACAACATTTGATTTATAACAATATGGAGTGATATTTAGCATCTTTGCACGTAGTTAGGTAAGTTGGCTAGGCATTAACAGTCTAAATCAGATCTGATGGTTTGCAAGTCATTGTCGAGAACACACCATCACGTTAGTCTCTGTCCAATGAATGGATCATACAAATCAAAGAAGGATAAACCTATAAAATAATCTACTCCATATGTTTCAGCTTCAAATACATCAATTCTGAACCCTTGACCTTCTAAATGCATGGGGTAATTAGGGATGACTTTGTCCATGATTACTTTATGACCACATGCAAATCAACCTCAAAAGCATTTTGAATCTTATACCATCCATGCTCAACAAACATTCTCATTCTGGCTATAGACTTAGTATTATGTCTATCTACAAGTACAAAACTTCCATACCTTTGATTTTGACATTCATAAATATGTACCTCAATCAAAACACGACTTTGTACAATGATTTTCCACTCAGTACTCAGACTCTATCGACTCTTGTGGTATATCTTCTTGAATATGTACTTCAATATTAATATCAAGAGTGGATGAAGGTGAGTAAGAAACTTCCCAGGTGCCATGTTCAAGCTTTGTCATTTGTAGGAAAATGAAAATCACAGTAAAAATATGCATCCTCTTAAATGCATCATACTCTTTAACGAAACCATGACATGGACTCTACAACACTTTTTTGACTTTGTTTTTTAGTTGACACTTTTGATGCTCTATTTTTTGTGGGAGATAGGATGGATGTAACCTCTTCTAAGAACATAATCACTCTTTTAACATTTTGTTTCCTTTATTGGACTCTTCATAATTAAACATGTGTATTGATATCTGATGCAGGAGCATCCAGGGACACGAGCAATCCACATCATCTAAAAATATTTAAGCAGGAATAAGTAGTTCTACACAATATTTGATGTGTGTATGCACCTAAATCTGCTTGACTTAATTATTCTAATTAATCCCGCTAACTTATCCCCTTTATCCTAATCCTAGTCATTTATCTAATATTCCCTCTCATCATTTCTTCATCTATTAACCATAGTCCTATCCCATTTCTTCATTAATTCTCCTAAATCCCCATTATCTTATCATAACCCTACTTATCCATTATTTGAGAATTTTAAATTCATGTGACCCACCTACCCACCTACTAAGCCTATTCCTATGCTCGCCTACACTCCTAGTCCCTAATCACCCACATAATCCTTATTTAACACCCTACCTAATCCTAATTAATCCCTAAGAGGATTCTCGAATCCTCTAATTCTAGAATCCTCTGCCTTCCCCCTCTAGAACCCTCTATTCTAGAGGTTTCCAAGGAATTAAAAATTCCTTGGAAAATCCCCAACCATTGATTCCATTGACCCAAGATTGAATTCTAGCCATTGATTCTTCACTTATTTTTTATATAAACAAGCCATTTCTCCATGGCCAGGGGAGAAGAAATTAGCAATCAAGAAGAAATCTACTAAGTCCATGCTAATCTAATCTTTTAATCCATCATCAACATCCTTGATCGTGCCAACATAATGTCAAAAATCTGAGTCTAAGGTAATCTCAATCCAATCCTCTCATTTTTTATCCGTTTAATCTTGGTTTGGAGCAATTAGCTTTAGGATTAGAATGTTGTTTTGAATTGTGTATTCATCTATTTGCAATGGCTCTAGATCTTACTTACTTAGCTTGATATTTTGAGTTTAGATTACATATTTTAATCCATCTGCTCAAAATTCTTACTACAATGTGTGTAATCCAAAATTGGTTGGTTGTTGGTGAGTTTCAACACATCCTTTGTGGAATTTTTAGGGGTCTTCAGATTGTTTTTGGAACTCATAGAATCTCAATACATAACTAAAGCTATGTGAACTTGTAGATAAAAAGCTAAGCTTTTTGAAAAATTATCAAACCCAAAAAATTTAGCCCAATAGGTATGTGTAGCATGGATTGAGTCTTGCACAATAGTCTTGCGCAACAGATGACAACTTGTGAGTTCACGCACAAAGATTATCACTAAGTTCACATGCAACTATCTGGTGTTTGAGCTCATCTACAAAGTAGGCAGGTGAAGCATCACCCATGTGTTGGTTTTGATCAACATAGAATTAGACATTGTGCTTGTGTCAAAATAAAATCATAATGGCCAGGATGTGAAGAGTCATGATCAAATGAATGGATGCCAAGGAAGGTGAATCACTCAACTTCCACAATGAATCCATATGCCTATAAATTTATGTTCAAAGACATTGGTGAGCGTTGGCAACCAAAGAATGAATCCAAAGAGTTGTGTCTAAAAAGAAGACTACGAGCTATTGTTACCTGTGAGAAAAGAAAGAACCATTAATGGTTTAGGAAGAGCCTTGTGAATATGCAAGTCTAGTGTAGGATAATTTTGTTTGATAACATGTTTGGGATCATTCTTATCTTTTAATTTGAAAACTATAATAAAGAGAGAGTGTTATGCATCTATGTTTGTATTTTCCTCTGCTATAGTTAAACATATTAGCTATTATTTTACGTCGCATATAGCTTTTTCACTCACAAATCTTAGGTGTTGGTGCATAGATATTGTACGATGTGTAGTCTAAGGTTGTCTTTCATTGGATTCCCTAATTGTGATTGCTTCAATTTCCATGAGTAACAACTTGTATAACTCTAGCACTGAGTATGCCTTTGATGGCCTTGAAATTAAGCTTTGATACCACATTGGTGTATCTACCTAACCAACCCCTATGGAGTCACACTAGTCACCCGTAGGTTTACCCTCAACCCAAATAAACAATGCCAACATAGCTAAAAAATCAAGAAACATTGCTAACTGTCTACAAGAATCATTGAAAAAAATCCCCTTAGATTTTCAATTGGAAATAATCAAGAAAATTAAAAAAGGAATGAAATTAAGGACCCCAATCCCATTTCATCCATTATTATTTTCATTTCATTGTCAGTCTATCATTATTTGCATTAAGGAGGAGCACCGACGAGCATAAAAATTTGGAATTTAGGAGAAGTGCTAGTTGTTGTTGTGGGAAAGCAATGTTTATTATTGTAAAGGAAAGGAAATATAGATAAAATAGAGGAGAGATTGTAGAGAAAATGAGTTGGACGACGCAAAGATGGTCTAAGAAGTAAATAATCTTCCTCTTTTTGTTTCTCATTATTGATTTCGTAGAAAGAAATGAGTGGTTTGTATTAGTTGTTGTAGATACTAAAATTTGGTCTTTAGTACTTGACACACATTTACCATGCATGGATTGAGCATATAAATAAAGTCATAATCCACCATCCTGTCACACTTGCATTCTATCTTATGAGTCAAACCTTTCGTTCTATTGTTGTCCACCTACAAGGACTTCATTGTCTGTTTCAAACCTATTAAATATCTCGTATATACATATCTAAAATCTCAGTTCAGTTTACTTGTACGCAGGTTGGTTTTGCTAGTTACAGTCATTATCGCCAGTCAATAATGACCTACGTTGGTCGGCACTAACATGCTCCCAACATCTATTTTTTAAAATCTAGCCCATCCTTAGGGTTGGCCCATTAACCTAGCATGTCAGTGGCATGATGAATTGTTCAATTAGATCCATATATAAACAATCAATGTCTCACTCAAAAGAGACTTGACACTTATATGATATACATCGATGCACTATTGCACACTGAGCAAATTTGCCCTATTTTTAACAATTTATGAATCCATCATTAGGAGCAATCACAAGCCAAGTTTGAAGCACTCAAAATCCAAGTCAAAGCAAGCATGTCAAGTACCAAAGCCACATCATTAGCTACATACATATAGTGAAGGAGCACAATTGCACAAATACACTAGGTGATAGAACTACGTGTGGCTATATTTTCCTCCTTGGAGTGTTGGATATGTAGGCAACTTTCAATCATTAGACAAATGTGATTTAGGTCAGCCCATCCCAATACACTTCCTCCATTTTTGTAGGTTTTTAGCCCTCACAAGCACATATAGGGTTTCAAGGCAAATGAGGTTGATTTTTAGATTTGTGTGTGTCATCAGAGTTCAAGATCGCAAACACAGATCAAGCAAATAAATTTGCAGGTGACTATATAGTCATTGTGCCCTACTTTTTCACAAGTTAGTACCAACCAACAAGTTAGTATCGACCAACAATATTGATTCAATCTAGTGGAATCAACCCAGTGTAGACAACAAATCAGTTCCAAAATCGAGCAAACCACATGCATGTTTATATCTATTTTTCACTTCCAGAATGCAATCACAATCAAACAATCATATATAAAAGTTAAGTATCTTGATCTTTCTATATTTAACATGTGCCATTGTCAAATCATAAAAATCAATCTTGAATTTTTACATTCAGATGTATGCTTGAATGTCATATCTATTGATTTGAATTACATTTTAAAGTTCTATCTTAATTAGATTAATCTCACTGATTAATCCTAATTAAGATAAAACATATTGTAAGCCTATACACATGTCGAACAATGAAAAACTCTAAGTTTTCCTTTAGGGTTCCATCCTTCTATGGTTTTAAATTTCAATGTTAGGGTTTTATTTCAAATTTGATTTTAGATTTCCCCTTCCCTTCTTCGCAAATTCAAAAAATTATCTTTTGCCCTAGGGTTTCACACTCATTCTCCTATAAGGGTATTCTCTATTAGGGTTATTCCTTGACTTGCTAATATTTGAATCAAAATGAATATATTTTTCAAATGCTCTAAGATTTTTTAGTCATATTGAGTGGATAAAAAACATTTTTTTATTTGCAAAAATACTATATGGAGTTTCCGAAATTCACAATTTACTGTTTTTAGTAAATTCGACCTAGAAGACGAACAATGTATCTATTTTCAAATTAATTTTTGGATTTCATCTATCTATTTATTTTTCTCAAAATCATTTTTTGGATTCCAAAATAACTTCACGATTTTATTGGAATGGTCGGTTATTTATTGCCTTCTATGGATTCTTTTATTCTTCCTTTCACCTTTCCTCAAGTTGCTAGTAGCTACTTTCCTTTGAGGAGGTCCATGTTGTCACCATCCCAAGAGTTAAGGTGATCCCACCTACAATACAAAATAGAGGTCATCTGAATGTTCCTCCTCATCCCCAACCACCTTCCACAAACTTTTTTGATGGCTTTTGTATGTATATTGAATCAGAAGCACCAAGGGCTTGTGCTTGTGAAGCCCTTCAAGATCAAATAGTCACTATGAGAGCATTCATAGAGGAGTTGCAAAAACAAAATAAATATTTCAGTTTAAAGATCACATTAATCAAAAATAAAATCACATATACAAAGAATTCAAAGCATGTAAATATCCATCACATATCTACATCTCTAGCCAAATATTTTGTGCCTAAAAAATCATCATCTCAAGAATGAAATTCAAAACAAGATACATCTACAACTAGTGATTCAAAAAGTGTACATAAAACTAATAAAAGTTCAATTGAGACTCCGAAGAAAATGTTTCAAAACAAGTTGATCACATTACCTCCTATGCATTCTCTAAGAAAATCAAAATACTATTGTGTATGTTATAGAATGCATAGACATCATACATAAAATTGTTGGGCTTTGAAGAATAAAATAAAAAGTGTCATTGATAATGGTAAGCTTATAATACATAAATCAATCAAACCACCACCTGATTCGAGAACAAATTCTACAATCAAGCAACGTATTTACACATGATAGCATCTCCTCAGGAGGAAGTTAAAAAAAACAAAAGGAACAACTTGAGCAAGAAAGGTTATAAAAGGTAAAATCAAAACAAGAAAAGTTACAAAAGGCAATATTAGAGCAATAAATATTACAAAAGGAACAAGAAAAGGTACAAATGCAATAGGGGAGGTTACAAAAGGGACAAATAGGATGAGAAGATACAAAAGGAACAAGGTTACAAAGGATACAATTACAAGAAGAACAAGAAAAACATAAGGAATGCCCTCTATGGACTACATTGATCATTCTGATAATGAAGAGCTTTGGTACAAAGTGACGTATATGATGAACATGACAACGATTGAGTTAATGATATTCTAAACGATGATACACTGGAGGATTCAACAAATGATACACGTGGTATTACACTTGATGATATAGGGCATATATATGGGCATCCCTTGGATGAACTTTATGGGTGCTCAGTGAATCCCTAGTTGACTCCTAGTTAGCTGAAACATAATCTCTTGTACATAGCTTCTTGATTGCATACTTCCTATATTCTTCTATTTTGACATACATGTGCTCATATGCTCTTGTATTGAAAATTATTTTAGCCCTTGACATTATTTTTACTTGGCCCTTGCCTCTTGATTGTTATTTTGGTCTAAACATCCTTGACACTTATCCTACCATGATTATAGTGCATATCCTTTATGGGTTCCTTTGAGCTTACATAATCACATACACTTATATCTATATATTACATAAACACGCATTGAGTCTTGCCCACTAGGGACACGATGATCATCATCTCAACATACACTCTTAAGCTTCATTAATACGATTCACATATATAACAAGGTATATTGCTTGCTTTCACTTTCTCGACTTTAGCCATGCTATTATAACTAGTGTATTATATGCCTTGACACATGCTGCAAATTGTTCAAATCTCTCCCATTCTTCTAATTTTTGTATCCATCACCAGTTGGACTTATTTTTCAAATTTCAAATACTTCAAAAATACAAAAATAATCAAAAAATACACAAACATTCAAATATTTAAAAAATTATATAAAATTAGGAATTGAACATGACATGATTAATAATTTACACTAATTACATGTGTTATTTATCACATGTTTGGTAGATGGCATATTGTTTATATACACACATGCATTTCACGATATTTGGGTGCTATGTAGGACATACAAGTTACCTATGTACATACAAATGTTGGTTTTCCCTCTACCTAGTGGTCGTGTCGATATTGGAGGCATCTTGTTCCACAAGTTTCACTATTACAAGTTATATCTTTCTATGACCTTTGTACCATGTTGATCCACTTATATTTCTTACACGTTGATACATGATATGCCATTATACTATGATGTGACATTGATGCATATGGATGGTGTAGACTAGTTCCTTGTTCTATGTTTCATTGATGTTGTTACTCTTTTACATGATAGGTTACTTTATGTTTGACTATTGTGTGGCCCTTGACTTTGCTTGATGTGAAATCCTTGATGTTCTTTGTTTGTGACATTATTATGTCCTCCTACGTGTGACTCTTATTTGTTGCGACATCTTATGTCCCTTATATGTATCCCTTGGCCTTATGTGTTATACTAACACTTGCACTTTTTGAGCTTGTTGACATTGAGGGTTGCCATGATCTATATCATGCACCATTGTTGCATATTCTTATTCAATTACATATTACTACATGCTTCATTGATACATCTATCTAAACATGACACTTACATGTCTTGCATACCATATGTTACATACATGCTTTGATTGACACAACATTACTATGATGATATATTCTCAACATGATCAAATGATATTACATGATGTTATCTTTACACATGACATGATACAATCAACTCTTATTTTGAGATGAGTAGCTTAAAAAATGCATCCCTCGTCTCAAAAGGTGGGCATTACAGCGCGCTTGTCATAGAGACATAATCCTAAATGAGCAAAAAAATAGAGCAAAATATATATTTCATAGATTTCAAAGATTCAGAGTGGTTCAAATATTAGATGATTCAAATATATGATAAATATTGACACATTGATACATATTATAGGGGCATATGCCATGCATATGCACTTTATAAACAATTAAGCATGGATTCATACACACTTTGGTGCATATGCATGGACATATGCACATAATTTATAGGAACAAGATTACAGGTCTCCAGATCCACAAACATTTAAGATACAAGTTCTCAAAATTTGCATATAGATACATATCATTTTATATTAGTTGGTTCAAATTCAGGGGACATGATACTGTTTCATACACATACACATCAATACATTTATAGTTGAATGACAAATGGTTGTCATTCCACTTCACACTTATCATATATGTAGTCTTGATGGGGGCATGGACACTATCCATTCTTTTTCGATCATGCATTCTATTCTACATTAAGCAAAACTACACAATCAAACATGTGTACATGATGGGGCATGAACATCATTCATTCCCTTTAGATCATGTTTTTTTTTTTTACATCAATTGAACTTGATCAAACTACAGAGAAACATTACAATCGAATATATAAGCTATATGTAGTGATTTTTTCATTTTTTTTGAGCGAACCTTTCCTAATGGTTCTCTCATTTACCTGCATAGTTATTTCTTTGAGCGAACTTGGCCTCATGGCTATCTATTTTTATTGCATAGTTATTTGGGTTAGTGCATTGTGTACATCCCCCATGTTTATGAGGGTTGGGACATGTTGCCTTCCCAACCTAGGATCCAACATAGTTACACAATTTTTGGGGCATGGTCATCTCAACTCTCTATGTGCTTCAACAGGGAAGCACAGTTCTCCAATGCTTCAAAAAGGAAACGTCATCTCCAACAAGTTGCGAGAGCAACATGATTTCCACCAATAGATAGGTTTACATGGAGCAAAGTTATACATTGGGATCCATCTCTCAAAAAGCAAAGTGTGTTGTACACACTTATATACATTTTATCCTTTTACTCTAACAAATCCATTACTAGAATAAAAGGGGGACATTTATAGATACTAAAATTTGATCTTCAGTGTTTGACAATGAAAAGCTTGACATACATTTACCATGCACGACTTAAGCACACAAACAAGGTCATAATCCACCATCCTCTCACATGTTCATGTTATCTTATGAGTCAACCCTTTCATTTTGTTGTTATACACCTATATGAATCTCATTGTTTATTTTAAGCCTGCTAAATATCCTAAACAAAAATCTTCAAATTCTCAGTTCAGTCCCCCTATACAAATGTTAGTTCTATAATTACAATTGTTAGATCCCTAATCGATAATGACTTACATTGGTTAGAACCGACCCTCTCCCAACAACGACTATTTTCAAAAAATCTAACCCATCCTTAAGGTTAGCCAAATAACCTAATGTGTTGGTGGCATGAGGAAATATTCAATTGGATTCATATATAAATGAATCAAGGTCTCATTCAAAAAAGACTTGGCACTTATTTGATATACATATATGCACTATCTCACACTAAACAAATCCACCTTATTCTTCTCAATTTGTAAATTTATCATTAGGAATAGTCATAATCCAAGTCTAAAATACTCAAAAACCAAGTCAAAGAAAACATTATCAAGTAACAAAGCCACATCATTAGCTTCATACATATAGTGAAAGAGTACAATTGCACAATCACACTAGGTGGGAGAACTATGTGTAGCTTGATTTCACTCATTGGAGTATTGGATACATAGGCAACGATCAATCATCAACTGAGAGATTAAGGTCGGCACAGCCTATTAAACTTTCCCCATTTTTGTAAGTTTTTAGCCTTCACAAGCACTTATAGGGTTTCAAGGCAAGTGAAGCTAATTTTTGGATTTGCACACATCATCAGGGTTTGAGATCATAAATATAGAGCAAGCGAAGACAGTCGTAGATGATTGTATAGTCATTGTGCCCTACTTCCATGTAGGTCAGTACCGACTAACAGGTTAGTATCAACTGATAACACTGACTCAATTTGGCAAAACCAACCCAACATAGACATCAAATTAGTTTTGGAACCAAACAAACCACATAATTGCTTACCTTTCATTTTTACTTCCAAAATATAGTCACAGCAAGATAGTTATCCACAAAATCTATGTATCTTGATCTCTTTAGTAATTTCTATATTTAGCATACGACCTTATCAAATTAGACGAATCAATTTGTCTTTTACATTCAGATATATGCTTGAATGCCATATCTATTGATCTAAATTATATTTCAAAACTTTATCTTAATTAAATTAATCTCACCCATTAATCCAAATTAGAGTAAAATAGTTGTACTATGTATCCTGGGTATTGCAAGAAATGCATTTACATTTAGATGTATAGTTGTGAAGCTTTGTTAATGTAGATGAGTGAATTAATCTTATATTCATCTAGGGTTTGTGCATTTGCGCCATTATTATATGTATGATTGTTGAAATTCTTGGATATATGATAGATGGATTCGAATTATTGAGCATGGTAATGAGCATGTGTTTAAATCCATAATTAGGGAAACACCAATGAAAGCATGAGATATGTGTTCATATGGCACCTTTTGCTATGTTTAAATGGTTGATTTTAGTATTGATTGAGTTAGAAAGATGTTTTTATATTAACTTATTTAACTTTTTAAATTGAAATTTTGCTTTTCAACACTGAATCACCAAAAAAAAAAATTAAAAATACATTTCGAGAGAAATTATGCCTTAATTTTTCTCACACTAAAATTGACAATTTCAAAATTGATAAAGTGATAGAATCACCATACGGGCTCTATTTTTGGGGAAATGAAAGCTAAAACAATATTTATTGAACCTTCCTAATACATTGAAAAATTCAAATCGACTCCAAAATGTTGGATCTAAAGACAATGGAGTAACAACAAACGAATGGTAATTGTTTACATATCTAGGTCTGACAATGCGGAAGAGAGACAACAAAGATATTATAGCATAATGCATTACTTAGATATATTAAAAATAATAATACAATAATATAGTAAAAAGAACATGATATTTAATAATTAATTATTATTAATATATCATATTATTTTTATTTTTTATTTGTTGAATTATTTTTTATCTTCAAATCCATCAAGCCACAACATTATATCTTAATTAGATTAATTTCACCCATTAATCCAAATTAGAGTAAAACAATTGTACTATGTACCCTGGTTATTGCAAGAAATACATTTACATTTAGATGTATGGTTGTGAAGCTTTGTTAATGTAGATGAATGAATTAATCCCAGATTCATCGAGGATTTTTTGTGCATTTGTGCCATTATTACATGTATGATTGGTGAAAATCTTGGATATATGATAGATGGATTCGACTTATTGAGCGTGATAATAAATATGTTTTAATCCATAATTAGGGAAACATACTCCCCAACAAAAGCATGAGTTAGAAAGATGTTTTTATATTAATTTATTTAACTTTTTAAGTGAAATTTTGCTTTTCAACACTGAATCACCCAAAATAAAAATAAAAAACATATTTCAAGAGAAATTAATGCCTTAAGTTTTCCTGACACTAAAATTGACAGTTTCAAAATTGATAAATTATTTTCCATCTTCAAATCCATCAACCCAGGGCATTAGAAATCTTGTTAAATGCTTGTTTTTTTTAATTCAGGTTAAAGGGGGGATTTTTTTGAACTAGGGTCCCCAGAGCTTAGGAGAAGTACAAACAGAAGAAAGACCAAGGTCTACTAAAAACCAAACAAGAACAAGGAAAGAAACTAGGGCCTAGTCTAAGTTTAAACTACCAAAAACATCTTCCCAAAAAAAATTCATCTTTTTAAGATTTGTATCGATCTGAAGCAACAATTTGTCTTTATCCATAACGTGCTGAGAACCAATTCACTGACCCTGCTTACCTTTCCCTTTGCCAATGATCTTGGGCTCAAATAGCTCCCCAAAGTGGGCTCGAAGATTTTCAACATTCTAAATGCCCTCATACATAGCAGACTTGCTACAATTCACTAAAAATCTGATATTGTTATGAAGTTTCTCATTTCCTTGTTCTAAAATCTCCACCCTGAAAAAGAGACTCTGAATTTGTTGATCATCCTCCTTGGTCAAAGAGATTTGATTCAACCGTATGTTATCCTGCTGTAGGGAATTCACCTTAGTTTTAAGCTCCTTAATCTCTCTCATAAACCAATGCATTATAGATTTTTAAAGATCAAGTTCTTCAACTATCTTCTCTAAGTACTCCTTGCCCTTAAGAGAAATTACCAATTTATTGAAGGCCTCATTCTAATCTTTCAGTTGCTTGTTATCAAAACTCCTCTTTATCTGTGGGTGCATCTTTAGACACACCTTTCGTAGCCTCCGAAGCAACTTTCTGAACCAGCTTATTTATGTGGTTTTCATCCTTCCGACCCTCCCTTGAAACATCTCCAACATCATCTACATCAATATAAACCCCAACCAAATATCTCATTTTTCTTTGTGTGCCCTATTTCCCCTGACTAAACCTTGCAGGCTTTGAAACACTCCGAAGGCATTTCTTGATAATCTCTTGCGGCTTCAGATTCTTCATCCTTGGTCCTATTCTCCACAGGATTCTTATTGATCTCTATAACCCTACTTGAATTCCCAAGCAATTTTATCCAAACTTTTTTTATTTTTCTAATGTCAACAGGAGCATCCTTTGTATCTTCCTTTTAGGGTTGAGGAAGCTCTGGGCTAATTTGATTCATACCCTTAAAATATTTATATATGAGGTAAATCACCCCTTCATGTCTTGGGATCGAGTAATTGCTTGAACTTCATAATCGAAACCTCCATTGATTTCAGAATGAAGAAAAGAAGATTGAAGGGCACACCATGCTTGAAATAGTTCAACATCTTAAATAAAGACCATCTAACTATATTATACCTACCTTCCATGGTTACATACTGCATCAGATGGTAGGCAATATCTGCATACGGCTTGGACAAGGATTCCCGATCAAAACCATTGTACAATAGTTCCAATTGTTCTCCCTCCTCCAGGAATGTCTCTTTGTCCCTTTTGAAATCTCTTGTCAAGTTGTAAATCTTAATTTCCCCAATTGTCAGCCCAGTAACATGAGTAATGAGTTCTTCTTTGATATCAAGAGTAACTCCACTGATTGTTACAGTTCTATCCTTCTAGGCTTTCCCAAACATGATCGAGAAGTGTTTGTCATGTCCTTCAATCTTCTCCATGAAACCAATTAAATCTCTCACTTGCAGAGCTGCCCAAATTCTTTCATTTTTTCTAACTTCAGGTTGTATTTTTGGTTCCATTCTATTAGGTAAGCCCAGAATGCTTTCCTCATTGCAAACACAGAGATGATAAAGGTTTTCTCTATTCTGAAAATTAGGCTTCACAGAATAGAGCCAAGAGGAAGTGCTGATGTGTTTTGTATTTGGGTCATCTAATGGATGTTTCAGGACTTCTAAAACCTTCTCCATAGATCCCAAAATAATTAAACAAAATAATATGAGTCCCCGACTCAAAAGAGTCCAATATTTCTTTCCTCTATGGATCAGAGGCTTCCCCAATATGCCTAAGGTTAAGTGCATTAGAATTTCCTTCATCTTTTATCTTTAGAAAAAGATCCCTAGGGAGATCTTGATAGCCCATCCATGTCATTTGACCTACAACGGTCGCTCCTTTGTTGGCGAACCAATCTGCTATAGAGTTTTCTTTGCTATGAGTATGTTAAATGATATCCTATTGCAAAGAATTCAAAATAGCTATAGCTTCCTATAAAACTTGTTTGATGGACCAATTGATGACACTTTTCCTTAACAAGCAGTTCACAATATTTAGAGAGTCCTTCTCCACTATTAATTTTTGGACTCTCAATTGTTTTGTTAATTTGATCCCCCACAATGCTGCTAGTGCTTCTACCCAATGATTAGATTAACACCCGCGTCTCTGGCATAAAGTGCAACCAAATTGCCCTTATGATCTCTAATTATTCCGCCTCCTCCAACTGGTCCCAAGTTTCTTTTCGAAGCTCCATCAAAATTGAGCTTCATCTAGCATAAAAGAGGGGGTTTCCATTTAGTTCTTTTCCTAATTTCTTCTTTAGGATCTGGGTTACCAACTCAGAAGAATCAATTTGCCAGTTGTGCACTGAAATTTATTCAAATTGAAGCAAATTTTTTCCTTTTTTAATAAGAACATAATTGTAATTCTCCTTAATGTGCTAAAAAATTCTTTTATAGATGACTTTGTTGCTACATCTTTTCCCCTTGAATATTCTATTGTTACGTTCTCCCCAAATACCCCACATGATATGTGGCAAAGACAATTTACAAAGTTTCTTGAGATGAACATTTTGAAATGGACACCCCCAAGACTGCCAAACTTCCATTAGAGAACCCGCTTGCACCCAAGAGATTAAATTTATCAAAAAAATAGCTCCAAATCTTCTGAGAAAACGAGCAACTGACAAGCAAATGAAAAACCGATTCATTGTCCTCTTCATAGAGTGCACATCTGTTGATTAGGATACAACATCTTTTTCTAAGATTGTCAATTGTAAGTTTTCTGCTCTGAACCGTGACCCATAGGAAGAAGTTAATTTTTGGAGTTAGTCATTTGTCCCATAAAACCTCCCAGCTGCCATTAAGCCCAGGGTTTTGCGCTAGCAAGTCATAACCCGATTTAACTTTATAATGCCCATTGAAGGAGTCCTTCCAAACCATTTGGTCTTCTCTATTGATACTCGAAATACGTACATTTCTCAGAAGATTATTCAGATTAGAAAACTTTAGTATATCTTCCTGGTTTAAATTATCCAAACTCAGTGTCTTCCAGCCCCTGCCAATAGTCCATTACTTTGAAACCATATTTATTCTTAATGCTTTCTTCAACTGCGATCCTATGTCACTCTGAGAAAGAGGATTTGCAGAAACCCAAGTATCACTTCAAAAATCTACCCTACATCCATTGCCAATCTACCATTTAGAACCCAATATTATCAATTCCTTGTTTGAGATTAAGAAGTTCCAAACATGTGAGCCCCCAACAAAATGATCCTCTACCAGAATCATGTGTTGATCTTGTTAAATGCTTGTTGAAAGTTTTTTTAGGCCTCTATCATGTGCTGATCCTTAGGAGCATCACGAAAATAAAAAATGGCATTTCCATTAGAAAAGGTTATTTAGCATGTAAATTAGCACTTCAAAAGATTTTTAAAATTAGATTGTTTATCTAAATTTCATCTAAATCATTTCAAATCATTCTAAATATGTATTGAATGTAATATTTCAGCATACTATGAAATCGATTTAGATGAAATTTGGATGGACAGATTTAAATTTAAAAATATTGTGAAGCATTAGTTGTATGCCAAATAACCCCTTCCATTTCTATTAGTATCACACCATTTATTCCTTCAGACTGTGAGAGCAAGGAAAATAAAAAATAAAAAAAGGTATCCGATTGAATAGGCTTGATTTATGACAAGATCCGACAGAGATTGGCTGTTATCTAGTGGTTATTCGATTGGGAGCTATAGAACTCAGGTATAGGCATCTTTTTGCCACTAAAATTTAAAAAGCAGCTAATTCATAGGGTGCCAAGGACTTTCAAACATTCGAGAATTCAAATGAGGCGTAGGCTTGGAAAGAAGTATATTGGAGGCTTGAGCTGAGTTTTGAAATCATAAGCGCAATACTTAGCATAAAGTCTTAAGGACAGGGATTGACGATTCAGAAAATTGAGAGAATTTGACATTTGGGAGGGAAGCTCGTGTAAAATGAAGACCAATATGCTGAATTAGCACATAACATAATGAGGAATTGAAATTTAGAGGAATAAATCCAGTGTTGAGATGGATACGGCTTCTGTGAAGTAGGTTGAAATGGTAAAGGCCTCAAAGTTCAGAGACTTAATTGCGAAAGCATTGGAGTTTAGAACAACTTAATTTTGAAGATTGGAAAACGGATATGCAAAGCAATGTTCAATATTCCGAGGCACAGCAATCAGCACTTGGATGAATTTAGCAGTTTGAGAGAACATCAAATCAAGGGAAACAGATAATTTTAAGTCTCTCGAGTTTCAATCCAAAGTGGAGTTTAATGAAGAAATTAATATAGAACTCAAAGAGATCAAGAAGGTTAAGATTAGGTTAGTTGGAACGAAAGGAACATGTGCATGTAAATACAGTTACACTGTCATGCAGACAATATGAGGCTAGAAGCACACTGTGCAGGCTTGTTGGGAGCTTGACTCTTACAAAAAGACACCACAAAGGCCATAGAACATGCTGCATACAACTGCACATTTGTAAAATGAGAACTGTGTAATGGAGGAATAAAGTTGTAAATGAAGAACAAGGTTACGCAGGCACAAAGCCAAATTTTGAAATGATTATATCACACAAAGTAGACCACAACAAAAAATATATATATGACTTATGAGTGCCCTTGAGATTTACACTCTGTGCACTATGGGGGAGTTTTAAGTTGTGCAGAGAGAAAATGATTTGGAATTTTACAAGCAAGATACATGTGGGGACATGACTTTTAATTTCATAATTTTTTTAAAATTAAGGCTTGAGGAACCATGGTACCAGACCTTAATTTTAAGTTCTAACTCTTCAGGCCTATAGATGATCTCACAATGTTGAGAAGAAAAAAAGGAATGGTGTTGAGAAAGATAAATCGCTTCAAAGATAGATAGAGGTAGAGCTAGTTGCAGAACATATGGCAGAAGAACTGGAATCACTCCAATAGGCAAATGTGTTGTACAACTTGGAGAATGCAGTGAGAAAACTGTAAAAGTAGTTTCTCAGGCAGTATAAGATGCCGATGGAATTACAAGCTCCAATGCTGCTCTACTTCAGATTAATTAAAAGAGTTTTTGGCTAATTAAAAGAGTTTTTGGTCCCAAAACTGCTCTACTTCAGAGGGAGCATTTATTAAAAGTAGGGGCATTGGTGAGGAAAAGATGGTATGGTGCTAATTTAAACAGTGTTTGAAGTAGAAATATGTACTGTATTATTATTCTGATAAAAAGATTCGGGAAGTCCCTAACTTGAGGCAAGGAAATACATATGTGGAACAGTATGAGCAGAAATCGATGAATTTGCTGAAAAAGACACAAGCTTTTAGAAGAAAGGATGAAGATTAATCGATTCCTTAGTGGTTTGCTCAAAAATTCATAAGATCATGTATTGATTACTTCAGAGGGAGCATTTATGAGAAATAAGGGCATTTGTGAGGAAAAGATGGAATGGCGCTAATTTGAAAAGTGTTTGAAGAAGAAATATGTACTGGATTATTATTATGCTCAAAAGATTCAGGAAGTCCCTAATTCGAGGCAAAGGAATACGTGTGGAAGTGTATGAGCAGAAATTGATGAATTTGCTGAAAAAGGCAGATAAATTTTTAGGAGGATGAAGATCAATAGATTCCTAATCGGATTGCTCAAAAATTTATAAGATCTTATATTGTTTCATGAATCCATAACTCTTCTTGAAGCAATTTGAAATCCAAAGAGACATATGTATCAATCCAAACATCAAGAAGATGGGAAAAAACAGAGAAAGCATTAAGGAAAAAATATATTTAAGAAGGGAAATAGGCTTTATTCTAATAAGGTCTGGCAGAGAATCTCCTAAGCCTGAGAAACCTGGGAAAGGTGCAAAGAAAAGCACTAAAGGAAAGAAAATATAGACAGCTAAAGAATGGATGTTATAATTGTGAAGAAGATTACTACTTAGAGCCTGCCTATTCTAGAAGAAGACTAAGCGAGTAATGATGGTGGCAGGCATGGCCACAGTACTAAGAAGGATGCATGCTGCACCAGCAAGTTGAACATCAAGCAATTGTGATGGAATAGCCAAGTAAAATAGAGATGCAATCCCTTTCGATTTTGACATACACTAGTTTTATTTCTCCCTTAACTGCAAGTAGATGTGTGATTAGACCACAGAATTTTGTGGATCATGGAAGCTAAAGTAGCTGCTAGAAGTATGCAATCAAGGAGGCTGTCGCAAATAGCATGTAGACCCAAATGGGCTTGTCGTCTGCAGTAACCTTCAGATGATACCTACAAAATGGTTGTTAGGATTTATTTGTTGGCATTAAACAGCGTCAAAGATGGATTGTTAGGATAAGAACTTTAATTGTAATGGGGATGAAATATTTCCTAGAACAGAGTATGTTATTCCTAGTCCAACCTCATTGAGGCAGACTACTATAATACAAGTAAAGAGATGCTTTAGGAGGGGATATCTGCTATTTGTTGTTCGCGTCATTAACCCAACTGTTGTTAAGGAATTGAAACTAGAATATTTTCCACTTCTGTGAAAAGTTTCATATGCAATGAGCTGTTTGGTTTGCCACCAAAACAAAGTAGGAAATATGTTATTGAAGGACACTTGCTGCAGAGTTGACATCTAAAGTGCTATGTCAATGTGAATGACGTTATTGAAATACAACGATGAGTATTCTTGAGAAGGGATATGCCATCCTTAGATTGTCCATTTACTACTGCCAATTGAACAAAGATACCATCCAGATTGATATCCCCTGAAATAAGGTAGATTTTTAGGTCATTGGCCAAGCCAGCCCCAACTTGGTTTATAAGATCTCACTTATGGTATATCCCCTGAAGTAAGGTAGTTTTTTAGGTCATTGGCCAAGCCAGCCCTAACTTGGTATATAAAATCTCACTTATAGTTCAAATTTTAGGTTTTTTCAACCTCTTGACCAAGATTGGGAGTAAACCCAACCTTGCCAATTAGGTACTTCTAATTTGCTTGAAATTCCATTGGAAGTTCCTTTCTGAAGAAATAATCAGAGCACCAAGAAAAAAAATGATTGAACACACTAGATTAAAGATCGATATCTCCCAAAGGGACCAGACTGATGTCACTAAAAACTTAGGCAAAGAAATCAAATAACTAAAGGTAAATAAAAACTTACTCTCAGTTTTATCTAAAAAAGGCGGTACACAAATCAAATTTGTAAAACAAGAAACTAAACCTATCATTACCATATACGAGCAAAAAGGGATCACGTATCTTAGCATGGATAAGCTAAAATTTTAAAAGATCTAAATTCAATCCTAAATCTTGTCTGTTGTTTATTTCCTTGCAAATGAGGCTTAAGCTTGCAGGGGAAAAATAAAAACAACACAACCGAAAAAAAAAGAAAAAGAGGTTTTCCTGATATTTCCTCTTAAACAAAATTCTCCTTGAAAAAGAAAAGGTTTTCCTGAGACTCTCTGTAATAAACTTACCATATTGCAAAAGCATATTGACATAATATAAAGCAATTTACCAAATTGATTCACCGTTATACAATAATTAAGCTATGGGATCACCATAATCTAATTAACTAGACTACTTTTGCTAACATTCAACCTACAGATTATCAAATGATTAAATTAAAGGTTATATGCCTCATAGGTCAAGCTAAGGTAGTAGCATTCTTTCAAACAAAATTTTCCTTGGTCTGAGCTCAATTGACATTTTATTTATATATATATATATATATATTTCCTCTGTTAACCTCATACGCATGTTAATTAATAAGCTCAATCTCTCTAATTTTCAAAATTTTATCTCGAAATATACTGACCAAAAGAACTCTCTACGTTTTTCTAATGTGAGAATATTTTTTCTACGCTTACGCTTTGTATAACGTGATCGATTGAAATTTACATAGAAAAATGTTAATTATTTACATAAGGGGTGATTCTTACCTCAATATTCCGCAATCACCGTCCGCTCCGAAGTAATTTGAGCTCTCCTTCACTACGAGCTTTCGGAAAATTTCCAGAATCTTGAAAATCCACTAATTTCTACACAATTTGAATTCGTCTTCGCTAAGAAATATGAAAATAGGCAAATTTACTGCACTATTTTAAACTCTTCTTCCCCAAAATGTTTCTAAAATTTCCTCAAAATTATGAAAATCGACTAAATTCTGCGCTGCTTAGCTGTGAGTTTGCAGAAATTTACCAAGCTTTTGCAAAAGCTTGGAAAAGTTTTATAGTAAGAGTATTCTTCGATTTTAATACAATTTAAATATACACAAATCTCATCTGTTTGGTTGTTTTTCGGTGTGCATCCAAATTAATTTCCGTCAAGAACAATTAAATTTGAGGTTGCCTGTTTATTATTCGAGCGGCAGCTATCGCTCCTGTATGGACCCTGCGCTATGTTTGACTGATGGATTTGACGGTTCGTGTTATCTATGTCGGTTACCGTAAAAAGATGTTGCATTTTGCGTTTCAAGACACGCTTTGTAGTTTGCACGTCGTGGTCATTATTTGATGGCTGGCGACCGCGCTTTCCTGTTGTGCGAAAGTGACTGGGTTATCGTTCAACTGACATGAACTTCCCTGTTAATATTTGATAAATGATAGTTTGCCACTCAATTCGTCCGATGCCGTCTTCTTCGTTATAATGTTTGGGAATTGACGGTTGAACTAACCTTTAAATGGGATTTATCAAATTTCTTAATTCAAAAGATTTATCTTTACATTATACGGTATATTGGCATCTTTGCTAATCAAAAATTTAAGGTTGAAGAGTTATGATTGGAGGATTCATCTTGTTAAAGTTATTTAAAGATGGATTGGGCTCTTTAATTAATGATATTGTAAGTTATTGTAGATATTAATTGGATTACAACTTTTTATCGATAAATGATAAATTAAGTGATTAAATTAGGTGAGCTTCTATTGACTATTTAAATTTAAATTTTAATGGATATTTTATTATATATAAAGTTGATGATATGTTTAACTTTCATCATTATTATGAGTTTTAGGTTGTTATATTTGAAAATGATTTATTGCATTTATTTAGTATTAGTTTATTGTAATTATTTAATTTTGATATACATGGGATAATTAATTGTCAATTGTATTACTCTATGATACTTATATGTTTGTTGATTATCAATTCATATTTAGTTTTCTTATTGGAATATTTTCCTTAAGTTTCTCAACGTTCCTCTATTTTTTTTCCTTTTCATCTCGCCTCCTGGCCGCCCCCCCCCCCGCCTCTCTTTCGCTCTCTATTTCCTTGGGTTTTTGGGGTTTTCCCTATAAATATATAGTGTGTGGCTCTTGTTCCCAAAAATCGTATAGTGTACGGTTCTAGTGCCCCCTAACTTATAATGATGTACAATTTGGGTGGGCCTTTGTGACCTTTATTTGGGGTCTCTTGTGCCTTATCTCCCTCATTTGTTAGCGTTTCCTACCCATTATGTGTTAGCGTGTATGTCAATATGATCCTAATCTGAATTTGAGAAGTCTATAAATACAAAAGTCTATTAGTGTATATAGGACTTTACAATCTTAAAATCCAAACTAAATTTTTTCTAGTTTGAGAAGCTAATAGTCTATAGATCCTATAAAAATTTAATCAGGGAAAATTTTCAAGACCCTACCCAAAAAAAGTTATAAATGGGTGGCGAATCTTGTTTGAATACGATTCACAAGGGTGGTAAATCACTTGAAAATGACAATCGTGGTTATGGTGAAATTTTAAGAATCCCATAATTTTTTAGTAAATCAAAAGACAAATCTTGACAAATATATATTTTACTAAAAAATTTACCAAATGTAGTGCCAAGATCTACTAAAGAAAGAAATAGCTCTGCAAGAAGACAAATCTATGCAGCAAAGAAAAATTACTACAAAATCGTAGCCTTTAAAAAACATTACAAGCCTAGAAAATATTGCAATCTTAGAAAAGTATTACAGATCTAGAAAAGAATCATAGGGCATGAAAAACATCATAAGCTTAGAAAAGTATCGCAAGCCTAGAAAAATATCATAAGTCTGGAAATGCATTGTAGGCTTGGAAAAGCATCATAGGCGTGGAAGGGCATCACAAGCCTAGAAAGCATTATAAGCTTGGAAATGCATTGCAAGCTTGGAAAAGCATCATGGGACAAGAAAATTATTGTAGGACTAGAAAAGCATCACAGTCTTGGAAAAACATCATGAACTTAAAAAAGAATCACAATCCTAGAAAAATGTCGCAAGCTTGTAAAATCATCACAAGAATGGAAAAGCATCACCGGCTTAGAAAAGCATCATGGGCTTGGAAAAGCATTGCAAGCCTAGAAAAACACCGCACGCTTAGAAAAGTGTCATAGTCCCAAAAATGCATCACTTGCTTGGAAAAATATTGTAGGCATGAAAAAATGTCGCAATCTAATATAAGTTCATAAACGTAGAAAAATGAATAAATGATCACAAACATGTAATATGGGATGAAATCATGAAGGTTAGCTATAAAATTGAGTCTTAAAAAAAATAAGTTGCAAACTACAACACTATAAGTACTTTCAATTGGATTAATAGATTTACTCATAGGTTGTAAACTACAACACTGAAAGTCTTTTGAGTTAGATCAATAGATGTCTTAATTTGAATCTACAAATGCTTGATTTATTTTTATACCGAATCACTGATTTATTGGATTGATTTATACTTTCCAAATAATGTTGAAGTTATATGATAGAAAAATAGTGCTTAATTGCATGTGTGTGTGTGTGTGTGTGTGTGTGTGTAATACATTGTAAAAATAAGTATAATTGACAAATTAAATTCAATATAAAAAATGCCCTCTAAATTTTTGGTGAATGTAATCCAAGGGCCCATAAAATGTTTGGCGATCTAAATATTTTTAAAAATAAAGAGTAGTGTTAGATTCAACGGTTTTTTTCATAAATGTAGCTTCCTTTGGTTTCTTTTACAATGGCAAATCATGATCTTTTCACTCAAAATAGTAATGCTACTATTGAAATTTGTTGGTCTACTAAAGTTGAAATTCACATTGATGCTGATATTGAAATCAATGAAGAGGACTATGATGTACATAACGAACATAAAACTCATATATATCCATAAAAACTTAATGGAGTAGATCAAAATCAAGAGCAAGAATTATTTGAGTTTTTTCAAGGTCTTCAAGAGAACCCCCAAGATGTGAATAAGATCGTTAGTATACTTCTAGCATCAAAAACTTAGGATCAAGATAAATTAGCCACATCTCGATAATAAGAATTGATTTTTGGGTTGTCAAATTCCCTACTTCTAATATTGTCACTTCCACTATTGCATCCATTCCTATGTATACACCTCTAATTACTTTCATAGCATCATCCTTTGTTTTAGGAACATCTCTTGGTTTCCAATAGGTATCCATGCCTATGCCCAATCAAGTTACTTCTACTCCACCACTTATCTCTACAAATACAACTCTTGAGCATGTAGTTATTGCTTTACAAGCTAAGCTATCTCAAATTGAGTCAACTCTTTCTCGTATTATCCCTTTCAAAGGATCATGTTCCTTGTTACATAATCCTTTGGCACCCAAAATTGCATATTATCCATTATCAATTGATTTTGTGGCTCCCAAGCTTCCTTTATATGAAGGCAGAGGTGATCCTAAATAACATTTGTGTGCATTCTATGTAGCTTGTCTAGAATATGTAGATAGTGATAAATTGTTGACAAGGACATTTCTAATAAGTCTCAAATAATATGATCTTGAATGGTTTTATGATCTTTTTCTTCAATTAGTAAGGGATTTCAATCATTGAAAAATTAGTTTTTAACACAATTTTCTATCAATATTGGTAAAAACTTATCATATGTTTAAATTGTGAAGCTCGAACAAGGGTCTAATGAAAAAATCAGTAAATATGTTTTAAAATACAAGACTATGCTATCAAAAATGATAAATCAAATGGTTGATAATTAACTTCAAGATATCTTCACTCAAAGTTTTCTATCTCCACTTTAAGAGTCCATTACATTTGATAAGTTCAAATATTTTGGTGAAATATGCTATATGATAAAAGAGCATGAGGTCAAATTTTTTATTTTGAACAAGCTCAAATATACTTCAAATGATCTTTCAATTTCAAACGTTAAGTTCAAAATCTAGCCAAATTATAAAATCAAAACCAATCAAAATAATAATGAAGCTAAGATTACAGTTAATGTTATCTCACAACCAACACAAAATATCTAATTACAAACTCTACCAAGGAGGCAATTCTCAAGGTTACCATCACCTCTTTGTGTATTATTGTAAAAATTACTTGAATGTAATCTCATATTTCTTCCTCCACTAATGGAAGTGGATATGTCTAAACCACAATATAATTTTTTTATAACAATGCATATTTTGACTACCATCGATGCATTGGACATTCCACAAACAAATATTTTAAACTCAAACAAAAGATCCAATATCTTATAGATAAGAATATTATTTATATTGTCACACCTATTGAAGAGGCTAAGCCACAAGCAACTGACAATTCAAAGCTCAAAATGTATAAATATCATTTTCTAAATTACAAACCAATAAATAACAATTATAATTTTGAAGCACATTATACATATAATGCTCAACCTCCTCCTTCAACATATTTTCATCCACTTGATGACATCATTGGTACAATTACAAACAACCAAACATCACGTCCTATGATTATATTTGATGGTAGTTAAGTTGTTGATGATAACTTAGATAGACATGCACTTTTTGTTCAAGTGTATGTTGATAAAAAATCCATACATAGTGTTATGATATGAAATAAATGTTGCCAAATATAGAATTGAATGTTGAATAAGCAATGAAAAACTTAAAGAATAATGTTACCTTGAAGTAAAAATAAACCATAAAGTTGAGGCAAGATATTTTATAAGTGAGGAAACCATTGAAAGAAGAAAAACCTCACACTAGCAATAAGAGCTTGCAACAATGAATCTCCAATTATAATATCATGAAGACGCTATAAGAATAATGGCCTTAGGCCAAGAGAGCATCAAGGATGCAAGAGCAATATTAGATCAACAACATTGAATTGTGTTGTAGCAAGTGTTGAAAAAAGAGAGATGAAAGCTCTTTATATAGAGCTAAGAAAGAAAAGAAGTATCAAGGGCAAGCTTCAACATGTATGATGTGTTTCTAATCCTCTTACAAGTGAGGAGGATGTGTGTGCCGTGTCGGGAAAATGAGTTACATATAAGTAACTCCAAATCTAACAATTGGATTAGAGATATGAGTGACATCTTAAAAAGATAGAATAAAGTGAATTTATAAATATAATAAATATACACATAACTAAGATTTAGGATAAACCTAAAATTTATAAAAATGACCCAAATAAGATTAATTCTCCAACACTCCTTGATCTTAATTTGGAGTTAAAAAGTGGAGAAAACCTTTTACAACTAAGAGAGGAGATGAAATTACATAATACTCCCCCTTAATAGAAATTTCCTTCAAGATGAATTATAATAGTTTGACAAAGAAAGAAGAAGAGAAGGTGTCACCAAAAGTCAAAAGGAAGAAAGTGTGATCAATAATAATCTCTAAGAATTTTCTTCGAAAAAGGTAGCCGATGCACAATGGAACAAAGACCAACAAGGAGTAATGATCCACAAAACTTGAAAGACAAATAAACAAACACCAATCTTTCAAGTTAAATAACCAATATGCCAAAAATACAATCTACATACATAATATAATAAAAGTAGCTATACAATTAAGAAAATTTGAGCTAAAGATAACTTCCATTATAAAGTGTGAAAATCTACACGAAAAAAAGTTAGGTAAAAAAAATCTCTAAATAAAGCATACATCCTTTATAATAAAAAGTAAGGAATACAAAAAAAATGATTTAGTTTAATCAAAATAAAGACAAAGAAGATGTGTCACTAGCAAAAGATATACAACATGAAGCAATGGAAGAAGCATCACATAGAGACACATAAAAGTTTGTAGAAGATCCATTTTTCTTAAGCATCCAAACAATTTTACCCTTAGAGGTAGGAGATTTAGTAATTTTCTAAAAATGTAAAGTGTCATGTGTGGATTTACTATAAGATTTGCATGGATTCAATTTCTAACATTTAGAGATGTGATGGCCATTTTTTTCATAATGTGCACAAGGTTTATTATTTTTAACTAAAGCATGAGCATTCCAAGCATTATAATCAAAAGAAGTTGTATTATAAGATATTTGATGTGGTGGATGATACGATTCTGAATTTACAATAGAAATAGTTGAATCAATAAAATCAAGACGTTTACAATTTATATTAGAATAAAAAAATAGGTTCAAGTTTACCAGTTTTGCACTTACCAAGCTCATCACTTGAGTAACCCATATATTGCATAATTTTCAAGTCAGGATTGGTAGGAGTGTTCAAAGATGTTTTATTTTGTGTGGAAGCATAACTAGTTTCAACATTATGAGACCCAATGTCATGTGCAAAAGACGTAAATTTAGCATTTAAAGCACAATAGAAAATTGCATAGTTTACATTTTCTCAATAAAAGAGACTTTAAAGCATTTAAAGTGCCACCTTGACATGTAATTTGTTTTTTAATAGCAACTATTTCATCATTTTTAAAATAAATAGTTTAAATAGATTTCTAAAAAACTAAAAATAGTCAATTTAAAACCCACAAGAGCAAAATATATAATCAGTGACTTACTATCCCATAGGGGGTCTGAGCTCATCGATCTATATTGGTAAGGCACCTGCACCTTTTTAATTTAAACCCCCACCTCTTATCTCCCATTCACCTCAAGCGGTTGCCCATCTTATCTCCTCTTTGTCCCCTACTCCTATGTTTCCATCTTCATAGCTCCCTTTGGGGGTGAATGTTTCAGACTCTGAGCTCAGTCTTGTGACTCTCAATCACAAGGATTTTCTCTATTACTCTTGTAGCTCTTCACCTTATACAAATGAAGAATATGTGCCAAATAAGAGGCAACCCTTCAAGTTTGGAGAATCTTCCCTTCTTGGCTCAGCTTTCAATCAGTTTGCAACCCTCTTAGTCCTCACAGAGGGAAACGATATGAATCTTGACGGTTCTCAGTGAATCTTTAATCATGGAATGATAGAGGCCTCACTAATACATAATGTAAGTATATGGTCAGAAACAATTGTCATATGTTCTCTAAAATGAAAAAAAATGCATGTAATAAGTTAAAATCTCTAACTTTCTCCTTTAGTATTTTGCTTGCATTATCCGTTCTGGGGCCCTTTGTCAAGCCACTTGTCATGAGCCTAGCCAGGGTGGTGTTATCACCCTTTTAGTGTTAAGGTGTGGAGCTCAAAGCTTCACCAAGTGAGCGGATTGCAAAGTTGTAGGATTACACAGTCACCGGCGTCGGTCAGGAGCAGACCAGGAGATGCCAGCATCAGTCATGGATCGACCGACGTCGGTCACAGGGAAACAGGCAGGAACCAATGTCAGTTCCCTGTACGTCCAAAAAGCTATTTTCGTGGGCAGAACATAATGTTTGCATGATAAGATTAAGTGTTAGTCTTAAGTCTGCATCTCTATTATTAGTAAGACTGTTTAGAGCCCTTGATTAGAAGGTGCATCTAATGGCTGTAGTTGTATGCTCATGTTTCTTAATTATTATATAATAGGATAGATCTCCATAGCTTATTGTATGTAAAGTGTTGAACAATACAGAATTGTATATGTGTATCAATCCAGGTTGTTGGAGTTGATTGTAATTGAGAGAGAGAGCTCTTGAGGGAAAAAGATCTAGATAGATATCTGTACATCTAAGAGAGGTGTGGAAGAAAAGAAGTTTTTTCAATTGTATTCCTTCTGTAAAGAGTTTAATACAAGTTTTTAGGGTGGTTTCTTGTATCTCTTATTATTTGCTATTATCTTATTCTAGTTACTTATCTTTCTGGTTTAATTCTGCATTTTATTACTTTCATACTGTAATCAACATTGTTGGTTGATTCTCAACAAGTGGTATCAGCTCAGATTGACTAACAGGTGTTTCGGATCTGGTTAGTGTGTATTGATTACATGTTACTCATAGGAATTTCTGTTTGAGTGGGAGAAGCAATGGTAGAAGAAAGTAAACTGAGAATGGAGAAGTTTAATGGCAAAAATTATCAACATTAGAGAATATAGATAGAAGATTATCTGTATCAGAAAGATCTATACTTATCGTTAGGTGGGATTGCAAAGAAACCCACAGACATGTTTGATGAAGAATGGGAAGTTCTTGATAGAAAGGCTCTTGAATCTATAAGATTGAGTCTGGCATCTACTGTGATATCTAATTTATCACAGGCAAAGACAACGGTAGAGTTGATGACTACTTTAGCAAATTTATATGAAAAACCTTCAACTTCAAATAAGGTATATCTTATGAAGCAGTTAATTAATTTGCGTATGCAGGAAGGTGGGTCTATATCTAATCATCTAAATGATTTCCATGGAATTGTAAATCAATTAAATTCAGTCAAAATAGTGTTTGATGATGAAATTAAGGCTCTTTTAATATTATGTTCTTTGCCTGAAAGCTGGCATAGCTTGGTAATGGCAATTAGCAATACTGCATCTGCTTCAAATATTTTAAAAGTAGAGGATGTTGTTAGTGTAATCTTGAATGAAAAAATTTGCAAGAAAAGCACAGAAGAAACATCTGAGAACGCTTTAAGTTTTGAGAGAAGAGGAAGGCAAAAAGAGAAGGGCAAAAAAGGGAGATCAAGGTCTAAGTCAAAGGTGAGAGGTAGATCCAAATCTAGAAATGGCAGGAAGCCACAATGCTGGAATTGTGGAAAGATAGGGCACATAAGCAAAGATTGCTGGTCAAAGCCTAAAGAGGACAATCAACATGAAGGTAAAGAAGAAGCAAAAGTTGTAGGTATTGCACAAGATGCTCTTATATTCTCTTTGCATAATAATATAAAATCTTGGGTGTTAGATTCTGGTGCCTCTTTTCATGCTACCCCTAATAGAGAATATTTTAGTGACTATGTCCATGGAGATTTTGGAATAGTGTATTTAGGGGATGATGAGCCTTATAAAATTATTGGTAAAGGAAAAGTGCAGCTGAAAATGCAGAATGGCAACACATGGGTGTTGAGAGATGTCATGCATGTTCCCAGCTTGAAGAGAAATTTGATTTCTGTAAGAAAGTTAGGGGATGAGGGTTGTACAGTAACTCTCACAGCTGAATCTTGGAGGGTGACCAAGGGTGCACTTGTAATGGCCAGAGGTAACAGAGTAGGTACTCTCTATTTATGTAATTGTGTTACTAATAATTCTCTTTCTGTATTATCTACTTCAGATGTGGATGCAAAGTTGTGGCACTCTAGGCTCGACCACATGAGTGAGAAGGGAATGTTCATTCTTAAGTCAAAAAGTAAGCTTTCAGATTTGAA
Organism: Torreya grandis; assembly: GCA_037957365.1. NCBI lineage: Eukaryota > Viridiplantae > Streptophyta > Pinopsida > Cupressales > Taxaceae > Torreya > Torreya grandis. Next base: position 5,763,371 of record JARHVA010000006.1, read on the forward strand.
AAGCATAGATCTGGGTTTTTGTGAGCACTGTGTTTTTGAGAAGTAGAAGAGAGTGAGTTTTCTCAAGACTGGGTCAACAAAAAAGAAGCATAAGTTGCAACTTGTTCACACAGACGTGTGGGGACCGGCTCAGATTGCTTCTATTGAAGGATCACAGTACTATGTTTTGTTCATAGATGATGCTACAAGAAAGGTATGGGTCTATTGTATCAAGAAGAAATCTGATGTATTTGACACTTTTAAGATTTGAAAAGCTATGGTTGAGAATGAAACAGGCAGAAAATTGAAGTGCCTGAGATCTGACAATAGTGGTGAGTTCTTCAGCTACAAGTTCAACTGGTATTGTTATATGCATGGAATTTGTAGGCAAATGATAGTTCCAAAGACACCTCAGCAAAATAGAGTTGTTGAAAGGATGAACAAAACAATAATGGAGCATTCAAGGTGTATGAGATTGCATACCGGTTTGCCCTTAGAGTTTTGGGCAGAAACTGTGGATACTGTAGTGTACCTGCTTAACAGAGGACCCTCTACAGCTCTAGATGGTGGAATTCTAGAAGAGGCATGGATAGGTAAAAAGGTAGATCTCTCATTTCTCAAAGTTTTTGGTTGTGAAGCCTTTGTGCACGTTGATAAGAAAAATAGAAAGAAGCTGAATGCTAAGTCTATGAGGTGCACATTTATTGGCTATGGCTCTGATGATTTCGAATTCAGGTTTTGGAATCTAGAAACTAACAAGATAATTAGGAGCCATGATGTTATTTTCAATGAAAAAGTGATGTATTGTGATCAGCTCAAGAAGCTGAATCAATCTGGCCAGAGCAATGGAGAATTGGATGAGGTGACGGTCCAAAATGAGCTCGCAGGAAAAATTAATCACAGACAGAAAAACACAGAGATCGACGTCGGTCAGGCAGGAATCAACGTCGACAATAAAGGAACCGATGTCGGTCATACAGTGACCGACGTCGGTCAGGAAGGAACCGACGTCGACCAGTTACAGGCCTGGAAGTGACTAAGGTCGGTCACTGTCAGAGAATTTGGGCGGACAGCGTGTTGTGAATGAGTCTCAGACGCCCATCAGGAGGTCAAAAATGGTAAGTAAACCTCCAATTCGATATGCCCCTTCATTATTCTATTTATTGCTTACTGATGGTGGAAAACCAAAGAGTTTTGATGAAGCAATACAAGTAGAATCCAAGAATCAGTGGGAGCGTGGCATGATTGAGGAAATGGATTCCTTAAGGGAGAACCAAACATGGGATTTGGTTGAGTTGCCAGCAAAAAAAAGACACTGAAGAACAGATGGATCTATAGGTTAAAAGAAGGTGAGAATGGACGGATGAGATATAAGGCCAGGTTGGTAGTGAAAGGATTTGCACAGAAACTAGGTATTGATTTTGGTGAGATTTTTTCTCCTGTTGTTAAAATGACTTCTATACGGACTGTATTGTCTTTAGTTGCTATTGAGGATTTGCATCTTGAGCAGCTTGATGTTAAGACAACGTTTCTTCATGGAGATTTGGATGAGAAAATATATATGGATCAGTCGAAAAGATTTGAGGTCAAAGGTAAGGAGAAGCTAGTGTGCAGATTTAAGAAAAGCTTGTATGGCCTCAAGTAAGCTCCTAGACAGTGGTATTTGAGATTTGACAAGTTTATGACTGAGCATGGCTACAGTAGGTGTCAATCTGACCATTGTGTGTATTTTAAGAGATTAGATAATGGTAGATATATTATTCTGTTGTTGTATGTAGATGATATGCTGGTTGCAGGATCACACATGCAGGATATCTCGGAGCTTAAGGTGAAATTAGCTCACACATTTGCCATGAAGGATTTGGGAGCAGCAAAGAAAATCTTTGGCATGAGCATTAAGAGAGACAGGAAAAATCACAGGTTGATTTTGTCTCAAAAAGATTATGTGAACAAGGTGTTGAAACGGTTCAATATGCAGGATGCAAAACCGGTAAGCACACCTTTGGCTGGACATTTTAAATTGAGTAAAGAATAATGTCTTAATTCACATGATGAGGTAGAGTACATGAGTAAAGTTTCATATGCTTCCGCAGTAGGGAGTTTAATGTATGCAATGGTTTGTACTAGACCGGATATTGCCCAAGCAGTGGGAGTTGTAAGTAAGTATATGGCCAATCCAGGGAAGGAACACTGGAAATAGTTTAGTGGATTCTTAGATATCTGAGAGGAACCAGCAGTAGGCATTTTTGCTATGGAGGTTCAGATACTTCTCTACATGGTTATGTAGATTCAGATATGGTAGGTGATTTGGATGGCAGAAGGAGCACCACAGGATATATTTTCACTGTTGATGGAACGGCGGTTAGCTGGATATCAAAGTTGCAAAAAGTTGTTGCCTTGTCAACTACAATGGCAGACTATATTGCAGTCACAGAGGCTAGCAAAGAGATGATATGGATGACATGGTTCATGGAAGAGCTTGGAAAGGAGCAAGAGAGTTGCAGATTATACAGTGATAATCAGAGTGCAATTCATTTGGCTAAGAATTCAGCTTTTCATTCAAGAACCAAGCATATACAGCTTAGGTATCACTTCATAAGATAGGTATTGGAGGATGGTGAGTTGAAGCTGGAGAAGATCCATACAGATAAGAACCCTGCTGATATGTTAACTAAACCGGTTACAAAGAAGAAGTTGAATCTTCATTCAACTTCTGTTAGTCTTCATGATTGAGTTGAAGATGGAGGAGCTAGAAGATGTCATTGTACAGGTACTGGTGTAGCTATTTATCTCCAAGTGGGAGATTGTTAAGGTGTGGAGCTAAAAGCTTCACCAAGTGAGCAGATTGTAAAGTTGCAGGTTTACACAGTCACCGACGTCGATCAGGTGCGATCAACGTTGGTCAAGAGCAGACCAGGAGATGCCGGCATCGGTCATGGATCGGCCGACATCAGTCACAGGCAAACAGGCAGGAACTGATGTCGATTACCCGTGCGTCCAGAAAGCTATTTTCATGGACAGAACAAAATATTTACATGATAGAATTAAGTGTTAGTCTTAAGTCCGCATCTCTATTATTAGTAAGACTGTTTAGAGCCCTTGATTAGGAGGTGCATCTAATGGCTATAGTTGTATGCTCATGTTTCCTAATTATTAAATAATAGGATAGATCTTCATAGCTTATTGTATGTAGAGTGTTGAACAGTATAGAATTGTATGTGTATCAATCCAGGTTGTTGGAGTTGATTGTAATTGAGAGAGAGAGATAGAGCTCTTGAGGGAAAGAGATCTAGATAGAGATCTATACATTTGAGAGAGGTGTGGAAGAAAAGAAGTTTATTCAATTGTATTCCTTCTGTAAAGATTTTAATACAAATTTTCAAGGTGGTTTCTTGTATCTCTTATTGTTTGCTATTATCTGATTCTAGTTACTTATCTTTCTGGTTTAATTCTGCATTTTATTGCTTTCATATTGTAATCAACATTGTTGGTTGATCCCCAACATTTAGCACCTAAGCTTTCTCAATTTATTATTTCTTAGGCTCCAACCCCACCCATCAGGTGGTATGGACTCTTTTTTACTTTGATAATCATATCATTAGTGTTGTCAACCTTTATACATCTAATGATGTTGTGGAATGTACCTTGTTATAAAGATGGTTAAAATATTCCTTTATAGATGCCCAATGGATCCTCCATGGATATTTCAACATGGTTGAGTCTGCTTAAGATAAATACAGATGCCTTCCCATACGATGGTGTGCAGGGGAGTGGGAGGCATGGTTTTATATGCATAATAAACTAGAGGATTTTTATCCCAATCACCACTAGAGGAGTAAGCCAAATTCTATTTGGTTCACTTGGTCCAATTTTTTCTAGGGAGAAGACATAGTGCTTAAACATCTTAACCATGCTTTGATATTAGAACAAGACTATTTTTTCTTTGCTCCTATTCATAATCAACTTGTAGATGTGATATTGGATACTACCTTGTCTAACCATCACTCTATCTACTTTTGTTTTGAATGGACCCCCCCCCCAAGTTAAAACCCATAATTCATAGTTTTACCTCGACATTACCCATCTCAAGCATGAGAGGACTATTGGGTGTATCATTCAAATATGAAACCTAGCTTCCAGACCCATTGGGGATATTGGTTGGATTGATTAGTGGGTTGATGACATAGCTTACAACATGACTTTGAATATATGGCAAGTAAGCTATAATATTTTGGTAGTGTATGCATCATGCTACAAATTGTGAATATCTTAGGGTTTCAAAGGATTTTGAAGCCTCCCCTTTTAGATCTCTTCTTTAGGCTCAAATAGCCATGTGGAGACAAAAACTCCAAATGGACAAGGCTTACTAGAGGAGCACAAATTAGAGAGTGGATGCATTGGCTAAAAATTGGAGACAAAGTGACCAAATAATTCTTTATTCTCCTTCGATCTAGACAAGTTGTAAACATAATTAAATCTAATAGATGTGCTACAGATAGATTTACTAATTTAATTGATATCTTGCAAGCTTTTGTGCATCACTATGATGTGTGTTTTCTACTCAACCCACCTCTCTTATTTGTAAATCTACTCTCTTTTAGCGCTTGGGAATTGTCCCATGTAATCTCTCTAAAGCCTAGAGAATTACCTATGATATACCCCTCAACTTGAGTGATCTTAAGGAAGCTATTATATAGATGGCCACTGACAAAGCTCCAAGAGTTGATGGGTTTCCTTGTGAGTTCTTCCAAACTCTTTGGGATGGTGTTGGACCTGATCTCCATAAAGTCTATTTTATCCAACTCTTTGGGCCCTTTCATTAATCAAGGTAATATCAAATTCATTCCTAAATCTAGAGACACTGAGGTTATCACCAACTGAAATCTATCTATCAATCTTTTTAATGTGTCCTATATAATTATAGCCAAAGCTCTTGCCCTCAGAATAAAACTCCTCTCCCGTATTGTGAGAAATAAGCAATCTTGGTTTATTCAGCACAGATACATATTGAAAAATGTCATTTTCATCTAGGAAGGTATGAAATGGGATAGGGTGTCTAATCAGAAGACATTATTCATCAAGATTGATTTTGAAAAAGCTTATGATCATATTGAATGGCTTTTCATTATAACTATGTTTCAGGCTCTTGGTTTTGGCCCCATGTTTGTGCAAACAATTAATATTATTTTCAAGATGTTGGTGCATTACTATCAATGGTTCTCAATCTCAACATTTTGAGCTTCATAGATTTATCAGATAAGGGTTCCGTCTAGCTCCTTCTCTTTAGTTTTGATTGCTAAGGGTTTCAATTATCTTCTTTCTAATTATGTTTCCAGGGGTTTGGTAAAGGATATTTCTCTCCCCAATTTAGACCTTCAGTTGATTAATGAGCACTTTACCGATGACATGTTCATTGCTCTTCAAGAGGAAGAGGAATTTATTAAACATGTTATGGATTACCTAGACACTTTCTACCTCACTTCTAGGTCTTCCATCCAATGGCAGAAGACTCAGTGTTATCACCAAACCCTCTCTCCCAAACCTCCTTGGTGTGAGGGATACCAATGGCAATGGATTTTACTTAGAGTGCAGTTTAAGTTCTTAGGCATTCCCTTTGTTTTTAGAAGCTCGCTCCCTGATTTGGAGACTTATGTGGTTCAAAGGGTTGAGAAGAAAATTTCTTTTTGAAACACCAAACCCTTAACTCTAGCTGCAAAGTTTTATATTTGTTCTAAGGTGCTCACTACTACTTGTCCTGTAGGGCTCCCTCTAATGCTTCTTATGCTAAGTTTGAGAAACTCCTAAGAGACTTTATATGGGCCAATTCTGAGGGTCGCCATGGTTTTCACAGATTCTACCAGGCCATTTTTTTGACCTAAAGAAGTTGGCAGTGTTGGGTTCATTGACATTAAACTCCAAGGGCTCGCTCTTAGTGTCAAATGGATTATTAGAAGCCTGGAAGGTGATAAAGCTTGAAAAATTCTACTGTGGCACTGTATCTCTCAAGGCTAGCCTCTTTGCTGAAAGCGCTGGCAAGAGATTGGTTTGCACAACATATTCATTACCCCTGTTTCTATTAAAATATGGGGTACATTTACTGCACAAAGTATCTAGAGGGCTTAGGATAAGCTCAAACCACACCTCATTTGTGTGGTCAAAATGTTTTGAAGTAGTCTCTCACTTAATGGCTGATCTCTTTGGTGGTCTCCCACACCAAATTTCCATAATTTTCCCTTTGTCATGGTCCCTTGGATCAAAGGTTTGAGGTTGTTTAAATAATGTATCTACATAATTGGGGATATTTTCTACAATACCATTCAGGACTAGCTTCCATGGAATCTTGTGAAGTTTAAGTTTAAGCTCAGTAATGAAGATATAAAATCCATTTATGAGTTGCATAGTTTCATACCTGATGAATATCTACACAAACTTGATGTTACCTATCTCATGCCCTAGTGTAAAGGTGGGTATTGGCCTATGACTACGTCATTTCACTATTACTCTCCTCGACTAGGGTATAATATTTTAGCCCCTCAATGTATTGACACTAAAACCCTCAATCATTATTGGAATCTTAGATCCCTTCACCATATCTAGGTTATAATATTTTACAACATCTAAGCATGGTTCATTGAACCTAAAAAATCCCATTTATTTTGGTGTATTATTTACTAAGGTCTACCTACGGGTGATCGGGTCAAGCACACGGGGGTCTCAAATCCCACCTGCCCCACCTATCACCACCCAAAATCCCTTAAACACCTCTTTTGTTTTTTCCCTCATGCTCAGTCAGTCTGGAGATGGATTCATACCCTCTTCAAGCCCTTTAGACCTAAAATGTTTACATGGAAGATGGCTCTCCTGACAAACTCCATCTTACTCCCTGCAAGATATAACAGATTCTAGAAAAAATTCCATACTGATATTCTTTTTTAGATTTGGAAATCTAGAAATAAAGCATGTTTTAATCACGAAGTATGGAAAAAAGTTTTTTTGTAACTAAAAAAGTTATGCTATCTAATGTTACCCTAAATATCCAGAGTCAGATGGATAAAGTTAGGCTTGAGTTCTACCATCTTTAGATCATCTCAGACCACTGGGGGAATGTTCCTTGTGTGGTCAACTGTGAGCCTCTAGCGCTCGTGGGCATGGGGGTAGACATCAACATTCACATAGTTGGTGGTCTAGGAGCTGGAGGAATGCCTCTCCTCACCCTCACTAATCATCTCCACACTGTGGATCTAAAAAGGCTACTTATGGTTGGGGGGATGTGGTCCTCTTCCATAGGACAAGTTCCCACAACTGGCTCTCGACATTTCACCCTCTAGGCAAGATCTTGTAATTAAGTAATAAGATGTTATTGAAGATAATCAACACATTGATGGTTGGGATTTCGTGTCAGTTGATGAACATCCCCCTAATTAGGGGGTGGGGAGGAAGCCCTTAGGATCCTCCACCTCCACCTACCATCATGTTTGTTATTACTGCTTGATATGTTCTTTATTATTAGTGTTTTTATTTGTCTTTTTTTTTGTTGATGTGTACTTTAGTTGGTTAGTTGGTCGTGTGGTGGCCTTTTGTGGACTTTGGTTTTCTCTCAATGCTTGTTTTAGCTTGATTTGATTATGCTTCTGGGATGTGACTTTTTCACCCATATTTTTTGTAAGATTAGTGATGTATTATATATTGTTTTATTAATGAAAATACGCTTTTCAATCAAAAAATATATCATTGAAAAAATTCAATTATTAGAAATATGGATTGATCCAAAGAACATTTAAAATATTCATATTAACAAAAAACTAAGATTTGAATATAGAGATTTGTTTGTGTCAATGTATAAATCAATTAACTTGTAAATGTAAGTCCACACCAAAACTCCAAATGTGAACAAAAATAAATTTTTGTAATATCTATAAATAGAAAAAGGTAAAAAGACTTATAAAACAAACTTAATTTGATATTATAAATGTTTTAATTAAAAAAAACTTATATTAAAGATTATATTGAAGGAGGTTTTTTTTTTAAAACCTCATAAATTTTATATTTTTTGGAAAAAAACTAACATTTTTTGAAAAAATAGTCATAGTTTTGATGATTTATCTCAAACAGTGATTTAGATTTTCTTAAAAAACTATAGTATGATTTTAGATACCAGATTAATAAAACCTAGAGGACTTATAAGAAAAATATTCCAACAAAAACATTTAGACCCATTTCTAAACATGTTTTAGTGAAAACATGACTAAAACAATTGAAATTTTGAATTATAATTCCAAGTGCGACTAAAAACAAACTAAAAGAAGCATTAAAAAATCTCATTTAAAAACCTTTAAAAAAAAAGGTTAAAAGTAAAATAAATGCTACTTTCAATGCATTAAATAAAAGTTAGTTTATTTCCACAAAAGGTGTCCCAAAACTTGATTTTTCATCAAAAACCTTGAAAATTAAACAAATAATGAGAAAAAATAGAATGTTAAAAAAAAAACTTTTTTCCACCTCTAAATCTACAAAAATCTCAACATTTAATATTAAATACGTCATAAATTTAATGCCATGAAATAAATGTTGTCAAAGATCGAATTGAATGTTGAATAAGCAATAAAAAACTTAAGAAATAATGTTACCTTGAAGTGAAAGCAAACCACAAAGTTGAGGCAAGAGATTTGACAAGTGGAGAAAATGTTGAACGGAAAAAAAACACACACAATAGTATTAAGAGCTTGAAATAATAAATCTCCAATTACAATAGCATGAAGAAGTTAGGAGAAGAATGGCCTTAGGCTAAGAGAGTATCAAAGATGGAAGAGTAAGATTAAATCAACAAGATTGAGTTGTGTTGCAGCAAGTGTTGAAGAAAGGGAGAGAAAAGATCTTTATATAGAGCTAATAAAGAAATTGAGTTACAAGAGAAAACTTCAGCATGTGTGTCATGTGTCCCTAATCCTCTTACAAGTGAAGAGGATACATGTGCCATGTGAAAGTAGAAAAGTTATATGCAAGTAACTCCAAATTCAACAAGTGGACTAGAGAGGTAACACTTCAAAATACTAGAATAAAGTGCATTTATAAATATAATAAATGTACACATAACTAAGACTTAAGATAAACCTATAAACGTATAGGAAGAACCTACGTAAGATTAGTTCTCCAACATGGTAGACAATGGATCAAGTGAAAATGCATACACCATAAAACTCTTCTATTCTCTTGGTTATACCAAACAAAATTTAAAAGATAATTCTAGAGTTGTTAAAGCATTTTATGGTCATACACATGATACTCTTGGGTATATAGTATTACCTTTACAAGTGAGACCTGTCATTGTTTCCACTCCATTCTTAGTTCTACTAAGCACCGGGGTATTTGACATGCTATTAGAATGCTCTTGGAAACTGTAATCACATAAAAATGGTATTTGAGTGCTAAGAGTGTTACTTGAGACTGTCTATCCCTAGCTTAGTCCTAAACCTATTATATCGCCTATTATCACACTTATCTAACCTTCGTATGGGCCACAAGCATCCCTAGTCATCCCGAAAGCAATCCCAAACCCTCGTTCTTGCATCATAGCCCTTCATGCCTAGTGTTCTACTACTTGGACACTAACACCATAATAAGGACACTAGCGCCACATGGCGCTATTATCCTAATAATGGTGCTAATGTCCTTTCTCTTTCTCTTTGACAAATGGATATCTTTTAAAATCTAAAACCTCCTATGATTGGCTTAGACCTCTTTTACGACTCGCATAAGCATCGAAATGGTATATATACATGAATTTTAGCCTTTTAAGAACTAGATGGAAATCAAATGCAAAATACCTGTTCAAACTCAGAATAAGTTGTGCATAATTATGGTTATCAATCCCTATTTTGTCATGATTTTACATACTACCATATACAACATTCTTAAGCTCAGATTATGTAGATTTTCAATCTCAAGATCATTCAAATCACTCAAATCCACTATCATACTAGCTTCACTAGCACTTAGGTGGGGAGAACTATAATGAGGTTGACCTTCCTCAGTGTATTGGTATGTAGGCAACTCTCATCACAGTGGGGTGTTGAGGATGTCTAGCCTACCTCATGCTAAAAAACACTTTTTAGCTTGTATCAATCAGATGCCATAACAACATGAAGGATTGTGGTTTGCTCATAAATTCAGTCAAAACAAGTAATATACAAGGTTTTAGGACTCATGCATATAGGAATAGACCTCACATATCCAGACACAAGTGCACCCATAAGTTTGGGGCAATCTTGCATAGAGGACACTACCACCAATACATGGACACTATCGCCACATTTCCAATAATAGCACTACTATCGAATTTGGCAATACTATCTAATAGGTGTTCTGATACTAGATTCTTGTTTGTAACACTTAGACCAACTTCTACCTCAGTTTGTGGCCTTTAGATCATGTATCTTAGTTGTTTTCTAGTTAAGTTATTACTTGCATTATTTATTACTATTTTTAGAAAGGTTAAATCTATTCAATTATATAACAAATCAGTGGTTGTATTTATTGCATATTATTACCTTGATTTACTATACTCATGTATTTAACAAACATGAGATTTACATTCACCAAGTCCTAATGGGTTAAAACAGAAATAAAATATTTTAGTACCTTCTATAGTGCATAAACGTCTTAAATATATTCTTGGTAATAAATTGGTCAAAATTTTAAGAATCTAATATGAATATTATTTGGAACCAATGATATTTACTCCTCTTACAAAATAGTTGGTTGACACATACATTGAGCAGTATGGTAATGAAACAGTCTACAAAACTATCCAAGATCATATTATATAATCAGTTTCTCCATCTATTTATGAGCATCATATAGTTATACATGAGTATCATACTTAGTTCCAAATAACATGGTACATTATCCTAAGTAGAAAGTGCCACTTAAAAATATGTCTTTATCTCCTAAGGCAATACAGGTTATTCAGAGTGGTTCACCATAGATACAAGTAGTTACATAATCTCCTATTATATATGATGATACAAGTTTAAATGGTTATATTAGTAATGATTCAAATGGTTATATTATAGCATATGATTTATATTTAGATTTAAAAACATCTACAGTTGGCACTTCTTCTTCATGGGAAGTTACTCCATATCACGCCATAGGTTATGCATGCATGCCTCCCATTACAGATATAATTAGTTAGCCATGTGTATTTTTAGTTATGCATAGCTTATTTACTTTTATCTCATTGTTAATTGTTCTATTGTAAATTACAGTCTTTACTCTAGCTCTTGGCTTTATTTTCATTGTGGGTACTTGTGCTCTTGATTTCAAACTAATTCAAATAATCTAAAATAACTATCTGACAATGCTTTCAATACACATTATTAATAGTACTCCACTTACCTATTATGGCATATATATCATGTTATGATTTTCATTAAGCTTTTATGAACACATCTTTCTATTTTTACATATTACACGAGTATGCATAGACTCTTGCCCATCAGGGGTGGGAAAGGGCGAGCATGTGCATTCTTAGATATATCAAAAATTTGTGCTACATTGATATGCCTCATTTACATATACATTGGGGGCATATTGTTTGTCTTTCTTCTTACCACACTTTTGCTTTAGCACCTTATTGTGTAATTTTCAAATCTTTCCCATTTCTTCTATTTTCGAACCTTGCTTTTTGGTACTTTCCAAATCTTTTCAATCTCGCTTTTTCAAAAAGAATATGTGTGTGTGTGGGTGTGTGTGTGTTTGAAAAATCATATATTTCAAATAAAAAAAATCATGACCTCAAAAGCATTTTCAAATGTTGTTATTTTACTTCTTTGTATATGTTATTTAGATAGCATGTTTCTTTATTTTCAAATACAAATTGTTTTTCACGAGGTATGTGGGTGTGTTACATGACATACTATTGCCTAATTATTTGATGTTGGGATTCCCTTTTTACATGTTTAACCTTATTAAGTTGGGGGCATCTCTTCATCTCTATGAACACTTCAATAAGTTGTATCTATCCACAAATTTTCTACCATGTTGAGATTCATATCATACAAATGTCTCTTTATTTGACTCATACTATACATTGTATTACATGTAAATATTATTTACTAACAATGACATTTATATATATGGTTGAGGTAGACTAGTCTCATTTATTATATGCTTATTTTTAAATTATTACTTTACTACATGATAATTTAGGACTTACCTTCTTATTGTGTGTGTCCCTTGGCCTTGTGTGTGCAACATATACATGTTATTGCTTATATGACATCCTCATACCATTTATAAATGGTGTTTCACCTTGTTTATATATGCAACCTTCACATGTTCCTTGTGTGTGGCCTTTAGGCCTTATGTGTGTATTCCATGCAAATTGTGTAATATTGGGTGACATTACTTGTATGTTCATTGCTTGTTACTACGATGTTATAATTTCTATCACACATTTTTTCTATTTTCTACTTTTACTCTTATGCCACGATACATATCATGCACATGGTACTTATGTGTTTTAATGTTATATCCATCTAACACATGTTTCATACATAATTTAATGTTATATTCAATCACTATGATGTAATTAATTTAAAATGTTCATATATTAGTACATGATTGAATATTTCACATATTATACAATTATCTTTTGAGCTTAGTAACTTGTATGCTACGTCTCTCATATCAAAAGGAGGGCATCATAATGGGCTTGCCTTGAAAATTCAAATCCTCATGAGCAACAAAATTAGATTTATGAAAAAATAAATAATGGTTTAGAAATTTCAAATTATAGGGGCATAAAAAATACATGTGCACTCATACCTTTTGTTACTTAAATATAGATTCACATTTACTTGATGTATATGAAAGGGCATGTGCAAAATAATTGAAAATTATAGGTTTCAAATGGTTACATGTTTAATTGGCATTCTATATCAATTCAATATAGTACGGGGGGCATGATATTCCTTCATGTTCATGTTACTAAATTGAAAAAAAATTAAATTTCACTTATTCAAAGTTCAAAAGTTTCAAAGGTAAAAAATTTCAAAGAAAATCTAGATTCATCTTCAACGGTGTGATTTTCTTCGTGTTTCAAGTGTGTCACGTTAGATTCTAGTGACACTCAACATCTATAGTTTCACTTTATCAAGCCACATTTGGGGGTTCCACCCCTTCTTCTACCATATTTGAGTCTAGTAACACTCAATGCATATGGTTGTATTCCATACTTTAATTATTTTATAGATTACTCGATATATTTAGATGAGAGATAGAGCATATAATATTTTCAACTCAAGGGTTTTTATTGGTTTTTAAATTCAGACTTGATCACTCTCAATTCACCATAGGTTCAACATGTCTCTAAATACCTCAACAAATGGGCACACAAACTTCTCCACTTTCAAGTTATTATATTATAGACTCTTTTAGGTGCATTCTTTCTTTACTCTCTTTTCAAATTTCTTATTTTAAGTTTTAAATTTTCAATGTCTACATATGGATAGTAACTAGTTTCAGTGGCATTGTTGTAGGTTTTACATTGAAAATTTTTGTACAATCAAGCTTCACATCAAAAGACAAAGTGTGTATATACACTTAGGTTTTCATTTCCTTTATTCTAGTAATTTCACTTCACTACATCACTTTAATAAAGGGGAGAATGTAGACACTCAAATTTAATCTTTAAGTACTTGACAATGGTTAATCTTTTTTATTTGTATCTTGTTTGGCCTATTTTCTATTTTGTTAATTGGAAATCTCTATGAGAGTCTTCACTATTTTACTCATTGTCTTAAAATTACTAAAAATATCATTCAAACATCCATATTCTAGTTTGAAATGTCAACTAAGTTCTAACATTTTCTAATCTTTTGAGATAAGATCACACTAGATCAAACATGGTCATACCCTGACCTTGTCCACTAGTACAGCCTTATCTCATGTGTTCTAACAGTTACTTTTAAAATTCAAGACACTTCATCCCTCACACTTTTACCAAGGTTAGATAATGGAAATATTTAAATTTTTTGGCATATAAGCACATCAAGGTCACTCAATACTTACCTCACAATCACTTGAAATATTCTACTGCACATTGAGCAAAACGGTATTAATCTTTTCAATTCCAATTCTAAGTTATTCTAATAGTCACAAAACAATTAAGAATCTATTTTATTATAGGCCAATGGCATCCATTATCAAGTATTCAAGTCAATTTTATAGTTTCATCTATATAGCAAAAATATCAAGATTCACACAATCACTATAGGAGGGAGAACTACATCACTGTTAGGCTATTTTGGGATATGTAAGTAGCACGTAGATTATGTAAAGTTTTCTAAGAATAGATATATTATTCCCCTTGACCAATTACCCCATTTATTATTTGATCTTTATTTGGTTCATGTATAGGAACTAGGGTTTTGTTATTGGATGCACTTCACTGCTACAACTCAATACCCACAGACAACCGACAATTCACATCAAAAAGGCATAGGTACATAGAAAAGTCAATTGCATAATCAATATAGACATGGTCATAGTTGATAAATAAGTCATAGTGTGACCCTATCCACCCTAGTGTGACCCTATCCTAGTGCATCATATAGTTATATTTTTGGACACAACACAATTTAAAGACCCTTCCAACCAATTTCATATCAACAATCAGCTTGCACAGTCAACACAAGTCAGATCCAAGCTAGGTTTTTATATTCTATTGGAAATTACTATTTATAACTCATTTTTATTACTATATTTACATGTAGGTTTTGTACATTCTATAATTTAAATCAGTATTTCAATAGTTTCATGTTTTGTTGCATTTCATTGGTAAATCACAATAACCATTAAACAAATTGCAACACCTTAATTGTAAGGCTATAAAAATTTTCTCAAGAGAGTGTGCATTTAAAAAAGTTGGTGTTAGATCCTACGTATTAATCAAAGGAGGTGTGTCTAATGCCTGTGTAGGAAAAATGCGTATGAATGTATTGGAAACTTATGATGCCCCTATACCTAGAGATGATGACATAAATGTAACTAAAGGTGTTGATATAGGAATATAATAAATAATAGTAATTGAATACTGAGATGGGAATATGAACAACTCTGAAAGGCACATATTTTTTTTGTGCTTGAGATGATGTAACATTAGTTTGATGTGCAATATTTGATTTTCAAAGTAATTAAATAACCTTATCCACCTGTTTGGGACACTGATGATGTCCTTGATGAAAATTGGACAATTATTTGACTTGCTCAAGGTCTATCCCATTAATCTCATTGGGATCAATTTTATCAAATCCTTCGAGATTATCTTGATTATCATATATAGTTTCATTATCTTGATTATCATGTTCATTATTAACATCATATTTAAACGATTGCATTATCATATCGATAAAAAATATCTATGAAATCCATTTTAGAAGAGATCAAAGGAATATGAATATGCTCTGAAGGGATTCCACTTAATATAGAATTATGCAATTGAGGAATAGAGGAGTTAATATTCTTGAGTGGCATGCAAATGTGTAAAATTAAAATTAAAATGGGTGTAACTATATATAGTGTGTTTGTTTTTTAGGCTCTTAAATATACTATTCCTAGTCATAAAATCATGAACAAGGGCCAAAGGGCACTAACTATGAAGGATTTCATCATCCCATAGCTGCATTATCCTATCTTTAGAGTACATTGAGAGTAACTTCTTGAGACTAATCATTTACCAATTTATTACAAGAAAAAATGGTTGAAGGCTTCCTATGGTTGAAAAATAAAACTTAGGTATTTTCGATATATTACGAGGTACGTGAAAACTAAAATTTGTGTATAGTGTTGTCCAATGGGTTGAGTATTGGAGTAGTACCCCTCACACCACGATTCATGTAAAATTTAATACTAATTTGCCCAAAAAACAACTCCTATGAGATTTATAACTATAATAACACAATTTTTAAAAAACAAGAGGAACAAAATTAAGAGAAAATAAAATAAATATTTTTGTGCAAAGAGAGTAGGAATTCAATCTAAAGCCCCAAGTTGAGAGAAAATTTCTCTATAGTGTTTGGAAATCGAGAATTCAATAGAAACCCTAGAACAAAAAGAAAGAAAGAAATGCTTGAAAAAATTTACTTATTCACCAATATGTTTTACCATGTTTTTAATTTAACAATTAATACATTGTACAATAAGTGTAAAACAATATAGAAATCAGAATGCTAAATATATACTAATCAATTATGATTTATTAATAGTGGGATAATATTTGGTTGTATGGATATCCTCTAAGATCCAAAGGTTCATGGAATGAGGTGGACCAAATATTCAAAAAGTCTATCAATCCAAAGTCAAATACTATTGGGTTTTTAACCAAGAAGGGTAGGTATTGAAAGTGTTACAGTTAAACACAATGAGTGAGGTCATTTATATTTTCTTGAGAACCCTGTATTTGAAACTATAGAAAACTCATATCAACATCTTACCTAAGGAATACAAGTTAATTTAGACAATGGATGATAATGGAGAGTACTCGATAAAATTTGGCTATTTGGTGGGCTTGGACCTATGGGGAGAAGGTTTCAACTGGAACGAGTTGTGGGTCGAAGACCTTACTTTAAAGGTAAACATATTTTGGTTGGTAACTTAGAACAAGATCCTTAATATCATCAACTTAGTTAAAAGAGTCATGTTCATTCACAATAAGTGCATTCTATATGAAAGCAACAAAGAATTAGTTGGTCATTTATTCCCAATTTACCCTTTTTCCTCCAAAATCTAGGATCTCCTCCTTCAAAGATTCAACATTGTGTGGATGAAACCCAATTCCTTGTAAAATCTTATCAGTTAATAAAAACTATTCTAGCATAGAATTTCACCCTCATGGGAGAGTTTCTTAGACTCTCTCACTCTTAGCTACAAGTGTTGGGACAACCTTAGGCTGTGGGTATCATGTAGTGAGGTTGAATTTCTAGGATTTTTAATGAGGCTAGCTCCTCATATGCTTCACTTTGGCTTGTTTCCCACACTATAATCTACTATTGACTAAATAAAAAGGAGAGAAAAATAATATGAAAGGGAAATCTAAGATAAGGATGGTGATGCACCAAAATATGAAATGATCCACTTTTACCCTGGAAACCTTAACAACTACTAATGAACCTGACCAAGACACAGACTAATTTGATCCTATCTCAAGGCCACAAGCATAAGTATTTTGTGTGGAGGTCGAATGAAAACCCTACAATTTGAAAGACAAAATGAAAGAGGTATGTATGAGACACTATAAACTTGTGACACTTCAAGAAAGGCACCAATGTCTAACACTTCACAGAACATGCAAGGAACAAAAAGAGTTAAAACGAGATAGTAGAGAATATACAAATGATGAAAGGGGCATACATCTACAAATTAATCTCTAATAATGTACACTTGACTTCAAACTGGAATCAGAAAAGTTTATCTTATTGCTTCAAGAGAGTGTTTACAAGGCCATTTTGACAAAGTAACTCTATCACTAGTCGAGGGATGTCTTTTTAGGATCAAAAGCCTCTATATATAATAGAAAAAAAAGAGATAAGAGGGGGCTTGCATGAGAAAATGGAGAGAGGGTCATAAATGGTTGCAACAACCACTATGTCCTTGCAAGTACGTTAACCATGAGATGAGCCATCCAAGATCACCACAAATCTTTTTGATCCCCTCGTGCATTCAAGTCTCTTTTGATTGGAGATGAAAGAACCATGTTGTGGTTAGATTCATGTTCCTGTCAAGAGTAAATTATTTGATCTTTTGCATTTAAAACTTGTCATGCTTCTTTACTTTGCATGTTCATTACTCCACCTAGATGCATCTATTCTTAGTTTGACCACTTTACATGCTCTTGCTATGAGTTGTAGACCACATCATTAGAGTTGAAAGGAGAAATCTTCATCCTTTTCTGTTGATTGGCTATCAAAATCCCATAAACTATTTATCTCCTTACTAGTTGAATGGGCTTATGCCATTTGTCCCTGATTGATTAGCCCTTCAGATTTGCTGACTATATGACTATCAATCGTGACATTGATCTTTTATCACAAGATCTTGACAAGTGTTAAGCTCGCGGTAATCTTGATGAACCTTTTGATCTTTTGAATACCAACAACTACTTTATGAGACCTAAAGTTGATGTTTGCACAATTGCCACCAATTCATTCAAATTTTTCTTCTCGACCATTTCCTGTGGATCATTCTCCTGAAAAAATTCATTCGAATAATTTTCTTGAAAGAATTCATTCAAAAAATTCTTTTAGACCTTTTAATAAGTGTCCCTTCATAAAAATTGGAACGGTCCTTTCCAAAAATATGAAATGGTTCATTTCCCTTTGAAAAATAACCTTCGGGAAAGGTTGCAATGGTCCTTTTCTTCAAGGAAAAAAAAATCTTTCAGAGTTATTGATTTGGTCCATTTCTGAAGAAAAGGTACCCTTCAATTTTTTTGAAATGGACCACTTTGCCAAGAAAAGTGCCCTTCGACTTTTTTGGAAAGGACCAATTTGAAAATGAAGTACCCTTCAAAAAAGTTGTTTCAGACAAAAAGTTTGAAACAATTCCTTTGGAAAGATATCTTTTAGGAATATTGCAAAGGACCCTTCGGAGCCTTACTTTTGGACAAAAAGTTTGAATAAATTCTAATATTTTGGTGAAAAAGAGTCCTAAAATAAAATAGACTTGTTCTTTCACTTCATCGGGTTTTCCTCTTCTTCTTACTTTGGGCTTCTTTAAACCCTGCTCCTTTCACTACTTTGATCAACACAACACTTTCCTACAAAGAATAAGACAAGTGAAAGAAGAGACCCTGAATCACCTAAACAACTTCATGACCTTTTAAACATGGATTCTCCAAGGACTTTTAAGGGATCAATAACTGACTCACAAGATAAACTGACATGGTATACAAAGTTTTGAATGGTAAGGGTGGCATTTTTGGCCCGTGTAGTAAAAAACTACTAACATTTTTGGTGACTCGTAGGGAAGCATGCCTGTTATGCTTGAAGAACCCAACTCATTACTTCATCTAATCCATTGGGCATGGATTTATTGATTTCTTTGGCAAGGCTAGATCTATTTGGAAACTCCCCTTGAAGTAATAAGAACAACCAGAATAAAACAAAGTGCCCAAGGCACTGGGAAAGGAAAAATAGAACAAAAAGGAAAAGTGCACAAGGCACTTGGAAGAAGGCATGAAATCTATCCTAGTATGTACAAGGTTATAATTTATAAGTTTCTCCCTCCTAGATCAAATTGGAAACTATGAGTATTATTCACTTGTAACAATCCAAGATGAAAAATACCTTGCTTTGAAGGTACCGGAATCGGTGAACTAGGCAGCTTTATGGTCAATCCTTTTGATGTTCTCTCTAGTGGATGGAATGGAACAAACATGTATCTGATGTAGACATGTTGGTTCATGTCCTCCAAACTTGGTTCATGTTGGACTGTAGGGGATTTTGCAATCTTCTCATTTGATGGCTCAATTTTGTGCTCTGAATCAAGCACAATATGTGATGACTCCTTTGAATTGGTGTTTGGTTTACTGTATAGACTTAAGCAGAAAAGCTCTAAGTCATCCCAAAAGGCAACTTTCTCTTTGTCATCCGAGACAATGCCAACTTCAACTCCATATTTTCTATGTTTTCTTTGAAAGGAGCCATATGGTGGTTCACCAATCCACCTAAGGCCAACATGTCATATTTTTGTGGCTCTAGATCTAACTATCCCCCCTCATTCTAGAATACATTAGTACTATCTTCAATAGATAATTCATTTTGAGATTGGTCAGCTTCGTTACCCTGATTGATGAGTTCATCCTCATAATCTAGAGGAGGCATAAACTGGTTTACAACCTCTACCTAATCCATAAAGCCATGGTACAGCTATTTCCATACTTCATCTTGATCCTCTTGCTCATTAGTGACCTCTCCAACATGGTCAGCTAACTGATTAACTATGTCAATCTCTACACCTTGGGCATCTTCATCTACTGCCACACCAAATTGAAGCTCTTGGGACCAAACAAAATCCTCTTTACTCTTAGATTCATCCTAAATACACAGCTCTTTAATTATGAAGGCATCAGTATTACCTTCAGGCTCTAATTCATCAATGTCAAAGCCATGCCACAATAGCTGGTCTAAACCTGATTTCTCCTCCCTTTTTTAGAGTGGATTGACTATCATGATCTCCTCATCATAGACACTTGTGTCATCTTCTCGAGACTAAAATTTGACCCTAAGCTCCTCCTCTATTCCTTGCAAAATAGGCTCTTTCTCCATGAGGGAGATGGTGGGAGGGTGAAAAAGTTCACCTTGTTACAGCTTAAGAGAGTGTCTTTCCAACTAGGTACTTTGAGTCTCTTTAGTGGTTCTTGAGGGAGGGAGAAAGAGTCTTGGAATTCTTGCAGGGCAAGCTCATTGAGCTGAGCTAACACCTCTTTTTTATACTCTTCAACCACTAACTCCTCTTGAACTCGTTCTTAGACCACCACAACTGACACCTCTTCGTTCTTCTCTATGCCTTTCTGAATCAATTTCCATGATGGAAATGTGTAGGGAACAACCACCTTTTCCTCCTTTTCAACGAGTATAAGAGAGGGTGGTTTTAAAAGAGATGGCATGACATAGTTAGGGTCAAAATTATTGGATAAGATCCATGATGGAAGGGATTCATGCTCTTGAGTGGGAATGGGCATTGGGGTAGGAGAGGGAAAACTGATTGGCTCTTGGAAAGGAGAGGACACATAAGACTGATCATACTGAGTTTGCTAATATTCATAAGACATCAACACACTTTCCAAATTTTGGATAATGCTTCTCAACCACACCTTATTGTCCCTTTCACAAACTGTCCATTATTCATTCTCACAAATTGACCATCTGGCCTTGACCAGCTGAAGACCATTCCTTATCTCTTGTAGGACATGAATAGGGATGACTGAAGAAATTTCTAAACCCCTACCAATCTTCCTTATCAACTCAGTATAATTTGATAATGCTTGCTTGAATCCTGACAAGGATGTACTAGGATAAGCATAGTCATGATAAGGGGAATTAGAGGATTGATTTTAATGCTTAAGAGGCTGATCTTGGTCATACGTAGGGGTGGAAGGGGGAAAAGGCCATGATAGGGCCGATAGGTTATTTGAGGGCCACTTGGGGGGAACACAAACATTACTAGCCTGATAAGTGTGATGCTGAGGTAGAGAATAAGCAAACTAGTCAAAAGATGGTTGTTTATACACACCAAATAATGATGATTAAGCACTTGGGTTGCCCAAACCAGCTGATAGATGTTCAGAGTTTCCATTAATTTTTATTGAATGCCTCTAAAGGTTGATATGCAGAAGAACAACACCAAAAATCCTTCTACTATTTTGGACCTTGGTCCAACTAGGCATGCCAAAACCTGTTGTAGCATAGAATTGTACCCTTTTGAGAGAGTTTCTCAAGTTCTCTCACTCCTAGCTATAAGCATTGGGACAACCTTAGGCTATGGGTATCCTGTAGTGAGGTTGAACCTCTAGGCTTTTTAATGAGACTAGCTCCTCAGATGATTCACTTTGGCTTGTTTCCCACACTGGAATCTACTACTGACTAAGGAAAAGGGAGAGAAAAATAGCATGAAAGGGAAATCTAAGATAAAAATGGTGATGCACTTGAATATGAAATAATCCACTTTTAGCTTGGAAACCTTAACAACTGCTAATGAACCTAACCAAGACATAAACTAATCTAATCCTATCTCAAGGCCACAAGCATAAGTATTTTGTGTGGAGGTCAAAGGAAAACCCTGTAATTTGAAAGATAGAAAGAAATAGGTTTGTATGAGACACTATAAACTTGTGACACTTCAAGAAAGGCACCAAAGTCTAATACTTCCAATAACCTGTAAGGAACAAAAAGAGTTAAATCAAGATACGTAGAGAATCTATAGATGATGAAAGGGACCTACATCTACAAATTAAGCTCCAATAATGTACACTTGACTTCAAACTAGAATAAAAAAAAGTTATCTTATTGCTTCAAGAGAGTGTTTACAAGGTGATTTTGATAGAGTAACTCTATCACTAGTCAAGGGATGTCTTTTTAGGCTTAAAAGCCTCTATATATAGCAAAAAGAAAAAGATAAGAGGGGGATTGCATGAGAAAATAGATAGAGAAGTCATAAATGGCTACAACCAACACTATGTCCTTGCAACTACCTTGACCATGAGATGAGCCATCCAAGATCACCGCAAATCTCTTTGAACCCCTCATGGATTCAAATCTCTTTTGATTGGAGCTGAGAGAGCCATATTATGGGTAGCTGCATGTTCCCACCAAGTGTAAATGATTTGATATTTTGCATTTAAAACTTGGCATGATTTTTTACTCTACATGTCTGTTGTTCCACCTAGATGCATCTATTCTTACTTTGACCACTTTACATGTTCTGACTACGAGCTGTAGACCATGTCATCAAAGTTGAAAGGAGAAATCCTCATCCTTTTCTATTGATTGTCTATCAAAATCCCATGAATGTTTGATCTCCTTACTAGTTGGATGGGCTTATGCCATTCGTCCCTAACTGATTAGCCCTTTGGATTTGCTAACTATTTGACTATCACTCACGTCATTGATCTATTATCATGAGATCTTGACAAGTATCAAGCTCATGGCAATCTTGACGAACCCTTTGATCTTTTGAATACCAATATCTACTTTATGAGAACTAAATTTGATGTCTACGCAACTACCATAAATTCCTTTAGATTTTTCTTCTCGACTATTTCCTGCAAACAATTATCCAAAAAGAATTCATTCAGACAATTTTCTCATAAGAACTCATTCGGATAATTTTCTTGAAAGAATTCATTCAAACATTTCTTTTAGACCTTGTGATAAGTGTGCCTTCAAAAAAATTGGAATGTTCCTTTCAAAAAAGATGAAATGGTTCATTTCCCTTTGAAAAATACCCTTCAGGAAAGGTTGCAATGGTCCTTTTCTTCAAGGAAAAAAATATCTTTCAAAATTCTTGATTGGTCCATTTATAAAGAAAAGGTGCCCTTAAAAAAGTTTGAAATGGACCACTTTGTCGAGAAAAGTACCCTTCAATTTTTTTGGAAAGGACCAATTTGAAAATGAAGTGTCATTCAAAAAAGTTATTTCGGACAAAAAGTTTGAAATAATTCCTTCGAAAAGATATATTTTGGGAATATTGCAAAGGACCCTTCAGAACCTTTCCTTCCGAAAAAAAGTTTGAATAAATTCCAACATTTTGGTGAAAAAGAGTCTCAAAATAAAATAGACTTATTCTTTCGCTTCATTGGGTTTTTCTCTTCTTCTTACTTCGGGCTTCTTTAAAACTTGCTCCTTTCACTGCTTTGATCAACACAACATTTTCCTGTAAAGAACAAAACACGTGAAAGAAGAGACCCTGAATCACCTAAACAACTTCATGACCGTTTAACCTGGATTCTCCAAGGAATTTTAAGGGACCAACAACTGACTCACAAGATAAACGAGCATGATATACGAAGTTTCGAATGGTAAGGGTGGCATTTTTGGCTTGTGGGGTCAAAAACTGCCAATAGAAACCTCCCTATAATATGCCATCCCTATAATTTTTATGACATATATCCCTTTCTCACTTTTTTGGGGGAGTATGGAAGGAGAGGAACACTCACATTTTCTAGGACACATAGAGTTGTCAAAGGTCAATAACTTTCAAGGTTCTGAAAGCTATCAAGCAAAACTAGAAGGCCTTATCTTCAAAAAGAAAGTCCCTCTAAACAAAAGTGGTAGCGATCATTTTAAAGAATTAGAACATCATCCCCTCATTAAAATATAAGTCCCCTAATAAGGTGGATAGAAGTCAGGTAAAGTGGTCCAAGCCTTTGGACTCATGGTTCAAACTAAACTTTGAAGGCATTCCCAAAGGAAACTTAGGAAAGTTGGGAGAGAAGAGGTTATTGTGGTAGCTTACATGGGGCCTATGGGAACCTAGATAAATCACATTCCAAAAGCTAGAGTGGAGTTTTTGTTGGATGGTGGAGCCTGACTTATTATAATGCCCATTTCCCAACAAGGGGGTGTGTGGGGGGTAATGCCCTCTACTAAGGTCGTCATGGGGGTCCTGGGGGCAGTGACCCCCTAGTGGGGGTTTGGGGGTGGTGACCCTGGAGCAAAATTTTATGAAAAATGCATTATAAAATATTGTAATTTTGTAGTAAATCTAGACCATTCATTATTAGGTCATAGATCTAACAGTAGATATTATGTTGATTCATTTTCCCCTAATATGTAACCTTCCTCTGATATGAGGGCATTGTAATAATGATGACACACTATGTGTGACTGAAGAAGATATTATAGTGGATGCATTTCAAGCTTTTTACTTCATTTTTTAGAATAAATAAGAGAATTGACTATTTTTGTGTGGATGTAGCCCATGTTAAGTGAACCACATTAAATCTATGTCTCTATTGTGTTGTATTTTTTGAATTTTATTTATATTTTTTATTTCATTAATATTGCTTTGTGGTCTATATTCCTAACAGTTTTAGGGCATCCAACCTTGATGTCAATATGAAAATAGATAATATCATCATCAAAGAGGACTCGATGAATATTATGAACTACTTAACTAGTAAATCCCAACATAGTTGGACCATCCAGAATGAGATAAATGATGCTAAAATACTCCTAAGCAAGTTCAAGGGGGTTGAGATCATCCACACCTACAAGAGGGAAACAAAAGTGTTGGCATTATGGTGAATCTAGGGGTCATTGATATATGCTTCAAATCTTAGAATAATATAGGGGACCTACCTAATGACATTATTGGCATTTTGAATGATGATGCCTTAGTAGGTTCGATACCCTAAAAAGGGGTGTTGTTGAATCATTAATCGATGCCCATATTTATATCAATGGTTTTTTTTATTACATTGACACCCTTAATCATATCTCAGTGTGGAGAGTCACCTAGAAGCATATTGCTTATGGTGTCATTAAAACAACCATCAGGATGGTAGTCATTAGTTTGTTTACAGTGAAATATAGCTTGGATTACGTGCATAGGGTGAGAAGAGAAGGATCTAGAATCATGAGAGGTGACAAAGATCAAATTGAGTGCATTTCCTATGTAGGCATTAAGGACAATGTGTTCATATAAAGAATCTTGTTGAGAGGGGGCTAATAAATTACATACAAAGAATTATGGGGTATGACCTCATCATATATAGGGAGTTTGTTATGGCCTAGAATGAAAGGGAAATTAGAATGTGCAAGATGGCCATCACCATATTTGAGGAGTTGATAGCAAAAGTCAAAAGGATGTCTTATGAAGGAACGAAAGTGTTTAAAGATAAATGCAGGAAAAGTGAATCAATCAAAAGTTTTTACAAGGTTGATGAAATTCTTCAAAAGACTAAAAAGGGTTCCCATAGGATGAACCTTCCATACCTATGGCCAGTGATTTGTCTAAATATTATGATG
The DNA here is from genome assembly GCA_037957365.1 of Torreya grandis. Taxonomy (NCBI): domain Eukaryota; kingdom Viridiplantae; phylum Streptophyta; class Pinopsida; order Cupressales; family Taxaceae; genus Torreya; species Torreya grandis. The sequence continues at coordinate 5,788,879 of JARHVA010000006.1, forward strand.
GAAGGGAAGTATATAATTCTCTACTCCCATCACTTCATGTTACTTAAACATTTTAAGGGGTGGAACATAGTCAACTTATCATACTACTTACTTAGGTCTCTAAAAAATATTACGGTGGCCTTTCAGTTGAATTCTACCGAGGATAGTATTCAACAGGCTTTAATATACCTTATTGTCAAGGCAGGTCAACCCATCAAGGAAGGAGCTGAATATCAAAGTTAGAGGAATCAAAGAGGATATGACAAAGCTTCAATCCATTAGGATGAGTAACTTGGGGGTGGAGGTGGGAAGAAAACCCTTTAGCATGCTCTAACCAGACTTAGAGGAAGCTATTGAACTAGAGAATACTAGAATCAAAAGGACAAAGAGGAGAAACATATCACAAAGGCCAAAACAAAGTGTGGGTGAAATGTGAAGAAAGAAAAGGAGGCCAACTCAAGGAAGAGGAACAAGGATAAGAGTAATGAGGGGACAAGCAAACACACTATAAGAAGCTTTAAGAAAGTTGAGGACAACATTTACTCAGGCAAAGTCTCCACAAAATCCAAAAAGGAAGCTATGCTTGAAGTTCTAGTAGATTACTTTAATTCTGAGGACTCCTTTGTTTAATCATTGTTATGTCTTATGAGTCCTATTTTGGTGGTGTTATGGGTGGTGGAGTTTTAGCTAAAATTTGGTAGAAATTTGATGACTTCTTGGGGGATTCTTGTCCTTTGCCTATTTTTATTTGGGCTACATAGTTATATCTTTCCTTTTTGTACTAGTTGCAAGATCTTTTTAAAACCCATTTGTTTACCTATATAAAAAAAATGGTTTGTAACTTGATAAAATATGTAAATATGTTATTTTTCAAAAAACACTAAGAAGAAATGTACTTAGGTTATGTTTGGTTCTTAGTTGACTATTTTGGATATTTGACAGTGGAAATAAAAAATTCAAATTTTTGACTGCTCAGAATCAAGAATAGAATCTGAAGACTCTTTTGGATAGGGTTGCACTCCCTAGACAATAGCACAAGCTAGTCATGTATATTGAATGCATACTTATCTAAGTTGACTATGGTTAATATCTGATAGTGAAAAATAAGTCAAATCATAACTATGATATGGCAAGGTTAGGAATAAAGTCTAAGAATATTCTTAAACAAGACCATGCTCCCTAGACAACTATGCAAGTCATCCATGTTAGTTGACTGCATACCTATTCGTGTTGACTATGAAAAAATTGTAATTATTCCACCTTTATTTTTTGTGTCTATTGAGTAGGTTGAGATTTTGTGATTATGATGTTTTTGTGTGGATATCATTGTTTTTCTCATATTTGCTTTGAAAACCCTAGGGTCTTGTGAGAACTAAACCCCTACAAAAAAGTGAGTGAAATGCAATGAGTTGAGTTGAGACCAATTACCCCATTGATGATTAAATGTTGTCTATGTATTTGGATACTCTAGAGGGGGGATCAAGCCATGCATAATTCCCACACTTAGAATGATTGTGTAATTGTGCTCCTTGACTATATGCATGCATCTATAAATATGACTTTGATGCTTTAGAATGATAGCTCTTGACTTGCTTTGAAATGATTAAGACTGAGCTTAGGGCTACTCCTTGTAAATGATCTTGAATTTGGGAGGAATATAGCATATTTTCTTAATGTGCAATAGTGTATATGTGCTCAATAGATAGTGTCAAGCTAGGAATATTAAATGAGCTTTGATTTATATTTATAGCAAAATCTTTTGATAATTTCCTTTAGCCAACCTTGTGAAATGTGTAGAAAGACCTAATTATATGTTTAGAAAATTTTAAACTAGCCATTAATTGGCATGGAACACGATCTCTCTAAGTAGATAAGTTCACAATAGTGGACATGTCTGCCTAGCATAGACGTATCCTAGATAATTAGGGATAGTTGTCTTTAGTTGGATATAATTAGAGAGTGATGTAAAATAGGTTTGAACATTAATATGGAAATTAATGTGTAGAATTGATAGTAAATAGAAGTTCAAACCTACATATATATAAATGGCTTAGAGGAATGACAAATAATAGTCATGCATTTGGGTGCAAGTCACATAGTTTAGGATGTGTCAAGAATTAGTATTGTCAAGTACCTGTGGCTATATTTACGTATCTAAAAAAATTAGAGGCTTCTGGTAGGCCACTCTTTGACATGAGTGTAGACATATTAGTAAGAGATTATACATTGATCTTTAGCCAAAACTCTTTGATATCCACACGCTTGATTTAAGAATCACTGATATAAATGATATTAGTCTCCAAGATGAACACAAGCTCATAATCCATGCACTTGAACTTTAATTTAGATTCTCTAGTAGTGTGGAAGGCTACTTTAACAAGATCTTGGATATTTCCACAAGGTCCAATGATAGAAAATATTTATGTGGTTATGGAGAGTAAGTCGTGGTGGTCATGAAAAAGTATACTTCACCTTCAAATTCTTCACTCAGAGGCTGTAAGAACTAGTTAAAACTCTTGTGTACCCAAGGTACATAAATTTTCCCTTGACATGAAAATCACTTGAAATAAACTCTAAATCCCTCGAAGTGATACCTATAGTCACTCAATTTTGGACATGAATACTTGATAATATCTATTTTCCCCACTTTCCCTTTAATTGACTAGAGCACTTAATTTGGACCTATTTCACCACCTCGTTATATCTTAAATACCTGTAAGGACCTTTCTCTTTCTAATTTACTATCTTATGCCTACATAAATGTTCTTAATCACTAAAAACTCCTCTAAGCATCTTTACAGACATCTGAGATCCTAAAATTAACATGTTTTCCTTTAGGACAAGATCAATGAGTATGGGTCAATAGTGGCAATCAATTTTGACCCCTATGGGTTGATCTTGACCTTCACCTTAGCAATGGTTATTTTTCAAATTTAGACCCTCACTTTCAAGTTTATCCATATTTTTAGGATAGGTAACATGAAGTTTTCCCCTTTTGGATTACTATAAAAGCACATCTAAGTCATATTTTATCACTTTTCCAATTTTAATAGTAATCCACACATTATCACACACTGAGCAAAGCTTCCTTATTCTTCCCAAATTTGATTTTAATCATTTGAATCAGTCCTTAGCCGAGTCAAAAGTTTTCTTTATCCAAGACAAGTAAAACATTATCAAGTATTTAAGACATAAATAGATGCATTCATGTAGAAAAAGGAGTACACTTTCACAAAGTAATCTAAGTGGGAGAACTACATGGGCTTGATTTCCCTCTTTAAAGTATTATATATGCAAGCAATGATCAGTATCATGGGGGTGATTGAGGTCAGCTCAACCCATTACACTCCACTTTTTTCTATTTATATTTTTTTAACTACTACAAACCTTATTAGGGTTTCAACTTTGAAGAAATGATTTGTAGGTCATTTATGCACATTTGAACTTTAATTTTTCACATACAGGTGTATTTCAAGCAACTGTAGATGATTGTGCCTTGATATCCTTATTTTTCTATTGAGGACATAATCAATCAATAAAGGACATTAGTGTCATTCGATCTTGTCCCCTTTTCAATGATCCTAACCCTCATCAATTCTAGTCATAATTTTTATGACACTTTTAGAATCAGTCTGAGTTGATCAATTTTAGCCATTGTTCAGTTTCACGCAGTCAAATCATAAACAATAAACAACTAAGTCTTTGGTATTGTTCATAGTTAGTCTTCTTTCATTCAATCATATATTTTTTATTTTAGTACTTTACTTTCATTCTGTTTGTCACAAGTTATTTTACAAATTTCCATATCTTTCAAATAATTTTATCTTAATTAGAGTTAATCACTAAGTTAACTCCAAATTATGATAAAATATATTGACTAACCCACATCTTATTCAAGCATTATTTTAATAAAAAAAATCCCAAGGTTTAGATAAATTTTTGAATATCTGACACTAAAATAACTTTCTTTCGACGTTGGATCAAATATCAAGTAATTAAATAATTTGCTTTCAACCTCGGATTTAATAGTTACTACTAAAATTATTGACTAAAAAAAATAGCTAACACTAAAATCACTTTATTTTGACCTTGAATATGGTATTTGACATTGAAAGCACTTTCTTTTTTCCTTAGATTTTAGGATAATTTAGTAATCTCTATACACAATTTTTTTATATGTTTCTAGGATTTAAATTTCATTTTTTTCTTACTTGATTTTCAATTTGCAAAAAATATATGGCTATATTAGATGAGCATTTTTTGCTTCATTTTTTTCAAAAACAAACTTATTGAAAATAGCCCTTATCAAGCTAGAGCTGAAAGCTCAAACACATAATTTAATCAATCTCAACAACACTAATTTTATTAATCGAGAGATTAAAATATATAATAAAATACTTCTAACAACACTTCTAACAATAGGTTAGTTGTTAACAATTAACAAACAACCTTAATACTGATTTAAGATTGGTTATTCTAACAACCAATATCCTAATAATAAAAATAATTAATATATCCATGTTAAGACTAATTCCTAACATTCCCCCTTAGTTCTAATATGGGGCAAGAAACTTGAATGCTGGGTTTAATTGATAATGATTCAATTACAAACATGTGATTTTGTTTTACATTGAAAACCTGTTTTATTGAAACTTACTTTTTATAGCTTATTTGAAAAATATACCTCTGAAGGCTTATTTGAAACTCACAATTTAAAATGGACATGACTCATAAGGCTCTAGACTTAGACACACATACACCACTAACTATTGATAAAAGATGATAAAATGACGTACTATATTAATATGATAATAGGAAAGATGACACTTTAGACAAATACTCAATGTCAATTTATTGATGATAGGAAAAATAATAATTGACTTAATGAATGACTTAAAAAATAAACGACCACTAAATACTCTAAAAAACTATACTATATAAATAAAGCTGCCAAAAAATAACCTATGATGCCTAAACAAAAAGTAATTACATATTAATTTTCTTTACACAAAATAAAAAATAAATAAAACATAAAACAAAACTTAAAATCACTTATTAAAACAAAAAGACCACAAATTAAAACTAACAAAATAAAACTTAATGAAAACCAAAACCATTGATATAAAATAAATATTGTGAATCAAAACTTTAAAATATATACAAATAAATAGAGGCATACAAAATTGAACAAAATTCATAAAGACCTATAGACTTAAAAGAAAGATCTAAAAACTTGTAACTCATTTTATTCTAGACAATAAACAGTAGTAAATCAAAATGAAACCTAAAATGAATACAAGACTAAAAAGAAGACTCAATATATACATGCCACAAATAATGTCACTGTCATGTGAAGAAGAACTCGATATGGGATGCATATTATTTACAGGTTTTAGAGGAATGTTGAGGGGACCATCGTTGCTATTGAGGGATCTCATCGAGTATTATTTAATGAGGTTTTGAGATGGATGGAGGTCGTGTAGTTGAACTGAGAATCTAATGCAATCTATTGAAGCAAAGATGATCTCACTTAAAGGATCCATGTAGAGGATATCTGATGTAAGTTGTGGCACCATGTTATGCAAAAACAATGGATTGGGTATGCAATGACCAAAGTAAATTGAACCAAGTCTAAGACAGAGATCATGAAGCTAGGAGGATTGTGTTAAAAGTCTAATCCACCAATTTCTTAGCCAAATAAAAACTTGGGTCTGTAGAATATGCTTCTGACTTGAAGCAATACAAATATCAATGCTTCAAAGGTCACCATGTAGAGCATGAGCCAAGTTGACGTAGAATCGGTCAAATGGATCTTTCCAAGGTTAAGCTTGTAAGCTTGGGCTAAAAGCAAAACAAGCCAAAGAAATTTCACCTACGTTGGAAGAAATGTAAAGTACCCAATGTATAAAGAAAACCCTCATACATATATTATATGGTTTTGTATAAAAATACTCTATGTATATATGTATATTCTAATTTTTTAATACACACAAAGAACATGATGGGTGGGTAAACTATGAATAAGATGGACAAGTTGGAAGTAGAGAGGAAAATGTAGATGGGTGGTGTAGTCACCAAATATGTATGTGATTTTCGCTATTCTTTATGGACAATGTGTAAGTAGAGTGTATGAATGTATGAACAACAGTTACATGTGGTATGCATAGTAATGCTACTAAAAAATCATTTTGGTGTAAAACATAGGCAAATGTAATGCATAGAGCAGATACTTGTGAGGTCTAGAAGTACCTATTCGGATACCATTGATAGGATTTATTCCATAATGCTTGAAAGAGTTGAAGGCTCAATTGTGCACAACACATAATTTGGTCAACCTCAACACCATTAATTTTATTAATCAAGAGATTACAATATATAATAAAATACTTCTAACAACATTTATAACAATATGTTAGTTGTTAACAAATAACAAACAACCTTAACACTCATTTAGGATTGGTTGTTCTAACAACCAATTCCTATATTATTTTATGTTACATGATTTGCACAACCAAATCACCAATAATAAAGCTAAATAATATATCCAAGTTAGGACTAATTCCTAATAGAACCAAATAACATGCTAAGACATAAGTACCTTTAATTCAATTTTTTGAAAATTTAAGTATGACATGGGCATAAGATTAGTCATATATTATGGCCTATTCTACAACCTCAAGCCTTACATGTCCTTCCTCAACACCCTCCACCTCCCATGCATCCCCTTAATGGTGATTGTATGCTTATTTAATTAGAATTTCCTAATGTTTGTGCTTGTGAAACTCTCAAGATCTAATAATCACTATGAGAGAATTCATAGAAGGGTTGAAAAAACAAAATAAATATTTCAATTCATAGATCACATCATTGGAAAACTAGATTACATATATAAAGAATCCAGAGTATGCCGATGATAATCATATATTTACATATTCATCCAAATATTTTATGCCTAAAAATATTTCATATTAAGATTGGAAGTCAAAAAAATACATATACGACTAGTGATTAAAAAAGTGCACAAAAGACTAATAAAAGTTTATGTGAGTTTTAATGGAAATGCTTCAAAATAATTTGATCACATTACTGTCTATGCATTCTCTATGGAGATAAAAATAATATTGTGAATATCATAGAATGCATGGGCATCATACAAAAAGTTGTTGGACTTTGAAGAATAAGATAAAAATTATCATTGATAGTGGTGATCCTATACCAAATAAATCAATCAAAACACCCACTTACATTATAATTGCATATCCTAAGTAACAAGTGAAAAAAAAAAAAAAAAAAACAAATCCAGAACAAGAAAGCTGAAATTTCAAAAAAGTACCAAAAAAATCAAATGTTTCAAAAATACAAAAAACATTAAAATATTCTAACAATCCAAAATTAGGATACAAGCATGATTATACATCTAGTTTACATAATTTTCATATGTTACTTATCTCATAATTAGTATATACCATATTTTTTTCTATCACACAAGTATTTCACTGGTATTCATGGGTGTTATGTAGGACATATAGATTTCACATGGACTAAGATGTTGGACTTGTCTCTACCCAGTATCCATGCTAAAACTGTGAGCATCTTATCCAAATATTACAGTATGTATAGGTGTTAAAATTATATAATTCCTATATTTTTGAGCTAAACAATATTTATAAATGACTTGCTAACATTTCTATTTTACATTGTGTGTACGGATATACTATTTGTTGAGATATAATCACATTACATATACATGGTATAGACTATTTTCTAGTTGTATTCTTCATTGATGATATTACTTGTACAAATTAGATTAAACTTTGTTTATTTATTGTGTTTGGACCATGGTCCTTGTGTGAAAATTGTGTGAACATCTCTATGGAATCATTATTTGGTATGTGCAACATTTGAACATTTGTTTTGCTTGCAGTCCTTGAGTTTTTTTTTTGGGAATTTTTTTGAGCGTGTCCCTCATTTTTGACATTATTAATGTCCTTTGCATGTGGCCCTTGGCATTGTGTATACAATATTTACTTATGTGACATTTGAACATTGTTAGGAATAAATCCAATGTGTGTAAGAAAATAAATGCGGAAATAATAACTACAAAATCAAAAATAGGAGTAACACATTACACAGAGATTTTACGTGGAAACCTTGTAAGATGAAAAAAATAACCACGAGGAAAATGGTAGTTGTATCTTTCTATTAACTTCAAAACCTAAAATAAAAACTTCCTCCTTCAACACCCTCTCCTTCCCCAATTCTATCTTTCAAGCACACAAGTTTTACAAAGCTATTTTACAAACTAGAAAATAATGACTTATTTTATCAACTTCCACACTTACCAAAACCTCTCAAAATTATTAATTTTAAGTAAATTACAATGGATGACTTATGGATGAAGAAAAGAAGGAGATGGAAGAAAAAATATGCCACCCTTAAGTGGAAACACTATTTGGCATATGACTTTGCTCATGTGAGGCCAAAATCAACTTGGAATTTGATGAGGTCATCCTCCACCAAAATCACTTTGACTTTCACCTCATGAATAAAAACAAGGTGTCCCAAATAATTATGCCCCACCTTAACATGGGGTCAAGAAATGGCATCAAATCTCATGATTATCCTCCAACATGAAAATCCACACACATGTGCCAAAGAATTAAAAAGTATTTGCCTTCTGACTTGGTTAACTTGCTTCCCAAGTCAAACACATGTGATATTATAAAATGGCATCCCATTTCCTCTCTCCTCATTTTTAAACAAATCAAGATGCTTTGTGGGTCGTGCCATGTCCCACTTGTGCCACCTCATATGTCTAGTCACTTGGGCCCTGTCATGGGCCCACCACCTGGACCCCATTATGGTCCCCACTACCATGTCACCTATGAATAGTGACTTCACATATACTAACATTCTTCTATTTGAAGTCAACATACACAATATTTTCCATACCTATGTATCTTACCATCTAGCTACCTACCATGCCTAATGTGGCCTTCATCATAATTTCAACAAGCCCAGAGAAGTTTTGCACCAATCAAACTTCTTTGTCCTAACCAACTTTGTTAACATGTTTGCAGTATTATGCTTAGTGTCTACCTTTGATAACAAGATCCTACCATCCTCCACCATGCTCTTGATGAAGTGGTACTTGATGTTAATATATTTCGTACGATTATGAAACATTGAATTCTTCACAAAGTGAATTGTACTCTGACTATCATAATGCAGAGTAATCTTTCCTTGCATCTCCATGAAGTCATTGAACAACTGATCTAACCATATTGCCTCTTTACAACCTTCAGTTGTAGCCACATACTTTGCTTCAGTGGTTAATAAAGCCACCACTAGTTGTAACCTAGAATCCCAACTCATAGCCCCACCAGTAAGAGTAAAAACATATCCTATAGTGGACTTTTGTCTATCCCTGTCACCACTAAAATCAAAATCTACAAAACTCTTATCTATAAAGTTGATCCTTCATAGCAGATTATAGCATCTGAAGTGCCTTTCAAATATTTGAGTATCCACTTCACCGTAGACCAATGATCCTTTCTAGGATTTTCCATGAACCGGCTCACAACTACCACTGCTTGGGAAATATCTGGTCTTGTGTTCACCATCAAATACATGAGGCTCCCTATTACTAATGAATAAGGTACACTAGACATACTTCTCTTCTCCTTTTCTATATTAGGACATTGCTTAGAAGATAACTTAAAATTGTGTAGGAAGTGGGGTACTAACTAGTTTGGCATTCTGCATATTGAACTGTTGCAGAACCTTCTCAACATGTCTTTTATGATAATTAGATCTTTTTAGCTTTCTTATCCCTATGTATCTTCATCCCTAGAATTTGGTTTGCTACTCCTAAATCCTTCATCTCAAATGTCCTAGCCAATTGAGCCTTTAAATCATTGATCTTCTTCATGTTGGGGGCTACAACCAACATGTCATCAACATATAGCAGTAAAATAATAAAGCTCCCATCATTGAATTTTTTTATGATATGCACAATGATCAGCTTCACTTCTACTAAATTCTTGGCTCTTCATGAAGGTGTCAAATTTCCTGTACCACATTCTCAGCACCTATTTCAAACTATACAGAGATTTTTTCAATTTGTAAACCATATGCTCCTTTCCTTTTATCTCATAGCCCTCGGGTTGATCCATATAAATCTCTTCCTCGAGATCACCATGTAGGAATGTTGTCTTCATATCAAGCTGATCTAGCTCTAAATTTTGTGAAGCTACAAATACAAATAACACTCTGATAGTAGTCATTTTTACAACAGGAGAGAATATCTCATTGAAATTAATGCCTGATTTCTGTACACAACCTTTTGCCACCAAATGAGCCTTGTGTTGTTCTGACAACTCATCACTGCTTTTCTTTAGCTTGTACACCCACTTATTACCAACACTCTTTCTTATAGGTGGAATATCCACAAGCTCCCATGTCTCATTTTTATGGAGTGATCTCATTTCAGCCTCCATTGCTTTCCCCCATTCTTTTGTATTCTCATATTCTTTAGTTTCTTGAAAGGAACTAGGTTCACCCATATCAGTAAACAAAGCAAAAGATGACTGAAATGCAGGAGTATACCTTTCTGGAACCCTCTTGGTATGAGTGGACCTTCTAACTCGTGGTTGTTGTAGTTGGTGTTCTGCAAGCTGCTCTAAAGCATCAACTTGCTCTTTTTCATTTTCTCCTTCCTTGACTACTTCAACTAGGACAACTTTAGGTGTTTGTTGTACCTTCTTTTCTTTCATGGATTTTTCATTAAACACAACATCTTGGATAAAAATAATCTTGTGGTTAGTATGATCCCACAATCTAGACCCCTTTATAGTATCTCCATAGCCAAAAAAAATACATTTCCTAGATTTTAAATCTAGCTTGGACCTTGTTTCTTTAGGCACATGGGCAAATGCATCACAACCAAAAATATGTAAATCAGAATAATTAACTAGTTTACCATGCCAAGTCTCTTCTGAAGTCTTTTCTTCTAATGCAGTTGTAAGATATCTATTAATGAGATATACAGTTGTATTAACAACTACCCAAAATCCATTTGCCAGCTTTGATGCACTCGACATGCTTCTTGCACGTTCCATGATAGTGCGGTTCATCCGCTCAACTACACCATTCTACTATGGAGTATAAGGGATAGTCTTTTGATGTTTAATTCATTCCTATGTACAAAATTTATCAAACTCCCTAGAGCAATATTCTCCTCCATTATCTGAATTTAGACATACAATAGATTTGCCCAAACTCTTTTCTACCCATGCCTTAAATTATTTAATTTTTTTCAAAGATTCTGATTTCTTTCCCAAAAAATACACCCATACTCTTCTAGAATAATCATCTATAAAGGAAATAACATAAGTTCTACCATTTATAGATTGAGTAGGGATAGGTCCAAAAATATTTGAATGAATAAGTTGTAGAAAATTAGAACTTTTACCTACACTTGCAGTAAATCTTACCCTCTTCTGTTTACTAAAGATGTAGTGCTCACAAAAGCCTAAATCACAAGACTTAATAACATCCAACATACCTTAGTCATGAAATCTATTCAAGCCTTTCTCACTCATGTGTCCAAGGCATTGATGCTATAACATCATAACATCCTGAGCATTCTTCGTAGTTGTTTTTGTTGCAGTACTTGTCACTGAATCTCCACACAAACGATATAAGCAACTATAAGATTCTCCTTTTGCTACCACCAAAGATCTTTTGGTAATTTTATATTTACCATTACTAAAAATAAAGGAATATCCCAACTCATCCATTACCTTGATGGACATTAAATTCTTCTTTAAATCAAGAACATACCACACATATTTTAATCTTTTGATTCTATCATCATCCAGCTTGATCCTTACATCTCCTCTTCCCACAACATCCAAAGGATGATCATCACCCAAGTAAACAAATCCTCCATTATAAGGATGGTATCCAATGAACCAATCTATATGTTGAGATATGTGAAATGATGCTCCTGAGTCCAATACCCAGGTGTTTGAAACAGATCTATTGTTACTAAGGTAGAATGCTTCTTGTGTAGTTTCTTCCTCTAAATTTGTAGTGTTGGCTTCAGCTGAAGGTGGCTTTTCTTTTTCATCTTTCTTTTCCTTCTTTAATTGTCAACAATTTTTCTTCATATGGCTTGGCTTTCCATAGTGATAGCATTTTACCTTACGTCCTCTAGACTTTGATCTATAAGGTGATCTTTTATGATTGCTCCTCTCATTGGATCTCCCTCTTACAAACAATGCTTCATTGCTTGAGGATGCACCATAAGACTTTCTTCTCATCTCCTCTCCAAGAAAAACTACAGCTATATCTTTAAAATTAAGAGTGGATGATGATGAATTTATAATAGTCATCACCACATGATCCCAGTTATCAGGAAGTGAGCATAACAAGGTAATGGCCTTGTCTTCATCCTCTATCTTCACACTGATGGAAACTAGTTTGTTAACAATGGTGTTAAACTCATTTAAATGTTTAGCCATGGATGAGTTCTCCTTCATCCTCAAACTATAAAGTTGCTTCTTCAGGAAAACATAGTTTGTTACAGATTTTGTTTGATATAATTTATTTAACTTCTCCCACAAAGCTTCTACAGTATTCTCCTTAGTAACATTGAAGAGCACATAATCTACAAGACACAAATGAATGGTAGAAACAACCTTTATAGCCATCTTGTTCTAGTCTTCATCTATCATACTACTGGGTTTGCTTGAAAACCTCTTTAAGGCTAGAACTTGGTCATTCTGCACCAAGATATCCTCCACCTTCATCTTCCATAAGGAGAAATTCTTACCATCAAACTTTTCAACTTCAAATCTGGTTACTTCACCTGTCATTGTTGTAGCTCCTTTTTACACACAACAACCTAACTCAATAGAAAACACTCACGAAGAAATTTTTCAAAGAGCCTAGATATGATACCAAATGTTATGAATAAATCTAATACATGTGCAAGAAAATAAATGTAGAAATAACAGGTACATAATCAAGAACAAGAGTAACACATTATACAAAGAGTTTACGTGGAAACCTTGCAAGATGCAAGAAAAAACCATGGAGCAAATGGCAATTGTATATTTATATTAACTTTAAAACCTGCAACAAAAACTTCCTCCTTCAACACCCTCTCCTTCCCCAATGTTATCTTTCAAGCATATGAGCTTTACAAAGCTATTTTACAAACTAGAAAATAATGACTTATTTTCTCAACTTCCACCACTTACCTAAACCTATGAAATGTATTCATTTTATAGAAATTACAATGGATAATTTATGGATGAAGAAAAGGAGATGAAATAAAAAATATGCCACCCTTAGGTGGCAACACTATTTGGCATATAAATTTGCTCATGTGAGGCCAAAATCAACTTGGAATCTGATGATGTCATCCTCCACCAAACTCACTTTGACTTTCACCTCATGAATAAAAACAAGGTGTCCCAAATAATTATGCCCCACCATCACATGGGGCTGAGAAATGGCATCAAATCTCATGATTATCCTTCAACATGAAAATCCACACACATGTGCCAAAGAATTGAAAATTCTTTGCCTTTTGACTTGGTTAACTTGCTTCCTAAGTCAAACACATGTGATATTAGAAAATGGCATCCCATTTCCTCTCTCCTCATTTTTCAACAAATCAAGATGCTTTATGGGTCGTGCCATGTCCCACTTGTGCCACCTCATATATCTAGTCACCTGAGTCCTGCCATGGGCCCATCACCTAGGCCCCACTATGGGCCCCATTGCCATGCCACCTGTGAATAGTGACCACATATACTAACAAACATGTCCCTTGTATGTATCCCTTAGACTTATTGTATGCCATTGTGATTGTTATATTTGTGTGCTTGTCGAGATTCTTAAATTTTATGAGTGTCATGATTCATATCATGCACTACCTACTGTGTATGTTTCTATTCCAATTCACTACTACGAGCTTCATTGATACATTTCTATAGGCATTGCCCCATATGTTACATACATGATTCAAATGGTATATATCTTACTATGTTGGTGTAATTTTTTAATGATTACATTTAATATGCATGATACAATTAAATTTTATTTTGAGATGAGTTAATTTTAGGATACATAATCCCCTCACCTCAAAAAGAGGGATTTTCAGTGGGATTTTTATACATGAGATAAACCTTTACAATTAAAAACATTTTTTTATTACATAATATAGTTTCAAAGGTTTCATAATGGTTCAAAATTCAATCATTGGCATAATTTATCAGGGCTATACCATGAACATACACTCACATTGCAGGAACAAAATATAGATTCATATAATTTGGGGTGCATGATACAAAATCATGCACAAGATTCAAATATAATTTACAAATTTGCATTTACATATAATTATAGATTTTACATTTATCAATGGAGGCATGATATAGATTCATCCCATACATTCAATACTATATGTTATCCGTGGCCATGGTAGGATAATGGATGTACTCCATTCATTTTTTATCATGCATACATGAACACTAAAGAATAAAATTATAATTAAATATACAAGTCATATGCAATGGTTGATTCAATTAAAGTGCATAACACATAACTAAAAGGTTAAATACCCTCTAACATTATTGTTTGTGAGTCCATTATGGATTTTAAAGACTAACAATGTAAATTGATACTTTTGCATCCCTCGATGGGTTCTATTTTATATTCATATTCAATTTAAATTGAGGCTTGATCACCCTCAATTCACCATTGGTTCAATTAAGGAACCGAATCTCTTCAAGTGTTTCATGGAAAGCAATAATTCTAAAATCCTTATAGGAAGCATCATTTTCAAGTAAAGTTACAAGAGAAACATCAATTTCACACATATAAGTTTACCCCTTCCTTGTTCTTTTCAATCTTTTTAAATTCAAGTTACATTTCAATTTTCAACTTCACATATGGACATTAATTATTTACATCATTGCAACATTTTTCCATGGAACACTTTGCATGATTAGACCTTTATCCCAAAGGTAAAGTGTGTTATACACAATCAAGCATGTATTTCATTTTACTCTAATAATTTTATTTTGAAACTAAAGGGGAGGCAAATGTAGTCACTCAAATTGGTCATGAATACTTGATAATATCAGTTTTGGTTCGCTTTCATTTTAATTGAGTTGAGCACTTAATTTGGACCTATTTCACCACTTCACTGTAACCTAAATACCTATATGGACCTTTCCCCTTATAATTTGTTATATTATGCATATATAAATGTTATTAGTTGCTAAAAACCCTACTAAGCATCTGTATGGACATCCTAGATCCTAAAATTCACATGTTTCCCTTCGGGATAGGATCAACACGGATGGGTCAATAGTGGTAATCAGTTTTAACCCCCATGGGTAAATCTCGACTTTCACCTTAGCAACAATTAATTTTCAAATTGAGACCCTCCCTTATAGACTGGTTTAAATTTTTAGGATAGGTAGTGTGAGGTTTTTGCCTTTTGTATTTCTATAAAGGCAAATCTAATTCACCTATTCTATCACTTTGGTAATTTCAATACTTAGGCGCACTTACACTATCACACATTGAGCAAAGCTTCCCTATTCTTCCTAAATTCGATTCTAATCATTTGAAGGAATCCTTAGCCAATTCAATAGCATGTTTTATCCAAGTAAAACAAAGCATTATCAAGTACTCAATCCATCTCTATATGCATTCATGTAGTAAAAGGAGCACAATTTCATAAAGCACTCTAAGTGGAAGAATTACGTGGGTTTAATTTCCTTCTTCAGAGTATTGGATACGTAAGCAACGATTGGTCATCATGGAGGTGATTGGGGTTAGCTTATCCCATTACTGTCTCCCATTTTCTATTTACAGGGTTTTAGCTAGCCAATTTAATTTTCTACATAAAAGCACATTACAAGCAACTATAGATGATAGTGCCCTGATTTCCCTGGTTTCCTACAAAGGACATAATTGACCAATAGAGGAAATTAGTGTTAGTAAATATTGTCTCATTTATGATGATCTCGACCCTCATCAATTATAGTCATTGTTCTTATGGCACTTGTAGAATTAGTCTGAGTTGATCAATTCTATCCACTATTCAATTTCACACAGTCAATTCATAAACAATAAACAACTAAGTGTTTGGTATTGTTTATAGTTAGTATTATTTCATTTAATTATGATTTATCTATTTCTATAATTTATTTTTATTATACATGTTGCAAGTTGTTTTAAAACATTACCTATCTTTCAAATTAATTTATCTTAATTAGAGTCAATCACCAAATAAATTCCAAATTTTGATAAAACAATACCTATATGAAGTGCTTGGAGAGAAGAAAATTTTGACTATACTTTGGTGGATTTTTCCTTCCTCATATAAAAATGATGGAAGGGTGGAGTTATTGGGTCATGATAGCATAAGGAATGATATCATTTTAGTTTCAGTGGAGTTTTCATGTCGATTGAACACCTTGCCATTGTTTTTATTTAAAAAAATTAGATTTTTGGCATGCTTGGACCATCGATGCTAGTTATACATACCTATGCATGACACATCCCTACAACTAGGTTGGCCCAGTCATGCAAACACATTAAATATGACTCTCCACATTAATTCAAGTAGAATGTGGCTTCACGTCCATCATGTTAGTGAGGTCAAGATGACTCAACCATATGGGTGCACCAAGTGAAAAGTTGTGCATATGCACTACTTTGGGTGTGCTTTCACATCTGACATGCCTAAACAGTCAGGCTTACTCAACTTTCTAGGTGCACAAGGTGCTAAAAAACCATTCTTTATTTTTTGAGAAAAATACTAAGTGGGTAAAGTTAAATCCTTAAGAAAACTTGAATTTTGGAGTGAATACTTCGTGTGGGTACCAAAATTTATAAAATTTGACTAGGTAAAATTTTGGGGAAAATAATTGGCTCTAGTTGGGGACTTGGACTTGTAGGAACACATAGCGTGAACTTTAAAATCCATGGTTTTAATATTGATGCCTTATCCATTGGGTTACAGAGTTAACTTAAATCAACTCGACTAGGAAAGAAAATGAGAAACCTAGCGAAAAATAAAAAATGCATAACAAGATAAGGAAACAAATAATAAGAAAGGAAACACACAACATGAAAAAGAAATACACCACAATAAATGGAAACACTTCAAGATCCTAAATCACCTATGGCCTTAGTAGTGGAAAACCTACCTTCATTGTTTATAATGTTTTAATTACTATCCACTATAGGGAAATGGAAGGTGAGTTCCATTACAATAGGCCAAGTGATGTGATTTCGCTACAAAAATGACAAATCTTTAAAAGTCCCATGCACAAGGAATCAAACTTTCCATGACACCCTATTAGCTCCCTTCTTCTGTCTTATGGAAGAACTATATCTCCAATGTAAAAAAATTGTTTCCTTGCCTTGTGGTCAAATAGGTCTTTCACATTCTTCTAATGGGTTGTGATTCTATCAACTACCATCACTCATTCTTCTTTAAGATGATTTTACCTTCTAAAAAATATTTTAATTTATCATCTTCCACAATTTGAGATTGTCGAAGAGATGAGAATTTTAGGGAAATGAGGATTACTGCATCTATTCCATACAACGATTAAAAAAGAAAAGCCTTTATTACTCTCTTAGGAGTTATACCATCCACCAAAAGAGTGTCATACAATTTCTTATGACGTTCCTTTTATTTTCATCCATGAGCTTGAGAGCAATAATCATAATATTCTTATTGCTCAATTCCACTTGAACATTACCTTGATGATAATAATTAAAAGAGTGAGTCAAGGAAATCCCATACCCATAGAAAAAAATTATTAGCTCGTATGAATAAAAATTTGAAGCATCATTTGTAACTAAATTATGAGGAACTACGAATATAACAAAAGGTTTTATTTGATGAAATCACAAATAACTTCAGAAGTTATGGATCTCAAAAGAATGGCTTCAACCCATTTCATGAAATAATTTATGGTTATCAATACAAACATTTTTTTCACTTGAATGAGGATTCAAAGTACAAGTCCCCATTTTTTAAAGGTTCTTCAATCACTACAAGTTAAAGAGGCAAAGCTACAAGTTTCGGTCTTCCAAGAAAGTACTTATTGTGGACACCAAGCCTCACTTTCCTTTTTTTTTAATTTAGACCCTCTCATGACCTTAGGTTGCATGCTAGTTCATGGTTTATCTTGAAAAAGTTTAACTTGGTCTTTTAATTCAAATTCTCTACATTGAATTGGAATTTGGTTGTAATGTTAGTGGTTAACATATAAAATTTGAGATAAATGTTTGCAATAAATTTTGGAGCTTGGCAAATTCCCAAGTGTGATTGGTGGCATTAACCCAGTGCACTATGACTATGAACTACCCTATTCAAATACCTTGGCTCATTATGAAACTAAACTAGATATCAAGAGATGTTGCCTTAATATTTTGTGTCTCTTTTGAAAGGATCTAATTTTATCTTGGTTTATTTTGAATTATTTGTGCAAGTATCGACCCATTTTATTATTCAATGTGCAAAATGTGTGTCACTCATTCAGATCTCCTCATATCATCCGTAATAATTTTTAGCTCTTCATGATCATCCACAATATTTGAAACTACCTATGACATATTGGATCCCTTGGTGGCACTCTCAACTCCTTGTGGTAGTCAGACTTATTTATAGAGATTTTTAGTCCTCAAGGCTTCTCCAGGTCCCTATGTAGTTTAGTCACAAAATTTGGATTCATGTGGGCCTCTCAACAGACCTTTGCAATGCTCACACTTCTCTGTGGATCCTCGATCCTTTGTGGTATTTTGCATTCTTCACAAAAATTAATTCTTCCTTCGTATCATAAGATGGCATTCAATCCTCATGCCATTTGAATTTTTTTATGGATTCCTCATGACACTTCATTACCCCATGGCATACTACCTTATTTGTGGCATGCATTCTTCTTCATAGATCCTTCCCATCATCCCATGCCATATCATAGACCTCCTTTTATCCACACTACTTTACATCTCCTTGCAACACACAAAAGATAAATGTAGCTACAATCAAATCTATAATACTATAAGATACACCACATAACAAGAGCATAAAGTGACAAAATAGTGAATGGTTCCTAATGGCCCTCCCACAATAAACCCTAACTTAATCATCATATTCCTGAGAGGTTCTAGTGAGGGAATAATATTTGATTTTAGTCTTGCAAGCCCACTCCTAATCTGTCTTTTTAGCATGATTACGAGTGTAACAAAATCTACTATCATGGTGATGAGTAAACATGGCCTCTGTGCTCTATAAATGTGCCTTCAAAACATTGTAAATAGTTCAGACATTTTAATATAGAACTCAAAAGATACAAATTTGAAAGAATGCTCATAATCTCTTGGTCCTCATTACAAATGTCCTCCAATCCTTAGTATAATTTGGTAGATGTTGAATGCTTTCATGGACTATGATATGAGTTTGTATTGTTACATATGAGCTTAACTAAGTTGAGCCATTATCTAACTAGGTTAACTTATGTAGCTTATCTTGTTTATTTAAATAGTCATTTATAGATATGTTATATTAACAATATTCATGGTTATTAAATTTTGAGACAAAGTTATAGGATTGTTTTGGAGAAGTCCTAACTACAAATTTGCATTGAATATGATTTAATTTGCATGTACAACTCTGAAGCAAAAGTATTGATCTATATTGACATACAAAAGAATAATTTGATAATGAGAATGGAATCTAATAAAGTTACAAACTGGGGGTGAATGTTGTTAGCTAAGCATAGTTGGTCAGCAAGATTCTCTACTCCATTTAAGTACATAAATTCTAATAGATGTTTTAGTCAGGGAACTATAAAGAATTTTGAATTTGACCCAACCAGTTGGAAGCTAACATGTGAATCATTGAGTACTAGCACATTGAACACCCAAATTGTAAATGGCTCTAGGTATATAACACAAATGAGCTCTTAAATAAATTGTTTTACTAAAAACATCAATTGTATTGTTATGGTGAAGTTTTCAGGTCGCTATTAGTTTTTGGGTTTTCATTATCCTAATCTAAAACACCAAGCCCATTTTTTGAATTCGATGATATATTTTATATCTATGATAAAATTATGTACTTCTCTAATCCTTCCTCTTCTCAATCACTACATTGAAAATAATAGTTATGTACTGAGGGCACTTAGAAAATTCAAGAGATATTTAGTTATGCACTAAGGGCACGTAGATAATTCCATACAAGATAAACCATTATCTAAGACCAAATTGGCTTGCAACCCATTTTAGAAGCTAAACAAGATGCATATATATTGCACTTGCCAAGAAGACAATGGAAACTGAAGAAAATGGTTTGAAAGAATCAATCAAATGACCCAATGGGGATTTCATCATAAGAAATGAAATCAAGGAAGGAAAGATTAGTAAATAAAATGTAAAAATAGTTAATTCAGAGATGAGCAATGGATTCCTACATGACAAAGACATAAAGGCAAAATATGAAACAATTGCATGAGTAGTGGGAAAAAATTCCAATCCTACAATTGTGTCTCAATAGAAAAAAGAATAGGATAAACAAAAAGATGGTATTATTATCGTAGAGGTGATGCATAGGAATGTGAAATAAAAACCTTATTTGGAGCTTCTATAAGAGCGTAATTCATTTCTCTGCATCAAGGAATGGAATACAAGGATAGAACTATGCCTGAAACTAAAATTGGAGGGATTAAAAATTATATTTGCTTGCAGTCTAAATCAGAACCAATTCAAGATAATGAAGGGAAAATAAAAACAAATTTGATTATATCTAATGTAATTCAGGAGCTTATCAATTTGATATATCCTTGTGCTATTACTTCACTATTTATTACAAGTGGGCCCTGAATTGGAAAGTTTTTCACAATATGACATGAATATCATTGATGATGATATGACTTAAAAACTAATTAATGAACTAACCACAAACCTTGTTTCGAATAAAAATCAACATAATTACCTAATATATAGCAAATGAAGTACTTTGGCCATATTATGGTTGTTTCAATAGATAGCAATACTGCAATCACAAGAGAACCAAAACCAAAACTAGAGTTTAAATAAGTCTTGTCTTGCTATAAAACAAAATAACCAAAGAAAATCCCTAACACTGGTACACATTGAATGGAGGTAAATAAAAATTCAAAACTACTAGTAACAACCTACATAATCATACAAATTTAGGCCACATAATTTGCTTGTAACACATAACCCTCATGTAGAGTCTTCTTCATGCCTTCATTTATAGCATGACTACATTGCCAAGAATGCATTTTCACAAGTTAAAAAAATCCACAATCTCATCAATGACAACAGGGTTTTGTATTTTCAATACACACATTTAAATTGGCATTATTGTGATTACACACATATATACACATAATTCATGCAAAATGTTTGACTTAATGCATACCAAATTTCAATTTGTGGGCATGAAGGGGAATAAATATGAGAGGCTGAGGGGAAAATGGAAGGCGAGGTAAGATATTTGTTAATAAGAAATGACCTAGGAAAGGGAAAGGAAAACATAAATAATGACATTAATATTGAAAACAAATGTGTATTAATACCTTATATAAGCACAATCCCAGTCAATTAAAACACTATTGCACTTGAAGCAATGGAAGGGCTACCAGATTTAGAATCTAATGAAAAAATAAATATGCCATTCTTGGTTGAAACTAAGGATAACCCATCCAACACTTTTATCACATTATTTGCTCATGCAGTAAATCGACAAACAAAAATTGTGCTTATGGAGTCTTTTGTTTCTCTATATAAAATTAAAGATAAAGGACATGATTTTAGCATTGAAAACAAATAAATAGACATAGCCACCCTCAACTTGGAAAAGAAAGATCAAGTCATACAAAGCCAAAATAACTTGTAGACTGAGGAAGAATTGAATAGAATGACTAAAAAAGATGAAAAATCAAACCTTAAAATTTTAAAAGGTTGTAAAGATTCTATTTCTCAATGTTGAATTTACTTCCAACCAAATCGAAGAAAAATTAGACGAGCTTTTACAAAATTCAAGTCATTCCAATAAAATGGATGCATCTCAAGAATGGGAAGGCGTAGCTAGAGCCTCACTATGTGAAATGTATAAACAAGATGTGAATGTGATTAATACGATAGAAGTGCATAGAATGGTATGTTGCCCATTTGGGATAAGGAATTTCCAAAAGGACATGCTTATAACATCACGACAACATGTACTATTTGACTTAACCCACAAACATAATCCAAGTTAGTCCTCCTTCACTAGATCAATCATTTTTAATCTTATAATGCATATGCTTACAACCATCTTTGCCAATGCAAAACTCTTATGTTTTCCTAGAATACCACAAAATTATGAATTCTAACCAAAAAATAGGTTTGGTCCAAATATATAAATATAAATAATTGCGCTTTGCATTTTGGATTCATAAGTAAAATTAGTTCCATCAACTAATTTTACTAGCCATAACTTTCCTTGTTTTATATATTACTGGTTTGTTAGTCAAGAACTAATCTTCATCTAATATGCAGACTGTGTTGTTTTATAGCCTATAGTTATGTTTTACATCAAAATGATATAATGTGTATATAATGACCAAAAGTTTGATTTCCTCTTAGTGTAACAATACATTATATTTTTTTGGATTCATTTGTGTATAAGGTTTTCTTTTAACATTTTAGATCCTACTACCAACTTCAATCCTGATTCCTTATTACGAAGATAAACTATTATCTACGATTGAAGGGTCACCTCCTTAATATTGGGCTTTACTACACACAATAATGTACAAATACACAAAAACCAAAACATAACACACACTCTTATCTTTTGACTTGTTATAAGCTTTCCAAAGTGTATAAAAAAGGGACCTAACAAAAATCTACTAGTTATTCAGAGAATACATGCCTCTTGGCTCTTGCATACAAGCTTTAGAATTGGAGTTAGATTGAAACACTATAAGTATCTTTGTCATGCTGTGTGGAGAGCTCTAAAAATTGATCAGGTATGTCATGCAAGGCTTATGGCATATAGCGATGACACCTAACCTATTCCACCATAAAAGAGGAACAAACATCATTTTAGGAATGTGGATTTGTTTCATTGAATTATTGAAAAAGTGTCAGAAATGCCACATTATTGTGGTGGGTACAAGCCCGATAAATATACATCTCCCATAAACATGAATATTATTTTTTTCAGAAGCTTTTAAAAGCAAAATCCACCAAAGTAAATATAAGAAATTTAGATCTTCCAATGTAAATGTTTTAAAAAATTATTCTCTAACACGACATAATTTAAATATCAACAACTGAAAAAAATATGAAAAGGGATATAAATATTAACAATGAATTTGGATCAAGTTTGTTAATATATTAGTAGTGCTAGGGATTTCCTTTGGTTATTTCATTTTATAGCAAGACAAGACTTATTTAAACTCTAGTTATTGTTTTGGTTCTCTTATGATTGCAATAATTTTATTTGCTGAAATAAACATAATATAGTCGAAGTACTTATTTTGCTATATGCTAGGTAATGATGTTGATTTTTATTTGAATCAAGGTTTGTGGTTAGTTCGTTAATTAGTTTTTAATCAAATCATCATCAATGATATTCATGTCATACTACGAAAAACTTTATGATTCAGGGCCCACTTACAATGGACAGTAAAGTAATAGCATATGAGATATCAAAGTGACAGGTTCTTGAATTACATCAGATACAATCAAATTTGTTTCTATTTTCCCTTGACCATCTTGAATTAATTCTAATTTAGATTGCAAGTAACTAGGATTTTTAATCCCTCCATTTTCTATTTTAGGCACAATTTTGTCCTTGTATTCCATTCCTTGATGTAGAGAAATGAATTACACTCCTGCAGAAGTTATAAATAAGATTGTGATTTCACATTCTTTTGCATCACCTCCACAACACTAATACCAACTTTCTATTTCTCTTGTTATTTTTTCTCGGAGGACAGAATTGTAGGACTGACAATTTTTTCCACTACTCATGCCATTGTTTCCTCTTTTGCCTTTATGTCTTTGTCATGTAGGAATCCATTGCTCATCTTTGAATTAACTATTTTTGCATTTTCATTACTAATATTTCCTTCCATGATTTCATTTCTTATGATGAAAGCTCCATTGGATTCTTTGATTGATTCTCTTAAACCATTTCCTTTAGTTGCCATTATCTTCTTTGGCAAGTGCAGTATATCTACATCATGTTTAGCTTCTGGAACAGGTTGCAAGCCAATTTAGTTGCAGATAATGGTTTGTCTTATGTGGAATTCTCTAAGTGCCCTCAGTGTGTAACTAAATATCTCTTGAATTTTCTAAGTACCCTCAATACCCAACTATTATTTTCAATGTAATAATTGAGAAGAGGAAAGATTATAGAAGTATCCAATTTTATCATAAATATAATTCAAAAAATGGGTTTGGTGTTTTAAGTCAGGACAATGAGAGCCCAAAAACTCATAGTGACCTGAGAACTTCATGATAACAATAGAATTGATGTTTTTGGTAGAATAACTTATCTAAGAACTCATTTATGTTATCTACCTAAAACCTTTTACAATTCGGGTGTTCACTATGCCAGTACTCGATGATTCACATGTTAGCTTCTAGCTGGTTGTGCCAAATTAAAAATTATTTATAGTTCCATGACTAACACATCTGAAAAAATTATTGTACTTAAATGGAGTAGAGAAATTTGTTGACCAACTATGGTTAGCTAGCAACATTTGCCCTGGGTTTGTAACTTTGTTAGATTCCATTCTCATAATCAAATTATTCTTTTGTATGTCAATACAGATCAATATTTTTGCTTCAGAGTTGTATGAACAAATTAAATCATATTCAATGTAAATTTGTAGTTAGAACTTCCCCAAAATAGTCTTGGATTAGGTATATATATCAAGATTTCTAGAGGACCCTATTCTGGTTAAGACAAGTACCTTATTACCTTATACTTCATTAGGGTGAAACTTATTTGTAGGCTTGTATATTGTTATACTTTCAAGAGGACCAAGGAAAGATTGTAAATTCAAATATATTTCTTAAATATAGTCAAAATAGTTCAGTGTTCCCTTTCATTTGTAGATTGTATTAGGCCTCAAATGTATATCAATTCAAGTTTAGTCAAGAGTTGAACTAGAGTAGAAAGTCACTTTTCCAAACGCACATTGTACTTCATTTAGGGTACAATATTAAAGACTTCAAAATCTTCACAAGGAGTCCACGAGAGTTGCAAAATAAAAACCGAGCCTCGTCTCACTAAGGAGATGTAAAGGTATACTTAGTCTCTTTCAATATGATCAACATTTTATACCTTGTAAAACCACCACGAAAGCATGTTATGTTATAACCTAAAAGGCATATTTAGCTAGTCACACTGGCTAAGTTCATCATTCTAGAACTTACTAGCCATAAGAACTAGCTATTTACCTAAGGGTCATTACCAGGTTTAGTTGTCATTCATTTCAGATACCACATGACAGTCAAGCCAATTGCACTTTATATTTAAAGAATTATTAAAATAATTTCAATTGATAAATTGTCCTTCTAATATATTTATCACTCAAATATGTAATGACCCCTCATTTATCATATTCGATACAAAGCTTACAAAATATTACATCCCTTGTAAATAATTTGCGCTACCAATAAATGTCATACAACTTCATGCTATTTTATAAAATTGTTTTTTAATTAAAATAATAAAAGACTATCATTATTTTTTAAAGATAAAATAATTGAAAAAGAAGCGATTAAATATCTTATAAAATAACATTAAAGAATATTCAATGTTTTTACACTGTAATTCAAATTCTAGTTCAATTATTCTACACTATCTTCCAAATCAAATATTTCCAAATATATTTATAGAACATATAAAATAATTTTCAAATTCTATTCAAATTATTCCAAGAGTATCTTTCAACTCAAAACATTCCAAATATATTTATAAAATCTATAAAACAATTTAAATGAAATTAAAATTGATTATCAATAATTATGAAAATTGTGGGAGTACTATTTTGCAAGAGACATTGAGCCTCTTCCATTAGAAAGTGTGCTCCAATACATCTTAAAAATTGTTGTGGTAGCGCCCTTCATGGGACCGACCCTCTTAACATTTTACTCCTGAATGGATAAATCCACCCTGGTCACATGGGGCGGTTCCCTCCGATGCACGGGGGTTTAACCCGATTAGGGTTTTGGCAATCTAACTAGGATCTGAAATAACGTTCTTAGGGTTTCCAAAACAAGCCATCAGCGAGCTCTGAATTTTATTAAAAAACGGTGAACCCTAGCTCTCAACCCCATCGAAGCTATTCACGAAGAAAACCAGAACAGAGCATAGAAGAATTTGCCCCAAAGAAAACAATGGGCGTATACACATTCATATGCAAACAATCTGGCGGAGCATGGAACGCCAAACAGTATTCTGGCGACCTCGAGGGTTCCGCAACCTCTCAATACGATTTGGAGCGATGCCTCGTTAATACCGCCCTCGTTTCGGAAGGACCAGGACCTGTTCAGTCTTCTTTCTCATATGTTTCTCCTTCCTCCGCCGTTTTCCAGGTGCATATTAGAAACCCATTTGAGATTTTGTTTTTGGTTATTTGTTGTTAGCGTTAGGGCTAGGGTCTGTGGAATTTGGTTTGTGTTGGATTAAGTTTAGGATTTGTACTGCAGGTGATTATTGGGGGAGGAGGCGGCGGTGGATTTATTGGCGGCGGTGGAGCCGTTGTGGCGTCGGCGGCCGGAAGCGGGGCTTCTGCTCCCACTGCCGAGCCCCCAGCCGAGGAGAAGAAGAAGGAAGAGGAGGAAGAAAGTGATGATGACATGGGCTTCTCTTTGTTCGATTAGGTTAGGGTTTGTTAGTATTTTCTTTTTTCTAGACAGTCATGGGTATTTTTGTGGCACTCTCAATTTAAATGGGGTTGACTCAGAAATCTAATTACATGAGGGTTTAGGGAGGATTCGATGAGATGTGTTATGTTGTTATTTGAAATTTTATATGTTGGCGGTAATTGAGCTGTGTTATTTTTTGCAATCGTTATTTACTTCAATCTGATTCAAATTCCCTTTAACGGACCCAAAAAACATAAAATTGAGGGATGACAAATTAATATGCATATTTTTTTTGCGACGGCATAAATTTGTTTAGAGATAAAATTGGCCGCTGCAGAAGCTCATTGTTTTTTCAATAGCTACCTTAAGATCCTCTGTTCATGTATGCTTTACATCAACTCTTTGTTACGAAGATATGTTCTATTGAGTTTTGTTTTGCAATTTTATTGAGTTATACAATCTCTCCGGTTTCTTAGAACATATAGTGTAGTTAGGGAGTCCTTTCTGTTGTTCTTCAGTTTAAAAAGAACTCGTGCATAATTGCACAGACCAGCTTATTGTCCCAAAAAACTCTATTTCTTGAAAGTCTTCAAATATTTCAATTTTTGAACTTCAAAATTCAACCTTATCATTTATCTGTGGTAACACATCCTGGAAGTCTTCAAACATTTCAGTTTTTAAAGTTTAAAATTTAATCTTACTTATAGTTTATCGGCCTGAGATTATAAACTTCAAAATACTATCCTACTGTGTAATTGGGTTACCCCTTTAAAATCCTTAGCTTATCAGGCCTTCAATAGTAACAAATGCATCTTTTTCTATATTGCACTGTCTTGTTGACCGGTTGTCAGTAGGGATGATTTTATAAGAAACATACATTTTAGAAGTGTAGGCATACTTCCAATTTGCCAGTGTAGAACAGTTGAAAATAAGTCCACTCTGTTGCAGAATATTTGTGTCTCATTTATTTTATGCAATATGATTGAAATTAGTTTGTTTAGTATTGATGGAGAATGTAGTATTATGGAGTACTATTTAGAATTAAGTGTCCTGGATTGATCTACGGGGCAGGGATAAAGAGTGAATGGAAATTCTCTAACATGCTTTTTTGTGAGGTGACCTGGCTATCGTGTTTGGGAGAGAATTCAGGACTGTGTTGAAAATGCATTGTTCCATTGTTAACTTGTGCCTTATTTCAACGAATTATCACTTTCATGATTCTACATCATAGTTCCTCTCAACATTGTGGATGGACCACTTTAGTTGTTATTATTTGGTGCTCTTCTATCGCTAATTAAGATGTTTCTGGCTGCCTAATGCTTCTATAAGCTAATTAAGATGTACAACTAACCGAAGAAATGATCTGTGCTATCTACTCAAAAGTGCAGATACAAATAATACATCCTTCATAAAATCATCGCGGAAATACTTATCTATCGAAGGAGTCTGATATACAACAAATTTAGAAGTAGTAGTTCTAACAAGATATACTTCATTATATTATGTTTTATGTTTTCATTTTCTGATCAATGGGTGTTAACAACAATGGGGCAAAGTATCTCACCCACTAAATTATAGATGACATTATCTTACCTTGCTTTTGTGTTATTGGATAAGTTGTAGTATGTGCCAAAGGTTGCTTCGATAACAAGGTTTAAGACTTGTTTGTTTACCCCTGCTTTTGTCTGAGTTGAGTCAGGACTAATTTCTAATGAATGCTCCATTCTGTATTGTATCTGCATGCTAAGTAGGCATTGTTATTTTTGGGGATAACTTGCTTACCGCATCTTTAGTTCGAGTTGAGCCAAGCCCAGTTTTTGATGAAAGAGACAAGTAAACTGTAGGGAATTGGCTGCTTAACAAAATTTATGCCCCATTTTTTCATTGTGCTTTGCATTTTCCACAGAAAAATCTGTGTTTTTTTGGTTTAGTAAATGTGGGTTTCTATTGGGCCCCACACCCATTAAGATTTTGATGAAACGTGAACAGTAGAAATAGCAGTTAGGAGGGAAGGAAGAATGAAGAGAAAAGGGGAGTGAAGAAAAGAGAATTACTATTTCTATAAGCAGGCCAGAGAAACATCGTCAAGATCAGGTTAACAAGATACTTGAAGCTTGCCCACATAGAGCCTCCAAAGATGAATATACTAGAACCCATTAGCAATACATAAGAGAAAAAACCCAGTGAACCATATAACTGCTGCAAGTGAAAATTCCTTTATTGGGAAAATACCATGCAAGCTTCAATCAGAATATTTCATAGATTGCATCTTCATCTTGCAGCAAGAAGAGCCAGAAACTATCTGCTTCTTAACATCTCTATCCATTTATCAGAAATTTGTTTGGGGACAGATGTGCCTGTTGTGGGAAGAGGTTTATTGTCAAGTTCACCCTTCATAGGATGGAAAGAAGAGTCTGCTGGAGGGAAGCATGTAGGAATTTTTGAAAACAGTGAGCTTTTGGGAATAGATGCTGGCCTCAGAACGAGCTGTAGCATCCCAAAGAATGCGTGAAATAAAAGCTTCCTACTTTCCATTGGGAAGAGGATCCATGATCAAGTTGGTGGATGAATGGGGAGACACCGAATGGTTTTGCTTCTCAATGCCATTCCTTAGGGGGGAAGAGGCCTTTTGCTCTTCTTTTTCAAACCAATCAGATTGGAAGTGCTGGTTGCCGTCCTTTTGGGGCAATCTTCAAAAAGGTGGCCATGAGAGGAGCATTTGCGGCAATGAAGGGTCAAATGCTTATAGTCCAACTTTTGTTTCCAAACCTTGTTCCCAAATTTGAGCTGAATATCTTTATGGAGGCCATTTTCAAAATCAACCTCCACACAAATGCGAGCAAAGGTAGTAAAATGCTTGTTGGCTGTTTTCATGAGAATAGAAATGATACAAATGCAATGCATTATCGATAGAAGATAATGTAGAAGAGGATCATAAATGAAGGGGAAGATTCAAAGGTCACACCCTAATGGGAATAGAGGGGTAGGGAAGATTCATGAGGTACCTGTCCTCTGCATCTGCACAATTAATGATGAAGAAACCTCGAGCACAAGGATAAATGAAAATTGCCTGCAAAATAAGGGCTTTCCAATAGGAGACTCACTTGTGAATTTTACCAATTTTTGCCACAACCCATTGAAACAGCAAATAAACCCATGTTTCATGAAATAATCATCTTGTTCGATATTCCCATCCCCCAAGAATGACAATTGGGAAGATCTCTGCTACTTCTACACAAAATCAGCTAGTCTGAATTGCATCAGGAGCATATGCAAAGCATTCCACATCACCCTTGAAGGAGAGAGGAGGTTGCGGGTGGAAGAAGCAGATGCAAGGCCTGCTCTAGGGAGCCCAAACGAGGGTTGGGATGGAACAAATGGCCCAGGGGAGTGAGCAATACTCATCTGAACCAGATTTGATGTAGTGTTGGGAGGTGATATGCTTGTTGCAAAGCTCCCCAAAATACCATTGAAGTTATGTGAAGTGGCAACAGAATAGGGCCTGGATGGTCTGATTAGGAGAGGAGGAGATGGGACGAGCCATGTTCAGAGATATCTAAAACTCAAAATATTTGTGTGTTTCTTATTCTTGGATGACAAGTCATTTACCCCTGGAAAATAAATGAAAACAATATAAAGAGGGTGAATAAGGGGAACTCTCCACTGGTTGCTATAAATATTTGTCCATTGAGAATATTCTTGGAGGAGAGGTTGGCAAACTTTTCTCTTTAAAACTAGTCTCAATGCTATCTAGCAAGCATAAAAATAAAGGAAAAAGAAATGAGGTAAACCCTTGCCACATCACAATAAGGATTCACCCTTTAAAAAATCATGTTAAATCATGCCAGCCATCTTTTTTAATGAAGTACAAAATAAAAAAATTTTAAAAAAGAAATGATGTCAACCCTTGCCCTATAACATCAAGCTTGCGGCGGCTAGTATATCTAATCTACTAAGATAATCATTTATATAAACATTCCTCTTGGAAAATTGCAAGAAAGTGTATAAATCTTGGTACAAAGCATCCTATGGGTGCCAAAATGAAGCCTTTGTACATGGTCTAACAAACGAAAGTGGGCAACTATGTGAAAAAGTTACATTTGAACTATATTGGTAATTGCAACTATAAAGTGTACGTTAAGTATTTCCTCTCTTGATAAATTGCAAACTAAAAAGAAGATGCTTTTAATATGCTTTACGAATTGAAAGATCATGTAGCCTTGCCTTATACCAACTTGGTTCATCAGTTAAAGCTTTAACTTAGGGCCTTATTTCATCGTACAGAGTGCATGTACAAGATTTTAACATAAAGGAATTTTTGATATTGTGTGGCAATATTGATGGTTGTGGTTATAAAGGCTTTTTTTGACAAACATGCTAAGTGTTAGTCTTATACTAACTTGGGAGTGTGGAAAGTTACTAATTGTTTAAGGCTAATTTCATGGTCAGAATGAGTCATTCTATAAGTTTACTTGCAATGACCTTTTCTTGATTGAAATTGAAGCTGGAATTATTTAAATATTTGGAAAACATTTTTTTTGAAATATTGTGGATTGCATAGCCATTGGATGGCTATATGCAATAGGAAACTATCTACCAATAAAGAGCCCAAGTATTTCAGAAATATGGGAAACGCAGATGAAGGCCAAGTTACCACACAGAGGCAAGATGTCCCCTGATAGGGGAATCTATAAGTCTAATAATTTTTGTACTAATTGCACGGTTAGTGGGCACCAAGGTGAAAAGAAATGGAAGTTTTATCCACATCTTCACCCAAAAAATGACAAAGGTTGAAAATATGGCAGAGTCGACTTGTAGGTCCAATGTATGATTGATAACTCATGGCTGTATTAAAGTATGTAATATACAATAACAAACACAAGGTAGGAACATGACCCCCTTTCATTTATTCATTCTTCTAAACAATGGAAACATTTCATTCATTGACACAAAAGCTTGCCACTGCATAACTCACAATTAAACTTTTTATATGGTTGGCTCTATGTTATTTTGTTTTACTCTAATGCATTTTCATACCCCTTCCCCTACTCACTACGGGTTTCTTGATTGTAAACCAATTCAAACACTATTGGAGCTCCTTATGTCAAACTTTTTTGTTTGAAGTCCCTTGTGGTACATAATTTTATGCACAGTGTGTATTAGCAAGTATGCGTTACAAGAATTTGTTGATGCGAGGGAGTTGAGATTAGCATTTGAACTCTATTTCCAGATGCTACATAACGGGTTCAAAAGCAATGAGAATTTGATGTGAATCTTGTTGAATTTCATTTGATTTTTGTTGTTATATGAGATTCTTGTCATATTTTGTTACTAGATCAATGCTTATCGAGTAGCCATTGAACAAGGTTGTCTTGCTAAGCAACACGCACAACCAAGAAGTGGTGGGCAAAGGTCATCTTTGCTAAATAATGCAACCAAGAAAGTTGTGGATTGGCATTGCTTCATGTTTTTGTCATGTTGCCAACTTTGCACATGGCAATAGCAATGATGATACATGCAAGCTTACACAACGAATACAACTTCATAACACTTCCTCTATGTAAGGCATTAGAATGTTGTGAAGTTGGAAAATATGGCTTGGAATAATGAGGACTTTTTCTTTTGATGTTGGACCATTGCTTATTTCAACTCCTCAATGCCCTTTGCTGCAATTCACACACGGAGAAGGGAATTCCTTGATATAATGAACAATGCATAATCCAAAATAGGCTTCCAAAGTGAAAATGTGCTTACGAAGCAAGTATGTGCCTCCCTTGGTATGTAGAGCATCTTTTGGTTTTCAAAGCTTGCATGAGCTTGCAAAACTCTCCGGTCTTCCAAAGCTTTCTCAAGTTTTGCACAAATTTCTAGTTTTGCAAATCTACTCTAGGTTTCCGCAACTCCAAATTAAACTTTAAAGCTTGTGAAGTTAAAAAATGGTATGTGAAGCTTGAATTAAGCCTTGTGAAGAGCAATTTTTTTGTATCTGCAATTCGAATCTTGCCCAACAATTCGTACACTTCAGAAAAATGATTAATTCAATTCCAAGTGCATGTTAGCTTTGAGATCTATGAATGCTCCTACATCAAACTCCCCTAAAAGTTTGATTGTAAGCATGGTGCTTACAATTGAAGGGCAAAAATTGTTGAGCTCGATTGACCAATTTGACCAAGATCAATACCTGAAATCCAGGAATCCTCATTGAGTCCCATGTTCTTCCAATGAACTAAGTACCCTTTGTACTCATATTGCCTTGTCTTATTCCCAATTTATTCTTTCAAGAATTATTCAATCTCCTCATGTTCCTTGTTAGGAATTTGAGCTCTCCAATCTACAAGTTCGTCGTCCTCTTCTTCAACATTCATCTTTCTTATAATGATACAAGTCTGCAAAAATTAAAATGGGTGAAATGTCTAATCCTTCCATTAATTCCTTTTCATACACATTATTTGAATTCTTTCTCAAAATCTTGTAACACTGATCTTATATTTCCATTGATCATATATTTCTCTTGGGAACCTCTCCTTTATCAAGTGTACTAGTACTGAATCTCCTTTAACAAATGATTCCACTCTCCACTTTTCATCTACATCATATGTTTGACAACTTTTTTATAGCCTAATTCTCACTTCATGCAACTCACGCATATAATCTACAAAAAAATTTGTATTCAAATTTTTCTTCTTCGTTGTCACACTTGTAGATCCATACTTCCTTCAATGATCTTCCAACACAATTTGGAATGGGGTTCCAATTGACCTATTCACTACATTATTATAGGTCAAATGTGCTTGGGCCAACTTCTTCCACAAAGCTCTCCAATAATGACCTAAGAATTTGGCAACCCATGAAGCAATACTTCGCACAAATCCATATTTCTACTTGGTCCTTTTGCAAATTGCTCTACTCTACATCTTTCAACATATCTACTAACATGTTTAGTGATTCTTAGTGAATAATATCTTTTCTCTAGGAAAAGCTAGGGTTTTATCTTTTCCAAAGCGATCTTGTAATCTGACATGATGTAACTCCTTGACGAGGTTCGCCCTCATTGATCCTATGGGGACGCATAATCGTTCTCTTGAACAAAATCCTCCTTGGATGATAGTTCACATATGGGCTTCTATCACTTACCAAGGGCTCTCTGCAAGCTTTTCAAGATTCAGTGGATTCTACATTTTCCTCATACAATTCTATTAGAGTCCCACACCAATCTTTAGCAACACAACTCTCTTGCTTAAGGCATCAACTACCTTATTTGACTGACCTGATCTATACTTGCATACAAATGAATAAATCTGCAAGTATTCCACCCACTTCAGGTGCATTTGGTTCAACTTGGTCTGGGTGTTAACGAACTTCAAGGCTTGATAATATGTATACAACACAACTACCTTAGGCAACAAATAATGCCTCCACTTCATCAATGCTTGAACTATAACAGAGTCCTTGATCATACACAATATTTTTGTTTCTTCTCAATGAAATATGCAATTGGTGTTTCTTCTTGACTCAATAGTGCACTAATTGTTGTTCCAATTGAATCACAAGTAACTTGGAACACTTTATCCAAATCTGATAAGGCTAACACAAGCTTCTCTATGACTTTGTTCAATAACTCAAAATTATTAGCAACTTGGGATGTTCACTTGAACAATCCTTTCTTCATGCACACAATGATACATACACATCATTAAAGTTTCTAATAAACTTTATATAGAAAAATGTTTTACTATGAAAACTTTGATAACATTCCTTAGCTTAGGCCATTCTGATATTTCCTTCTTTAGATGTATCTTCAATCTTTCTTGTGAATTCACAAAGCCAAAATATATCTACTTCTTGAATGAACACTTATTCAAATTTATCAATAACATCCTTTGCTTTAGCTTCTCTAAGCCCTATATTTAGTGCATCAAAACTTTGTCCTTTGTCCTATTGAATAATCAGTACGCCATCTAGGGACACTCCCACAAAAGTGCCATGAAATGACTCCAACGCTTAATTCATCAACCTCATCAATGTACTAGAGGCATTGGTTAACCAGAATGACATTACCAACCGTTCATACGATCCTTCCTTGGTCTTAAATGAAGGTTTGACACTCATCTCTTTTTCTTGTCCTAATATGTGGATAACTAGTCTTCAAATCAATGTTGGTGAAGAATTTTACTCTACAACAATTGACACTTGATGGTGATCTTGTTGATAGCTCTTGACGCTGTACACATTCTCCATCCTACATCCTTATTAGGCGTAAGCACTCTTTGAACTACACATTGACTCAATTTTTTTCTTATCGGACCTCTATCGAATAAATTTTGAAGTTGCTTGTTCAATTATTCTATTATAAGTGGATTCATTTTACGTGGGGCGTTGCTAGGTAAACTTGCTCCAAACATTGAATCCATATAATGAGAAATCTTTCACAAGGGGAAACCCAGTTAGTAAATCATTTAACACTATCACTCATATTCTTTCAAAAAATATACTTCCTTTGGCATTTATCGCTCTTACTTGATGTTTTGGTTTTGGAAAGACAACAAAACAAACTTTTTTCCTCTTAAATACTTTTAGAAATTCTTTAACTAAAAGCAATATTACTAAGTTATTTGTTGCTTCTTCCTCAATAGGCAACAATTTAATTCTTTTACAATCCTTTGTAATCTGGAAAGTATTCCAACTTCCATTGTGTATTGCACTTCTATTATATTGTTATGGTCTACCCAATAAGACATGACAAGCGTCTATTAGTATTTCATCATCGTATCTTCCAACGACATGGAAGTGAACTTTAAATTGTTTTGTCATAGTTACTTGATGTGATTTGCCAAAAAAAACAAAACAAAACATTATATGTACTTGAATGAGAGACACACATCAATCCCAACTTTTGCATCATTTGGATGGAAACTAGATTGTTCATGCTACCACTATCTATGATCAACTTGCAACACTTTACTACAATATATGCCTAGGAACAATGAGGACTTGCCATGTTGATGTTGGATCACTGCTGATTTCAACTCCTCAATGCCCTTTGTATCGATTCACGCATTAACAAAAGAAAATATCCTTTTGTAATGATCATTGCATAAACAATGGATTAGGACTTTGAAAGGTGCCCAAAATAGGCTTGTGAAGCAAGTCTGGGTCTTCCTGGCCATACAAAACATATTTTGGTTTTATGAAGCTCACACAAGCTTGTGAAACTCTCTAGTGTTCTAAAGCTCCCACAAGGTTCTAAAGCTTTTTGCGCTTGTGAAGCTTTCTCGAGCTTGTGCAAATTTTTATTTTTGCAAAACTTTCTCAAGCTTGTGTAGCTCTTTAGGCTTGCAAAGCTTTCTCGAGCTTGTAAAAATTCCTAGGTTTGCGAAGCTTTTTAAAGCTTGCTAAGATTCCTAGGCCTACAAAGCTCCTCTAGGCTTGCCCACCTCCAAACTACTTTGTGAAGCTCAAATTTAGCTTTGCAAAGAGAAAATTCTCGCATTTGTTGCTAGAATATTCTCCCAACAATGCTTAACTCTTTTGAAAATGGTTACTTCAATTCCAAGTGTAGGATAGATTAGATATCCAGGGATGTACCTACATCACATGATTAACCACACGTAGAAAGGGAAGAAGAACCTACAAAAGCACAAGAAAAAATAATGGTAGAACAATCCTCACATGTATTTCCATTACCATCGCAATCATTAAGCACAACAATAAATAATGGAAGAAGATCCTATAAAAGGACAAGAATGAATAATGGTCTTTTGATTCTTGGATTTAGCATTTGCATAATTTGCAAATAAAAAGCATATAAGATGTCGATTTGTATTCACGAGTGGGAAACACTCCGAGTAGTACTCTACAAGTTCAAACATTGTCTTATGGTTCCATTTGTTGGTAGAGCAAGGAGATAACTAACTAATAATTATATAAGCAAGCATGAGGATATTCCACTCAACAAGGGTGACTATGGAGTAACACCTCATCTTGGGAAACACAAGCATGGGCGGTGAATGGTATCAAGAGGAATATTTTTCAGGTTTTCACATATTCATATTGATATGCAAGTCAATCATGTTTCTTCTCACCACTTGTAGCACATGTGAAAGCAAAGAGGATTGAAGGGAGGCATTCCAAGATAGCAAGTACACCAAGCAAGAACTTGTGCAAACACTTCTAGTGAGGACAAGAATTAAAATGCAAGCATCACAATAGTTGGCAAAAAGTGGTTCGCATATTTCCATTGTTGTAACATCCACTCATGTTCATGAAAAAGATGTTTATTCTCATCACAATTTTTTGTATCATTCATGTCGACATCACAAATGATTTTAGCATGGGTAAATGAGTTGGACCCAACATTAAACAATTGTTGCATCATGTTATTGATGAAAAATAATTGTGGCATGAATGTGTAGGTATAATTTTAATATCACTAAGTTATGGTAGCATGGTGTTTTAGTTATTTTACACCTAAGAGAGAAAATTATTAAAATTATGCACTAATTCAATTACAAAAATAATGACAGTAAATACAACAATCGGAATTAAAACGGGATAATAGGTATTACAACCACTTGATTTAGAATTGACAAGACAAAATAAGGATGAGTTACTTAGCTAATTGTGACTATTTGTCACTCATAAAATATGCCACATGATCTGGAAAGAATAAAAATATGCGTTGTCAAGTGCTTAGGTCTAAAACAAGGGTTGAAAAATTGTCTGTATGTTGTTGGCAAGATCAGACGTTTAAGGCCACCACAACTGTCAAAATTTACTTGCAACTTCTGGGAGCCTATTGATTGCACATGAAATCTGCTTTTGAATGTGTGAACTCTTCAATCCTATGCGATGATACCTATTTTCTCTCTCTTTTATCTAAACCCTAATCATGCTTGATGGATCACTAGATACATTTAAAAATGGTTAGTATTTTGGGTTGGAAAAACTGTAACCACTTCTTAGTGAATGAATGAGCATTGCCTACATTCCAATATTCCAAAGAAGGTTCAAACTAAACTTAGTTCTCCCACTTAGGTGAGTGTGTACACAATCATGAACAATCTAGAATATAGTCTTGCCTTTCGATTTTTGACATTTATCACCATGCAAAATTGACCTCATTGTACTCTGATTTAGCTCTATGAACTGCTCTAGGGTTGCTCTTTGAAGATTTGAGATGTGTATATACCTTTTGAATAATGTTCCAAGAGAGTACGAGATGATATGAGGTCTTGCTAAGTGTTCCAAGGTTGTTTTAGGTGTTGCAATGTGAATAATAACCTTAGAGATGATTTGTATATATATGTGCCTATTCCTTAATTTTTCATCACAATCGACCCATGAAACAAGTCTATCCCGACTTAATGGAGGTCTCTAAATTTTAAAAATAGACATTGAGGGCCCATGAACATTGCTGATAGAGGGAGACACCTGCAATAATTGGCATCATATTACCGCAAGTGTCTTGGGAGTGCAACCGAGGATTTGATATATAGAGAGCATATATCTAGGATTTTGAAGGTGTTCCCATATAGACCAAGTTGAACCTAAATAAATATTTCTTATAGATAGAGGTGGTTAAGATAGTGGATGGGTAGATTGATAAAGGGAAAGTGAGGTCAAGGGTTAGATGTATGTGCATTGTCCAAGTATGTCAAAGTACGTCAAATTGATAATTCCAAACTCTCAGAGACCAAACTTAAGTGTTTAAAAATGCCTTCCCCTTTAATATAGTATTGAAAATGCTAAATTAAAAGGATAAAATTAATAAATTTGTTACTTGTGATAACTATGTTTGATGTTGACAAGTGTAGTTGAAATGTACTATTTGCTCCATAATGTCCTCTCATGATAATCAAATTGAAATTATTTGAATCATTGAAATAATTTGAAATTAAATAGAGAAGGAACGAATACATCTAATGGAATGTAAACCAACTCGCCACATTTTGAATTTAATTGGAGAATACCATGAAGTGAACATGCCCCAAGGGGATGAAACTGTGGAAACGAGGAGTTGAGGAGTTTACATGCCCCAATTGCCATTGAAAATGTGGTGCTAGAAGTTGAGTGACACAACAACTTCAACCACACTACCCCGAGTATCTAAATAAACCTTCTTTAAATGGATAAAATTTGATTTAACCTTATTATCTTCTTGGCCAAAGCACTGAACAAGGGTATCACGATAATAACCATTATTCGTGGAACCTTGAAACAAGGTTCGTATGTAAAAATGATCACAAGTGTAAACATAGATAAAACCAAAGTGCTCACATAGTACCATTATTCCCACCGATCCTCAATATATAAAATAGGAAAGTGTTTGCATCAATAAAGTCCATGCCCCATATGATCAATTTGTCCCTCAAAATGATATAGGATGTCCCAATTGTTCCACAAAGTCATGTGAATATGGTTCAATATGATTGATTTGACACATTTGAATCATATAACCTATCTCAAAATATGAAATGCTTTCTAACATAACCTAAATCTATGAAACAAGTCCATCATGCCCCCATTTTGATATGAGGGATGAAGTTTACAAATTACTCATCTAAAAAAAAGAGTTATGTGCATTATGTGTTGTATAAAAAAATATAGTTATGTAAAACACATATATAAACATGATAAAATATGTCCTCATATAATAATTTTTATCATTGCAAGCATGTATGAAACATGTAAATCAAGGCAAGGGTAGTTGTTTGTTAGTAACAAAATATATAATCACGATAAACCATTTGGAAAAAGGTGTTAATGCCAACGAAATATATCAATAAAGCACATAGCTATAACAATTGTGCTAAATATATGATATAAATCACGACAATGTCTAGAAATAGAAACCACACATAAATATGTACATTATATAAATCACAACACCAAGTGAACAATAATAGACAATTAGTTCCATAGAACTATATGTAAACACACACACACACACATACAAAATCATAATAAATAAGTCATAAACACACATCATGATCAAGAAGCACACAAACATACAAGACATGACGCAACTTTGTCACGACAAAGACACAACATGTCTTTGACATGGACGAGGGGATCCTATGACACAACTGATGCATGAGATGAAAACAAATAGTCAATGTATCAATGATCAAACGATGTCATAATCATTAATAACAAATGCACACAAGAAAAAGTAGTGTTTGTCCACATAATCAATCAATGTTATCATGTAATATAGGAAAGTACAATATCCATAGGAAATAACACTTTAAATTTTTTAACAAGAGCAAGTCATGTACAAATAATCAAAGTAGCTCAATATGATCAATGAACTAACATTAAAAGATATAACCTAAAAAATATGCCAAGATGCGCCTAGTTTGGGCATGCCGTCAATGTAGAAAGGTTGCTTGTGGGTGTGATCAATATCATGCATATTCGTGTCCCTATCTCATATATAACATGTATGTCTTGCATCCAACTCATGTATACTGTGAAAAACATGTGTGTAGAAAATGGATATGTAACTCATCATGTATATGACACATGACATTTAAGCAAATATGTGTACCATCAAAGCAAGTTATGCATAAGTCCTAGTTTTGTATTTTTGAATATTTTTGTACTTTTTGAATATATGATATTTTTTAATTTTTTGAAATATCGTCATAAGAAAGCATTCCGTTAATCAAGCAAGGCCAAGGGGAAATGCTGTGAAATAAAAGAATATGAGGGATCTGGACAATCAATAGAATATGTCGACACACAATGTGCACAAAGTGTAACAACAAAGTAGTCTCAAGAAGGTGAAGGCAAGTGACATGCCCTTGTTTTATGGCAAAATCATTTCTCAAAGGAGTATGTA
Organism: Torreya grandis; assembly: GCA_037957365.1. Taxonomy (NCBI): domain Eukaryota; kingdom Viridiplantae; phylum Streptophyta; class Pinopsida; order Cupressales; family Taxaceae; genus Torreya; species Torreya grandis. The sequence continues at coordinate 5,829,644 of JARHVA010000006.1, forward strand.
AAAAGAACTCATAATAGGTGCATGCCCCTAGTGGGCAAGAGTTGGTGTGTATGTAAATATCACAATATGTGTGAGCATATAAAATATGTGATCATGTAAACTCAATGTGTGCCATGACAAAAACAAGAATAAGTAGTCAATTTAGATAAATGGGCAAGTGTTATGCTACATCAGGGTGTAACATGCTTATGCATGTGTCATCGCATGATCGCTAGCTTGAATATTTGGATGGGGATAAATAATTAAAAGGCAAGGGCCAATGAAACACAATAATCAAATCAAAGCCAAGGGCTAGAAGAATAGTCAATATGAAAGCATATGTGCACATCCATGTTAAAATAGAAGAATTGAGGAATCAATTAGTCAATTCAGGGAATCAATAAGATTATATGTACAATAAGTTGTGTTTGAGCTAGCGTGTGAATATATACGTTAGGAATGCCAACCTACAATCCCATCAAGGGGATGCTCAAGTGTAGGTCCTATATTGATCGACACAAATGTCACACGTTGTGGGTGAGGAGTATCACGTATATCACTGTATAAATAAAAAAATGGTTAGGACCTATAGAATATTTAGAATCATCAGTAGAATCAATATGATCATGTGTGTGCTTCATATATTTAATAGTCATAGCAATATATAGACTATATTGTATGTTAGGGGAATGCGCCAATATTATTTGTGGAACATGTTTAAAACGCTGTTGTAAGATTCTTGTGGGACGAGACAAACTAGATAATGTATGTTAAACTCAAATAGGCAATCAATGTAGAGGATGTTGGAGAATCGATCATCAAAGAATATCAATCAATTGTTATTGTAATGGAATCCAAATTGTTTGTGGTATTTGAACTTGTGTAGGTTATTTAATAGGTTGTTTGTGGAATCCCAAGAGGCAATGCCTCAGACTGGATGGTTACTTATATAAAATAACTAGACTTTTAACAATTTTTTTAAATTATGAATATACTTCAATTATCGATGTAACAAGGATGGGATTGCACGTATACTGTGTATCCATGGTCATCCTAATAGCATGCCAAATGCACTACTATTGGGAAAAACTAAGAATCAAGTAACAATAATTGTATGTTCTAACATAAGTGATAACATAATGCTTCCAAGAGGGTTTTGATGTTTCCTATCAAAGCCCTTCAATGTATCTGTTGTGATAATAAAGTCTCTATGTATGTACCCAAGGATGATAAGTAATATCACAATTCATATATTTTCACTTGCCTGTTGTATACCATAACACTCTGTATTGGATATGAGTCAATGAAGGCATTATAAACAAATGTGCATTTATAGAATCATCATCAATAATTTCATGGTCATCAAATGTAATCGTAAGTCATTTATTTGTGCATTTGTAAGTGTACCAATAAGGCAAAATATACGATGAGCCTCTACAAATTTAGTAGCATAGGAAGCCAGAGGAGGGTGCACATTATAAGTCATATGCACCTTTAGATTAGTCTTGGTTTATTGTGTCACATAGTTTGGAAATGGATTAGTAGACATATTAATACTAGGTTGTGAAACCTAATCATTAGTAGGTATGTTACCATTGTTAAACTCAATACTGTTGTTCTCAATTAGGTCTTGGATCTTACGTCTTAAACCAAAACGTCTAGTAGTTAAATGTCTTGTACATCCATGCAAATCACAACATGCATTGATATCAAAATTATAGGTTGGGGATTTGTCATGTCAATCTCCAAAGCTAGAGGAAGGGATATGAGTTTGCACTCAAATAACCTTTGTAACACCTTATGATGAGGTTCTAATAGATGTGCAAATTGTCTTTGTTGAGAAGTATAAAGGACAAGCCTATTAATAGGTTGTGAAACCACATTGAATATTGTTTTAGCCTCATTTTTTAGTATCTTAGCCTCAACTTTGAAAAGTGATTTTCTTTGGAATTTAACATTAGAAGATGTGGAAGGGTTGTTCCCATTTTTTTTTTTCATGGAAATAAGCTTGACCTCATGGTATTTGACTGTATGGCACATTACATCAAAAGATTGAAAACGTTTGAACACAATAGACTCATGGATGGCCAAAAGTGGAATCTATTTGAAAATGTCTTGTAATTCCTTTTCAAATATGTGTTGAATCCTAAATTGGATATAGATCATAATATTGGATATGGTTAAGAATATATAAATGAATAAGCACAAGGGTGATAAACAAATCTATAGCAGGGCAATTAATTATAAAACTCAGATATAACATATACTAAATTTATTATGCTGAGATATGTTATAAATAGAAAATATAGTTATGTTAGATATTGCAATGATAAATAACTAAGATATTTAGCTGGTTCTGATATTAATATAGATATGGATCTTGAACAAGTAGGAAGTTAATTGGAAAAATATTTTAGATCAATCACCAAATTCTAAATTAAGTGCCTTTGTAGTTGCAAACACTTACGTTAGTTTAGGACGGTTGTGGTGATGCTACTCTCTAAATCAGAAACATGTGTCTAGTAAAAGTACCTGATGAAACTAGATGTGACCACTTGGATGCTTCTAGGTTCATCATCACCTTCACTCTGATGCAGTTAGATTTGGGTCATGGACTGTCACTCCTTGTCAAATGATCAAACCCTAGTTCTTCATCTTCACAATGGTTGTGAGAAAAATGAGTTAATAGGCACATGATGTCAAGTTGCCCCAAAGACCCCTCTGTTAATGAGTTCCACCTACATAGCCAATAATTCAAAGAAAGATTTTGAATTATGTAGTTATCCCTTATGTGTTGGCTTGTGTGTGAATCATGCAATATGTTATAAACAAGTACAACAATGAACTAGCTTGTAACTTGGAAAATATAGCTCTTGGGTTGCTCCTTTAGTACTTCAGACCTATAGATGTGCTATTCCTATGACAATTATGAAAATATGAGAAAATAGGGAAACTTTGCTCACTTGAGTGCTTGATTGAATGCTCTTTGGTATGAATGCTATGTCTGTGCTAGGTGAGTTTAGAATGAGGAGTGATCGTGCATATACACCACTCCTATTGGGATAATATCTTGCATAATAACACTTAGGCTGACCATTAGGATAAGTTTCACTTGCATAATAACGTTGAGGTAGGTGTCTAATCCTACAAAATTAGCAAGAGTTAGTGATTTAATTACCTCAACCATACCAAAAAGCGAACCAACTATTGTAGTAGATTAACTCATTATAGTTCGTAAAAGTCCAACCTAGTGGGTGATGACAGTCTTTATAAGTGTTTGGAATCTAAAGTTGATTTGATTTTATAATATTAGATAGACATTGCATAGCATATACACCTTATATATGTCTCATGCTGAGGCTGTGTATAATGATGGTACCAATGTATTTGAATTCTACCACAAATATGTATCTGAATCATATAACTATGCAATTTAGCCAATTTGAAAACTGTGCAAGTATGGAGAACATGTTTTCAAAACATGCCCCCACTATGTATGGAGACATCTAAATTGACATAAGTGTCAATGTAGAGGACATGTTTCCAAACATGCCCCCAATGTAATCTAGGTATGCTGCATACTGAATAAGTGTGGAGAATATATTTCCACAACATGCCCCCACTGAATCTGAAAACTATGAATGTGTAAAAGCCATGATTTTGTGACATGCCCTCACTTATATGCCCCCCCTTTGAGGTGAGGGAAAAATATAAACTGAGAGTTACCTCCCCTCAAAAGGATAAGATAACCATATAACTATGGATGAACTATGTAGCATATAAGATAACCTATCTAGGTAAATTATCATTGAAATGCATAAAATGTAATCACATCAAGGCCTAAGATGCATGATAAATATCATGGTAACATTTGGATATTCAAAATATAATCTCAAAAAGAAATCAAGCACACACATAAAAGCACTCAAAAGCAAATCAATAATCAATAGTCAAAATAGACCACAAACAGGGGGCATGTTCAAATGTCGCACAATCAAATGGACATGATAGTAAAATGTCCACAAAAAAAATAATGAAATTCAAATGTCTATACAATAGGGAATGTCATTCAAATTTCAAAGAGGAAAACAAAGGCACAGGGGCCACAAACAATGGAGCATATTCAAATGCTCAAACAAACAAGACAATCTCAAGGCAAGAAACTCAAGGAAGTGCATAAGTGAAAGCATGAGCAACCAACATAAACATAGCATACTAGTCGATAGATCAAATGTGTTATCAAAAAATGTCAAGTATATAACATATTAAATTCATTGCAAAAGATGTAAGTATGGATAAAGACATGTGTAAGTACATATACTCAAACATGATAATGTAAAGTGACCATATGATGATATAAAATGGATATATCATGATCAAATAAGGTGGATGCCTGTAATGTCATGATGATGTGGGAAGAAGGCAAACCAAACATTCATAAGTGCCTCGATTCTGTATATGTGTATGCATGTATCACACTCAAATAGAAGCATAAAACACGTGTATGTAGAATTAATTGATATGCTATCCATCAATATGGAACTAACATATAGATGCCAAGGATCCAGTAGAATATGTAGATGCCAAAAATATTTTTTGGATTTTTGAATTTTTTGATTTCTTTGGTATTTTTGGAATCTATGAGAGCTTGTAACATTAAATTGGATATTTTATATTGATTTAATCAAGGTTGGATAAGTGAAAAAGGTACATATCATGATCTTCCTCACATTTTAAATGTGTAGTAGAAGAACCAATAATATCATTTGGAATATGGATCAATTTGCCTTCATGAGAAAAAGAAATACCTTGTTGATTTTGGTCAATTTGTGCTTCTATTTTATATAGACAAAGATTTCCTAGTGTGAATGTATATGGAAATGTGGTAGGCATAACCCAAACCCTTGCTTGAATCACTTTATGACCACAAGCAATTGGTAGTGTTATGTTGCCTAAGGAGTCTTTCCAACTAACTCTCCTTTGTAAGATTTAGATCAAATCCAACCTATTGAAATTGTTTTATATTGCAAGTAGTTTTTGTTTGTAGGATCAATATGGTTATGCCAAAAATGAGCACCACCCATGAATAAGGTGATTGTTAAATCGTGTTGGCATGGATGTTGTTTGATTTATTTGCTTTGAAGTTTTTGTTCTGCATTGTATGACATTTGCACTTATGGATCCTTCTTTGAATGATCATGCAAAGGATTGTTAAATATTTTTTATTTCTAGTGATCACCAGGTTGGGAACCCGATTCCTTTGGAGGATTATCAAATGTAATATTTTGATCATCGAAGAGGTCTTGTATCTTATGCTTCAAGGTAAAACATTTATTCGTAGAATGCCCAAGGCCTTGGTGATAGTCACAATGTACATTCACATCATATCCTTTGGGTAGAGTTTTACTCATATCAACCTCTATAGGATGAGGTAGATATGAAATGACATTATATAAGCCACAAGAGTATTGAAGTGGGAGACTCAGGTAAACGTGTAAACTATCTCTATCTTAGGTTTTTGTAATAGTATATCGGTTGATGTTGTGTTATTTGTATGAGATATGGGATGAGTTATACCCTTCTCATGTTTTCCTAACCCTTGTCCGTTGTATTGATATTTTAACAACTATCAAAGGCCAAAATTAGGTTTATAGGATTTCAACGTATGATCATTTGCTTGTTGGACCATTATATGATGTTTGAAGGGATTAATATCCATTGGACATGTGTAAATGACTTCTTGATATTTGAATTTTAAGCATGCGTTCAAAGTAGATGGAACTGCATACATTTCATGTATCCAAGACCGTCCCAAGAATATATTTTAGTTTGAATCATTTGGCATAACATAACACAAAGTAGGTAGTGTACAGGGTCCCATAGTAATATTCAATGTAATATAACCCAATACTTATCATGAAATATAAACATACCCCTTGATACTCATATTAGAGGGTTCTAGATCTAAAGATCCAATGCCAATTAAGGAGAGAAAGGATATGTTGCAAATGTTGAGTCTTGAACCATTGTCCACAAGAACTCATTCTACCATTTTAATGCAAACATACACTTGAATGTATAAAGATAAGCAACCATTTCTGAGGTCTTGCAGTGGTAGATCTTCCTTTTCAAAGAATATATTAATTTTAATACATTCTATATAATTTAACATAGAAGCCATATATGGAAGTGCCACATTATTGGTAAAAAGTTCATGCATAATTCATCCAAAAGGACATCCTTGTAATGGGATGAATGGCGTAACAAGTCCAGAGTGAAGTTTTAATAGTAATATCATTGGAAGAGTTTGTGGCATCATGACATCTAGAAACCAACTCTATAATATTACAAAAAGAATTATGAAGAGAGATCAAGTGTTGTCTCTATTTTAAAACCTTCTCATGATGTTTACGAATTTGCTTAATAGATTTGACCAGGCAGGTGATATATCAAACTGCAATAATTATTACAAATCGGAACCCAAAATGGGTGATAGATGCATCCATACTACACATATTTTTTAGAAATTGGGGATTGAAACATAAAAGATCAGAAAACCCTAATTGACCTAGGGTTTGGATCTCAAAGGTCAGGTCCACCAAATGTTTAACCCTAAATTAGATATATATACTAATATGGGATAGATTAAGAATATATAAATGGATAAGTACAAGGATAGTAAATAGATCTATAACATGTCAATTAATTATAAAACTTAGATAAAACATACACTAAATTTATTATGCTAAGATATGCTATAAATATAAAGTATAGCTATGTTATATATTCTAATGATAAAAAATAAAATGTTTATCTAGTTTTGATGCTAAGACAGATATGGATCTAGAATAGGCATGAAGTAAACTAAAAAAATATTCTAGAATCATTGCCAAAATTTGGATTAAGTGCCTTTATAACTGCGGACACTTGCAATAGCCTGAGAAGGTTGTGTTGACACTACTATTTGGGTTGAACATAGATGTCTAATACAAAATACTTGTTGAAAATAGATGTGACCACTTGGATGCTTCTAGGTTCATCTCTACTTTTGCTCTAGTGCATTTATATTTGGGTCATGCACAGTTGATCCTTGTCAAATGATCAAATCCCAATTCTTCATCTTCACAGTGGCTGTGGGAAAAATGGGTTAATGGGCACATGGTGTTGAGCTGCCTTAAAGATGCCTTTGTTAGTGATCATTGCCTACATAGCCAATACTCTAAAGAGGGCCTCAGACTTATATATCTCTCCCTTACATGTTGGCTCATGTGTGAATCATGCAATATGTGATAAATAAGTACAACAATGACCTAGCTTTTAACTTGACAAATATAAATTTTGGGCTGCTCCTTTAGTAATTCAAACCTGTAGATGTGTTGTCCTATGACTAATATAAAAATAGCAAAAAACAGAAAATATTTTCTCACTTGATTGCTTGATTGAATGTTTTTTGGTATGAATGTTAGGTATGTGTTAGGTTAGTGTAGAATGGGGAATGATGGTGCATATATACCACTCTTATCGAGATAATATCTTGCATAATAGAAATTATACCAACAATTAGGATACATTTCATTTATAAATTAGATAAATTTAGGGCACTAGACACTTGCATCAGAACAAGACACCTGCAACAACGTAGATGTCTATCTGGGACATAAGTGTCCAGAGATCAGGGAAATTGGTACAGGGTGTGAACTTGTAAAAGCTTAAGATAAACAAGTTTTAATCATTCTAGGTAAGACAAAAGGATTGAGTCATTAATATAAGACTGATTGGACTAAGAGATAGGCCAATGAACACAAGAGAGTGCAGATGAAAGACTTGTAGAATCAAGAAAGGTCTAGAGCTAAGAGGAACAACCAAGGTCTGAGTTTTCCAAGTGTACAAGACCAAGATGCTAAATAATTTATAACTATCATCTACAATATGATTTGTCATTTTTAAAATCATAGTCATGTAGCAAAGCACGATCACTAATGGGTTCATTAGACCCTTATTTTAGCAGTGCAGTTTAAGCATAAGAGATTTTATCATTAATGTTAATAGAGAAATGAGCTAAGAATTGGTTATCCAAAGGATGAAAAGTGCATACTAATCCAAGAGTAAGGCCATAAAACCATCTAAAGGCATAGTCCATAAGGCTTCTAAGAAAAAACTTTGTTAGTAAACTATAATTAGCTATGTAAGGGATTTATTATATTTAATTGTCAATCCAAGGATGTGTACTTTGCAACAAGTCTACACTATAGATGCAACATTAAATTGCTTTGAATTATTAAGATATAACTAATCTAGTTGTGTATAGGAAATGAAATGCACACTCTTGCATTGGAAATAAACACACTTGCTGGAATTAAACGTGCGATTGAAAGGAGACACTCTTGTGAAAAGTACACACTTTTTTCAAAAAGTAAATGATAAAGAAATAAATACTAATCTAGTTTGGAAGCTTTACACACAATGGAATTGAAAAGTACACACATGACATTGAAGATATACGCACGAATGTAAATTACTGTAAATGGATGAAAAGAAAGTACACAAACATGCAATAATGAAATGAATTGAAAGTACACACACTTGCAATAATAAAATGAATTGAAAGTACACACAACAAAAACAAACTAACAAATGAGAATCGTTACCACTAAATCCTTACAAGTGAGCCCTACCTAGGTAGGACTAGATCTTGAATCCCCTCCTTGTTAAGAGAGAATTAAACTAACAAGTTATTGATATTAAACTGTAGAAATAAAGGAATCGCTACAAGAAAATTTACAATAATATGATTATGTATTACTCAAAGATTAAAATTGTTCTAACTCTTTATCTCTTATTTCCTTCTTACTCTATACTAACTATAACCTACAAACCTCTCTCTTTATATAGATGAGTCAGGGTATTAACAATTGATTGTAAATCCTAGAAGTTACAACCATAAAACTAAAGTAAGTTAGAATAAAAATAAATACAAAGATGACCAACGACGGTGAATAACATAACAACCATATACAAAATGGAGACAACCAATGCGATCCAATGAGAATGATGACATTTATGAATGAAGTGCAAAAATTGTTGACCTTCTATGCCACTCCTAGCTTGTGCATGACTCATATAGATCTTATAGAGGGTTTATGCCCTTGTGAAGTGTTGAGTTCCTTGAAACAAGCCTATGTGTTGATGCTTTCCATTTGTGCCTATGCCTAAAGTAGTCAACACAAATCCATAAATTGACTAAGTGTCGACTTGCATTCACAAGGAGTTTTTGATACGTGCCCCATGAAAGAACACTCCATTACACAATCACAAATGGTGCATAGGTTCAATGACATAGATTCCCCAATCTTCAGATAACTCAGGGAGAGGTGCACAAGAAGCATTTCTAAATCATGAGAGGTGCACCTAGGTTATTCAATCTTTGTGCACATTTATATTCAGAAGTGTCCTTACATCTCCATGATGAAGTCCTACACCAAATCACATTGTTTACTCATTCTCATGAATTACAAGTTGAGATCTATGCAACACACATGTTGCTTCACAGACTGATATGGGCCTCAGGTGTGAAGTGAAGACTTAAGGGAATTATCAAGGGGTATTTAACACAAAAGGATTAAATTTAATGCAACCCCATAAAGTACTTCTACATCTGCACCCTTCACCTACTCGTGGCTCACTACGCAGTCTAACTACGCATCCCTCATTGAAAAAATGTGCCCAAAAGGCATAAGGTAATGTTTCTCGATAAATATGCAAAAGTGACATGGAAATTCAAGGGAGACCTGTCTAGTGATTGACAAGTGGTAGCAAAGTATAAAGAGGTAGTTGGAAAAGTAGTTGAGTGGTGTTTAAGGCCTTGTCAAAATAAGTAAATGTAGAATCGGTTGTCAGATGTTAGAATATGATCACATGCCACCCCTATGACTATTCCAAAGATCTTCCATTCTCAGACATGCACGTGGATTTAGAAGAATCCTACCACTAACTCCTAGATCTGGATCATCAAACATAATTTAAGAAGCATGGAAGTGGTGTCATAATAAAATTAAAAGACCAAGGGGAGCATTAATTGTAAAGGGATTGATCCATTATAAAGCCTTGTTATTTATTGTAAAAAAGGGTCAACATTTTTAGGCAACCTCACACTGCCAAAATTTTCCCTTGAAGAACACTTCTGTTGGCCAAACCTTGCATGTTAATGAGAATTAATTATGCCTCCCTCTATTCTTCTTACACCCTGTGTTCTATTTGTGTTTGTTAATCTTTGTCTGTGGATAAGATCTACCCCTCTCATCACCGTCCATTCCTAGCACCTCTGTGTGGATCTTGAGACTCACTTGCATGTTGTGTTATGTGTGCATACGGGTCTGTGTAGATGTTGTTTATGGATCATTTGCCATCCCTCTCAGTGTTGCATTGCATTCTCACACCTCCATGTGAAACACTTATGCATTTTGGGTGTCCTTGGTGGAGTCTATGTGATAATGTTTTGTTCTTAAATATTTGTAATATGTCCACGATAGTAGTATTGTTTGCTTTATTCTTGGTGTATCACCTTTTATGTTCAAGTAAATCCTTACCTTCTCCCTCCCTTTTCCCTCAATGTCTTAGGTTTAGATTAGAGGTAGATTTACCTTTCTGCTCTTTAGGTATACATGCTGGTCCTAAACTAGGTACACTTAGAATAAAAGGAGTCTAGCCTACTCAAGAGGCTCATCCCAAGGAGCATAAAGGTCCCACACCTTGGGGATGTTCCCATCGTTGTGATGATAAAATTGATGCTTTGCATGAATAGGTGAGCAATAACACTTCCACACCTAGCACCAAACACTTTTTTTCCCTATGCAAGGCATTCATGCTCTGCACCCTACAACAAAACCTCCCACACCGTAGATCATCCATAGGTGTGCATTTTGAATGAAAATAGTTTATGGCAAACCCAGTGGGACCAGTTTGAAGAATGAACTAAGGAATTAGTGATACCCTTAGCTAACAAGTGTTGAAAACACTTAGTAAGAGCACCTAGTGACTCGAAGTAATTTTGGTTCATAAAGATCAATCCCCTAGCTACATGCCAAGACAAACAAGATCATCTACGAAGGGTATTGATTTCCTTTTTGTTGAGATTTCAATGCCATATAAAAGAATAAGAGTAAGAACATCTTTGTCCCCTGATAGGAGAAGGAGTGGTTCAAGGCAATCATCCCCCAGAGCTCAGTCTACACCCCCATTTGGAAGGTTCCCCACACATAGAGGGAGACTATTCCCTATCCCATTCATGGCTGCACAGGGGAATCATCTATTTGTGCCTTTCAATAGAGGAAACCCATTAATTCTTTCCCAATATGATGACATACCAGTTGCAACCCTCAAAAGTTCATCCTACATTACTGATGAGAATGTGACTTCCCTTGTGGAACATATTCACTATGTTGCAAATATTTGATCAGTGCACCATGTCATCGAAGACAATGTCATAATTAGGCTACTTGCCTCTTCTTTCAAAGGCAAAGAATTTTAGTGGTACCGAGGCTTGAGATAGAATTATATTCATAAATGGGATGAACTTGGGGAGGAACTATGCATGCAATTCGAGGACTGGAGTGATCACTTGTCCTTTACAAAGAAGTTCATAACTATAAAGCTTTCCCCACATAAGTTGATGGTTGATTTCAACTTCAAAAGGAAGCAAACACAGTATCCTAAACCACATCAACCCTTCACTCAGAAATACTAGTCAAGCATGCCTCCTTACCAAAGCGGTGTGCAAACACAAAATTAGATCTCATACAATAGACTACCTTATGCATAAAAATATGATGTTGTTGGCACCTCTATAGCCCTTGTACCTATGTAGAATAATCTTTTTTTGGATCCCAAATGGTTTTTCCCATGTAGTCAACAACACAATAAATCTACATGTGCAAATGGAGTCATGAACCAAGCACTCATGGTTCAAAGTTTATCGTAACCTCAAGAGCAGATGAATACCACAACTCCACATGAAGGATAAATTCAGGTGCTGATGCAACAACAATATGGGTCTAGTCTTATCAATTAGCAAGAGGATGATTTTAACTACATAAATTAGAGTGGCACATCAAGTGGAAGGAGCACCCTAATTAATTTCAATACAAGATTCAAAAGGAAAGCGATAGATGAGGCATCACCAACTTCAATGCCCTTGCCTTCAAAACCCTAGATCACGTGCACAAGTACACAAGCTTAGGTTCCTACACAACCTTCAATGTGCACAAAACATGTCATGCAAAGAGAAGAGTAGCCTTAGATCAGTGCGTAAATATGACAAAAGCCAAATGTTCAAAAACCATAGCGAAAGGGATACCAAATTCCTTTCAACATAGTCAAACAAATGAAGAAAATGAGCCTCAATGTAATTATATGGGATGCTCTTGTCATTCCTTCTCAAAGAAATTTGCTACAAGACATTCGGAAAAGCTTTCAAGAATGTAAGACATCATAAATTATGCCTTCCATCTCTACAAGTATATGTCAAACCAAAGCAGAGGAAATGCAAGTGCACAATACCACCAAACCACCCCCATATCTCCTTGATTATCGACCAACACTTAGTGCACAATTGCATAATCGAATCAGGTGTGAGTATCTCAATGATGCCAAAGAAGATCACATATATGCTTGAAATTGCGTATTCCCCTATTTCAAAAGGAATGGTCCAAGTGGATGGCACAACGATCAAGATTGTAGGAATCATCAAAAATTTGAATCTTACACTGCATGCATGCTGAAGCCTTTCGATCATGCAAGATATCGTAATCATTGACTTGCTTCCTTACTTTTCCATCTACCTCTCCTGAGACTTCACAACAGAGATGGGTGGACATTTATCCTTAGACTGGTCTCATATGTTACTCAAAACTAGATACTAGACTAAGATGACCTTCAGCGCTGAACCCATCTTCAAAAGTCATGTTGAACCATACTCTCCCAACCCAGTTGAATTAAACTATGCAATTTAAATCAGGGGGAGAATCCGATTACGAAGCCACAATACCACTTGAAGAGATCCTAGATGACTTAATGGATGAATGGGCACATGAACATTATGAGTGTGATCCATATGAAAACAAGTAGGAGATAGGGATAGGTATGTATTGCATCATGGAGGAGGATTTTGTGCTACCCAAGATCATAAAGGTGTAGGTGAACCTAAGGTACATGGTAATTATACTTCGATGGTTATGAAGTAAAAATGGCATTGGAGCTAGTGTGATGTTAGTCTCCCTTGAAAAGGAAAAATATTTCCATGCCTTTAGGTTGTTGTTTATTTGCATGAATAATGGTTAAGAATGTGAGGCATTGATCCAAGGTCTCTAGCTTGCGCAAAATAAAGGAATCAAGGCACTACAGGCATTGAGTGATAGTGAACTAGTTGTTAACCAAGTTAGATCATAGAACATAACAAAAAATAGCCTGGTGAAAGCTTATAAAAATAGAGTGTTGGATATGATTGAAAGTTTTGATGCATTCAATATTATTTCCATACCAAGGTCATAAAATATTGACACAGATAGACTCTTAACCTTAGGTGCATAGTATGACATCCTGTGTGACATAATGGAGTCCAAACAGCTTGTCAAGCTCATGATCATACCAATAGTCCTTGAGAACATAGAAATTGGTAGGTGTTTGAGAGTGATGAGTAGATTATCAACTTCCCACATGATGAGGTAGAGTTTTACAACAAGAACCAAGTGCAACTTCAAGCCCAATACGAATATCAAGTCATCAAATTAAAGGGAAACAAGTTGCCAAAAGGGTTAGTTACCATAGAAATCATCTTCAATTCTGATGACTAGCTTAAAGGAGAGAGGCAAAGCATGACATCAAAAGAGATCTCTACGCAAGTAACCATTTCTAAAGGAAAGGTCCTAAAATTTGGCAAGGTATGCTGACCATCAAAAATTATGAAATTTATTAAACTCAGTAGGAGATACAATGATATCTTTGCATGGATCTATAAGGACTTGAGAGGCTTTGATCCAGACTTAACACAACACACAATAAAGCTCAACCCTAATGCACTACCTGTTTGCCAAAAGTAGAGGCTTGTCAACCCAAATCTTGAGCTCTTGATGAGAAAGGAGATCTCAAAGCTCATTGAAGCCAACATAATACTTCTATTTCAACACTCTTCGTGGTTGGCCAACTTAGTCCCAGTGCGGAAGAAGAATTGGGAATTTTGTCTATATGTAGACTTTAGGGACCTGAACAAAGCTTCCCTCAAAGACCACTATTCCCTCTCACAAATGGAGTAGATCCTACAAACATTTGTAGGCGCAAATAGATTCTCCTTGCTAGATGGTTACTCAAGCTACAACTAGATTCTTGTGCAAGAATGCAATCGTTATAAAACAACATTCACCACTAAGTGGGGAACCTTCGCATACCAATTAATGCCATTTGGCTTAACAAATGTAAGAGAAAACTTCTGAAGATCCAAGGATATGGCATTTAAGGAGCTCTTTAACAAGATTATCTTTATTTACCTTGATGACATAATTGGTTTCTATAAGTGCATAGAGGATCACTTAGGCCATTTGGATCAAGTCTTTGAAAGGTGCTAGAAGTTCAAAATATCTCTGAACCCTAGCAAGTGTATCTTTGCAGTTCATGAAGGCACCCTACTAGGTCACATTATTTTAAAAGAGGGACTCATGATCGATCCATAGTGAGTCAAATCTATTTCGTCTCTCCCTCTTCCAAGTCACAAGAAGAGTCTCCAGAGCTTCTTAGGAAGAATCAACTTTGTCAGGAGATTCATACCTAATTTTGCTACCTTAACCAAACCCCTCACTGTGATGCTCAATAATAATTCTATGTTCAACTGGACTCATGAAGGCAGGGATAATTTTGAAGCCATTAAACAATCTATTTCACAGGCTCCCACCTTGATCAACTCAGATTATAGTAAGGATTATATCCTTTATGCATTCTATGGGATTGAAGGCATCTCAACTATCCTTAGTTAACAAAACAATGATCATTTGGAGAATTCAATTGCCTTCTTTAGCGTGGCACTGAAGGATTATGAGCTACACTATAGCTTCATAGAGAAGCACATCCTTGCAGTTGTTAGAGTGCTCAATAAGTTTAGGTATATGCTCTTCAAACAAAAAGTATGACTCATGGTTGCACACACAAGTATAAAAGAGTTCTTACTTGATAAGGACATTAGTGAGAAGAGAGCCAGTTGGGTCACAAAGGTAATGGATTATGATGTGGACATCTAGATCACCGAGCTAGTGTGAGGAAAAGGACTGCAAACAATTGGTCAAGGTGGAATTTTTTTAAGATATAATAGTCTTGGTGTCTTATGAAAATGAATCAATAGATCAAGAAGCTACAATAGACCTGACACATAATATGATGACTTTCCTTCAAACTGACTCATATCCCCTTGGCTTGAATAAATCCAAGCACAAGCATTTTAGGTTGTAGGCCATTCCTTATTTACTCATCAGTGGTGTTTTGTTCAGAAGAGACATCAATAGAGTCCTCTTGAGGTGCATCAAATTAAACCAATTGAGTAGAATTCTTCAAGAATTCCATGCTGGCCCTATAAGAGGCCATTATTCACTTAATACCACTATTGCAAAAATCACATGAGTTAGCTATTATTGGCCAACTCTGTTTAAAGATGTGCACACATATGTGTGAAGTTGCAAGAGATGTGCCTTCTTCATAGGAAAACAAAGGCTGACAGCCTTACCATTGTACCCAATACAAGCTAATCATCCCTTTCTGCAATGGGGCTTGGACTTCATAGGCATGATTTGTTGAGGTGTGGAGCTAAAAGCTTCACCAGATGAGCAAATGCAAGGTCGCTGTAACTACACAGTTACCGACGTCAGTCAGGGATCGACCAGAGGCTATCGACGTCGGTCATATGCAGGCAAACAGGGACCAACGTTGGTCACCTGTGCATTCCAAAAGTCTATTTTTGTGAGATGAACAGATTGTTTGCATGATAAGATTAACTATTAGTATTGAGTCCACGTTTCTATTTTTGGCATGACTGATTTGAACCTTTGATTAGGAGGTGTATCTAATAGTGGAGAATGCATAGCTCATGATCCCTAATTCTATATAATAGGGATAGATCTTCATAGCTTATGTATAAAGTATGAGAAAAAGGGTGAATCAATTCAAGTAGTTGAATTGTGTTTGTAATTGATAGAGAGAGAACTCTTAAGGGAAAGAGATCTGTACATTTGAGAGGTGTAGAAGAAAAAGAGATTTCTTCAATTGTATTTCCTTCTGGAAGAGTTTAATACAAGTTTTCATTGTTTCTTGTATCTCTTATTCTTTGCTGATTCTGATTTTTAGTTACTTGTTATTCTGGTTTAATTCCGTGTTTAGTTGCTTACACAAAAGTAATTAATTGTATCTGTAAGATCCTAACAAGTGGTATCAGAGCTTGGATTCACTAACAAGTGGTATCAGAGTCAGGTTGGTAGTAAAGGGATTTGCACAGAAACCAGGTATTTATTTTGGTGAAATTTTTTCTCCTATAGTAAAAATAACTTCTATTCAGACTGTATTGTCTTTAGTTGTTATTGAGTATTTGCATCTTGAGCAGCTTGATGTTAAGACAATGTTTCTTCATAGAAATTTGGATGAAGAAATATATATGGATTAGCCGGAAGGTTCTGAGGTCAAAGGTAAGGAGAAACTTGTGTGCAGGTTGAAGAAAAGCTTATATGGTCTTAAGTAAGCTCCTAGACAATGGTATTTGAGGTTTGACAGGTTTATGACTGAGCATGGTTTCAGTAGATGTCAATCTGACCATTGTGTTTATTTTAAGAGATTGGATAATGGTAGACATATTATCATGTTGGTATATGTAGATGATATGCTGGTTTCAGGTTTATACATGCAAGATATTTCTGAGCTTAAGGTAAAATTAGCTCACACATTTGCCATGAAAGATTTAGGAGCAGCAAAGAAAATCTTTGGCATGAGTATTAAGAGAGACAAGAAAAATCACAGTTTGATTTTGTCTCAAGAAAATTATGTGAACAAGGTGTTGGAGAGGTTCAATATGCAGGATGCAAAACTGGTAAGCACACTTATGGCTAGACACTTCAAGTTGAGTAAATAACAGTGTCCTAAATCACATGATGAGGTAGAGTACATGAGTAGAGTTCCATATGCTTCCACAGTTGGGAGCTTAATGTATGCAATGGTATGTACTAGACCTGATATTGCCCAAGCAGTGGGAGTTGTCAGTAAGTTCATGGCCAATCCAGAAAAGAAACACTGGAAAACAGTTCAGTGGATTCTCAGATATCTGAGAGGGACCAGTAGTAGGCATTTATGCTATGGAGGGTCAAACACTTCTCTACATGGATATGTAGATGCGGATATGGTAGGTGACTTAGATGGCAGAAGAAGCACCACAGGTTATGTTTTCACTGTTGGTGGAACGATAATTAGCTAGATTTCAAAGTTACAGAAGGTTGTTGCCTTGTCTATTACAGAGGCAAAATACATTGCAGCCACAGAGGCTAGCAAAGAGATGATATGGATGACTCGGTTCATGAAAGAGTTGAAAAAAGAGTAAGAGAGTTGCAGATTGTACAGTGACAGTCAAAGTGCAATTCATTTGGCAAAGAATTCAGCCTTTCATTCAAGAACCAAACATATACAGCTTAGGTACCACTTCATTAGATAGGTATTGGAGGATGGTGAGTTGAAGCTAGAAAAGATCCATACAGATAAGAACCCTGCTGATATGTTAACAAAGCCGATAACAAATTAGAAGTTGAATCTTCATTCAAATTTTGTTGGTTTTCAAGATTGAGCTTGAAAATGGAGAAACAAGCTAGAGGATGTTGCTGTACAGGTGCAAGTGCAGTTGTTTATCTCCAAGTGGGAGATTGTTGAGGTGTGGAGCTAAAAGCTTCACCAGATGAGCAAATGCAAGGTTG
The DNA here is from genome assembly GCA_037957365.1 of Torreya grandis. Classification (NCBI taxonomy): domain Eukaryota; kingdom Viridiplantae; phylum Streptophyta; class Pinopsida; order Cupressales; family Taxaceae; genus Torreya; species Torreya grandis. Next base: position 5,847,604 of record JARHVA010000006.1, read on the forward strand.
TTGTAACTACACAGTCACCGACGTCGGTCAGGGATCGACTAGAGGCTACCGACGTCGGTCACCTATGCGTTCCAGAAGTCTATTTTCGTGGGATGAATAGATTGTTTGCATGATAAGATTAACTGTTAGTATTGAATCCACGTTTCTAGTTTTGGTAGGACTGATTTAAACGTTTGATTAGGAGGTGTAACTAATGGTGGAAAATGCATAGCTCATGATCCCTAATTCTATATAGTACGAATAGATCTTCATAGCTTGTGTACAAAGTACGAGAAAAATGGTGAATCAATTCAAGTAGCTGAATTGTGTTTGTAATTGATAGAGAGAGAACTCTTGAGGGAAAGAGATCTGTACATCTGAGAGGTGTGAAAGAAAGAGAGATTTCTTCAATTGTATTTCTTTTTGGAAGAGTTTAATACAAGTTTTCATTATTTCTTGTATCTCTTATTCTTTGCTGATTCTGATTTCTAGTTACCTGTTATTCTGGTTTAATTCCATGTTTAGTTGCTTACACAAGAGTAATCAATTGTATCTATAAGATCCTGACATGATTAACCTACCATCAATAAATGGACATAAATGGATCCTCATGGCCATAGACTATTTCACGAGATGGATAAAAGTAGTAGGGCTCAAAGAGGCTAATGTGACATCCATCATGAGCTTCTACAAAGGCATTATAACAAGATTTGGTATTCCAGCCACCATTATCTATGATAATTTGTTGCTTTTCTTGGAACTAGGATCAATGAATGGTCCATCAAACATAGCATCCATCTGAGTGTCTCATCAAATTATTAACCTCAAGGTAATGGTCTGGTCGATTCCATGAATAAGAATTTGATTCATATTATAAGGAGGACCTTGGAAGACAATCAATGAGCTTGGCACACTAAGCTCAGGACTGCCCTTTGGGCTGATCGAGTCATGCCCAAAAGAGTGTTGGGAAATTAACCCTTCATGTTAGTTTATGAAAGGGATGCTAGATTTCCCACATCTCTTGAGTTTCCTTCATTGGAACTTGCCTATCAATTGGAGTTCAAAAGCTATCTGCTCAAAGTAAGACTAGCAGAGCTAATGGAGCTCGAATAGACTAGAGTGCAGGATGCACACACTATGGAACTCCAATAGGCCAAGACAAAGAGGACCTTTGATAGAAATGCCATTGGTATAATTTTCCAAGAAGGAGATTTAGTGCTCAAATGGGATGCAGATAGAGCAAAAAATGGAAGGCATACTAAATTTGATGTGATATGGAGCGGTCCATATATCATAACCAGCTACAAGCAAGCCAATGCTTTCCAACTCGCTAAATTGAATGGAGAAGAACTACTTATCCCAGTTGATGGGATCTATCTCAAGCACTATCTCTGCTAATTCTTGTATAATTTATAAGCAAGTAGATTAGATGTTTTCATTTCCCTAAGTGCTTTGTGCACATTATTTTAGGATTATTATTTGATTTTATTACGATAACCTCAATTCATTCCAAAGCTAGGAATACATAGCGAGTGCATTTAAGGATGAGACAACCAAAAGTTCTAATGACTCTATGCCCAATGGATTGATTCAAAGGATATTATATTCCCATTTAGTAGGCAAGCGACCCATAGAGGCTGTTAAAAGTGTTGACCTTATAAGCCACCCCTAGATTGCACATGAATCACAAATATCTTATAGAGGGTTTACATGCCTGCAAAGTGTTGAGTTCCTTGAGGCAAGCCTATTCTGACGCTTCCCATCCACACCCATGCCTAAAGTAGTCAATGCAGATCTACAAATCAAATAAATGTCGACTTACATTCACAAAGAGTTTCTAATGCATGCCCCATGAAGGAACCCTCCATTACACAAGCATAAATGGCATGCAAGTTCAAAGACATAGAGCCCCTAGTCTTCAGATAGCGCAAAAAGAGGTGCATAAGAAGTAGTTTTGAATCATGAGAGGTGTGCCCAGGAAATTCAATCTTCATACACATTCCTATTCAAAAGGATCCTTACATATCCATGATGAATTTTGGCATCAAATCATAGACTTTCACTTTTGTATTCTCACAAATCATACACTGAGATCTATTCAACACACATGCTGCTTTGTAGACTTATATGGGCCCTGAGTGTGAAGCAAAGACTTGAGGGAGTTATTAGGGGGATTTAGTGCAAAAGGATTAAAATTTATATAACCCCATAACGGACTTCTACATTTGTGCCCTTCACCTACTTGCGATTCACTGCGAAGTCTAACTATGCAACCTTTAGTGAGTAGATGTCCCAAAAAGGTGCAAGGTAATGTTTCCTGGTAGATGTGTAACAATGACATGGTAATTCAAGGGAGACCCATGCAGTGATTAACAAGTGGCAACAAAGTATAAAGAGGTAGTTGGAAAAATAGTTGAGGGGTGTTCGAGGCCTTGTAATAATAAGTAAATGTAGAAGCGACTGTCAGACATCAAAATATGATCACACACCACCCCTCTGACTATTCCAAAGATCTTCCATTCTAGACGTGCACATGGATCCAAAAGAATCTTGCAATCAACTCCCAGATCTGGATCATCAGGTAGAATTTAAGAAGCATGAAAGTGATACCGTAATAGAATTAAAAGACTATATCTGGTACCCCAAGGGGTGCATTAATTGTAAAGGGCTTGATCCATTATAAATCCTTGTTCCTTAATGTTAAAAAGGGTCGACATTTTTAGTCAACCTCATGCTACCAAAATTTGCCCTCCAAGAGCACTTTTGTTGGTTGAACCTTACATGTTAATGAGAATTAAGTTCACCTCTCTCTATTCTTATTACACTCTGTGTACTATTTGTGTTTGTTTATCTTTGTCTGTGGGTAACATCCACCCCTCTCATCATCATCCACTCCCAACACCTTTGTGTGGAACTTGGGAGTCACTTGCAGGTCATGTTCTATGCGCATACAAGACTATGTGGACATTGTTTGTGGATCATTCATCATCCCTCTCAGTGTTACACTACGTTCTCGCACCTCTATACAAAACACTTATGCAATTGGGGTGTCCTTATTGGAGTCTATGTGATAATTTATTATTCTCAAATATTTGTAAATCCTTGTGTTTGATATATTCTTGGTGTATCACCTTTTATTTTTAAGTAAATCCTTACTTTCTCCCTCACTTTTCCATCAAAGTCTTAGGTTTAGATTAGTAGTAGAATTACCTTTTTACTCTTTAGGTATGCGCACGGGTCCTAAACCAGGTACACTTAGAATAAAAGGAATCCAACCAACTTTGGAGGCTCATCCCAAGGTGTGTAAGGGTCCCACACCTTGGGGACGTTCTCATCGTTGAGACAAGACAATTGATGCTCCATGAAAGTAGGTGACTGATAAAACTTCTACACCCAGTGATGAAGACTTTTTACCTTGCACAAGGCATTCAAGCTTTACACCCTATTGCAAAAGCTCCCACGCTGTAGATCATCCATGGGCGCATGTTTTGAATGATAACAACAAACTCTAGCTTTGAAAATTATTCTTCATATTTTGTTAAATATGTTTGGGTATGTTAGAAGTGGTAATTAAAATGTAACGACTTACATCTTAGAGAAAGTCATCTATAGTTATTGCTCCAGGTGGTTGGTACTTTAAAAGTGAAGTCTTCCTAAGAAAAAATTGGTTACAGGTGATCCTAAATTGGCAGCTACAAGTGTAAAACATGTGAGCAAAACACCTCTACATCTTATATAAAATTAGAAATATCGAAAACATTCAAAAACCATTAAATCATATCAATTAATCAAAATATAACATGTCAAAACCATAACCAACTTATATGTGTGTGTGTGTGTGTGTGTGTGTGTGTGTGTGTGTGTGTGTGCCTGCGTGCATGCGCATGCATGCATGTATCAACATATCATGAGTTTATGAGTCTAATTAATATGATATAAATAAGTATCCTAAGATAAAATAAGTGATAAGATGAGGACCATTTATGGGCCTCATCATACACCCCAATTTTAGCAATTGCACATCCTTATGAAATTAAAGTTAACCTATAATGACTTAAAATGAGACATAAAATATACACAAATACTTAAGTCACAAGGTGAAACATCTCCTACTAAATTATTGGGAAGGTAACCTATGTATTTCTTCAACTTATCATATTTATTAATCTCTTACTATTCATCCACTAGTGCAGTCCCTAGCCACGAAGGAATGGGGAAATATAAAACATACATCCTAAATTTCAGCTCTATCCATTCAACAATGTCATGCCTTAAGTAGTTCATGTACTTCATGGCTTAGTTATTTATAGCTCTTAAATTGAAAATAATAGAGTTTTCTTTGTTTCAAGGAAGGATTATGTTCCTTCCACCTTCTCCATAAGCATTATAGACTTCCCTGCAAATTTTATTAGAGAGAGATGAATTGATTTAATACTTCTTTTTTATATTATTTGACTACCCTATTCAACTGTGGTAAAAATTTCAAATGGTCCCATTGTTTCATGATTAAGATGCACTAAGGGTGTTCTTCTATGAGATTAAGGATAACAAACTGTTCTGCTATGTTGGAGGCTAGTATTTCCTATTTTCTTCTCAATTTGTTCCTACGATAGGAACAATAGGCTCTTAATTGAACATCTCTTATAATGACATTGGGGTTCCACTCATTATCCATTGTCATTACATATCCATGTTGATAGATATCACAAAACAAATCTCTAAACTCAACTAAACTATTGGAATAGGCTTTACAAAAAGATAAAGGAGATCCTATGAAGTTTTTTCCTCCAAATATTATTATACCTATTTGATGTTGTATTATTTGTTATTTGAGATATAATGTATAGAACTTAGAGGGTGGTATACGCTATAACATTTGCATAAGCAACTCAAAAATTCTTAAAATTTATGCTTTCAAACCAATAATGATAATTTCCTATTTTTTAAGCTCTTCTTTTTTATTTTTCACTTGCTCTCTCAAGCCCTCTTTTTCTTTTATCAATTGGTAATTTATTTCTTTTATTTCATTACCAAAAGAACACCATTTGAATTTAAGAGTATTAATAATTATTTGGTGCTCTTTTCTAGAGATATAATCTACAAGGGGTTCAATGGAGACTTGAGATATACCTAGCTCAATGACATGAGACATGCCAACACATTGAGCATATTTTTAAATAGTGTTTGCATGATCTTCACTAATATTTATGGTTGTAGGCTCCCTTGTGATAAATGTGGCTACAAGATCATCTATAATTTTTTCAACCTCGGTCCTTGTTTCTTCTTTTGTAACTCCTGCAAAAGTATCCAATCTACTATCATTGGCTTCCATCTCCCAAATTTTTTCCTTCAGATATTTATTATCTACATCATAAGTTTTGTGCATATCAAGGTCACTATTTTGAGATTCAAGGGAGTCACCATGTTTTCCAAGGGTTTGTTATTAACTCCTTTCTTCATTAACCTTTACCTTAAGGCTAGAATCTGTTGATGGTGTTATCCTTTCTTCTTCTCCTTCCAGGGGTTCTGACTATGTTTTTTCCTCACTAGTTCCCATATGCAAACCCTTCTTCATCATCTTCTTCCAAATCATCCTCTTCCTCATTGGTCAGATTATTCCAATTATATCTCAATCATAATGATTTTATAAGGTTGTTGAATGAATCTAGTCCTTATTGCTCTCAATCTATGGGAGTGTATCTGTGTGCTGGTAGATTGTTAGGAAAACATACATTCTTACATGTGAAAGTAAATAAAAATTATGTAAATAAACAAGCTACAATAAATAAAAAAATAAAAAAGAGAGAACAAACCACTACACAAGATATATGTGGAAACCCTACTAAACCAGTTAGGTAAAAACTACGAGGCTAAGGCAACATCCATACTTCATTCCATTAGAAAAACTCTCTTACACAACTCCTCTTAGCAACTCTTTTCTAGTGCTAACAACAAGAATTTCGGTGAGCAAATATTACATCAAATATTTCCATGATCTAACTAATAAGATGTAACATGCAACTCTTACAATGTTAACCTCTGTAGCATCCAAGGGAGCTCCAAAAACATCTACCTCTATCTCTATGCACTAAGATAACAAGCCTCCAAGATCCATCTCCAAGGATCTAAACCATTCACCTAGGTGAGCCAAGCACAACAACCTTTAAAGGCTTTAACCTTCAACCCGCATGTGATGCTTACAGCCCAAGCATCTAGGTGAGTTAGGCATACAAGCATTTCTAACTCCAACCTCCTATCATGCAAGCACAAGCCTTCAAGGATCCTCACATGATCCCCAAATGGGATAAACAAAATAAAGGAGCACATAATGCATTAATAGCATTTTATAATAAGAGAAAGAGAGAGGAGAGATAAAATGTGGTGCCACATTCCACATGGAATCAATAGTAAGGACTAGAGCCTCACATGCACACATGTGCATAAGTCGCAAGGCAACCCATGTGCCTTAGAGGAAAAAAATGCTCCACTTGAGTGATGAATAATGACCAAATAGGTAAATATGCTTGTCTCCATGTGCAAGGTCAAAAAAGTAAGTCCACTACTTTAGACAAGATCAAGCCACTCCATGTGACTTATAGAATTGTGCTCCACTCATACATGTGAGGGAAATATTCAATAGAGAATCATATTGTCTCCTTCCCATGTGCACAAAAGGGAATCCAATCTCCTTTTTGAATTCTTCACATGTGAATCATGGGACCACCAAACATGGCATTCCACATCATGACCTTGCAATCATAAAAATCTTAGACAAGCCCATGTGACACAACAAGGACAAGGCCCATGTCCTCAAGTGAAGTGCTACACCCCACACTTGTCACATCATCATGATCATACTTGGGACCCATTATGGGCCCCACCACCACATCACCATCTTGCCACATCACCTACATACCATGTCACCTGCATGCCACATCACTGCACACCTGTATGCCACATCACTTGCATGTCATGTCACCATGAATAATGATTGTGAATAGTGACTATGAATAGTGCCCATGAATAGTATTATGTGAATAATGGATTCACACCCAATAATCTCTCACTTTAAGTCATATACATTGGACTTTAAAATAGCTACATCTTCTTTCAACCATCTACCATCAAGTTGCTATCAATGCCAAAGCCCACTGTTGCTCCACAAAAGCCTAGTAGAAGTTTTTTGCACTAATAAAACTTCTTTACCGTGATCAACTTTATCAACATATGTATGCTCATAGTTTATTTACAACAACTAAAGTGACTCCCACCATACCATATACCTAATCCTCTCTCTGAGATTTTGCCATCAATTGCTCATAACTCCTACTGCTTGGAAGTATCTAGTTTAGTACACACCATGGCTCTCATGAGTCTTCTCCTACTCTCGATGAATACAATATACAAGAAAACTATTTTCTCCTCCTATATTCTAGGGAATTTTAGAAGAAAACTCATAAAAACCACAAGTGGGATACATTACTTTCTTGATTTCATGCCTACTGTGCATCTCCATCCTTGGTTTGCTCCTCTAACCAACTTCATTACATCCTAATCACCTGAGCCATCACATAGTGATCATGTTAGGGCCTGTATCCAACATACCATCAAACATAACAAAAACATTTGCTAAACCTTGGCTCTCCATGAAGGTATCATTATACTCGATTTGCACATCTACTTTAGCCCATACAGTCTTCAATCCATAAACCAACAACTCTTTGCCTCATTGATGTAGCCCTTTAGATACTTCATCTCATCATGAGACCACCATGTAGAAATGATGCTTTTACATCCCATTAATCCAACCATGAACAAGTGCATACCATACTCATGACAATAGTCTAAAATTGGAGAGAACCTACATAAGTCAACACCTGACTTCTACATGTAACAAACTGCTACCCATCATGATCAACATGGTACCTATCAATAGTTCTTAGGAAGTCATCACACTAATCAATGCATCACAACACTTATCAAGTTTTTGAGACCAAAATATATAGTCAGGCTGCATCCTTCTCTACCACATGTCAAACCAAACTCATTTGCAAAGTTACTCCATGTATCGATTCACTTGGTTACTCACATCAACTACACTACAACCCTCCTGGCTACTCATTTCTGCTACACCACAACCACTAAACACTTCACTATATGCATCTCTTAGTCTCAGAAAGATTCAACACCAACCTTCTTCTTCCATGGAACCTCAAGTTTCAAATTGTTCTTCTCCATCTATCAACTACTCCAATAGGTTCAGATTCAAGTTTCTAGTACCTCCTCCTCTACATAGAATTCATGAACATCTCGACCAACATGTTGTGGTAGTAAGATTCCAAAAATTATATCCCCTTCTTTAGTTGAGAACCATAATAAGGTACATACCTTGTCATCACCCTCCATCTACACCAATAGAGACTAGCTTACTCCACTATAAGCTATGCAGTTGCTTCTTCATTAGGAACACTGTGTTGGTGCTGATCCATCTAGTAATTTTTTTTATGATTATTTCTTCCACTCATCTATGGGCTTATCCTCAGCAACATGAAGAGAATAGGATCTTCACCAAGAGATCCTCCACCTTGATCCACAGAGAGATACCTACCATACTTTTTTTTTGTTTATATCTCGATCTCTCCACTTATAGCTCCCACTTGCACAAACTATCCTAACTGGGATCTGATACCAGGTGTTATAAAAACACACATTCCTACATGTGAAAATAAATAAAAATTATGGAAATAAACAAGCTATAATAAAAAAAAACATAAATAGGAGAGAACAGACCACTACACAAGATATACATGGAAATCCTGCTAAATCAACTAGGAAAAGAACATGAGGTAAAGGCAACATCTAAACTTTATTCCATTAACAAAACTCTCTCTTACATAGCTCCTCTTAACAACTCTTTTTTAGTGCTAACACCAAAAACTCAGGTGAACAAAGCTTATAATAAAGCTTTTCATGCTCTAACCAACAAGCTAAAACATGAATCTCTTACAATGCTAACCTCCATAGCATCCAAGGGAGCTCCAACAACATCTACCTCTATCTCCATGGACTAAGATGACAAGCTTCCAAGCTCCATCTCCAAAGATCCAAACCATGCACCTAGATGAGCCAAACACAACAACCTTCAAAGGATCTAACCTTAAATCTGCATGTGATTCTTACAGCCCAAGCATCTAGGTGAGTTAGGCATACAATCCTTTCTAACTCCAACCTCTTATTATGCAAGCACAAGTTTGCAAGGATACTCACATGATCCTAAAATAATATAAACAAAAAAAAGGAGCACATAATGCTTTAATAGAATTTTACAATAAGAAAAAGAGAGAGAAGAGACAAAACATGTTGCCACATTCCACATGGGCTCAATAGTAAAGACTAGAGCCTCACATACACCCATGTGCATAAGTCACAAAGAAACCCATGTGCCTTGGAGGAAGAAAGTGCCCCACTTGAGTGATGACTAGTGAGAAAATAGGTAAATATGTCTGTCTCCATGTGTAAGGTCAACAAAGTAGGTCCCCTACTTTAGACAAGATCAAGTCACTCCATGTGACTCATAAAATTGTGCCCCACTCACACATGTGAGGGCAATCATCAATAGAGAATCATCTTGTCTCCTCATGTCCACAAAATGGAATCCAATTTCCTTTTTGAGTTATTCACATGTGAATCATAAGACCACAAAACATGGTGCCCCACATAATGACCTTACAATCATAACACTTCTAGACAAGCCCATGTGACACACCAAAGACAAGGCCCATGTCCTCAAGTGAAGTGCTACGTCCCACACTTGTCACATCATCATGATCACACATAGGACCCATGGTAGGTCCTACCATCACATCACCATCCTGCCACATCACTTGCATGCCATATCATTGCACACCTACATGCCACATCACCCACATGGCATGTCACCATAAATAGTGACTGCAAACAGTACTTTGTGAATAGTGATTTATGAATAGTGGCTTATGAATAGTGGTTTCACACCCAACGTAAATGAGCTTGATAATTTATCTACCTCTTATGTGGTATAGAGGATGAAGATGCAGAACTATCTTGAATTCCTAAGGTAGTGGCTACGGGTATAGCTTGTTGAGGTAAATGAGATAGCAAGATATAATTTTCTTACGTGATGTTAGGCTCTTTTCTGCTAATATCTTCTTCACTGTTAGGGTTATAAGTAAATGATGCCCTAAATCCTTATCTTTATGTTCAAAACCTATGCTACACTTTTTTTTTTACTTTTTTAATATAATAGTTGTTATGGACGCATATGCTTTGTAAGTTGTCCCGTGAACATTTTGTGTTATTCCACATTCATGGGAAGTAGTAGTTGCTTAGATTAGGCTTAGTATATAATTAAGTGTTGAGGCCAATGAAAGCATCCATAAATTTATTGTATTGAGCTTGCTCAAAGGAGGTTGCCCCCTCAAAGAGGTTAATGTTTCTACAATTCAACCATTGTAATTTAGTTCTACTTATTTGAGTTAATATATTACTAATTTTCATAGTTTATTTCATGTATTTGTAATTATTTGCTAACTTGTTTAGGAAGGATCCTATCATCTGGAATCAGAGTGCTTTTTAGGGCCAATTTTTTTTGAAAGTGTTTTCTGTTCCACTCTTTAATTCATTTAAGTGTTTTTATGTATCATTTATTTTGGATCAGGGTAAAAACTTGTCCACATAATTATGGAAAGTGCTTGGGTGAAAGCCCTAAAACTCTTTATGAGGAGTATTAGAGGAATCTCAAAGTAGTTGGCCCATGTAATGATCTTGATATTCAATATATGTAGAATTACCCTTAAGGTAAGGAAACACCATATAATACTCCTTTAGGAAGGAATAACTCCACAATGTCTCTTCGAGGGGACAACCCCCAATATCCTCTTACAATAGAAGACTCAATGCTTACTTGATATCTTTACCATGATATTCATCTCATATATATACACATCTATCTAACCCATGGATGGGTAACCTCCGAATCCAATGTAGGCCGACCATTACCCAATGTACTACTTCCACAAGTTACTCTATTATCCTAATATATTGTACCCATATAACTAACTAAGGGGATGTGTGCCACATGTCAGCATCTCCATCAACCCATATACATCAATACATCATATCCCTAGGTACATAGCATTCCTTCCCTCCTTGACATGTTTCATCCCCGAAACATAGGAAGAAACCAAATAATGAGTGTGCTTCAAATCATTGCACACTTGTCTCCAATCTCGATCATCTAGCCATCCATATGTGATCTAAGCAGGTGATAGCTCTCCAAGCTTGTTTCCAAATTTTATTGTGCTCCTCTGATTTTGTTCATGATCATAATTATACTGCTTTGGTGTCCAAGCATAATTATTCCTCTTTTTATTCCATGTACCATATTCCGCTGCGCTACTCTGATTCCAACCATGACCATAGTAGGTATTCTTCCATTCATAGTCATAGTGTTTTCCCCATTCATTCCATGTGCCATAGTGTTTTTTCTTTGAATTACATGCATATCCATAATGATTGAAAATTTTATTTCTTGTATAGACAAAATGATTGTTATGACACTTCCTCACTTGGTTCCTTGATTGTTTCCTCTCATGATGATGTGGGTGTCTATATACCTCAACCTTTTCCAATACTTTGACCTTATCCACCTTTGCTTCTACCTCTTCCACCTTTTCCTTATTTGTCTCTTGAGTAGATGAATTGTTCATTTGTAGTGTGTCTTTATCTATATCATCTGAATCTTCATCGTGATCTTCATCACCTGTTTCAATCTCATCCTTATAATCTACTTGGATTGTTATTGGTGCCTTTTTCACTATGATATCTTGTAAAGTGATCTTTTTTTTCTTATACCAAAACTTCATGAACCTTTTTTGAATATTAATATTCATTGTTCCCAAAGTCTCTAACCATGGATATCCAAGAACTATATCCATATCATCCATATCCAAAGCATAAAAATTTGAATGCAAAACATATTTTTTCATAATGAGCTTCAGATCTTCAAACATTGAAATATTCTTACCATCTACTTGAACCTCCTTGATATTATTTGCTTGAACATGTAGATGCTTAGCCACATTCATGTTAATAAAGTTAGACTTGCTAGTAGGGTTTATGGACACAACTACCTTCTTCTTTTGAATGTATCCATGAAATTGAAAAATTGACTCAGATTTCTTTGGAGCCAAATTATTTGAACCCTTCTTTTCTTCTTCTTCTTCATCTGCTTCTTCTTTTATTGCTTCTTCTACTTCTTCTTCTTCTTCTTCTTCTTGTTCTTCTACTGATTCTTTTATTTCTTCTTCTTCTTTTTCTACTACTTTTACTGATTCTTCTTTTTCTGCTTGTTGTTTTATAGCCCATCGATCTAAAAAAATCTGTTCTATTTCTTTCCATGAAGAAAACCTTTCTGTACAACTCAACTGATCAAACCAATCTAGTGCAGGCCCAGACAAAAAAGGAGTTAATCGTCTTTGCCCAATTTTTTTTTAAAAATGACTCTCCAAAAGGAGCCACCATTCTCTAATATCAATATCATCTTCCCTTGAAAATATTTGCAACTCCATGATCCACAAAAAATTTAAGGTTCATGAAACCCTAAAATGTCAAAATTGATCCATAAAATCACTCAAAACAGCTCCAAAAATTCTAAAATTTTGAATGCACCTCTCTTAAATCTGCCTACATCTCCAGTAAAAATTTTAAATAAAAATTCCCTATATTTTGGAAGATATAACAATCTTATTATAAACCCTAAAATAGAAATAAATCCCTCAAAACAAATCAAAAAATTCTGAAATTTTTACTACTCTTATTTTATATTTTCTTACATCTCTAGTAAAAATTTTGAATAAAAATTACCTATATTTCAGAAGATATAGTGAAATTAGGGTTTCGCTCCACACAAATTGCCCAAATCGAAGCTCTAATACCACTTGTAATGATCTTGATATTCAATATATGTAGAATTACCCTTAAGGTAGGGAAACACCATATAATACTCCTTTATGAAGGAATAACTCCACAATGTCTCTTCGAGGGGACAACCTCCAATATCCTCTTAGAATAGAAGATTCAATGCTTATCTGATATCTTTCCCATGATAATCATCTCCTATATATATACATCTATCTAACCCATGGATGGGTAACCTCCTAATCCAATGTAGGCCGACCATTACCCAATGTACTACTTCCATAAGTTACTCTATTATCCTAATATAGTGTACCCATATAACTAAGGGGATGTGTGCCACATGTTGACATCTCCATCAACCCATATACATCAATATATCATATCCCTAGGTACATAACAACCCATTGAGAGGCCCTGCTAGTGAAATGGGCAATGGTCCCATTCTGATTGACTAGTTCCCATATGTGAGGAAAACTAAGAGCTATCATTTAGAGGTAAGCCCATGGCCAAAATGTTTTTAGAGAGTGATACTCGCTTAGATGAAATTAGTGGCCAGAGAGATATATTTAAACCCTTAGGCAACTATTGTAATTTGGGGCCCATTTCTATCAGTTTCAAAATATTTCTAACAGATTATCAAAAAAATCAACTAGCAACAACATATCCAAAGACTTTCAGAGGACTTATAACTAAACATTTGACAGAAACCAAAAACTGGAAAATCATCTTATCAATTTCAAAAAAATATTTGTAGAGTAGTAGACAACTTTCAAAGGACTTGCAGCTAGATAAAAAATAGAAAATAGAATTCAATTTTTTTTATTTTTTACCATATCTCTCTATCTATAGCCCAGTTGATCCTCAAACTTTATCTGGACACCTGAAATTCTATGCTCCATATTTTCTTCTTTGAGGTCCCATATCTCGATTCCCCTCCTAATTTTGCAAATCTTAATTTTCCCTTTTTTTAGGTTTTGTCATAACTTCTATTTTTATCTGTTTACTTCAAAAAATTTCTACAGTGTTCATCTCTTTTTTTTGCTCTTTTGTTTCTCTTTGATAATTTTTTCAGTTTTTTCATTTTTACTCCTAAAATTGTCCTCACCTTCGTCAATCATATTCTCACTGCAAAAAAATTAGTTTACCTTTACCTCTTTCGATTTCATCCAAATCACAAAATTCCCTTACTAAACATGTCTTAACTCTAGTTTTCCTACTCATTACAACTAAAAAATAAAAAATATCTTATTCGGGTCATGGTAGTAACCCGAATAAGAGCAAAAAACATGGAGGATGAAATTGCCACTCTCAAGACACATCAAAGATCTTGATGAAAAAATTCTCAACCTCAGTCTTCAACATACCACTTTGAACAACAGATGACATCCAAAATCCTCTTTCAACACCACATTTTCTTCTTCCAATAATATTTATGGGTCGAAGCTTGATTTTTATCAATTCCATGGTGCAGATCTAATCAGATGGATCTATCAGGTAGAAAAATATTTTAGTCTGCATAATACTTTTTGATGCAGAAGATTACACCCTTGGCAGGAGGCGGAGCTCCTGCCTTCTTCATGCAACTATGGAAACTCCCCTCTCGCCTGTGGGACTGGCGAAGCTGGAGGGGAGAGTCTCTAGGTAAGAGCTAGCTCCCTTTGATGCATCATGTTCATTCCAGCAAGTGCTAACAAGTATATATATATAGACATATGATGGGGGGATGAAAAGGGAAGAAAATTGCAGGAAAACAAACTACTCTAAGGAGGTGATGCACCAAAATAAGTCGACCTTCTCACACTCACACTAAAACTAGACAAATACATACATACTCTTCAGACTTGGCAGAAGGACTAGGCTGCAAGAAACTTAGTAGGGAGGCTTTAATGGAAAAATACAAGAAAATAGAGATTCATCAAAGGCGCTGTGAAATGCACATTGCAAGTGATTTCTTCTGTTCTGTACTTCCAAATAGAACTCCCCTTGTCAGTTGCAGAGATGGCACCTTGTAGACAACTGATATGTTAGTGTTGAACCTGTGAAAGCATCAAGAAACAATGACTAAACACAAACTAACACTCAAGACATACACATAAATATCTATCCAAGATAGAGGTAAAAAATGCGTTTATAAATTTTAGGTGAAATTTTTCCAGGGCTACACCTACAAATGTGGAAGATCTTTTCTTAAAATGACAAGTCCTCAATATATAGGAGAAGAAAGGAGACCTTTTGGCACCCCTTTTTACAAGTGGCCCATTTGCGTCCCCTCATTGGGAAGAGCAGGCTGCCTAAAAATAAATGTTATGTCGGCCCTGGCTTTGACTTCAGGAATTTTTAGACATGGCCGCGCTATTTCCTCATTAACCAAGGCTGTTTCTTGAAGGCACCTAACTACTCATAAGTATGAAATGAAGAAAAAGGGTCGCACAATTGGCCTAATGGTCAATTTATAGCCACTGTTTCACCTGCTGGAGCAACTTCTTGAATCGGTGCTTCTCTTCGCCACTTGGACTATCTTCCTGATTCATGCTTGGCTCTTTGTCTTTTCCTTATCTTGTCTCTTCTAGCTGCTTCGGCCCTCAGGGGCTATCTTCTGGTGGGTCGCTACATTTCTGAGCTTCCTTTCATGGTTGGCATCCTTTTAGTTTGAAAGCAAATGGCTATTTCATTGTGTTAACTTTGACGTTCATGCGGCCGTCATCGCTTTGAAAATTAACAGCTAATTTGCTTTCTTAAGGTTGACGGCTTTCTAGACGTCACTGTCCTCGGCAAAATGTCATCGGTCCTTTGCAGGCTTTTCCTACTTGAACTCCCTTCTTAGCACCTTCCCAAAGGGAAGGTGACCCCTCGACCTTTGATTTGTACCCTTTTATTTCGCCGAGAGTCCCCCACAAGGGCACCTGCCCTTCAGGGTCCTTCAGCGGGTCGCTATGCTCCTTCAGATGGTTTCCCAGGTTTCTGTGGACTTTTGTCCACAGACATTTTGACTGAGTTTCCCGGCGTGGCTTTCCCCAAATTCCTTCAGACTTTTTGTCTGAAGGAATTCCTTTGGACAAAAAGTCCGAAGGAATTTGAGGAAAGCCACGCCGAGAAACTTAGTCAATTCTTTCAGACAAAAAGTCTGAAGGAATTTGGGACTTAAACAAAATCTAAACTTACCTTTCGACTACCTTTTCTTTGAAGTGCCTGCCCTCTGCAAGGGCATTTGAACTTTGAGCTGCCCTTCGGCCATCTAGGCATATCCTTGAACCAAGCCATTAAACCAAAGAATCGTTCAATGGTTCAAGCGGTTCAATCATTGCGCGCCAATGCCAAGTGAATCAAAGCCGATAAACTTGAAGTCGTTGAACCATCCAATTGAACTAAATGACTGAACCATCTGGATGAACCAAACTCATTGAACGAAGTCATTGAACCGAAATTGGTTCAACGGTTCAACATTGCATGCCGAGTCGATTGAACCAAGGCAGTTGAACCATTTGCTTTGAACCATTCGTTGAACCAATTCAAAGGTTCAACACTGCGCACGATGAACTTGCCAATGAGCCGACTGATCAAACTAGGCTGATTGAACCAAGGCTGATGAACCAAGTGGTCTATTGAACTAGGCGCTGAACCAATGTGTTGAACCAAGCCAAAGAACCATGGCATTGAACTTATGCAACCTAAAATTGATTGGTTTCAAATAGTAAGGGAAGAAGGGGACCAATTTTAGCCTGTTGGGCAAAATGGTCAGCAAATTGGTGGCTCTTAGGGGAAGCATGCCTGCTATGCTTAAAGATTAGTTGCTTTGCAATCCATTGGGCATGGAGTTAGATGGTAACTTAAAAAACCAGCAATAGCTCTGATAAATCTAGAACCAGTCACGTAGAATCACCTCAAAAGGAAAAGAAAAACACACACAAGGCTAAGAAAACTACTTGTGCAACAACACTTAAGGAAAATAGGGAAAGAAAACAAAGGAAAATATATACAGATGAAAGGAGACTCAGTGGCAGTGTTTCAAATGTATCCCATTAACTGGGATATGCAGTTCTTCACCATCCAACCTAGAGAGTTGGAATGCATTATGCTGCTTGCACTGAGTGATTATGTATGGGCCACTCTATAGGGCGTCAAATTTTGCATGCTTTCTAGGCTTAGCTCAGTCTTCGTCCCATTTCAAGACAATGTCTCCTTCAAAGAAATCTTTTGATAGAGATTTCTTGTCGAAGTGTCTCTTTGTTTGTTGTTGGCGACTGGTCATAGAAACCATAGCCCGGTCCCTTATCTCTTAGAGCTCCATTAGTTCGCACAGCCTGACCTCCATGCTATTTCCTTCTTCTAATTGTAGCTGGCGAGCGAGATCCAATGCTAGCAATTCAAGTGAGATAGGAAGCCTAGTTTCCCTTCCATATACGAGCATATATGGAGAATTTTTGATTGCTCTCTTTGGAGTGATTCAATCAGTCCACAGAGCTATTTTTAGCTTGGCATGCCAAGTCCTCTGATTTTCTTCCATGGTCCTCTTGATGATCTTGATCAAATTTTTGTTGGTGGACTCAGCCAGCCCATTCCCCTGTGGGTAATAATTGGATGAAGTGTTGAGATATATACCATACCTCAGTGCCCATTCACTTGTTTTGGTTCTCAAAAAAGCCAAGGCATTATCTGAGATTATGGTGGTTGGGACCCCAAATCTTGTCACTAGGTCCTCATAAAATTCTAGGACCGCACTTTCATTTGCCTCTTTCAAAGCAATAGCCTCCACCCACCTTGTGAAATAGTTCATGGCAGTCAAGACCCACTTGTGTCCAGTGCTGGAGGGAGGGTTGATCATCCCTATGAAATCCAGGCCCCACTGCATGAATGGATGTTCAGCTTGAATAGGTTGTAGAGGCATAGCAGCCAACCATTGTTTCCCATCGAAAAGTGCACACTTCTGGCACTTTTTTATCCAGGCATGGGTGTCCCTCAAAAGAGTAGGCCAAAAATAGCTAGCTCTCATTATCCTTGCTGCAGTAGCTCTAGGAGCAAAATGACTGCCTGCTGGTCCATCGTGGAACTCAGACAGTACCTTATCAGCCTGGTTTGGGTCAATATATCTTAGAAGGACCCTGAAGAGATCCTTCCTAAACAATACTCCATCAATCATAACATAAGGGAGAGACTAGAGCCTGAAGTACCTTCTTTTGATCTTATCAAGACTCTACAGGCACTCACCAGTGAGAAGAAAATGTCTCAGGTCTGATGTCCAGTCTTTTATGATAGTTGGTTCTTTTGCTATATCTACATCATGAATTAGTAAGCTGTCTTTCCCTTTCTGCTTGAAGTCCACAGTAAGGTGTTCGCACAAGCCTCTTCCCCTCACTAGCTTTGTGATCTTGATGTATACATCATACTCCATCACCTTGGTGATCCACCCCGCTCTCTTCTCATTTAGGTCTCGATTGGTCAAGAAATCTTTGATGCCAGGATGTGGAACCATGAGGTGAATCCTACTGTTGGACAACATATGCTTGAATTTTTTCAAGCTCTGCACTACTGCCAGGACTTGCTTCTCTACATACGTGTATCTGACTTTGAAATCCTCTAGCCCCTGGCTAAAAAAATCAAGTGGTTGCTTGAGGTCATCACCATTTGCTTGGGTAAGCATGGCGGAGATCACCTCTTCATTGCTAAAAGTGTAGAGGTTGAATTCTTTGTTGAAGTCAAGGCTGATCAAAGTAGGAGCCCGGGTTATGGCCTGCTTGATGGCTTCAAAGCTGTCCTTCTTTTGTGTTGTCCAATTGAATTCCTCACCCTTCCTCAGCATAGAGGTTAGTGGCTTGACTATCTCTGTGAAATTTGGAATGAATCTCTGAATAAAATTTATCTTGCCAAAGAAGCTCTGCAGGCCTTTCTTTTGCTTAAGTATGGACATCTCCAGGATATAACGAACTCTCTCGAGGTCAATGGATAAGCCCTCCCTAGACATGATGTGGCCAAGGAGTTTCACTTCGTGAACAATAAACACACATTTCTTCAGGTTAAGAGAGATGCCGAACTCCCTACACCTTTCAAAAATCTACTTGAGGTGTTTCATGTGTTGGCTTGCTTTCTTGGAGAACACCATCACATCATCGAGGTATACCAGCACATTATTGTTTATCAAGCCTCCAAAAGCCATGTCCATGGCTCACTAAAAGGTAGCACCAGCATTAGCCAGCCCGAATGGCATCTTCTTGTAGGCGAACGCCCCCCATTTAGTAGTGAAGGTTGTTTTGTGCTGGTCACAGCCTTACACCAAAATCTGATTATACCTTGAATATCCATCCAAGAGGGAGAAATGCTCATTGCTTCTTACCTTCTGAAGGATCCGCTCCATGCTCGAGAGGGGATAATGGTCTTTTAAAGAGACTTTATTAAGGTCCCTAAAATTGACACATAACCTAATCTCCCCATTCTTCCTTCTAACAAGAACAAGATTGGCCAGCTAGGAGGAATGTTTGATTGGAAATATAATTTTAGAGTCAATCAATTTGGCCAGTTCCCTCTACATGAGAGGCTCAATCATCGGGTTGACAAGTCTCTACTTCTGCGTGACTGGCCTGGCACCTTCTTCTAATTCGATGGTGTGCTGGGCGAGTCTTGGGTCGAAGCCCTTTAAATCACTATAATCCTACACAAAAACATTGGCAAACTCCTGACATAACAAAATGAAAGCCTACCTTTCTTGAATTGTGTAGACTTTTCCAAGTGCAAGCAGCTTGTCCTTGAAGATCTCAACCCATTCGTAATTCTCCTCCTTAGTTGTGATGCATGCCTTATCATTTCTCAATTAGTCATCTCCATTGAAGATGCTCTCAAGAGTGACCAAACCTTTATGGAGCTTATTGTTCTTTAATTGAATAATCTGGTTACCATATTGCTGCAACAACTTCACCTGGTTCTGTGTTGCGAACTCAGCTTCCTCCTGCAGGAAGAAAGTTATTTGCTGGTCATTTTTGAAAACTTATCAATTTGTAATGTTGTCGGGGACAGAGGGCCAAACTACCATCTTCAAGTAACGCAAACCACAGTCTCGACTTATCTCCCTTGAAACATCAAATTGAGCACCAATTGTTGCTAGCCTATCTGCTTGTTTGTTCTGCTCTTTGGGAATGGAGGCGATATTGAAAGCGATGAAATCTTCCACCAAGTCCCAGACCCTATGCTTGTAGGACTTTAGCAAAGAATTCTTGGTCAGAGTCTAGCCTTTCACCTGATTTACAATCAGCTCACTGTCTCCCAAAACTTGCAACTCCTTGATCCCTCTTTTTCTTTCCCATTCCAGACCATGGATAAGGGACTCATATTCTACAACATCGCTCCACCACCAGCTCCCAGCCTACTTTTGGAACCATCAAAGTACAGCTGCCATAGACCTAGGTCCTCTTGGCTTGCCTTCATTACATTTGGTATGAAGGCACCCTCTTCGTGCATGTAGTAGACTCCAAGCTTTACCTCCTCTATGAACTTGTAAGGGTCATGCTCGAAGTTATCACTTCTCCACTCATCCAAGAGTAGGTCTGCAACTCCTTCAAGAGCAGACGACAAAGATTGGTCTGTCTGGGACTCTTCTAGGTCGATAATGGTGTAATTAACATTCACTGCCTTGAGCGAATACGGTTCTAGATGGTCCTTATAGAGTGGCTCAGATTCGATCTTTACCTTGGTCCCATACTTGGTTCTAAAAACTAGATAGGACCAATTCACTGCTAGATAGCCACCTATCTCTGACGTGAAGTCCCTAGACAAGCAAATTGCGAAATAAGGAGGAACATTTGCTACCGCTATATCATGGGGAATTGAGAAGGTTGGGCAAGCATGTAATGTCAAGCTTAAACCCTTCAATATTCCAACTATTTTTGCAGGCGTCCCATCTAGCTGCAGGACACCCTTAGTCATGTCTTCATATTTTAGTCCCATCTTGTCAGCTATGCACTTGGGCATCACTGAGGTACTAGCCCCACTGTCAGTGATGCAGTTGTGCACCAAGAAATCCCCTATAACCAAGGACACATCGAAAGGGGGAATTTTCTCTTCCTTCTTTGACTGACCTGAAGTAGAAGGCTGTCCATTCATCATCAAGACATTATCGGTGCTCACTAGGACAACTTGTCGATCCAGCTCATGTAATTCTCTTTGTAGCATGTCTTTCTATCCTGGTAGAGACAATGAATCTCATAAAGAGATGTTCATATGCAGCTTCTTCATCTGGTCCACTATATTGACTTGGGGACTACCTCCCTTTAAGCTTTCTTTGGGGCTAATTCCAACCTGAGGTGTAGGCTGAGGGGCTGAAGGTACAAACAATGGTCTGAAGTTTGGAGCCTTTTGATTTGAGTGTGATGGAGAAGGTGTTGTTGCCACTTGGGTGGTAGCCTGGGCCTCTCCCAATGCTCTTCTCTTGAATCTTGTATTGGCTGCAACACAGTTAGCCTGATTGTCTGCAGTGCCCACATAATTCACTAAATAAAATTCCCCTTTTAGATGATTCATGAGGGTAGAAGCAGGCTAGGCCTGATTGCTATTCGTGCTGGGTTGCATTAGAGCCTCAAAAATTTGGGAATGAGCGGCTGCCTGATTGTCTGCATTCTGAAAATAACCCATCATCTCATTTGTATATATAGCCTGTTCCTGACCATATTTTATGGTCAAACAACTTGGTTGTTCTTGTACCAGGTTGTTTTGAACAGGCACCATGACCTTAGATGATGAAGGGGTGCCTAGATTATAGCCTTGAAACAGCTTGGTTTGGGTGAGCTGACCTTGTCCTTGATTATAGTTTTGGAAAGGGGGTCTAGGGGCTTGACCATAATGCTGGTATCCCTGATTCGGTCTATTACTTTGAGCTTGCTGCCTTTTAAGAGCTACAAGTTCATTTGACATGCTCTGCAACAGACTCTTAACTTCATGAAGCTTATTTGACGGAACAACAGCTGGTTTCTCTATGCTAGGTAGAGGAGCTAATGCAGGAGCAACGACTTGAATTAGAGGTAGCATTTCTGGGAAAAGTGGCATGTGAGGTCTAGGGGTTATTTTCCCAGCCTGTACTAAGCAATTTTCAGCTGCTATGGCTATGTCATAAGCAGCAGGTAGTATATGCCCTCCCATGGATTGTATCATCACAACAATATCATTATTTAATGCTTTTAAATAATACAAGAAAGCATAGCTGGGAGTCGATCTTACCAGAATGGGGATTCTATCCCAAGTCTTTTGAAATCGCGTATTGAAATCTTGCATATACTTGTGTGGAGCTCTTTTTATGGTCGTCAACTGCTCAACAAGTGAGAGGTCATCGCTCTTTTTCCAAAAATGATCTGTCAATTGAGTACCTAGTTCATTCCAAGAATGGATTGAATTTACAGGCAAGGTCCCGTACCAGTCAAGAGCCTTGCCTTTGAGAGACAATGCTAGCAATCTGATGGTGATATTTTCTTCCATGACATTGTGAATATTGCAAAGGTTAGCAATATTCCTAATGTGCTTGATGACTGTAATGGGCCCCTCTCCATCGAAATAAGGCACATTTTTTAGGGCTGTTCCCGAGTTTGGATCATAACGTGGGAGATTCAAGGGGCTCTGACCACGAAAAGCTGCAAAGGGCAATGCCATAGCTGGGATGGGATGTAACTGCAGCTCTGCTACGTATGCGTCCCTTACAACAGGTTTGGGAGGATGGCTTGTTGGATAAGGATGGGTCTTTTCAAACCTTAGTCTTTTTGCTGAGTTCAAAGGCAACTCAACGAAATTGAAGGGAACCCCTTTAGAAGCAGACCGTGTGGTGACCTTATGCATAGAAAGTTAAGAAACTGGTCTTGATTGGAAAATTGAAGCTCTCCCCAGTGGAGTCACCAGATGCTATAAATATTTGATTTGCTATAACAGGACCAACATCAATCCTAAAATCTTACTAAGTTGTAAAATATTGTGTCCCATCAGGCGTGCCAAAAACTATTGACGCAAAAGATTGCACCCTTGGCAAGAGGTTGAGCTCCTGCCTTCTTCACACAACTATGGAAACTCCCCTCTCACCTGTGGGAATAGCGAAGCTAGAGGGGAGAGTCTCTAGTTAAGGGATAACTCCCTTTGATGCATCATGTTCATTCCAACAAGTGCTAACACGTACATATATATAGATATAGGATGGGGGGGATGAAAAGGGAAGAAAATTGCAGAAAAACAAACTACTCTAAGGAGGTGATGCAGCAAAATAAGTCAACCTTCTCACACTCACACTAAAACTAGACAAATACATACATACTCTTCAGACTTGGCAGAAGGATCAGGCTGCAAGAAACTTAGCAGGGAGGCTTTAATGAAAAAATACAAAAAAATAGAGATTCACCAAAGGTGCTGTGAAATGCACACTGCAAGTGATTTTTTCTATTCTGTACTTCCAAATAGAACTCCCCTTGTCACCTATAGAGATGGCACCTTGTAGACAACTGATATGTTGGTGTTGAACCTGTGAAAGCATCAAGAAACAATGACTAAACACAAACTAACACTCAAGACATACACAGAAATATCTATCCAAGATAGAGGTAAAAAATGCGTTTATAAATTTCAAGGGAAATTTTTCCAGGGCTACGCCTTACAAATGTGGAAGATCTTTTCTCAAAATGACAAGTCCTCAATATATAAGAGAAAAAAGGAGGCCTTTTGGCACCCCTTTTTATGAGTGGCCCATTTTCGTCCCCTCATTGGGAAGAGCAGGCTGCCTAAAAAATAAATGCTATATCAGCCCTGGCTTTGACTTCAGGCATTTTTAGACATGGCCGCGCTATTTCCTCATTAATCGAGGCTACTTCTTGAAAGTACCCACGTAGTTTGTCTACTCATAAGTATGAAATGAAGAAAAAGGGTCGCACGGTTGGCCTAATGGTCAATTTGCGGCCACTGTTTCACCTGCTGGAGTAACTTCTCGAATCGGTGCTTCCCTTCGCCACTTGGACTATCTACTTGCTCCATGCCTGGCACTTTGTCTTTTCCCTATCTTGTCTCTTCTGGCTCCTTTAGCCCTCAGGGGCGATCTTTTGGCAGGTCACTGCATTTTTGGGCTTCCTTTCATGGTTGGCATCCTTTTAGTTTGAAAGCAAACGACTATTTCACTGTGTTAACTTTGACGTTCACGTGGCCATCATCACTTTGAAAATCAATAGCTAATTCACTTTATTAAGGTTGACGGCTTTCTGGATGTCACCATCTCCGACAAAATGTCATCGGTCCTTCGCGGGCTTTTCCTGCTTGAACTCCCTTCTTAGCACCTTCCTGAAGGGAAGGTGACCCCTCGGCCTTTGCTTTGTACCCTTTTATTTGGCCGAGAGTCCCCTACAAGGGCACCTTCCCTTTGGGGTCCTTTAGCGGATCGCTATGCTCCTCTAGATGGTTTCCCAGGTTTTCGTGGGCTTTTGTCCGTCGACATTTTGACTGAGTTTCCCAGTGTGGCTTTCCCCGAATTCCTTTGGACTTTTTGTCTGAAGGAATTTCTTCGAACAAAAAATTTGAAGGAATTTAGGACTTAAACAAAATCTGAACTTACCTTTCGGCTACCTTTTCTTTGAAGTGCTTGCCCTCCACAAGGGCATTTAAACTTTGAGCTGCCCTTCGGCCATCTGGGCATACCCTTGAACCAAGCCGTTGAACTAAAGAATGGTTCAACAGTTGAATTAGTTCAACCATTGCGTGCTAATGCCAAGTGAATCAATGCCGATGAACTTGAAGTCGTTGAACCATCTAGTTGAACCAAATGACTGAACCATCTGAATGAACCAAGCTCATTGAACCAAGCCATTGAACTGAAATTGGTTCAACGGTTCAACGTTGCGCACCGAGCCAATTGAACCAAGGTGGTTGAACCATTTACTTTGAACCATTCGTTGAACTAGTTCAAAGGTTCAACGCTGCACACAATGAACTTGCCAATGAGCCGACATATCGAAGTAGGCTGATTGAACCAAGGCGATGAACCAAGTGGTCTATTGAATCAGGCGCTGAACCAATGTGTTGAACCAAACCGAAGAACCATGGCATTGAACTTGTGCAACCTGAAATTGACTGGCTTCAAATAGCAAAGGAAGAAGGGGACCAATTTTAGCCTATTGGGCAAAATGGTCAACAATATTTATGATACTAACAAGGTTCCACTTGCATCCTTTCACTTGGAACTTGAAGCCCTTCAATGGTACTGTTGATATATCAATGCTCATGATGAGCCAAGAAGGACCGATTTTTGCACCCTCATTTCTATAATAGTTTGGCCTTAGTGATTTTGATGACTTCATAGGATCTCTCACTAAACTTTGTCAAATAGGAACCATGAGAGAATATCAAACAAAATTTGAAAAATTGGTCAATTACATAGAGGGATTGTTTGATGAATTCTTCAGGGGTTACTTTTTCAGTGGACTGAAGGATGCAATTTGATCTGAGGTCAAAATGTTTCAACCCAACATGATGATTGAAGCCTTAGAGTTAATTAAGTTGGTAGAGGACAAGATCACAGCTCAACAATGATTTAAATCCAATTTTTCTCCATTTAGAAATATAACTCCATAATGATCTTAAACAACGCCAGCCCTAAGAACCACTCCTATCAAGCATTTGATTGAAGAGAGATGCAAGCCCATAGAGAAAAAAGGACTATGTTATAATTGTGATGACAAATTCATTCGAGGGCGTAGATGTGTTGATTAAAATCTCTACCTATTGGATGTGGAATCTCCACCCAAAACTAAAGATTGAGAAGATGTTTTAGATACAACAAATAATCTGGAAGAAGCTTAGTTGATTATGGAATCTGCTTCTTAGAAATACCAACTAGAGATCTATTTTCATGTCTTAGTAGGAGTCACCACCCCACAAACCATGTGAGTCAAGGGTTACTTCAAGAAGTTCCCTCTCACAATACTCATTGATTTTGGTAGCACTCATAAATTCATTGACCCTCAGATTGCCAAATAGGTTGATTGTTTTGTCTATCCTTGCTCCGATTTTGAAGTCATGATTACTAATGGGGGCAGATTACCTTGTAAAGAGAAGTATCGTAATGTATGTATCTCTATTATAGATTATAACTTACGCTTCGACATGTTTGCCTTGCCTTTAGGTGGATGTGATGTTATTTTGGGAGCCTAATGGTTACACACACTTAGACCCATCTTATGAGATTTTGCTGAACTTTGGATGCAATTTTCAGACAATAGGCAAAAATACACATTGAAAGGCTTATAACTAGGGTCTCTCAACATCATCAGTTCACACCACATGGAAAATCTTTTTAAGAAGAATTCACATGATGTCATTGCCTAGCTCCATTCCATTCAGATCCAACTATCAATAGTCTCCACTCCTAATCTATAAATCATTCTGCATAGGTATGCACATGTATTTTTCAAACTAGTGGGATTACCACCTTCACAGCCAGAAGACAAATATATTTAGCTCCTTCTTAGAAGCATTCTTCCCAACATTATTCCCTAACGCTACCATTTTAGCAAAAGATTGAGATCGAGATGCTTATTCGAGACTTACTAAAGCAAGGCATTATTCACCCTAGTACCAACCCATATTATTCTCCAGTTCTCCTTGTTAAAAAAAAAGATGGGTCATGGTACCTATGCATTGAATTATATGCACTTAATCACATCACAATCAAGGATAAGTTTTCGATCCCTGTTATTGAAAAACTTTTTGATGAGCTTCATGGCACTTATTTTTTCTCTAAATTGGATATCTGCTCTAGATATCATCAGATCTAACTTTATAAGGATGATATCCCTAAGATAGCATTTTGTATGCATGATGGCTACTATGAGTTTCTAGTCATGCCCTTTAAACTCACTAATACTCCTTCAACATTTTAGGCATTAATGAATAAAATATTTTGGACCTACATGCAAAAATTTATTCTGGTCTTCTTCAATGACATCCTCATCTATAGTAAAACATGGTCTGAGCATATCCAATATCTAGAGCTTGCACTATCAAATCTCTCTGACCATCATCTTTATGCAAAATAGTCCAAATGTACTTTTCGCTAGGATGAAGTGGAGTATCTAGGGCATATTGCTTCAGCCCAAGGGGTTCAAGTGGATCCTAAAAAAATCGCTGCCATGATAAATTGGCCTCAACCTCAATCACTCAAGAGCTTCCATGGATTTTTGGGGTTGAATGGATACTATCACAAGTTTGTAAAGGATTACCAAAAGAGTAGATCTTCGTTGACAACTATGCTGAAAAAGAATGCTTTTATATGGACACAATCTATTGAGTGTGAATTTAAATAATTAAAACAAACTATGTGTACTACACCTATTCTAACTATGCTAGAATTTTCCAAGACCTTCACTATCGAGATTGGTGCTTGTGATAATGGACTTGGTGTTATTCTCCTCCAAGAAGGATGCTCTATTGTGTTCACCAAAAAAGCTCTTTCTGGAAAGAATTTAGTACTCTCTACTTATGATAAGGAAATGATGTCCATTTTGTATGCAGTACAAAAGTGGAAGCCATACCTACTGGGGAATCATTTTTTCATAAAAACTAATCACTAGAGTCTGAAGTATTTCTTGGAATAATGGGTCTCCACCTCATCACAATAAAAATGGGTCAACAAACTCATGGTTTATGACTATGAGACCACTTACAAGATGGGTAAGGACGATATTGTGGCTGATGCTCTGTCTCGCATATTTGTGGACCAAGATTTCTTTTTAGCTATTCCCATACCTATTCCAAATTAGTTAGACATTATAAAATAGGGGTATGTCAACGACTCCTCATTATCTCAGATCATTCAATATTTGGCCACTAGGACTCTATTATATAGTAGTATTCTTGGGATAGTGCTTCTCTATGATACAAGGTTCGTCTGGTGCTTCTCTAGAGCATAGATATTTAGCAGGTTGTATTCTATGAACTCCATGTTTCTCCACTCGTAGGCCACTCAAGGTTTCTCAAAAATTATGAATGGGCACAATGTAACGTATTTTGGAAGGAAATGAAAAAATAAATTCAATATATGGTGAATGAATGTGATACTTTCCAATGCAACAAGGGTGAACCCACACTCATCCATGGGTTGCTCGAACCCTTAACCATCTCCACCAAGATTTGGATAGATATTTCTATAGATTTCATTGAGGGGATCCCTAAATCTAGAGGGAAAATAATGATCTTGGTTGTGGTTTATTTCCTCTCCAAATATAATCATTTTTATGCTCTCAACCATTCCTATACTACCTCCATAGTCACAAATTTTTTTTTGAACCAAATTTTCTATCTTCATGGCATTCTTTCATCCATTGTCTCAGATCATGATGCAACCTTCACCATCCATTTTTGGACAAAACTTTTTCGATACACTGACACCCAAACGAAGATGAGTTTTAGGTATCATCCAAAAATAGATGGCCAAATTGAAATTATCAACAAATGATTAGAAACTATTTTTCATTGCTTCACCTCAGAAAAACAACATCAGTGGGAAAAGTGGATCCTCTTCATTGAATGGTGGTACAATACCTCCTACCACACTTCAACTAAAATGAATCCATATGAAGCAGTCTATGGTCAAGCACCATCAGTGCTCCTTTTGTACACCCCCAGTAGTTCATAAGTTTAAGCGATCGACATGATTCTCTAAACCCAAGATTAGATCCTCAGTACCCTACGAGACAATATTCATATGGCACAAAATTGAATGAAATAATTTGATTAACACCATTATGACTACACTTTTCAATTAGGTGATATAGTTTTTCTTCACTTACAGCTATACAAACAATCCTCCTTAAAACTTAAAGGGCATCATAAGCTGGCTCCCAAGTTCTATGGGCCATATAAGGTTCTCTAAAATATTGGGTTGGTCGCTTATAATTTGGAGCTCCCACCTTCTTGAATTCACCCAGTATTTCATGTATCTTGTTTGAAATTTTTTTTTAGCACAAACATCAGAGTGAAGACTATTTTATTAGAGCTTGATAATGAAGGATCCATACTTCTTGAGCCAGAGGCAATCCTAGATAGATGCACATGCCAACTTCACTCACGCTCCATCACAGAGATTTTAATTTAGTGGCATAGAATGCAAGTAGAGGATGCCACATGGGAACCACTATTTCAGATTCAATATCAATTTCCACATCTAAAGCTTTGATGACAAAGCTTTTTATAAAAGAGAGGGGATGTTTGGAACCCATGATACCCCTTCTCTTTACTTTGTTAGTATAATAGTTGCTATGGACACATATGCTTTGTAAGTCATCCCGTGAGTATTTTGTTTTATCATACATTCATGAGAAGTAGTAGTTGCTTAGATTAAACTTAGTATATAAGTAAATGTTGAGGCCAATGAATGCATCTATAAATTTATTGTATTGATCTTTTTCAAAGGAGGTTGCCCCTTCAAAGAGGCCAATGATTCTACAGTTCAACCATTGTAATTTAGTTATGCTTATTTAAGTTAATATATTGTTAATATTCATAGTTTATTTTATGTATTTGCAATTATCTACTAACTTGTTTAAGAAAGATCCTCTCACAATACCTCTTTGGTATTTTACTTCCATCCTCCTTATAAAATTCAAAAAATAGGTTGGTACATTCACAAGGATATTGTTTAACCATTTTTTATTAAGATGACTTAAACTAATGGTATTAAAATATTGAAATAGAAATGATGATATCTATTAATTTGATAATCAAATATAACATGCTAAAAAAATTATAGAAAATATAAACTTGATAAATATAGTAGAAAGGACTAATAATGTGAAAACCTCCATAAAACATATTTAATTATAACTATGTAAGTTCACTATAACAAAAAAGTATGTGAAATTGACTTGAAAATAGAGTCATTATAAAAATAGTAATTTATAGTTTGCTAGGACAATTATGTGGGAGGTAAATAAGGTTAGAATGTGGCCTTGTCTAGATACTGTGGCTACGTTCTAGTTGATTGTATTCCTCATTTTTAGATCTAGGTCTATGTGATCACCTATAAGGGTTGATTGTTAAATTTTGTGGTTTGTGTTGTCATTTGGAAACCCTAAAAAATAGAAAACCCTAAATCATATATTTGAACTAGATAACAAAAAGGGGGGATAAAATTGAGTTAGTGAGGATCGATAAATTGGCCTTAAAAACCCCTTTATAATAGAGGGTTGCTTACATAACCCAAATGGGCCTCAATTCAATGTAGTTATCCCTCCTGGAGTGTGATTGTGTGATCTGGGATTTTGTAACTAGAATGATTATAACTAGAATATCAATTGAAATATTTGAAAATGGATGCCCTTGACCTATAATAAATAATATTCATATTTGACTTAATGCTATTATAATGTTTTAGAGTTGAAATAGGAAGAAGTGGTGTTCTCTTGTCGAGTGTGTAGTGCAATTTATAGAGAGATCCAGTGGAGGTATAATGAATGGCCTTGATGCAATTTTATAGGAGACTATTTAGAATAATTTTGATAACTACCTTTATTAAATATATAGGAGAGCCATTGTGAAATGTCTCAATTTGAAAAAGTGATTGTTAGAGCATGGGAGATAATGTCACACTGGGGGACAAGGACATAATGCGATGTTGTCTAACTAGTGGATTTTGTCTCAAAAGGCCAAAGACTATGGGGATAGGTCTAATAGGAGCCTATGGGATGAATAAAGGTGAATACAAATGAAATAGATATATTTATATAATAATTACAATATTTAGAAAATGGTGAAGGCTTTCTTATAGATTGGAAGTTAGCAAAATAATGAATAGACTAAGGGTAAAGATGTCAAGAATACATGTTTTAAATGACTTAATGATTATTTTTATGTGTCTACATTTATCCCCAATTTATTTTAGTGATGCACATAGTGAAATTACTATAATAAAGTAGATGTGACCCTGGGTGTCTATATACACTGTCTTTAAATGTGAAGCTTGATTATGAAAGATAATTTAATAAAAAAACCTACAACAGTGCCAATGAAAGTAATATTTACTCATATTGAATTTGGTTTTGTATTTTAATTTTAAAAGAGAGTAATAAAGAGTATGTAATTTAATTGCTCTATAACCAAGAAATGGAAAAGTGTACATTCCTCATTGTTGGCACATTTGAAGAAGTGCTAAACCGTGGAAAATTAGGAGTGATCAAGTCTCAATTTGAAAACCATTGAATGCTCTTGAATTAGAAAGATCATATGCTGCAACTCTCATTTGATTGTATAGATTACTTTGTAATATATTGTAACCATGAACTTTGGCCCACTACATATTGAAAAAGTTTAACCATAAATGTAGAGTGTCACTAGACTATAACATAACCCACTTGAAACTAAGACAAATCACATTGCTATAGACAAATCTAGATTCTATTTGAAACTTTATTACTTTGAAACTTAATTTAAAAAAAAAATCTATTGTAGAAATGTGAAAATGAATGAATATCATGCACACTATATATGTATTGTATTGAAATGCTATTTTTAAATTGTAGTTGAAGCTTTCAACTTTTCAACTCTTGATTTTTTCCACTTTTGAATTTTTTTGCATCTTTGCAACTTTAAACTTTTGAAACTATTTAGAATTTGAAATTTACAAATGTAGTTATGAGTGCACATGCATGATCCATGCCCCCATAATTTAAAAATGTTGAATTATATTACAACTTAAAAAAATATATTGTCATAAATCTGAAATTTTGGTCATCAAGCTTGAATGTTTTTAAACAATCCCATTGTGATGCCCCATTTTGAGATAAGAGATGTAGTCTAAAAAACACTTATCTCAAAAGAAAACATATGTGAAAGATATGGTATTTTGAATATTTAAAATTAATTGCATTCATAATATTGAATATAACATTGAATTTGTATATGAATCATTTGTTAGAAAGATATATCGTTGAAGCATAGGAGTAATGTATGCATGATATGCATCATGGAACTAAAGTAGGAATGAAGTATATAAGTGATGCATGACATGAATCATGACACCATAGTAAAGTAAATATAATGCATGATATAAATCATGGCACCATAGTAATAAGCAAAAGTCATAGAATTAATGTCATATAATATCATGTAATTTACATAATATGTGACCCATAAGGCTCAAGAAGCCACATACAAGGGACATGTAAAATATTGTATAACACTCAAGTCCAGAGGTCATGAAAAAATGGTATAATGATGATGCAAATAAGAATTTGAACATACAAGGCCAAGGGAAACACACACAATAAGCAATCAAGTCTAACTTATCTTGTAGTAAAATGAGAATGTAAAGCAAAACATGTAGCAAATGAGACTAGTATAACTCTATCATATGTATGAATGTGAATGTTATCAAGTAATATATTTCATATAATACATGTGAATATATGAATGATTTATAAATACATTTTTTCTATATGTAACTCAACATGGTAGAGAGGTTGTGGATGAATACAACATGTTAAAGTGTTTGCAGATGTAGAGATACCCCCAACTTAGCAAGATTATTAGGTATTAAGGAAACCCTAAAATCAAAGAATCATGTGGAGGTATGACCTGTATCACACTCAAGTGCCTCATGAGAAGCATTGTGTATTGAAATATAAAATATGATATCTACTTAGGATAAAATAAATAATATATGAAAATAATTAAGCTAGTAATATTTGTAAAATGCTTTAGGCCCTGATTTTGAATTTTTGAATATACATATTTTAGGAAATATATACATGTTTTTGAAAATATTTTAATGCTAAAAGATATTTGAAAAATAATTTCTAAGGAACAAAGTTTTGTAAATAGAAGAAGTAGGAGGGATTCAAATAATCCTCAACAAGTTGCAAAAAGTATAGTAGAATATGAAGAAAGACAAATGATGTGCCCCCAATGTGTATGCAAATTTGAGTCATATCAATGTGGCATAAATGTTTAAGACATATAAGAATGTACATGGTCCTAAAATGGGAAAGAGGATAAATGTGCTCATGTAAAAAGTACCAATATGAGATCATGTAATTGCCATAGGGTGGAAGATAAGAAATGGTAAACAAGTGGAGTGTCATAGTGATAAGTGTTTTAGATTGTTTGAATTGGTTTATTAAATCAAGATGTAAGTACAAAGTGAAAATAAATCCAAGGGGTTAGAGGAATGCTTGGAGAAGGAATATAATAATTTTAAGAAAACAAAGAAGGTATGTACAAGGAAAGTGCAAGGAACTAATCACGGGATTCAACCCAATTAGTGTATTGGGAGGGAGCATGAAGATCTATCCAACCAAGGATGCCATCAAGAGGATGAACATAAGTATACTGAACTACATTGTATGAAGAAATGATTTATTGTGATGAAGAAGTGTCAAATATAGAGATGCCTTTGAATAAGAATATGAGCCATGTACTGTAATATAACCCTTTGAATCATTGCTCATGGAAACTTGTATCTATATGTATAGGAGAATATGTATCAACCTGTACTTATACTTATGGTGAAACTCTTTGAATAACCTATCGTGCCTTGAAATAGTTTGCCAATATCTCTGAATAGTTTTTGTGCAATCAAGTTGAATCTTGTGCAGTAGCATGAGATCTCCAGAAAACACATGATATTTGTAATAAGTTATGAAATCCAAAATGATACGATTGAATTCTTCATTAACCTTCCAAAAGAAAAAGTGGGGTAAATATAGATAAAATTATGGCAACATAAGAAATCCTCTAATTTTCTTAATTAAATAATTATAAAAAAGATAATTATCTTATAGACCCTTTATAACTAACTTAAGGAAGCTTAGAATAACATAGAATGGCCATACGACCATGTAGGTAAAACTCAGTGGGAAAAAACATTACACTAACACCCCCTTTTCACGTAGCTTAGATGAGATGAGAATTGGGTCCCGACATTGAAACCCTGATGAGGTACCCAAGTATATAATGATGAACCTCCATAGGAGGAAGGAGGAAGAAGAAGGTGGAGCAACCCTAAACCCAATGAGAGCTTCTAGATGAATAAATTTACTCTCTATACAAGGCTTGGTCAAAATATTTGTAATCTGCTCTGATATTAAACAGTATCAAAGATCAATGACTTTCTCATTGATAATCTCCCTGATGAAATGCATGTGAATCTTAATGTGCTTCGTCCTTTGATGGAGACCCTGACTCCTGCAAATATGGATAGTGTTTTGGTTGTCACATTAGATGATTGTTAGCTTATGAATCTGGGCATCAAACTCAGTGAGAATCCCCTAAATTTAGATTGCTTCAGTGGTGCCATTGACAACCCCTATGTATTTTGCCTCTATGGATGATAAAATAATTACATGTTGCTTCTTGCTTGACCAACTTGTTGGAGCTGAACCAAGTGAAAACTTATAGCCTAAGGTGGACTTTTGAATCTAAATATCTCCAATCCAAATCTAAATTTATGTATCCAATCAAATCAGCCTCTGTTCCTACTCCTTAGTGTATCCCATAGTTGTGTAAACCCTGAATATAGTGAAAAATATGCTTTGTTGCTTTCCAATGTAGCTTGTGTGGCTTCTACATAAACCAGGAGACCAAACCAACTACATAAGATATGTTAGGTCTAGTGTGTGTGAGATAGATAAGACTACCCACGAGTTGTTGATAAGGTGTTGCATTAATGAGTGGTGTAAGACAATCAGCCTCAAGCTTCACACTAGATAAGAATGGATTAGGAGCCAAATTACATCATCCATGTTAAACCTCACAAGCAAATCAAGATAATATTTGGATTGTGATAAAGTTATCATAGAATTTGATTGAATGATTTCAATTTTGAGAAAGTTGTGCATTAATCCCATGTCTGTCATTGAAAATCTATCCAAATATGAAGTTTTCATTGTTGAGATGGATGATCATGAGCTCCTTATAATCACTAACTCATCCACATAGAGAACTAAGATCAACAGAGAATCATCCTGTCGCAAGATGTAGACATTTAGATCTGAGTGGCATCTGGTGAACCTGACTATGAGGAGAAAGGAATCCATCTTGGCATATCATGCTCGAGGGGCCTGTTTGAGTTCGTAGGTAGATTTCCTAAGTCTACAGATCAAGGAGGTATCTTCCACAAAGCATTGTGGTTTCTCCATATATATCTCTTCCTTGAGGTCACCATGTGGAAAAACACTATTTACATCCATTTGGTGAACATCCCACCAATGTATGGCTGCAATGGCTAGAGTGAGTCTAATAGATGTCATCTTGGCTATAGGAGAAAATGTCTCAGTGTAGTCTCATGAAAGGTTTGAGGATCTGAGACAATAGCCAAGTAGGCATGTGATGTCCCCTAAAATTGTGATCGTGTTTACCTTATATCTGATGGATTTTCAACCCATCCTCTAACACTTTAAAGTGTCTATCTAGCCCAAATATGACCAAACTTGTATGAGATTAGAGAATTAAGAGGTGAATCCTTATCATCTATAGTGTCAGTGTGAGATGGAGGAGTATTCTCATCACTGATCTCATCGCTTGAACTTGAAAAAGAAGAAGAGTCATCCTCATCATTAGGAGGATCTTGAGGTGGATCTACATCACTATTAGAAATGGATTAAATGTCTAGTGAGAATTTTGGAGAGTTTGGAGTGTCATGATTGTGTTCATGTGGACCCTCATGAAAATTGACACTCCTTTCAATGAAAAACTCATGAGTTTTAGGATGGAGAAGCCTATATCCCTTAACACCCTCTACATACCCCACAAAGATGCAAGACTGACTCTGAGGGTCCATTGCCTTGCATTTCTTCTTAGGAATAGAGGCCATTGTTGGTGATCCAAACACTCAAAAGTGATCTACTATAGGATTGTGACCATCCCAAGCTTTAAAAGGAGTGGTTCCCTTCAAGGCTTTGTGTGAAACTCAGTTCTGAATGTAGCACACACAGTTGATTACTTCAGCCCAATATGGAGGATCAAGAGACTTTGATTAAAGCAAGTAGTTGGCCATTTCCTTCAAGGTATGATTCTTGCATTCAGACACACCATTTTGCTGAGGACTATATGGAACTGTGTGTTTCATCTAAATCCACAATGATGTGCTAAACTACTCAAACTTATTGTTGACATACTCTCCACCATTGTCAGTCCTTAAGATTTTGATGGAATATTTTGACTGCTTCTCCACAAGTGCCTTGAAGTCCTTAAAGTGATCAAAGACCTCATACTTATTTTTTTTTAAAACACCAAGGTGTACCTTGAAAAGTCATCGATGAATATGAGCATCTATCTTGTCTTATTGAATGAAGGTTTTAGAAATGGATCTGCTAAGTCACTGTGAACTATTATAGCTTCTGTCTGGCTCTCCTTTCTTTGCCCTTATCATATTTATCTTTTGGATGCTTACCAAGAATTCATCCATTGCATAGGCCATCCAATAATTTGACTTTATGCAACCCTTAAACCATGTTTTGATGACTAAGTTGCTCCAGGTAATGGTAGTTTAAATATCCAAATCGATCATGCCATAGTTTGTTCACTCCATCTACATGAGTAAACAGTGAAATTGAGGGCTGATCTGGGGCAAATTATGAGAAGGTATATAGCGTAGACTGATGATAATCCTTCCCATAAGCCACTACAATGTCATTGTGTAGCTCTTTGATGACCACTATATCAGGTGTGAACTCAACTCACTTCCTGCACCTATGTGAGTGATTTGATATACTGACAGAACATTGGTGGATAGTGAAGGAACACACAAATCATCATTAAAGGTCCCATCACTTACTTCTACCAATCCTTTGCCATTAAATTCTGCCAAAGTGTCATCACCCATGAGAATTGAAGGCACAAAACATGGCTTTATTTTTGAAAATAGATCCTCTGGTTAGGCCATGTAATAGGAAGCACCTGAGTCAATAACCCAAGTCAAAGGCTGAGAAGCTGCTACAACCAGTTCCTTGCCCTTGTTTTTACCCTTTGCAAAATATTATGCTGATGTGTTCTGAGATGAAGATTCAAGAACACTGATGTTATTCTTCTCAACCATCTTAGTCAAGGTGTCAATCTTCTTTTTTATGCACTGAGATTCATCATGCCTAAGTTTCTTACAAAATTTGCATTTGAGTTTCTCCTTCTTAGGTTTTCCACTTGAGGAGGACTCATCTGATGATGCCTTAGGCTTGGCATATAATTTTTTATTCTTTTTATGCTCATGATCTATCTTAGATTGTTTTTTCTCCTATTTGCCATTGTTAGAAGGCTTCTTCTTGTCCTGATTGACAATTAAGGCATGTGATTTTAAAGACTTCAGTGCACCCATTTGAACCAAATTATCTTGATCCTAAGTCATATCGACAACAAACTCATCAAACGATGGAATTTTCCAAGTGGATGGCATAAAATGTAGAAATGAAAACTGAATAGTCGTGACCTAGTTTTACAAGCATGGATAAAATCAATCGGTCATCTATTTTCTCAATGTCACATTACTCCAACTATAGTCTCAGTGATTTGAAATTTGTAAAGAAGTCTTGTAGGGTGTAATAGTCACCTAGGCTCAATGTGATGAGTTAATTCTCCAGATCATGACCCCTCATGATGTCTTGCACTCCAAAAAGCTTATATAGGATTATCTAGACTTTGTTCAGAGTTTTTGCAGATTCTACATGAAACAAGAGGTTGGGAGACATTGATAGGCATAGAAACCCATAGGCCTCATCACATCTATTGTACTAATTAACCTTTTTTGCATCTATAGATGGCTTAGTTTCCTCATCCATAGTAATCCAATAGAGTCCTTTACCTCTCAAAGTGAGTTATATTTAGACTTTCATTCTAGATAGTTAAATGATGTGAGTGGTTTGATGTTTAGATATATTAGTATAGATTAGAATGACACAAATTACACAACTGAAATGAAAGTAAAAAACAAAAATCACATAGTACAAGTATCCTCTAAAATATCAAGAATACCCCACTGAAGTTACAATGCACACACACTCAATCTTGGATGTCGAGTATAGCTGAGAATACATCTACGATCAATCAGTGTGAGAAAGTATGAGAGGGACATCGAGCACAATCGATAATGCATCCAAGAGGAAAGGTACAAAGGTTTGAAAAGAGTTTTAAGCCATTACACCATGTGAAAAATGGATGTTACAAAAGTCTAGAAACAATATCACCAATGCATAGAGCTCAAAAAATATGTACTTAAAAAAAAATGGCACCCAAAAAAGAGCTATGGATTGAAAGTTATATGATTTACAAGTTCTTACTCCCACATATACCTGGACCCTTTCCAAAAATAGTATTTTTTTTCTAAAAATCCAAAAAAGGAAACAAATTTACTTTATTTTTTCATTACCTTTCACCTAAAATTTGACACCCTCCTAAACATCACATGGGGTTTCACAACTGGTTTACTTCGAGCTTTTGAAACTATTTTACTTTAGATTGTTAATGCAGTAAGACTACTCCAAAAAATCAAATAGGTCTTGTAGTGTTGATCGAGTTTTATCAACTACTTTACTTCAAGATTTTAATACAGTAAGACTACTCTAAAATCTTGATTTTGTCTAGCCAATGCAAATCAAGTTTTTTCAACTACTTTACTTCACAAGTAAATGAGTAATGAGTAGTCACATTTGGAAATCTTGATTTGGTCTTCCTCAATGCATTTTGGGTTCTTCAACCTGCATGACTTATTACTTATAAATCAAGTAATAAGTAGTCAACCTCCACAAATTCGAATGGGTCTAGCTAGTGTTGATCAGGTTCTTAGAGAATTAAGACTACCTCGAAAGATCAAATTAGTCTACTAGCAAGTTGTCACATCAAAGAAACTTGATTATTTCAAGTAGTCACCCACTAAAAACTTGAAATGGTCTTGGAGCAAGTCGTTGGCCTTTAGAAGTCCAATTTGGTCTTGGAGAACAAATCATTGCTCATCAAAAACTTGATTTGCTCTACGAGCTTAAGTAATTACTCCTTGAGAACTCGATTTGGTCTATGAAGATAAACTAAGGTTTGCAAGGGTGATTTCTTGGTTCGTACGGACATCGTACCAGTTGAAAAAAAATTGATTTATAAAAAAATCTTTGAAGTTTCTCAATAATCTAGAAGTAACTCGTTTTAGATCTTAGAAAATTCACAAAATATATGCTTACAAATTTTTCTTCAAAGGTCTTTTGACAGAGTTTTGAAGTAGATTTGAAAAAACACCTCTAAGGTAAAAAGTGGTGGCCAAGCCAAAATAAAATCCAACAAAGGTGAGTACAGGAGGATCCTACCAAGGAGTTTGATGCATGAGACTGTTAAGATAGCTCTGATACCATGAAAGAGTTTGCCAAGATCTTTAAACAATTTTTTTGCAATCAAGTTGAATCTTGTGCGGTAGCGTGAGATCTCCAAAAAATACATGATATTTGCAATAAGCTATGAAATCCAAAATGATACGATTGAATTCTTCATTAACTTTCTAAAAAGAAAAGTGGGGTACATATAGAGAAAATTAGGGAAACATAAATAATCCTCTAATTTTCCTAATTAAATAATTATAATAAAAGATAATTATCTTATGGACCCTTTATAACTAACCTAAGGAAGCTTAAAATAACATAAAATGACCATACAACCGTGTAGGCAAAATACAGTGGGAAAAAGCACTACACTAACATACCTTAGGAGATGGAGGCATATTTATGTGTCACTTTCTACTTATGAGGATGTACCATGCTTTGTGAAATAAATTGAATATGCTCATGTGTGATTGCATTATGATCATAGGTAGATGCCAAAACTGATTCTATAATATGATCATACTCATTAGAAACTTTAAGATGTGTTAGTAAATGCTTTTGAATAGTTCTGTAAACTATTTCATTACCATATTGCTCAATAACTTTACTAGGTTACTATTATATAGAATAAACAAACATCATTTGTTCCAAAGGATATTCTTATTAGATTCCTTAAATTTTTACCACTTGATTATCATTAATGTATTTGAGACATTTATACACTATATGGGGCACTGATATAATATTTTGTATCCAAGGGAGTCCTAGTAGTATATCAAAGACCCATGTGCCTAGTACAATTATAAATGGAGTAGGCAGTATGAGAAGGTCCAATTGTAAAGGAAGCAATATATTCCGAAGGGCATCTTGTGTGCATCCATGAAATGCTTTGAAAACTCTAGAACTATCTTGTAAGTCTTGTTTTGTATAACCAAGATAATGGAGTGTTATGGTATACACATTTTCATTTGATACATTGTATATCATGACACTATGGATGGATTAATTGTTACCATATGCTCTAATAAAGAGTGCGTGTCTATTTGAATCATCATCAACAACTTCAATATCATCAAATGTGAGCATATGACGTGATGCTTGTTTGCTTATAATTATACCAATAATGCTATTAAGTGGATGTCCTTATGTATAAGGAGGAGATGAACATTGTATGCATAACGAACTTCAAAATTATACTTGTTATTTGTTTTATGATTTAAAAAATGATCCATATACATTTTGAGCTTTGCATTATCATTTATTTATGGCCTATCCTCTTCAATAGGCGTACCAATATCTATGATATTTTCATCAATGATATATTGGATCTTATGCTTAATCTTGAAACATCTTATAGATTAAGGTCTAGACATATCTATCTCCATTGGTGGAGGAAGAGTGATTACATTTCATTTTAAGATATTTTTCAACAAAACATGATGAGGTGATGACAACTTTAAAAATTACCTCCTTAATGGAGCTTGTAATTGAAGCTTTTATGGTGGTTGTGATATAACATTATCTGTAACTTTTGCTTTATTCTTGATTTTAGTTAGTTTGCTTTAAAATTTTACATTTTAAGTATAGAACATTTGAAACATACTTGAGCTTATTCAAAGTAAGTAATTTGAATTCACACTCTTTGAATATATGGCATAGTTCATCAAAGGATTTTAACTTATAAAAAATAATGGAGCCTTGAAGAGGAGAAAACAAGATCTGTGTAAAAATAACTTAAAGTTCATTATCAACCATTTTATTTGTCATTTTGGCAAGTATAATCTTGTACCTTAGCACATATTCATTGATTATTTCATTAGACCCTTGTTTGAGCTTTGCAATTGGAGCACATAATAACTTTTCCTTAATGTTGATAGAAAGTATGTCAAAATTGACTTGCCAAAGGATTGAAAGCCTTTACTGAATGAAGAGGAATATCATAGAACCATATAAGAGCAAATTATTTTAGACTTCTTGGAAAAAACTTTACCAATAATTTATCATTATCTGCATAATCTAGAAAAGTTGCATGGAAGACACATAAATACTATACATGATCACCTTTTCCTTCATAAATATGAAGTTTATGAGCAATAAATCCAAATAATAATGGATAATATGCAATTTCAATTGCTAAAGGGTTATGTAACAAGGAACATGAGTCTGTAGAAGGGCTAGCGTAAGAAATGGATTACTTAATATGAGCCAACTTAGCTTGTATACCCAGGACTCATCATCGTACATTTTTTCAAATCATTCACATTGTCTAGTATGATGTCACTTTAAAATATGTTTTTGTACCTACTATGATGTCATAAATCTAATTTTTTCAACTACCCTTTTATAATTGTCACATATTAAATGTTGTGTGTGAAACAACTATTCTTTCATCCCAAAATATAAATCCACACCTCACTTGAAGACAAGTGTCCTCATTCAGTTGGGGAGAATAAGGAAATTTAGTCATTTATTTTTTTCATATTTACATGTCTTTCAAACACAAAGTTGTAAAAGTGGAGTTGGTACCTCCACATGTATTAAAGCATAAGTAAAAGCCCATCATTTTAGGAATAAATAATTATAAGGACATGTGTCACCAAAACTCAACATATGATAAAGACATAGGAAATGATTACCTTTTCAAACCATTATCTTATTCTTTAGGTTCTGCATTTTTTGAACAAGTATTGTACTCTCAAACCACCATTGGAGAACTAAAATTGTGAAAACTTGAAGTTTTATTTGTTAATCCAAGGAAGGAAGATATAATGGGAGGTGATGTGATCAAAGTGGAGACATATGATCACATGATAATAAAAAATAACCTGCATATAGATGTTATGTTTTAGAATGTAGGTTAGATGACATTAATAGATAATTTTATAGGGTTTGACCTGGAGATTTTTTTGGATTTTTCACAAACTTTAAGAGATGATGTTTCTACAATTAAATGAAAGGATTTAGATTTGTTTTAATAAAATAATTGTTAGAAAAAGTAATAGGGTTGTTAGCCATAGGGTAAAGATGGATATAAATCTCTATTGCAGCAATGAAAAGAGTTAGATTTTGTGTTTCAAAGGCTAGAGCTTGAGTATAATTCTCAAGGGACCAAAATATTATCACTACCCCCACCATGTTCTGAGGTATCCACTTTTATCACAAAATATATCTCATGTGAATGCAAGTAGTATTTAATGTACTCTACACATCTCAATATTATAATTCATCTTAGGCATAATACCTATAGACACATAAAATTAATCATTAAGTGATTAACAATGTTTATTCTTGAAATCCTTACCCTTACTTGGTTTACTCTCTATTTCATTAACTCACAATCTATAAGAGACCCTTCACCATCTTGTAATCACCATAGTTATCATACATATATATTTATTTCAATTGAATTCATCTCTACTCAACCCATAAGATCCTATCAGACCTATCCCGATAATCTATGTTCTTTTGAGACAAGTTAGTACTAGTCAGATAGGGTCACACTAATCTCTTATCCCCTAGTGTGGCCATATCTCCTTCACTTTAATAGTCATTTTTTTAAATTAAGACATTTTATAGTGGCTCTCTCGTGTGTTTGGTAAAGTTGGTTAACATAATTATTCCAAATATTCTCTTATAAAATCACATCAAGACCACTCATTACACCCCCACTAGATCTATCTAGCAATTTCACTGCACACTGAGGAAAATAACACTACTTGTTCATATTTCAACTCTACAGTATTCTAATAGTATTAAGCCAAGTCTAAGTATTTTTTATTGTAGGTCAAGGGCATCCTTGTAAAGTATTTCAATCAATATTTTAGCTATAGTCATTCTAGTTACATAATCATAGATCACACAATCACTCTAAGAAGGAGAAGTACATCAGCTTAAGGCCTATTTGGTCTATGTAGGCAGCGCTCAGTTACAAAGGTGTTTTTGAGGCCATCTCAACCATCCTTACTAACCTATTTTTATTCTTCCTTTTTGTTATCTAATTGTTATCTCATGCATGTGTAGGATCTAGGGTTTTCTATTGTTTTGAGAGACAACACAAAACATATAATTCAATAGCTAACCTTTCCAGGTGATTGCACATACCTAAATTTGAAAATTAAGAATATAGACAACCAAGACATGGCCACAATATCTAGATAAGGCCGTAATGCACCCTTATTCACCTCCCATAGACTTGTCCCAACAAATTATAAATAATTATTTTTAATATGACTTTATTTGCATGTCAATTTCACATAATTTTCAGTTATAATGAGTTTACATGGTAGGAATTAAATCTGTTTTAAGGAGGTTTGAACATCTTTAGGTCTTTTCACTATTTTTAAAAAGTTTTCATTTTTTGTAAATTTTATATCATACTATATTTGATTTTATTTCATTATAGGATCAATACATATTACCATTTCTATTTCAATAGTTAAATACCATTAGTTTAAGTCATCTTAAATTAAAAAGGGTTATACATTCTAGTGAACCCATTATTTTAAAACAATGCTTGTTATTTGTTCTCACTTTTTAGGATAATATTTATTTCAAATTTATATAAATTCTTGACACTGAAAGAAAATAGCCTTCGATCTTAGATCATATCTGACACAAAATGATTTAATTTCTTTGGCCTTGGATTAAATCAAACACTAAATAAATTATCTTGTCACCTTGGATCATTTCGACACAGAAGCTCTTTTTTCAATGTCAGGTTGAAGATTTATTGATTTTTAAAAATGAAAATCTTTCATTTTTTCTCTATTTATTTTTAATTTATTTTTGCTTATTTTATAAACTATGTTTTGAAATTTTTCAAACTACTTAATGACTATCATGAAAGACTACACAATGTTTTATTTACAAACACTGGGGCATGATGATTTTACCTAAATGATCATAGCCCTGATACAACATTAAACATAGAGTTTAGTTTTCGTGTGTCTCAGTATATATTAGAAATGTCTAGGATCCCTTATTTATACCATAGGAATTCTATTTTATCCATTTTATTTGTGGTGCCTTTGAGATGATTGTAAAAACCAGGAAAGTTACTCACACTATACCCTCAAAACTAGGGTTAGTGGGATATAGACATGGTTTTACCTCTATAATTAATTCTCTAAAAATTTGTGCTAATAATAATCAACAAATGAGTAAATATATTTGAGAGCCTACACATCATTCAAACCTTTGCCTAGATCACCCTCATACCTTAATTTTTTCTTGTATTGTATTCATAGTTCTTAGCATTGCTTAATTCATAAGACATAATTTCTATGATGGGTTCAATGAATGAAAGTCTCTCTCAGATGCTACATATGATTATGATTTTTCTTGTAAAATATTCTCTTACTTTCCAAGATGCTATTCATTTCATTTGTACATGTTTAAAATTCTATAATGTTCCAAAACTTACTTTAAAGTAATCTGCATTACATTATACTTCATGTTGTTATAACATTGAAAAAAAATTTATGCAATCTTTTAAAAGGATTCCAAATGTTCATTAAATATCTACAAGAATAA
The DNA here is from genome assembly GCA_037957365.1 of Torreya grandis. Classification (NCBI taxonomy): domain Eukaryota; kingdom Viridiplantae; phylum Streptophyta; class Pinopsida; order Cupressales; family Taxaceae; genus Torreya; species Torreya grandis. The sequence goes on from JARHVA010000006.1 coordinate 5,892,351, forward strand.
AATGCATTACTGTCCAACTCATAATATTTCTCTTTCAAATAATTATCATATTATATCTTAGGGTATACTATATTAAATTGACTTAATCCATATGGTTTCAGATTTACATATTTACAAAAGGATAAGTATACCATTGGACAAGGGTTGGGTAAGTATGCTCAAGGAATTACCCATTCTATCGCTCCTTATGTTAACAATGGGCAGATAGGTCTTAGGTATAATGTTATGTCCACCCTTATGGATCCACTAAGTTAAATCAAGCCATCTTCCAAGATCATTTTTAATACTACTCATTATCACACTAACCAATATGAGAGGACTTAGAAACAAAAGAAAACATATATTTCCAATTCCATCACATAGGAAACTTCAAAGGATTTCCCCTTACTTTGCACCATACTGAGGGGCACATCATGGCTATTATTCATAATCCAACACTCAAGAAGAGTTTGATGATCCAAATGATGATGAAAAATTCCTATAATATCTTTGTGAGCACCTTGAAAAGGTTGATTTATTATTATATGTGGCTAGAGATGAACACAAGAAGGGCACCCAAGATAAAACTTCCAATGTTACTACTTATATTATTTCAATATTCAAATTACTAATTATATGGCACCATCTCTTGGTTTGGAAACATCACTTAATCTCCTAAATATATACATGCCTATGCCTACTTATGCTACTTACACTCATCCTATTACCTCTTCAAATACTACTTTAGATGTGGAGTCCAAGTGGGGTTAGGTAATGGCCATAGTGAAATGACTTAATACTTTATGGAATACAATAGGTATAACACATAAAACATAAATTTTATACATAGCTTATTCTAATGGAAGAAGCATAACTAATCCAAACTACTAATAAAATTAATTTGATTTTAAACTCATTAGTTTTACCAATATTTGTTGATGCTGAAGGCATGTGGAAGGAATGGCACCATGGAATCACTAAGGTATTGATGATGGAAATAAAATTATGCAATTAGAGAGTAATGTTTTAGGATAGTTGAGAGTCAAATAAGTTATTATGATGAAATCATCTTCTATAAGATCAATAACTTCTTCAATTTTAATTATAAAATTGTGAGAGAATTTTTATGGGAATGTTTAACTGAGTGTGATGAAGTGAACATCCCAACTATTGGGAAACTAGTTATTGATGAACTTGACCACCAAAGGGATTGCTAGATTTACATATAGGTGAATGAAAGAAAATAATATTTTCAAGTGATAATAAATTAAAAATTGGAAGCAAATTGGTGGTAGTGGTTGAAAGCCCTAGACTAAAGGTTATGGATACAAAATTAATATAGAAAATAGTGGCTGCGGGTCTATATTTAGGACCCATATTTATATGTCAAAAGAGTGAATAACCAAAAAATAGAGTGAAAACATGGATCTAAAACCAAATAATGGATGTAGGAAATATGTAGCAAGGTAGCTTGGACTCTAAATCATAAACAATAAAGAACATGAAGGAAAACTTACCAAGAATACACTTGTAGTGATGATCATGTTGCTACATGTTAGAACCTGTAATAGTGTAAGGTTACTTGTAGTAGTGGTAGGCAAACCTATCTCTTGTTACCTAAAAAGGTAGGAATAACCCGTAGCTTCAGGGCAATATGCAACAACATAAAACCATATACTAGTGAAAAAACAAATTATTTTATTGCTTATAGATATATGTTTTTGGAATATTAAGTAGTTATAAAGTTATTTTTAAACATATAATCATATTTATTCAATATTTAGTCAACCAACATGTTGATTTTATGACCAAGACTACCAACAATGTTTGAGGGTTTTCATTATTTGTTTTTTTACCATTTTTAGATTATGACATCATGAAAATTATAGCAGAGGTTATATCATAGCCTCACTAACCTCAATATCATCCCTTTATTGAAGGGTACAAATAAATTCTTCCTTTATCTAATATTTATTATATAACTTGAGGTGGTGACCACTGGTCATCAAGGAGAACCTTACTGGGTTAAAAGTGCACAACTTTACTACTCCATTATTAAATACTCACTTGATGTCATATAAAAGGGGCCATCTTGTTTTTAACTTGCCCTTATGATCTTTTTACTTTGAGTCAAAAAGTAGGGCCAAATCTCCAGGCTGAAATTTCATGTCTTGATGAATTTTTCATGTCACATGACTCTTTGCTATTGGAAAACTGTAGTGTGATGAAAATATTCTTGATGAAGGTCATCTAATGCATTGAGGGCATTGATTTTGAGCTTTAGATAGATTTAATCTACTTTCTAATGCAATCCTTCAAGTTTTGATTTTGAACTCTATAAGGAGGACAACTTTCTTACCATAAATCAATTCATAGGATGTGAACCCTATGGTGGTTTTTCATGTAATTATATTGGTCAAAATAGCTTTTGGAAGGTGATTTGACCAATCCATTTTGGTCAAATTGTTCTCCAATTCATTGTTATTGACTTCTACTTGGTCATTGGACTATGGATAATATGGAATTGAATTCTAATGGTGTCGTTCATACTCACGAACAAGGGCTACAATCAAATATGAAGTAAATTGTGGACCTTGATCTCTAACAATATCTCTTAGAACTCCATACCATGTACAAATTTATTCACACATAAGTTCAAACACCTTCTCATCCCATGCATTATGAGTGCCTTTTGGCTCCACCCATTTGGTGAGATGTTATATGCAAAATAAAATTAATTCCCTCTCATTAGAATGAGGATATATAGGACCAATAAAATATATCCATCGCTTATCAAAAGGTTCTAATAAATATAGGGGTAAAGAGGCATTTCATCTGAGTGTGTGGGTTTTCTCATACGTTGATATCTATCATGATGTCTAGTATATTCCTTTGTATCCTTGTGTAGTGTGGACTAATAGTATCTTGTTATGAGAATATTGGTGATAATCCTCTTTGTAGAAATATTCCCCACACATGATTCATCATGACATGATCATAGGATGTCAAAGACCTCATATTATATTACACACCAATGCATTATCGAGTTAGGTCTAGTGTAGAAGAGATAACTTAAAATTCAAGAAAAAAGACCACTACGAGTGATCAAATCATGTTTCTCCCTTGATGTTAAATATTTTAAGAACTTACCTACAACCAAATAGTGAAAAATATATGTAAACAAAAGTGTTTTTATTAAAAAATTAAATAAATGTTCATATGTAAATGAATCAACCTATGGAGTTTGTGTTAAGATGTTACCTGAGAGAGGAAATATGCAACTGCATTATCCTTTCCAAGTTTATCTAAAATAGTAATATTAAATTATCATATTAATAATAACCATCTAATGATATATGCATTTATTATTGGTTTGTTTATTAGATACTTGATTGCAGAGTGATTAATGTGAATGAAGACATGCTAACCAATGATGTAATGATGAAATTTATTAACATGATACACTAAAACAAGAAATTATTTTTATATTACTTTGTAGTTAAGCTCTTCTCTTTAAATATTTTTACTAATAAAATAAATAACATAGTTAAATTGGTCATCCTTCTAACAGATTCCAATTCCAAGTATTGTGTTAAATGCATTGGTGTAAATATGGACAGTCAATTTACAATGTGGTCATCTTAGCACATGTTTTGATACTAAGGTGTCTTCCACATCCTAAAAATATTCTTGGAAAACATTATTCTAGTTAAATTCAACATCTTTAGTTAAAAAAATAAACAAATGAGTTGCAATATTATTAAAATCTTTAATAAATTATTTTTAATAGGAAGCATGTCCAAGAAAAGTTATGACATCCTTTTGTTTTTGTGGTGTAGGAAAGCTTTTAATATCTTATATTTTTATTGAGTCCATTTCTATCCCTATGTGTTAGATGTGATGTACTAATGCAATACCTTTTGTCATGAGCATATAACATTTCTTGTGGCTTAACGAGAGGTTGTGATCTTGGAAATGCTATAGGACTTGCTCTAAGTTCTTTATTGTTTCCTTATTGGAGTCCCCATAGATAGTAAAAATTTACATGAATACCTTTACATAATCATGGGAGAGATGAAAAATATGCTGAAAATAACATTTTGAAAGGTGGTTGAAGCGTTACATAGGCCAAAATGAAGTATAATATGCATATGTTCCCCAATGGTCATGTAAAAGTGGTCTTATCTTGATCCTCATGTAGAATTCTAATATGATTGTATCCACTAAATCCATCAATAAAGTAAAATTACTTTGTTATATAAAGAGTGTCAATGAATGGTATAGGGAAGTGATCTTTCCATGTAACGGTGTTAATTTCCATATAATCCACATAAATACACCATTTACCACCATTTTTAGGCATAATGACTAGTGAAAATATTTATTGGTTGTTATGAATTAGGTAGATGAATCCTTCATAGAGGAGATTTTGTAGCTTAATTTTAACAATTTATTTGACAATAAGATTCATCTGCCTTTGACACTAGATAATGGGTTTGCACTCATATTTGATATAAATTTGGTGGGTGCACAAGTCTAGGTGTATACATACCATAACATGATAGTCCCATGTGAAGGCATTTATATACCTTTGGAACATGGATACTAATTCAATTTATTACTGAGGTTCTAAGTGATTGCTTATGTCAAGTGGGTTGCCATATAAGTTTTTGTCTACCTTGAAAAGTGAGGCCATAAACTCAATACTACCCCGAATATCACCTAGGCTAAATTAATGTGCTAATAATTGGTGAATTGTAGTTATATTTCCATTGGGATCCTTATATTTAGTTGGAAAGATATGTGTCAATAGACAATTATCTATAGGTTGATATAAAATATATAAATTTAAAAAAAAATTGAAATAAGTGTGTCCTCATATGATAGTTGTAATGACAAACTTTGGTTAATTATAAAGAGAAGTTGAATGAGTACCTAATCATTTTCTTCCATATCCACCCAAAGGGGTTGTTTTATTTCTAGTGAAGGTTGGTATGGAGGGTATAATGCTAGTTTATTAGTATTACTCCCAATAATGATGACCATGTTTCCCAACTGATAGCTAATATATGCATCTATTGTTGGCAACCAAGGCCTTCCTAGGATGAGAGGATATCCCTAAATCTAGCCTTTGGTTTCAGGACCATAAAATCAACAAAGTATTACAATGAGTCTATATAAATAACAAAGTCTTTGAATACCCCTTCAAGACACACAATGAATCTATCTACCATTTTAAAGATAGTTTGGGTTTGGTGAAGCCCCTATAGCTTAAGTTGTTTCATGGCCTCCTTAGTCATTGTAGAGTAAAAAATACTCTACGTTTCATTCTGATTTTTAGTTACGCGCTGCAAAATTTTGTTCCCACATACTTTGGTTCGAGATGACAGAGTTTTGAAACAGAGCGTAGGCGCTAATTTTCTTTTGATTCATTTTTGTCTAAGTGTCAAAATTATGCAGAAGCTGCTAAGTGTCATCAGCCGAGGCACCTTTCATAATTTTATAAGTTGTTTGAGATGTGCCACATATCTCATAGCAACTCAACAGAATGCGATAAGTGTCAGCATCCGCATTTCCTATCGGCATCCATATTTCAAATCTCTTTTCAGTGAAAGGTTTCAATAAGCTAAGTATCAGGATCATGTAGAAAGTGCCAAGTGACAATCGCATAAGGTTTCAAATTGCTTTTTAAAAGTGATGGAAGATGCCACGTATCCCAGTTGGAGAGAGTGGAAGCCACCACATGTCGAGATTTTAATTATCTTCATTTTGTTTCATCGATATAATAAAGACTGTGGGGGGTCTCATGTTTTGTTTCTGAAGCAAGCAGAAGCTACCAAGTGTCATTGTCCGTGTAAATATGAAATGAGGCCCGATTGTTTCTATAATATAAATAGAGCAATGTGGAGACCAACACGTGTCACCTTTCATAGGTTTTTCAAAAGGTGGCTAAAAGCAGTGGAGATCGCCACATATCTCTAGTTAAGTAAAGCAAAGATTACCATGTATCCTTTGTTGAGGCAAGCGAAAATCACCACTTGTCCTTATACCTTTTTTTAAGTTGCTCGGGTGAGAAATGTTGTGGGTCTTATTTTTTGTTAAGTTGTTAAAAGTTTCAAAGAAGCGGATTGCGATAGGTGTCAAAGGCGGAACACTCCTAAGCAAAGACGCAAAATAAGTATAAGTTACGCGAAAAGTGCCGTGTGTCTTCGATAAGTACTATGGAACATGCCAAGTGTCATTTTCTAGTGCATCCTAAATAAAGAGAAGGTTTTCAAGAGGAAAAGGGTAATCAGCTAAGTGTCCTCTTTCGTTTAATAAAAGGGAGTGTCCTACGATCTATTTCAGCCAATGAATTGTCGAAAGATAGAGCGTTTTAGAATCTAAGAAATATCTTTTGTTAGACACTTCCAGTTCAGTTAGATTTCAGTTGGGCCATTATATTGGGAACACACACACAATCTGGAGTGAATCCAAGGCTATAAATAGGGGTGTAGAGATCACCAAAGGAGAATCCAGAGAGAATTTTTCGAGAGAATTATTGTCAAGAGTTTAGACTTTCTAGCGCTGTGATTAGTAATATCATTTGCCTTTGTTCTATTTTCTTAAGTTGGAAAGTTTATGTAATTGTGCATGTTTCTATGCCTCTTATGTGACTGGAGAATTAATGAGAATATTGAATCTTGTGCCTTTGTTGATATTTTCTGTGTCATTGCAAAAGTAGTCTAAGCTGTGTTGTCAAGAGTTTTAGACTTTCTAGAGCTGTGATTAGGAATATCATTTGCCTTTGTTCTATTTTCTTGAGTTGGAAAGTTTATGTAATTGTGCATGTTTCTGTGCCTCTTATGTGACTAGAGAATTAATAAGAAGATTGAATCATGTGCCTTTGTTGATATTTTCTGTGTCATTGCAAAAACAGTTTAAGTTGTGAGCCTCTGTTTCTATTGTTTTCATCTTTTACATTGATCATGCCTTGTTTGCTCTTAAATGTAATTGAATGTTACATATAGTTTCACTGTGCTCAGATTAAGGGTTAGATTACATTCAGGTGCATCGCCATAGTTAGATTTTCTTTCTTTGCATTTGTGTTTCTGTTAAAATTCCTATCCCTTTTCCCAGTATACGCTTGATATAAAGAAGAGACCAACTTCTTAAAAATATGGAGGTTGTTTCAAGTCGCAAGTCCCACATCTTAAAACTTCCCATTGTTGGTGTTAGAAGCAAACACAATTTTAACCATCAACAATTTTTGGCATGCCCAGTGGGACAAATCTTGAAGTTTCTTTCAAGATCGTATGAACTAGAGAGCTACGAGGAGTCAGAACTGTGGACCAGTAACCAGTCACAATTTGCTATAAATCTAGGTATTCTTTTGCCACCTTTGGTAACTAGTCCTAGAAGAAGAGTCAACCAATTTATACCAATACCAAGAGTAAATATGGGAGCCCCTATAGCCCCAATAAATTATGCAAGTTGGAACACTGGTAGTCCTTTCATTCTCCCAATACCACTACCCACTTGGGACCCTATCCCAGTGAATGCCCTGAAAGCTTTGCCCAAATTCAATGGGCAAGACTTCAAAACACCTGAAGAACATCTGCAGGATGTATCAGATGTCTGTGCTATACATGTTGTCACATAGTAAAATGTGGCCATAAGATTATTAGCAGCTTATTTTAAAGAGAAAGCTCTAGAATGGTACCGGTCCTTGACCCCAAATACCATATCTACATGGGATCAACTCAGAGATCTTTTCTTTAAAAGATTTGAAGAGAAGGGTGATAAGTCTTCTTTATTACAACAATTGATTACCATCCAAAGGGCACCACAAGAAGCAATGACTGACTTCAATTCTAGATTTCAAAAGACTTGGGAAATAATCCCTGCTACGGCTAGACCATTACTAGGTATGGCCATAGTGTTTTATCTTAAGGCTTTGAATTCAGATATATCTTTTATGATTCAGTCACTTGGAGGTCACACTTTGCCAGAGGCTTATGAATATGCGGTCAGAGCTGAGAATAATTTAATAAATGCTGGAAAGTTGCCTCCAAAGCCTCCCATGCTCATGTTTTTAGAGATTTCCTTGCCATTACCTTAAGAAGCCACTAAATCCATGGGTCCACCTGTGTTTATGTACACATATCCTCAACCACCTGCTAAAGAAATTGTCCCTGCCCAGTCATTTGAGCTGGATGATATCAAAAATATCTTAAGGACATTTTCCAATGAGCTGATTAATATAAAGAGACAACAGAATCCTTTCCCTAGGCCTCCATATCAAGGCTATCAAGGAAATAGATTCTCATCACAGCCAAACCAATACCAGGGTCCTCAAAGGCAAAATAACCCTCAGCTAGAAAATCAATTAGTTGTAGTCCCTACACCCTCATAGACTATTCCTCCCAATTCAAATAGGGAGATTGTTCTAGGGCAAAATAATTATGTGGATAATAATAATGCTTGGTGTTTCCCTTGCAATAATGCTCATACACCTAGAGATTGTCCCATGGGTAATCTACAACAAAAGATAACAGAGCAAAGAAGAATGGAGGGACAATTTGCAAGTACTAGTGACAATCAAGCCTACCAATCTCCTGGTATGCAAAATTCAGTCCTAATGGCTTAGATGCAAGGGATGTATTTGCAACAAGAGGAAAAAATAGCCCCAGAACATGCTTTGTTCTCATGGGTTGAAGATGAAGAATCAATTTTCTTGAATGAAGCTTCCACTTCTAAGAAACCAATAGTGCAATCAGAGTATTATACTAGATCAAAGAGAAGAATGCTGGAACAGCCTGAAGTTGTAAATAATCAAGTCATGGAGAATCCTCTATTTCAAGGTCAGATAAACATAGCTATCAGACAAGAAGTGCCTCAGCTGGTGCTGAATCAAGTGATTCCTACACAAATTCAAGAAAAAACAAGATATCCTTATTTTCAAAGAACTCAAACCCTGGGACAAATAAATGTGGTAGATTAATTGAAGAAGACTCCATCACAAGTATCAATATGGGATATGTTGGCTATTCCTAAATAGAAGACACTACTACAAGAAGATCTACAAGGCCAAGCAGTGCCCAAATGTACTATTATCAAAGAAGGACATGCTGAAAAAGAAAAGCTCAAAGACACAATTCATCTATAGACAACAACCCTAGTGAACAATGCACCAGAGGTAAGCAAATCCAAATCGGACCCCTTCTATTTAACTTTGATAGTTGGCAAGAAACTGCTGCATAATGCAATGATTGATTCAGGGGCTAGTACTACAATAATGCCTAAGCAAATAGCTGATGCTTTAGAAATAAAGTATGAACCACTCACTAAAAGAGTCATGTAGCTAGATGGAAAAGTAGTACAAACAATAGGGAGAATTAAACAACTCCCATTACAATTATATACTTGTCCCAATATAATTGTAAATCGAGATGTAGTAGTCATAGATATACCTCCTATTTTTGGCTTATGTTTATCAAAAGACTTTACAGCCAAGATAGGAGGATATATGTCCCTTGATTGGTCTCACCTCATCCTAAGAACCAAATATGGTTCAAAGATGAAGATATTATCTGAGCCATTATATAAAGATAACATCACCAATGAACCAATTGCAAAGTTAGATTCAACTCATGCTATGATGAATAAAGAAGAAAGGGTTTTTGTTGAGGAGTTAGCTGAATGGACTGAACATGATCAAGAAGAGGAAAATGATCATTTATTAGCTATAATGCAAAGTGACCCATATAGAAATTATGACTCCATGGGTCTGGGTACTTACGTCATATTTGAGGAAGATCATAAAATCCAAAATGTTTTAAGGGAAGAAAGGTCAAAAGATACCTCTTCTATCAATCCTCGGGTCTCTCAACATGAATTTAATATTTTGAGTGAGAAGTCACAAGCGTATGCCTTAATCTATGATGAAGAAGAGATAATTTCTGACTTTCTTCTTACTTTGCAAGATGATGTGGAGGAGCATGAACATTTCCTTGATCATGATTTGAATGATTTGTTTGAAATCATTGGGTCAGGTTATACTATTTTTCAAGGAGGCTATGAACTGTTGTAGATGAACAAGACAACATTGAGACTCAATTTCATATGAAAAATTACTGCAAACCTTTAGAATTATCCTCTCAAGAGGTTGGTAATTTTGAATTCATTAAAGAGGATGATCATGCAATAGAACCTAAGTTTGAGGCAGAAGGAGATGAGCTAATAAATGATATATATCAAAGGGCTTCTGTTGATGAGCAAATAGTCATTAATTTCTTGATAAGACATACCAGTATCAAGAATCGGCATTCGGCAAGCTTCCAAGAATAAGAAGAATTCATATATGTTGGAAGCATGTTTGACTCAGACTCACTCGAATGTAGGCCAAAAAATGTGGCATACAAAGAAAGCAAGTCACCGGAGCTATATCCAATTCAACTACTTGTCTGGCAATATAAGTCATCTTGTCATGAAGGAGACTTTAGAAATTCTTCTTTTGATCTAGGAGGGAGATAAAGATATTTGGTTAATATAGTTAGATAGTTTCCCCTTTTTGTATTGCTTTGTTTTCCCACTTTTCTTTTAAATAAGTGTTCTTTGAACATGTAGTCGGTAGCTCAGAGTTTTTCAAAAATTTTAAAATTCCTCAATACATTGAATGTCTCCCAAATCTTTAGAAATCCCCAAGGTACCTTGCGCTGCCACTTGCATAACGTGTCTATCTCAATTTCCCATGAAGATTGAGTAGGATTTGCTGATGGTTATTTGAGTTTAATTCCATTTTGAGACTTGATGGGTCAATAAATACCTCCTAGCAAGAGTTACGACTTACAAGTTTCTCAAACATTCCTGCATCTGCGATAAAGTATCCTGCTACTTGCATTTTTGGTTCCTAGTAAACTTGCTTCAGTGAAAGTGTTTTTATTTTGCAAAAGTTCATACCAAGTATCACATAATAGATATAGGGATGGAGGGAGCACAGTCTTCACAACAAGGAGCTGGGATGTATGAATCCATTGATAAGTTTCTTGTGAGTAAGTCATATGCTTCAGCTCCCTCACAACCATTGAAGACCTATCCACAGACTAGAATCCCTGAAGTTGGTCAAGCAAGTGACCCAGTGAAGATAAAAGATTATGCAGATGGAGTCATGGACCCAATCCTTCAAATAGCTGTAGCAAAACTCTTAGAGAAGGGGCACATCAAAGGTGTCTTCAGAGGGCAAGAGTGGAGCAATATGAGACATTTTCCATGAGGATATGGACTTCAAAACTAGCACAATTCCTTGTCCCAATTATACATCCATGCCCTAATTTGGTCGAACTATGCGCAGACTTGTTTCATGCACCCTCAAGCACCATTCAACAGGGTCCATTCACGGTACAAATCACACTGCAAGCTATCAGAGACATATTAGCCCTGTATCATGATAAGAAATCTACATTTCCCATTGTTGCTAAAAAGTAAAGAACATGGGCAAACATCAATACTCAATTGAGGTTCTTAAGATCCGAATTACAAATGGGCGATGATGACACTATCGTGCCTACACTCCCTGCAGCAAGAGCCTAGTTCGCACAAGCTAGCCAAGACACTATCTATGATGGCTTTCATCTTCGGCATGAAAGATGATATGACAGTTTATGGAGAACAAATGGCTATCCTCTTTAGGCTAAAGACCATCGACAAAACTCAGGAGTATAGGCTTGACTTTTTTGAACAAATTGCATACTCAATGGTGGAACAACTGGCCCATTTAAAATCAAAAGGAGTTTTTAGGTACTCTTCTTATTTGTTTCACCTCATGCTGTATCAGAACTCTGACATCTTTACCCAACATATGTATCTTGATATGTATGACCCAAGTTTTGATCTCCAAAGGACCACTCCTGTGTCTGCATGGACACATATTTTCTCAAAAACTAGTGATCCATATGAATTTTGGAAATTATTTGTTACCCCTGCTTTTTGTCACCTTAGCCCTGAACCAATTATGAATAGACTATTTCTAAGTGTTTCAAACCTTCTAGCCAGTTGACCAATTTCGTGTGACTTCTATTTTGGATCCCACCATACAATTATAAGAGTCCATGGTTTTTGTGGGGAACCAATGTTGCTACCTAAGATTTTGACTCTTAGGTTAGCATTCTTAGAGGTCACCAGGCAAGTATCTACAATAGATAATGAATATGGCTTTGGGAAGAGAAAGAGAAAAATGTATGACCTCCCATGGATGACAACCAACATGGTATTGGAAGCCAGAGACGTTGAGATTGTGCTGCTTAGAAAGCTGGCCTTCCTGGGTTTCCTGCTAGTTGAAGACAAATGGGTATATGACCCAAATGGTTTCATAGCTTCCTAGATAAGGACTAATAGGGTTTCAACCAGAATTGCACATGAAGGCCACCCCTTTTGGGAGAACAAAAAAAATCCTAGGGAAGATACTCCTAGATTTTATGTTAAATTAACAGATTTGCCCCTTCCACAAAACAGGCCATAGGAAACTTTCTATGTTAAGTAGAGGGATTTTGATCCTAAAGTCAGAATGACTTCTGGCTTAAGAATATCACTAAATAATAAAGATTGGGAATGCTGAGAAAATAGAAGCCTATTGGAAATATAGACAAAAAATTTGTCAGACAACTCATTCTTTTGGGAGCGGCGACTCAGATGAGAGATGGAAAGAACTATGGGATGAGTGCCATCTATCCCCTGTATCTAGCCCTGACACAAGTAATTTTCCATCACAAGGTGTAGAGATGGAAGCCAGAGTAGGATCAAGCCAAGAGTCACAAGCCTTAGGGCAAACTGCAGCTACAATAACTGTATCAGTTTGGCCCTAATCTCTTAGCGTCATGGAAAAGAAAAAGAGTGTGGTGCATTCACCACCAAAAGCTTCCCCATAAACATTGGTTATTGTTATTTCCAATTCCCCATAACCATCACTGATGACAGTGGTAGATGTGGAAGGAAAAAAGATGCAGCCAGAAGAAGAGACACCCAAGAAGTGAAAGAGGGTGCAGTTTCAGTTTGATTCAAAAGAGGAGGCAGACCCCTCACAATGCCAATTATAGAGTACTATAATTTCCCCTCAAGTAAGTATTATTCCTCCTTCTCCTCAATATCTTTCTTCTCCTATTGGCATGATGATTCCATCTAGCCAGATGACATCCCCTGCCACTTCTTTCGTTCCCATTTCTCACTTCGCCCCATCTATCCCTACTCAATCTTTAACGTTACCTCACTTTTCCCCTTTTGTTCCCAAAAAACTTCCCCCTTAGATTGCCCATAGCCAATGATTTGATATTCAATATGGTTTGCCATAAGGACATCCTTTTGCAGGTGGGCACATTGCCTCTCCTTCTACCTTTCAAACCCAAGCAGACATTGTTAGGAAGGCGAGGGAAGCCCGAAGAGAGAAAAAGAGGATTAAAAAAAATAAGGCCTTGGCTACACCACATCTACAGTCACAATTTGACCCAATTCAGTAACAACTGATGGTGACTGATTTGTCACCAAATGTAATCAAACCAAGTGAGTAGATGTAGCCGGAAGACTACACAATGAATGCAGTGGCCATAGACATGTCCCTGTTCAGGCCACAAGACAAAATTGAACTGCTAACCGAATCTACTTCTATAGTTGTTGAAGACTACTTGAAGACATCAAGGAGGTTACAAGAGATGGAGGTTGATTTAGCTAAGGAAAAGGCAAACTGTAACAATTTGACCATAGAAATCAATAGAAAAGACAATGAAATAGAGAATTTGAATAAACAGTTGCAAGATATTGTTTCTCTTCAGACTCATCAGGCAGTCCAAGCCCAAAATGATTCCTTAAAAGTAGGGCTAACATAGGTAAAGGATGCAATAATGACCCTAAGGTGCAAAAAGGTAGCATTATAAAAAAAAGCAAGGAACACCTATTGCAGGTTACTCAATTACAACATAAGCTGCTGGCTGAATAAAATAATACCATGGCTATACAAGCCCAATTTAAAGCTGAGTAACAAAGAACAACACAATTGACACTGGAGCTGGCCAATAAGCCAAAGAATCTAGGAGTGTTAACTCTGGTGAAGGAGCTCTATGCATCAATATGGAAAAGAATCTCTTTAGAGATTATTCAGCTCAAGCCTTCTCTCACCGTCCTGCTAAATGCACAAAAAATGTGCGAAAAGGTGGAGAAATTCGTTGAAGACACTCTGGCTACAGTTTCAAGGAGAGTATTAAACTCTAAAATGCTGTTGTAAAAACTTTATGATGCAACAGATGGAATGTTATCAGCAACAAGAATCAATGACAGAATGGTCACTGCTAAGCAAGTAAATGAGGTTCTCAGTTGTAACTCCGCGGCCATCAATTATAGAGAGCTTCTTGATGTAATGAAAGAGGGAATCAGTGAAATGAAACAACACATTGAAGACCTAGTACAATTAGGTCTTCCTTCTCCATTTCCTGATGACAACACCATGCTAATGCTAGATGAAATTAAACCTTTGCTATTAGTCAAGCAGAATGATCAAACAGTGTTTCAGGATTTAAGGGATGACTCATTCGTACCCGAAGTAGAAGCAATTTTGATTCCTACTTCTATGCTTGAATTCAAATTGAAGGCTACAGTTCAAATTTTGAAAAAAAATTCACACAAGGATATTATTAACCTTGATTTAGCCTTCAATGAATTGCAGAATAAATAGGGGTTATCTGACGATGAGTGGTCTGCCTACCAAACAATATTGTTGAAGCTGTAATTTTGAAATTTTGATCTAGCGGGAGTTGTAGTTTCTTTTTGAGCAGGCTCAAAAGTCCTTGGGGTCACCAATAACTATAGAGTAAAAAATACTCTACGTTTCATTTTAATTTTTAGTTGCATGCTACAAAATTTTGTTCCCGCATACTTTGGTTCGAGACGACGGAGTTTTAAAACAGAGCGCAGGCACTAATTTCCTTTTGATTCATTTTTGTCTAAGTGTCAAAATCATGTGAAAGCTACCAAGTGTCATCAGCTGAGGCACCTTTCATAATTTTATATGTTGTTCAAGATGTGCCACATATCTCATAGCAACTCTGTGGAATGTGACAAGTGTCGGCATCCACATTTCAAATCTATTTTCAGCAGAAGGTTTCAACAAGCTAAGTATTAGGATTAGGTAGAAAGTGCCAAGTGGCAATCGTGAAAGGTTTCAAATTACTTTTCTAAAAGTGACAGAAGATGCCATGTATCCCAACTGGAGAGAGCAGAAGCCACCACGTGTCGAGATCTGAATTATCTTCATTTTGTTTCACTGATATAACAAAGATTATGGGGGGCTCAGGTTTTGTTTTTGAAGCAAGCGAAAGCTGCCAAGTGTCGTTGTCTATGTAAATATGAAATGAGGCCCGATTGTTTCTATAATATGAATAGAGAGATGCATAGACCAACACATGTCACCTTTTACAGGTTTTTCAAAAGGTGGCTAAAAGCAGCGGAAATCACCACATATCTCTAGTTAAGTAAAGTGACGATTGCCACGTATCCTTTGTTGAGGCAAGCAAAAATTGCCACCTGTCCCTATACCTTTTTTTTAAGTTGCTCAGGTGAGAAATGTTGTGGGTCTTATTTTCTGTTAAGATGTGAATTTTTTTGAAGAAGAGGATTGCGACAGGTGTCAAAGGCAGAACACTCCTAAGCAAAGATGCAAAAGAAGTATAAGTTATGCAGAAAATGCCGTGTGTCTTCAATAAGTATTGCGGAACATGCCAAGTGTCATTTTCTGGTGCATCCTAAATAAAGAGAAGGTTTTCAAGAGGAAAAGGGGAATCAACTAAGTGTCCTCTTTCATTTAATAGAAGGAAGCATCTTGCGATCTGTTTCAGCCAATGAACTACTAGAAGACAGAGCATTTCAAAATCTAAGAAATATCTTCTGTTAGACACTTCCAGTTTGGTTAGATTTCAGTTGGGTCATTAGATTGGCAACACACAGACAATCTGGAGTGAATCCAAGGCTATAAATAGGGGTGTAGAGATCACCAAAGGAGAATCTAGAGAGAATTATTGTCAAGAGTTTAGACTTTCTAGAGCTGTGATTAGTAATATAATTTGCCTTTGTTCTATTTTCTTAAGTTGGAAAGTTTATGTAACTGTGCATGTTTCTGTGCCTCTTATGTGACTAGAGAATTAATGAGAAGATTGAATCCTGTACCTTTGTTGATATTTTTTGTGTCATTGCAAAAGTATTCTAAGCTGTGTTGTCAAGAGTTTTAGACTTTCTAGAGCTGTGATTAGGAATATCATTTGCCTTTGTTCTATTTTCTTGAGTTGGAAAGTTTATGTAACTATGCATGTTTCTGTGCCTCTTATGTGACTGGAGAATTAATAAGAAGATTGAATCTTGTGCCTTTGTTGATATTTTCTGTGTCATTGCAAAAGTAGTTTAAGCTGTGAGCCTCTATTTCTATTATTTTCATCTTTTACATTGATCATGCCTTGTTTGCTCTTAAATGTAATTGAATCTTACATATAGTTTCACTGTGCTCAGATTAAGGGTCAGATTACATTCAGGCGCATCACCATAGTTAGATTTTCTTTCTTTGCATTTGTGTTTCTATTAAAATTCCTATCCCTTTTCCCAATATACGCTCGATATAAAGAAGAGACCAGCTTCTTAAAAATCTGGAGGTTGTTTCAAGTCACAAGTCCCACATCTTGAAACTTCCCATTGTTGGTGTTAGAAACAAGCACAATTTTGACCATCAACAGTCATGACATTGATGGATGCCCCTAAGTCAATTAGAATATTTTGTTTAAGGTGCCTTAAGTTATGCACATCTAAAATTGGGTTTCCTGAATTAGAATATTTAGGTGGAACAATGTTCCCTAACATAATATCATCAAGATATCCTACTATGTGAACAATTTTAAGATCCTTAGTCTTCATCTAGGTTTACATAAGCCTAACTTGTAGACAATCTTCATGTAGATAGGCACATATTTGATGGATTGAAACAAATGCTTATTGATATAAACATTCTATAATTCCCATACAAATTCAAATGTTTGTTGGGGTTCCTCCCTTTTGTGATTGAAATGTTCATGGAAAGAAGGGTTAGTTGGTACAACTAGATTTGTTGATGTACTTGGTTCATGGGTAGGTTCATTATTGGATGATGGTGATGGGTTAGTTGTGTTCTCAAGAACCTTTTCATGGGGTTCCATTATTATGGGAGTGGTGGGGTTGTGGTAAACCTTCCCAAAAAAAATTGAGCATCATTCAAATTTATTGCTTATGTAGGATATATCACCATTTTGTTATTATTTACTAGCTGAGGCAATTTATTATTGAAATTGGGTGCAACTTGTAATGTCCCTTATAAGGATGAATTAGAAATATTTGGGTTTCCCAACAAACCCTAGAAATAACACCACAAATCCTAACATAACTTATGCAAATTCTAAATTTTAAAATCTCAAACCCCAACCATAAATCACTAAATTGTAGAATTGAACAACCAACACACAAATATCAATATTTCCAATCAAATATCCATAAAAAATATAGAATTATTACAACCCAAAATAAAACCCTCAAATCTAATATTTAACATGCAAATATAGGATGGAAAATTCACAAATAAATACCAGTGATTTGTTTGATGAATTAAAGTATCAAATATCAAAAATCTAGCCCCAAAAACAAGTAGATTAACCTCCCAAGGTGGGTTTCCACCCTGTAAAATACCTCCAAGTGTGTCTCTAACATACAAGGGATGTCAAGATGATTCAACACCCTCACAATGTCTTCAAACAACTACTCTTCACCCACATAATCTCTGACAACTATTGCATTCCACAAATGATGCCCTAGGAATCCACAAATCACTCAAATCTATCCACTGTGACATTTGAAATGAGGCCACCTAGCTAAAGATGAGGGGTTTCATCCAAAAAATTTGATTATCAAATAATGGTTTCATCTTTCAAGGTATAATTTTAAGCAAGCATGATCAAACTCATAAATTTTATTCAAAAACATGGTAACCTCTCAAATGATCATCATTCCATGTATACTCTTGTTTTTAATCAAACCCTTCCCAAAAAGGGGCATTCCACTTGCAGGGAGAGTTATATTAGTTTTAAAAATATCATGTCTTATCTTAATTAAGGGTTAATTTAAACCATGATCCAAAATCCCATTTTTAGGACAATCAAAAATTAAAAAGGGGTGGTTGATATAAAGTCCCTTAGACATATTATTATTTTAAGTATGTAGGAATACTTTTTATTTTAAATAATAATATTATTCTAATCTCAAAAAAAGGAAATTATAGTCCACACTTCCCAAATTTACTTTCCCTCAAGTAAATGTAAGCTCACCCAAATAGCTATATTTGTAATCCCTAGATCCTAATTCATCCTCGTGGACTTGCAACCCAAAATACTTTCTTCATGAACATAACCTTGAGATCCAATGGGTCCCATATTATTACTATGGGTGGAAAACAAATTGAGCTTCCCCAACTCATGTTTGTCATGCGTCATGATCATTTTACTCTCCCTGGACATATGCAAACTATGCACACTTTGATTCATAACAATCATTTTATCAACACACATAGAGGTTATTCTTAAAGCTGCATATTGATAAAAACTAAAGATATCCACACCACTACTTCATTCACTTTACCATGCCTCATAGGCATGTTGATCAACTCTCCTCCCATGCTTGTATCTTATTCATGATTTCTGTTCATGTGATGGACTTCCAAAGGTCCATTATTGCTTCCCTAAACATCACTGCAATTGTACAATTTCATTTTCTCTCTCATAATCAACATTGTAGTGGTTACACAGTCCTCCATGATAGCTGCAAACCAAATGTTGGGTTGGCTAGAAATGTGAATGAAAATATCTCTATATCTTGTAATCATGATATTTTTTTCAAAAAATCATCCTTTTTGAGTTCTCCTTTACACCATGCAATTAAAAATACCTTTATGGTCATCATACAAGTGTAGACGTGGCTAGTACTACTACTGGTAACATTAAAAAAATTGGTATAAATGCTATCATAGATGACATTACTCACCAAAATCATCCATGTGAGTGGTCTAGGGATGTGCCATGACCCTTCTTGGACTAAAATTTCAATAATTATCTG
This sequence comes from Torreya grandis, assembly GCA_037957365.1. NCBI lineage: Eukaryota > Viridiplantae > Streptophyta > Pinopsida > Cupressales > Taxaceae > Torreya > Torreya grandis. The sequence goes on from JARHVA010000006.1 coordinate 5,911,470, forward strand.
CTTGTAGCTTGATTTTCACTCAACTTTTGAGAGATGATAGTCAATGTTCAATAAGGGTCTTGAGTATTGATTCTTTATCATTGTGTTAGGGTGGCCATCATACTTCGTAGGGATCCTCATGGACCTCCCTTCAAGCCAATTATATATGTTAATGAATTCATTTACAAAATTAGCATTGAAAACTTTTGAAAACTTACCCTTGTTATATCTTCCTAAAGCACTTGAATCCCAAACTTTCATGCATGATCAATTAGGAATCAAAATAAAATAATCCATGCGGCCCTTACCACTCCAAGTGTTCATTTTATCACCATTTTTATGTTACTACCCATGATAACCGCAACCTTTCCATGATGCACAAAAGAACAACAAAATTGACATATGGTCATTATTTGTCATATGTTTCCCATGATATCAACACACCCCCAATGATATAGTAAGAAGTGACAAATTCACAACACTTTCATACCTTTGGTTGTTATCAATTTATTTATCTTCCGTTGTTGGATGAATATTGGTTGGGATATGTTTAACACCTCTCACCTTGGGATTTAGAATTACCTCATCTCTTATTCCTTTCAAATATAAAGTCATGGTTTCTCCATAGCTGCAACCATCTTATTTTCTATTTTATACACCCTTCTTTTCAAGTACACATAATAAATATTTATTCTCTTCTACATGGTTCTTTAGAGCCTTATATTTAGTTGTATTTATACACAAGTCAATAGATAAAACATAAATTAAAGTTAGGATGCCCATTTCCTCCTCCCTTGTAATGAATTCAGGTACCCCTTGTTGGGTCAAAATGCTTATCTCTTCTTCTTCTTCTTCTATATTGGCTTTTTTAAGAACTCCTTCAAGTGCCTTAGTATAGGCTATCTTCACCATATTTTCCATGTCCTTTTGAGGATAACCATATAAGGAAAACTTAGTTTCAACCTTATTTTCATTACACTTATTCAACTTAGGTGCCCTTGGCATGCTTCCATGTTCTTGCCCTTCATCTTATTTTCTCATATCAGACTTACCTCTAACTTTAAATGGATTTGTCTTATTGGATGTAACTTTATTTGTTAGTTCAATTTTGTCCTTGAATTTATGCCAATTGACTTTTATTGCCCTTGCATACTCTTTTTGAATCTTTTCTTTTGCCAACATGTTATTTGTAATGTCCCCATCATAACTTACACTGAAATCATAGCCTAATGATTATAGATGTGTATCTTTCATGCCTTGGTCACTATCAAGAATTAATATCTTATGAAACCCCCTTATTATTTTTCCTATAGTTATCTTGACATGGTACTTTGGTATATCATTTTGTGTAACTTTAAGAACTCATCAAAGGAGACTAGAGACTTAATATTATAGCCATACCTTGATACTCATCAAGGATTTTGGTGGCCTAAAAATTGTACCTTTATTTGTCTGTTTGTATTTTTATCCCCACATTTTGAATTGGATCTATGTGTTCCTCCTTATGTAAAAACTTAGGTCGCCAATCCATTGTAGACAATTCAAACCCTACAGCTTGCCAAAAAAAGGCTATGATACCACTATAATATTTGCTATAGGGTTGTGTAGACACTAAAAAATTATACGCTTACAAATTTTGATGCTTAAATGTCTTGAGATCCTTGAAAAATTCTTAAACCTTCCCAAAACCCCTCTTAACCCAACCAAATCATTATTCTCCTAGTCACATAATGTCATTCAAAATCACTATTTCAAAGTACTATTCATCATCACTATTCACTGTGGGACCCACCATCACTATTCATGATGACATGGCATGTGATTTGGAAGTGATATGGAAATTGAAATGGCTTAGAAATGACATGTCTTGATGTGGGTCACCATACCCCGTTTAGGACCCTTTCCCAAAGTGTCTAGTGACCTCATTTTAGCATCATAAAGTTCCCCCCCTTGAAATGTGGTGAATTTACTCTTAAGGGGTCATCATTAAACATATATTTTGTCTTTACAAATGAAATTAGAATTTAAAAGAGATACATACCTCTTTAAGACTTTGGGAAAGACCAGAAAAGGTGGGTTGAAGTATTTGGTCTCACTTAAACCCACGTGCATGATGTTCATTCAAAATTAGACTCATGTGCAAGGTGGGAGACACAAAAACCCCAAATGGGAGACTTATGATCAAAGTGAGAATCCCCACAAACCTCATTATTGACTCATTCATGATCCTATTTAGATAAATTTGAATTTCTCCACTATTTCTCTATTTTGACATGTTTCTTCACATCAAATGCTATAAATAGCCTCGCTCTCCTTCACCCAAGGTTAAGTTGGAAGTTAGTATTTTGTTATTAAAATTTGTGTTAAAAATTTGGAGGTATCATCAAGGAGGTCATCATACTAAAGAGAATGATTTAAACCAATAAAACTCTATTAAAATTACTTCAAGTCTTCATCAACTATCAACAAGTCAATCTTCATCAACAAACATCTTCAAGCATTGAGGTAATCTTGTTGTTTAGTTATCCTAATTTCTATATTACTTTCCCTTTAGCCTTCTTATTTCACTTATTTTATTCATCACCCTCTTATAATTTTATCTGCTTATCCATATCCCATTTGTCTTCTTGATCACCACTTACCCCTTTGCCTTCTTGGCCTTATTTTGACCATTTGCTTTTTTGCTTTTTTGGCCTCGTTTTGGACCATTTGCCCCTTTACCTTCTTGGATTTATTTTGACCATTTATCCATCTTGTTTTCTTAAAAAAATTACCCTTCGCCATATTAACCCCTTTCCAAACCCAACCAAATCACTCTTTTGACCTGTATCAATCCAAACCAAAAACCATAACTTTATTTTAGCCAATTTTCAACATTAGTATTATTTAAACTAGTTGCTTTATTTTAGAAATCTAAGCAAAGCATTTAGTTTTCTTAATTAAATTTATATTATTTTATGTATTTAATTATATTTTTACAATAATATAAGACAAATATATTTCTTTTATCAGTACCACTTAAGTGTTTAAAAGTAGGTAGATTGACAATCTCCAAGAAAGCTTTTGCCTCTAGGATCTAGCTCACGCTAGGCAATCCACCCATCTAATTGTCTAATAAACAATTTTATTTTAGTGTTTTATTATTTTAAGGTCATCCTCTCAATCCAAAGAGGATATCTTCACAATAAATTGGATCCAATGCATGCATATTCGACAGATTTTTCTTCCACACCCTTCATAGCTAGTTTCTACTTTTCACACTTAGGAAAAAGCAAAAATTAGATAAAAATATTTTGGCATGCTCAGTAGGACCCTTGAGTTTTCTTGGGTTAATTAGTTGTTTTAAGACATTTGTTTGCATTATTATAATGACATTTAGATGTAATTTCATTTCTGAAAATTAATTATTCATATCTTTCAAAACGTAAGTTTTAGCTTCTTTTATTTAGAAAATGAATTTAAAAAAAAAGTAGAAATTTTTATATTTTTTATTGCATTTATAAAAATCAAAAGATCATTCATATTAAGATTAAGATTGCATCTTCGTGTTGCATTTAGGTGCATTTTAATTATTCTTGTTTTCATAAAAAAAAATATTTTGGGTTAAAATTAACTACATCTATTGTTTGCTTGCTTGCTTAATTAGTTCACCTAAATTAATTAAAGACAAATAAAATTAACCATAGTACACAAATGTTACACAACTAAACTACTTTCACAAAACAAATATAAAAATCACTTGAGACAAGGTCCGACTAGAATTTCATCACCTAGTGGATCACCTTACCCTTTCTCAGTTATCATACTTGGATTTAATCACTAAGGGGATAACTAACCCAACTCTCTAGTTTAGTATAAACTCTGGTAATCAGTATATATTAGCTAAGTATCCACACTATTTGCGGGTTCATGAAGTGAGAGGAGTAAGCCCTAAGCACCAAGATATATACTTGATCTAATACAGACTTATTCTTGAGTACCTAAACGTAACCCAAAACCAAACATAGGATACCTTGTTTAGGACCTATTGAAGTTGATTTCCCCTTTCACATTCTTGAAGGCATAAGCCAAAAGTGATTGAAAATAAATCCTAGGATTAATTTCACTTTTAGTATGTGATTTGTTTACTTTGAGTTTTTCTTTGTTTACTCATTGTGTGAGGAAAGAGGTTCGTTATCTATTTTTAAATTTCTCATATAGTGTTAACCAGACAATAAGTGAAAAACCAAAACAACCCACCACATTCTTCTTCTTCATCCTCATCCATGGATTATACCTCAAGCATTAATAGGTTGCTTCATGCTTTGCTGCACCATTCTCTCCCACTTACTGTGCCTACAATAATCCCTAAAGGTGATTCAGATTGTGCTACCTTTCTAGACAATACTATGGTTGCTTTACAACACTATCTTAATACCTTAGCCTACTGTACTTTGATGTCTTTTGTTCCTCTCATGAATCCATCCTATGGTATGCCACACCACCTTATGGTTGGTGTTGCATCATCCCACCCTTCTGTTAGCCAAGCTTTATCTTCTACCATTGGTCCATCTATCACCACCACCTAAACACCTGTTACCTTGACCAATATCTCTAATGTTGGTTCAAATTTATCCTTTGTCACTTCTACCCTTTTTTCTGGCAGGGTGTCTTACACACCCATTTATACCACTCCCTTCAGATTAACCAATATACCAACCTCAAACCCCTTTCAAAACTTGGTACTCTCCATACCATAAACACTTCCCTCTATAAACACTTTGGTCACTACCCACCTTCAATCAACTAACCCACTAATCACTTTAATGCCACACATAAACCACCCCAACCCCAATCCTCCAACACATACCCATGACATCTTATCCATATATTCCTAACACACAAGTATACATACATTCACCTTACACCCAATCTTATGTGACCTCACACACACACGTGACATCATCCCAACCATCCACTAGTTATTCCCATGTCACCGATCCCCAACAAAATGTGTCATATACCTATCCAAGCCAACAACCCCAGAAGAAATTGGTTAAGAATCTAATGGAGAAAATGACTACCCTTGAGTCATCCATCTTAGGATCACATAACCTTATCTCTTTTGACCAAATTTGCAATGAACCCATCCATCCATCTATCCCTCTCTGACCATATCCTTCATAATGAAAATTGTCAAAATTCTCTAAATTTCAAGGCAAGGAGGACCTCCAACAACATTTAAGAGAATTTAGGCATGCATGTTACTTGATTTCCCATGATGACATTCTTCTCCTCTGTACCTTTCTTATGTCCTTATCTAGACCAACATTAGATTGGTATAGTGCCATCCTAAAACATTCCATCTTCTTCTTCGTTGAATTAGCCCAAACATTTTTGGATCACTTTTTTATCAATATATCCAAGAAAGTTTCTGTTACTGACCTCTACTCCATTTGGTAATTCAAAGATGAATCTATTGCTGATTTTGTGGCTCATTGGAGGAGCCTAATCAACCAACTTTATTTTTCATTTCCTCAACCTGAGCTTACAGAGCTCTTCATCTAGGCATGTGCAAAACAGATTTCATCCACATTGCATGTCCAAGCTTTAGGACATTTGATGAAGCTTTTACCATGGATCATAAACTAGAGAATAGAGAAATTGATGAGGGAAGATTAAAGTTGAAAAAAAAGAACCCAACTTACAAACCCAATGAGCCCTCTTCTTCCAAACTAAACAACCCAACCAATACTAATTCCAAGAACAAATCCACTGTCATAGCTATTGTCCTCAAAATCACACCTCTGCCATCTACCAACCAATAGAACCCAAGGAACCAAACCTATGACTCCTTTAACTATCCAAACTAAAACCATAAGAATCAAACTTGAAATAACCATAAGCCATTAACTCTACTTGGAGAGCCTTATCCTTATATTTTGAAGAAGTTATTAAAAGCCAATATCATCCAACTTTCACCAATTAAACCACCTCAATAGTTTGATGCTTCTCACCCTATGCTCGATTGGTATAATGAGAATGACCATTGTGCTTTTCATTGAGTCATATAAAATGACATAAATAGGTGCAATACCTTTAAATACCTTGTCTAATCCCTCATTGACAAGGGGGAGCTCAAATTGGGCAATCCTAATGCGCCACCAAACCAAGCCCTTGACATATTATGCAAGCCTTTCCCTAATCATGCTCCTTCTACCTCTCATCATGAAAATAAACTCAAATCATCTCATGGGGCACATACTATTAATGTTGTTACTAGTGAACCCATTAACAAAAGAAATGTTACCTCAACCGCTTCTTTCCCCATTCCCTTAATGGAAGAAAAAATACCACTGTCTATTTCTTTGGACACTCAAATAAAGGAAGTAGCCATATCCACACCTCCATTGGAAGATACCAAACCTACCTCTCATATCGTAGAACCATCCACCCCCTCTTTGGAAGCTATCTCACAATAGAAGATGATTCCATCCACCCAACCTACTGGAAAACCTTCTATCAGAGGTCAAGATAAAGGTAAGGGAACCAAACTAGAATTTCTAACCCCTTATTTTTTAGACCAACCTAACCCTTCTAAACCAACTAAAATATCCATCCAACCAACCAAAACCTCCTTCAAATTTATTGACCCTCAAACACCTAAATCCACCAAGATAATGAAAGTGACCAAATCCCCTCTAAAACCAATAACTAAAATAACCAAAGAGGTAAAATCACCAAAGGGCCCAAAACCTCAAATTTTACCTCCCTCAACCTTACCCTCCATTATGGGTGCCCATCCCTCTACCTTAAACACAAAGTCCATTATTTTTACCAAAACCCCACCACCTTTATTGGTCACACCTTCATACTTGCTTTCTAAAGCACCTTTTCCCACTACACCAATTTTTTTTAAGTTACCTGCCTTGTCCTTCTCTACCACCAGTCCATCAACCATCGTGCCTAAATGAAAACTATCAACCAAGCATATCACTTTATCCAAGACACCTATCAAGAAACCTACATCCACAAAACCTCCCACTTCAACACCCAAAGAAAAAAACACTAAACATCTACCACCTTTAGCTAAATCTTACTTAACCATTCTCTAACGGTTATTGCAAGCTTCTTCCCTAAGATTACCACCCATCAAACCCTTTAAACCTTCACATACCAAACCCTCTTGGTTTAATGATAGCTTGATATGTGCATATCATAGGGCACCAAGAGATGACACTGAAAATTGTAAAGCTCTCCAAACACTTGTTCACAACTTATATGAAGATGATGATCTGTTATCAGATAAACTTTCTTCATCCCCATTGCCAATCTAACCACTGACTTAACCCATCTGATCTTTAATCTCACCCAAAAGTGAAGAGGAGGAACCAAAGCAACCATCCAATCTAGAGAACCCCCTTATCCACACTATTCATTTGATTACCTGATCTCAAGCCTAATAAAAAGATAAAGGGAAGACTAAGGTATCTATTCCTTAGACTTACCCCTCTTTAAACTTCCAAGTAAATAACACCCAACCTTCTCCATCTTCAAATAGACCCAAGGTGTTTATTTTAGGTGCCTCCCCATCTAACCCTCCATACCCTAACCCATATGCAATATCCATCCAAAAAGCTATCCTCAAGCAACTTTACCAAACTCTAATAAAAATGAGCTTGTATGAGTTAATATCTACCTCTCCCCATCATCGTCAAGTATTCATAAAGGCTCTATAATCCATTGAGGTCTAACCTGATGATCCTCAGCCTCTAGTTGCTTTTGTTGGTACCCTTCAAACTTCCAACCTTGTCACCTTCAAGAATTCAAAAATACCTTTTGTTCATTCAAAAGACCCCGATCCTCCCCTCTTCATTAAAATATACATCAATTAATCTCGCATCAAAAGGGTGATGATTGATGGAGGAGCTAGCATCAATATTATCTCCTCCCATGCTTATGACCAACTACAGTTACCCAAAAATATCATGTTTGAAAACTCAATAGTCCTTCATTCTTTTAATGATACTATGGATACCACCTTGGGCATAGTTATCCTCCACATCTGCATAGGGCCTCGTACTATTCTCTAACTCTTTTATATTTTAAAAGGAGAGTTTTAATACAACATTTTACTTAGATGCCCTTGGATTCATGCCATGAGTTGTGTCCCTTCCACCCTAGATCAATATGTCAAGTTTGAACACGAAGGGCAAGTTGTGACTATCCAAGTTGACCCTAGTCCTTTTACGACTTGTAATATGACGTATCAACCCAATAATGTATTTCTTTCTCCTTTATCCACCTCACAACTATCTACCAACAACACAACCTCACCAGCTAAAACCCATAGCATTTCCACACCTAATGTTGATGAAGATTTCACTAGCTCATCTATCCCCTCTTCCCAGATTCTTATATAAGACCCCATGATAACCACATTCTAACATATTTCTTTTGGGGAATATAGACTCTTAGCCTTATATGCCCTACTTACCCCAAAAAAATATGAGAATCTCAGACATGACCCTTCTTATGACCCTAACATTGGAACCATCATCCCCGTTGGTCTCCCTAACCATCAAATGAATTTAATTTATGGGGGACTTGATCAGCCACTTCCAGCCCCCACCACTACATCATCCATCCAACCATTTACTTCTAACTTTTCCTATCTTCACAAACCATATTTTGCTAAGTTGTATCTTTATAGATGTGCTTAGAAATGATTTGGCCTTAGTTGTTATGAACAAGGGCCTCATGAGATACCCCATCTTAAAACTTTGCAACCTCATGAGTCATTTGGCCTTGGGTATGAACCACCTCAAGAATCCATCAATTCACCCAAACCCATTACCACCATAGAGGAAGATATCCCATCCTTGCCAACGCAACCATTTTCTCCACTTGAAGACCCCGATATTATCCCTCCTTACCTTTTTTTATCAATATTGTAAGTTTGGGCCCTCTCATCTACCAAAAGAGTGGCCAAACTAAAGTCCTTCCACTCGTACATCCTGAAATGGTAGAGAACAATTCTCCCACCAACACCATCTAATATTAAGATGATGATTTCATTCTTACCTACCTCAGTGTGGGAGATTATTCTATCCACAAATCCCTTCCTCTTGAGGCCTCAACTATGTTGAATGAATATACCATCGATATCAATTTGGGCACTCCAGATAACCCCCACATTGTTAAATTAAGCCAATCATTAAATACCAAGGAACTTCAAGATTTATCCTCTTTCCTCTAAGATCGTAGCATAATATTCGCTTGGTCTTACAATGATATGCCTAGGATTGACCCCACCATTGTTACCCCTAACATAGTCACTCACTGTGATGCCAAGCCTATTAAATAGAAAATTCAATGCATGTATCCTCACATAGCCCTTCTCATTAAAGAAGAGCTTCAACGTCTCCCATTTGTAAACTTCATTCAACCCATTAACTACCCCTGATGGGTCTAAAATATTGTATCTATCACCAAAGTCACTAGGGGCCTATGCATTTGTGTAGACTTTCATGACCTTAACCTCACCTATCCCAAAGATGACTTCCCTCTACCTAGCATTGACTAGCTTGTTGATCTTACAGTTGGCCATGAGATGTTATCTCTCATGGATGGGTTTTTAGGTTATAATAAGATCTTGATTGCTCCTAAAGATCAACATAAAACTACCTTTACCACCCCTTGGCGAGCTTTCTAGTATATAGTCATTTCTTTCAAATTAGATAATGCTGGTGCAACCTACCAATGTGTCATGACTTATATTTTCCATGATATCATCTATAAAATTGTAGAAGACTATGTGGATGACCTTCTTAGAAAATGCAAACTCTAAAAAGATCATTTGACTACTCTTATAATTATCTTTAAATGCCTCATCCATTTTCATGTTCATCTAAATCCCAAGAAATGCATTTTTGAGGTCCTTTCAGGAAAGTTCTTGGATTTATTATCTCTCTTTAAGAAATTGAAGTATACCCTACTAAAGTCAGAGCAATTTTAGACATGCCCCTTCTAACTAACCTTAAGTATCTCTGCAGCCTTTAGGGAAATCTTCAATCCATTCACCATTTTATTTCCCAACTTTTAGACCAGTGCTAACCTTTCCATCACCTTTTAAAGAAGGATGTCTCTTTCAAATAGAGTAGTGATTGTCAAAAGTCCTTTGATTCACTCAAACATTACCTTTTGTCACCACATGTCCTCACCCCTCCTAATAATGACCACCCCTTTATCTATATATCTTTGCCATCGACCATTCCTTAAGGGTAATTTTGGCTCATTGAGATGAATAACATAAATAACAATGTGTATACTACATTAGTTATACGCTTTTAGAATATGAGACTCGATATACACACACTAAAAAACTCTGCTTAGCATTAACCTTCATGGCCATCAAACTCTGCCACTACCTTATTAACCATAAAACCTATGCCATCACTAGTACCGATCTACTCAAATACATGCAATCTAAACCATACCAAAATCAGCATATAGCTAAGTGGATCATGCTCCTAGTTGAATTTGACCATGAATTTCTTCAACAATATTTGATTAAAGGTCAGGTCATTGTCAATCAATTGGTTGAAGCTCCTTTACCAAATAACTAACCACCTCCTCTTGCCTTTTTAGACGAGTCTATCATGACTCTTTTTCAAGAACATGACATAACCTACCAAATGACCATGTTCTTCGATGGCTTGAAATGCCAACAAGGAGGGGGTGTTAGAGTTATTCTCATTCTTCTCAATGGTGAACCCCTTCCTCTCTCCTTCAAACTTGAGTTTGAATGCATCAATAACATAGTCGAGTATGAAGCCCTAGTGATAGGTCTCTGAACTGCTCAAAGCTTAGGAATTAAAACAATCCATGTCTTTGATGATTCCCAGCTTGTGGTCAACCAGGTCAATGGATCCTATCAATGTAAGAATGATGTCTTGCTAAAATATAAACTTTTAGTTGACAAAATCTTAAAATCATTTGAACATTACCTAGTCCAATCCATTCCCTGATCTACCAATAAATTTGTAGATACAATGGCCTACCTTGCTTCTCAAATCCCTTTTTAGCTTTCCAATTCCAAAATATTTGTCACCATTCATCATTTTATCACACCCTCTTATGGCCAATCTGACCTCCCTACCATTTTTAATGTAGAGGAATCCCCATCTGACATTTGATATGACCAAACTTTCAACTACCTCAACCTAGGCATTGTTCCTCCCAGCCTCTCTAGAAATGCCTGAAGAGATTTTATTCAGAGTACCTCTCGTTACACCATACTAGGGGGAATCCTTTAAAAACATGGTTTTGATGGTCTCCTTCTTTGTTGCCTACATATCCATGAATCTTCCCATGCCATCAAAGAAACACATGATGGGATCTGTGGGGGACACTTTAGTGGGATAGTGATCATTAAACGTATCCTTTGTCTTAGCTACTATTGGCCCACCCTCAACCAAGACTATTATGATCATGTAAAAAAGTTTGTTAAATGTCAATAGCATGTTAATTTACATCACACAATGATGAATAACCTACAGGTATCTAAGGACTTTTAGCCTTTCTCTCAATGGGGGCTTGATCTCATTGAAAAAATTAACCTCCATTCTTTGTAGCAGCATAGCTCCATCATCATAGCCACTGAATACTTCACCAAGTGGGTGGAAGTTATTCCTCTAATCTCTACCAAAGTGAAAAATATTATTGATTTTATCAGCACCATATCATCTACCACTTTGGTATTCTTCATAAGATCATCACCAATAATGGCAAATCTTTCAAGAATAAGCAAGTCCAAGGTTTATGTGATGCATTTGGCATCGATTTAAGCTTTTTCTTGCCTTACCAACCAAAATCAAATGGACAAGCATAAGCCTATAATAAACCCTCACCAAAATATTAACCAAAGTTGTTAGTGCTTCAGGTTAGGATTGGCACTTGCACATCCCATTCGCCTTATGGGCCTATCGCACTAGGATTCGAACCTCCACTAGTGCTACCCCTTTCTCTCTAGTCTTTAGAGTAGAGCCAGTCTTGCCTCTTGAAGTCCAAATCCTCTCTTTTCACATATATTTGAAATAACTCATTTTTGAGAAAGATTTTTGTCAGCATCATTTAGCTCAACTTGAGCTACTTGATTATCATAGTTTAACATCTCTCACCCACCTCTATATCTATCAAGAGCATATCACACATGGTTATAACAAGCACTCAAACAATGGGAATTCAATATTGGAGATCTCATCCTTAAAAAAACCAATATGTGACGAACATGGAGAAGAGTAAATGAGGTAAGTTTGCTTTCAATTGGCTTGGGTCCTATATCATCACCCATAAGTATGGATCAGGAGCTTATCGTTTATCCTCTCTCGAAGGCAAACTGAAACCTGAACCTCTTAATGCTTCACATCTATTTCTATTTTTATATTAAAGAAGGATCAATCTTACCTATTTGTCTAACTTAAGCTCATCCCTTCATTATGAGATTTTAATCTTCACCCACCTTCCTCTTCCCCATTTGAGGATAATTGATTATAACATAGAACCATGTGATTAACCGTTATAGTCATGGCCGAATCCTAAATATGGGTACCATGACTCTACACATATCATGGTTCTCATGGATATTTTTCATCTCTAATAATATGGAATCCCATGGTCATTGTCTCTCAAAACCACACCCTTTCACATATCATTGACCTTCTTGTGTAAAGTTTTGCTCTCATAAAGGTAAACTTATTAACCTAATTGGATTAGTCCATGTATAAACACATTTCATCTTGCAAAAATTAATTATGTCAATATCTTAAGCATTTTAGACTACTCCCTCAAAGGACAACTTCCTAAAAATAAAATAAAAATTACCACATGTAAGGTAGACTGCTCTCTTGAAGGACAACTATCAAGAACATTAAAATAAAGACAATAAGCTTAAACCAATCCTTTGAAAGAAGGTTGAGTTAACTTTATCAAAAATAGAGAAATTTCATGAAGGCCTCTTGCATAGATCAACTTTCCATATACAATAATAAAATAAAAGACCCACTATCATAAAAAATTCTAAATCCACAATCAACCTTCACATGTAGACTTCTTGCATTGATCAGTGTATATCTAACATATGACATAGACTTATCTATTACCATTCTTAGGCCACCTATAGAAGGGGTACATTAATTCACATGAGGTTATCATACATATCACTTGTTACCTTTCACACCACCTATCACCCATCTTCCCTTTAAACTATCTATAAATCAAGGGATTTAGAGATTACTTGACACCCTGTGATCAAGAGGCCTTATTCATCAACTAACAACTTATCATGCATAATGTTTGAAGGGCTTATATTCATTAAGATAATCTCACTTTTGGTCTATTTTTAGTCCTTGTCAAAAATAAAGCATCAGGCCTTATTCTTATCCTAATGTGCTTGGTTGATGTTTTCACCATGATGTGTACCATCTAACATTGAAACAACAATAGTCATTCCTTTTACATTGAGTGAGATTAAAACAACCATAACCATACCAATCATAACCATAAATATAACATTTAACCAAAAACATCCAACACATTTTATACATGTTTACGTCAAACTATGAAATATTTCATTTAAGGTATGAGGCATCGCATGATGCATACAAAGTTATTAAGATATCCACACTTCACCTAAATCCCCTATATACATTATTTCCTACCTAAGCATAGAATTATTATTTGGTGACTCTAGATTTGTGTTCAACCATCCTTCTACTTGATTACTCCCTGAACTAACATCTGTACCATTCCCTGTCTTAGTGACCACTAAAGGGTGTACTCTATTCTCCTCTCCCACATTCATCCCCATAGGGAAATAATCATACTCTACTCTAGGTCTTTCATAGTGATACATTCACCTTCTACTCATTTTATCCTCTTATTCCTACCAACCCATTAACACATGCTTTGAACATCAAACCCCAACCATTGGTAGTGTCTACTCAAACATAGAAACCTTTTCTTTTGTGCCAGTTGAAAGGTCATCCATAATAGGGGAACAATTACCTTCTCCTAACCACACAATTTCTTATTAGTTAAGCCCAACCTATCAGAACCAATTAGTCATTGGTTCCATGGAGCTAGGATAGAGGATGCAGACATAACCACCATTTGTCTAGCCTACCCATGCAGTGCTTGGGTTAGGAAAGGTCCATCCTCTATCGCTCACCACACTGCTAACTTATATAATCTACTTGATCGTCAAAAAAAATATTTTCAGGTCATCACTTCGCTACTGCCCTTAAAACTTGGCTTGTAGTAGTGATGAACCATGGCCATAACAACTCTATAGATTTATATAGACCCTCACCTCCTAAAACTTAGCTTATAGTGGTAAACACTATCTCCAAACTCCTACCCTCACATAATTTTAGAAAGTGTAACCTCCTAACAAAGGCATCTCTTTTTTGGATTAGCTCCATTGAAGATCATTTATGGTACTTTGCATTATGTTCCCTTATAATTTATCCTACCTTGCCCATCCATATCTCTCATCCTACTAAATGTGGGATCATTATGGTAATTATTTACCAACCTACCCCATTCACTTTCATCGACACCTTCACCAAAACCCAAAACTGTTGTTTTACCAAACCTTATCTCTTAGCTCAAACCAACCCATGTGATCCATAAAATTAGGAAAAATAATTTAAACACTACTCATCTAAACCTTGTTAAACTACATTGGCCTGATGTCTACAGACTATGTAGCCACTGCTCCACTTCTAAGGGTAGCTCAACCACTAACAACTAATTCCCATCCCCTTTTTCTTCTCACTCATTTCTATCGCTAACAATGTCCTCTTGCTTAGGGCATCCTACATCAAGAAAGCTTTGAATTCTTTCTTTAATGTCCTTATATTTTAACACCATCTAATACTTCCTCTTAAGTCTTTCCCTCATTGTTGGAGAACTACATTGACTTGAGGTCTTTTTAAACTATGTAGGCATTGTTTAGTTACTAAGGTCAGTTCGATCACTTCCTTTACTTTATTTTCCCTTCTCACCTAAAATATCTTCCTACACTTCTATGCCTATCTCCTAACCATCTCCTTACCTCCAACTTGTCAATATCTTTTAACATAAATGTTGACAGCCTTCCCCATTGGTCCCTCTTACCTCCCATAAATCCACCTCCTACTTTGCTTCATTGGCCTCCCCATCATCTTTCCTTGTGCATGATTTGTAGCTCAATTTCCGAACCCCTTTTGAATTTTTTTAATCTCTTTCACCTTATTACCATCCCTACCTTTTATTCCCTTCAACTTCTTTCTCTATCCTCATTATCTCTACTCGCCCTTGGCTATTTTTCATACCCCCTTTATCACTCTTTTTTCTCACCCATTCCACATCATCCTGTGCACCTTGCAAGCTTTTTGTTTCTTCTATTGTTGTAATTTTTATTTATGTGTACCACCACTCTCTGTCATTCTGCCACTCTTCCCACCTTTCCCATTTTCCATTATTCTTGTTTACTTTTTTTTTTATCCTTTCATCTTTTTTGTCTTCTTTTGTTTCCTCCACAACTAGCTTCTAACTGAGCCTTTATCCTTTGAGAAGCCTTCCATAATTTCTCTTTTCTTCTTATCTCTTTTTACCTTTTGCCCTTTCACATTCCCATTTTCCTCTTTCCCTCTCGGTACTCACTTATCTTTTGTAGTTGTGTGAGTATCCATGCTTTGTATCCCTACTTCAATTCTTCCTTTTTGTCCTTATCATCATTGATATTCATCCCTTAGTTTCATCTCACTCCTTTTCATTATGTTCTCCTATTTCTTCACCACCTCACCACTTTTTGGATTGACAATCTCTTCTAATCACCCCTTCAGCTTGTCAATCTTTTTTAACAAGCTGATTGATGCCTACCTTTACTTCCTCTTGTTTTTCTTAACCCCTTTCCCATTTTCCATCCCATTATCATCTCCAAAACCACCATTTTCTTTGATTCATTTGGTCAAGATACCCCCTGCTTCATCACTCTCTTTTCATCTTTTTTATTTCCTTTTCTTCTATTTATTTCCTTATTTTTCATTTTCATCACCAAAATATTTTCTCCTTCATCTTTTTTAGACTTGTTTTCAAACCTTTCATGGCTACCCATATCACTCATCCTCCCCTTACCCTTCACGATTATTACACTCCTCTCCCCATCCTTTTCAATTCTCTAATCCGTCATTCTTTAGTGCATTTCTCACCCCCCATCTTCTACCTTTTATTTTTCTTCTCTTTTCTCCATTTCATTTTATTTGTTTCATTTCCCTTGATGCCCTTCCTTGATCTTCCTAACCTATATGAACATGCCTAGCTTCTTCCATCCTTCTCCACCTCCGTCTTTATCTGTGACCTCATTGTTTTCTCTTCATCCATCTCCTGGTCCAACTTTTACTCATCCCTTGTTAGATCTCCCTTATGTTCTCCAATTCAACCTCCACCTCTTTAGAGTGTGATCACCAGTTGTACTGATTTTGCGTACATCTCCTTGTTTACTTCCTTGTATCCTCCACACCCTTGCATTAAGTCACAAAATCTAGTCAGGTTCATTACTTTAGGAACATCCCTTTCTTCCTTTAATGCCTATGTATGTTGCATTTAGACTTTCTTTTTTTTGTCCTTCTCCAACTACTCCCTTCACCCTCCCAGTCACCTTTTTCTTTTTAAACCCTCTACCCATTTTGAACATGCTAAAACCTTCAAGGTCTTCCACTCAATTTTGGTTTACTATGAGATATATAACCATCCTACGGCTCTATAACACAATTGGTTAGGATCGTAGGCTCATACAACCAACCAACAAGCTTGAACACTATTAAGCCATTGAGATGAAAATTCCTTCCCCACCTCTTTTAGTTGTGCCTATTTTAAATCCCTTTTACTCTAACCTTAGAAGATGTTATAATCCAGACCACCTTCAAATGGAAGCTTTGGGATATCCACATGGGGATGCTAGCACACCCTTTCATGCACCCTACCTTCCAATAATTCCCCTTAATTCTCCCTTCATGGACTACATCTTCTTATGCCTTGAACTAAACCTTTGCTTTATTTCACAAACTCCACAACCTACTCCCTCATTTAATTAATATTATTATTCATGTCAATCCATACTCTAAAACCCCTCAGTGTCTTTCTCTAAATTCTCTCCAAAACTCAATGCTTACTTATTTTCGGGTCCTACTGACTCAAGAGTCAAGGGTTTGAATCTTTGCCACTTCTCATTTACCCATTTTTCTACTTTACTTCTCCAAATCATTAAATAATAACCTTCTATATCATGTTAATGACATTGTTATGGAATGTGCACAATGTCAGTTTATTTAAATGGTGATGAAAGAACCCGTCAGATCACCGCAGTAATTCAAGTAGTTCTAAATTTTTCAAAGCTTGGTAAAACATATTTCTCCCTTTTCTTTTATTTTAAAAGGTGGTCACAGTTTCACATTTCAACTTGATTATCCATAGCTACATATTCTTTTTACATAATTGACATAATCATATAATTACATCTTAGCTCACCTCATCCACCATTTCTGCCACACCCATTAGAAACTATTTGATAGCCATATTTTCCACCCTTTGGTGCTTCCCTTTCTCCAACATCTTTCACCTGAAGCTACCTACATATCAAATTGGGGAAACCATGTTAACGAACACCCTTCACCTCAAAGAACTACATTTGGTATGACGTTGTTTTTATATTCCTATCCATAGAACTATGTAGGCAACATCCACTTGTCATGTGCATCTAGAGTCAGCTTGACCATCCCCTTCCAAACTATACCCAATCCACCCACGCTTTCACCACATCCACCTTGACATCAATTGTTTTTGACCTAGAACATTGGTGTTTTTTGTAATAACTTTTGATCGTAATGACCAACCTTGCCATGTTGAACTTTTAAACATTTGCACCACCTTGTGCAAAACTAGACCATTTGTGTTTTTTTGGGAGCACTTCCTACTCTAAATACCTGAGTCAACACCAACCCTATCTATGAGCCTTGATAAGACTAACCCAATCAGCTATGACCAATGCTGAGGACTGGTTACCTTGTCATTTATCTTAGAACCCTTTTGTTATCAACATTAGCACCTTTAGTCTCTACGTAATTTTGACTATTGTGTTTGGTCATATTTTGTCAACCTATTGGCATTTCACATACCCAACTACCTTGTGGCACTAAGTGGTGCCTCCCTATCAACTACTTATCAAATCTACACATGATTCGACCTTTCCTCATTAACTCTCAGTTTGAGGGGGAACACTTCCTCCCATACTTGGGGTACCTTGACCTTTGATCAAGTGATTCATTTTTATTTTTTAGCTTGTCAATTCAAGGTTGCATAATAAAAAAGGGCAAAATGTAGACACTAAAAAATTACACGCTTACAGTTTTTGATGCCTAAATACCTTGAGATCCCCTAAAACTTTTTAAACCTTCTCAAAACCTCTCTTAACCCAACCAAATCATTATTCTTCTAGTCACATAATGTCATTCAAAATCATTATTTAAAATTACTATTCATCATCATTATTCACTATGAGACCCACTATCACTATTCATGATGACATGGCAAGTGACATGGCATGTGATTTAGAGGTGATATGACAAGTGACATGGCTTAGAAATGATATGGCTTGATGTGGGATACCATACCTCATTTTGGACCCTTTCCCAAAGTGCCTAGTGACCTTTTTTTAGCATCACAAAGTTCCTCCCTTGAAATATGATGAATTTCCCCTTAAAGGGTCATCATTCAACATATATTTTGTCTTCCTACATGAAATTAGACTTTATAAAAGATAAAAGGCACCCATTTTAGACTTCTCAATCCAAATGGGAATCTTCCACACCTTACCTTGGACTTTTCATTTTCCACATGGAAAATTGTGCCACATTTGGTGTGCCATCCCTTTAAGTGCTTGTGTGAAAGAAAGAGTGGAAAGAAATTTTTGGTCTCATTTAAACCCAAGTGCATGATTCTCATTCAAAATTGAACTATGTACAAGGTCAGAGACACACCAACACCAAATGGGAGACTTATGATCAAATTGGAAATCCCCACCAACCTCATCCTTGATTAGTTCATGAGCCCACTTAGAGAAATTCAAATTGCTCTATTATTCCTCTATTTTGACATGTTTCTTCACATCAAATGCTATAAATACCCCCCTCTCCTTCACCTAAGTTTAAGTTAGAAGTTAGTATCTTATTATTAACATTTGTGTTGCAGGTTTAGAGGTATCATCAAGGAGGTCATAATTTTGAAGAAAAGGAGCTCAAACAACAAAAATCTACCAAAATTAATTCAAGTCTTCATCAACTATCAACAAACCAATCTTCATCAACAAACATCTTCAAGCATTGAGATAATCTTGTTATTTAGTTATCTTAATTTATGTATTCCTTTCCCTTTGGCCTTCTTATTTCACTTATTTCCTTCATTACCCTCTTGTCATTTTATCCTCTTATCCATATTCCCTTTTTCTTCTTGATCGCCATTTACCCCTTTGCCTTCTTGACCTCATTTTGACCATTTGCTCCTTTGCTTTCTTGACCTCATTTTGGACCATTTGCCCCTTTGCCTTTTTGGCCTTCTTTTGACTATTTATCCCTCTTGCTTTCTTGAACACATTACCCTTCACCATCTCAACCCCTTTCCAACCCCAACCAAATCATTATTTTGACTTTTATCAAACCAATCCAAACTAAAAACCATAACTTTATTTTAGCCAATTTTTAGCATTAGCATTATTTAAATTAGTTGCTTTATTTTAGTCATCTAAGCTAAGAATTTAGTTTTATTAATTAATTTACTATTATTTGTTGTATTTTATTTCAATTTTACAGTCATATAATGCAAATATATTTCTTTTATAATTACCACTTAAGTGTTTAAAAGCAGTTGAATTGACAACCTCTTAGAATTTTTTTGCCTCTAAGATCTAGCTCACGCTAGGCAATCCACCCATCTACTTGTCTAATAAACAAGTTTTTTTAAATATTTTAATATTTTCAGGTCGTTCTCCCAAGTTAAAGAGGAGCTTTCGACAATCACTTGTATCTAACGTGTGCACATTCAATAAATTTTTCTTCTACACCCTTCATAACTAATTTCTTATTTTCACACTTAGGAAAACACAAAAATTAGATAGAAATAGGTTGAATTAAAAATATTTGAGTTTCCAGACAAACTTTAGAAATAACACCGTAAACCCTAACACAACTTATACAAATTCTAAATTTTAAAATCTTAAACCCTAGCCATAAATTATTGAATTTTAAAAATGAACATCTAGAACACAAATATCAATATTTTCAATCAAATATCCATCAAAATTATAGAATTATTATAACCCACAATAGTGTAAACACACTTTCATACCTAAATAGAGATTTAGTTCAATTTCTAGCAAATGATAGAATTTAAGCCTAGAAATCACTTGCATTGCCCAAATTCATCTATGTATGAGATTTAACTGCCCAAATACATGATGAGACTAATTTATTTGGTGTATTACCTTATATGAACTAATAGCCTAGTTTAGTTTCAACCCTAGTCAAATTATGACTTAGTAATTTGACACTTATGACTTGTCAAGCTATTAATTGAAAACACTTAAAACAATTGCCAAAATCTAAAAAGTATTAAACAAGATTAATTACATTAAAAATCTTAATTAACTTGCCTAAATAAAATTTTTAAATCAAATTAGTGAATTTTATTTATTAAAAAAAAGTAATTTTTTGCTAAATATGAAATCAAAGGTCAAAGGAGTTAATAAAGTGATTTATTATTTTCTAAATATTTCAAAATTATGTGTCAAAACCTCACAAATATCGAAAGTAAGTTGTTATACCTCAAAATTATTTAAAACTAAGGTGACAAGATTTTATGAGTGTTTTGACCCAACCTAGGGTTAGCCTAACTCAAAATAGATTATTTTAGACTTAACCAAAGTTAGAATTTAACCTAACCTCCCTAGGGTTAGAGTTAATTCTTAGAGATATAAATACAAGTGCCCATAGTATATGCCAACAAGATTTTGTGTATACGATTATTTTGTTGGAATACATTCAAGAAGTCATTGAAAGTAGTGTTATAATGTCAATTTTATACCAATCTTCACACCAAGCTACAAGTGACCATTGCATAAGTGCGACCACCATGGAGAAGTATTTTTAGAAGGCTCTAATTGTCATAGGCCGAGTACGAACATCTTTATGCCAACAAATAAGCATTAAATTTGATAAAAGAGGTAAATTACTTATATTATTTTTGTCTTTATTTTGTGATCTTGTTTAATATCTTATGCTCCCCCTAGTTCTTAGGCAAGAGTGTTTAGTTCTAGTGTATTTATATGCTTGATTTTTTATCATTTGGATTAACAAGGAACTAATCAATGTTTGTGTGCTCTTTGAACTCTTAAGATACATAAAGGTGCCTTCAGTGGGACCATGCATTCCATATGACCAAGGATAATGATATGCTAGCTTTAAGGGACTATTTTAGATAATTTAGAATTATCTATAGTCTAACTAAAAAATAAATATCTAGTTTATGCTTACATTATTTAAAATTTTATAATTTTAAATTATCTCTAATATAATAAATGGGGAATAAATCTAAATTATTACTATACTCTCCACATGCAACTGCACAGAACCCAAAAACTATTCATTTTAAAATATTATCTCCCATCCAATTTAGAGACATAAGTCTAGATTATCTTAAATAGTCCTTTTTAATTTTTCTAACAAATACATTTAATTCTTCAAGTTTAGTATTTTAGCCTTGAAATTAACATCATTTTATTTTTCATGTAATTAGTAGCTTCACCCTATACAATGATGACTTTACTAGCCCCATATTTTTTTGGTGATATTTATTTGTACAAAAATAATGGCTTTGAAATGGTGGTTTTGACCTGCTAAATGGCAACTTTGCTATGTAGATTTGATGACTTTGACCTTACTAAATAGTGGCTTCATTAGGTAAAACTACATTGGATTTCAGTCACATTGCCTATTTTTCTACTATATTCAGTGGTTTTACCTAATCTAACCAATGGCTTTACCTTGTTAAATGATATTTTTGTCAAATTTATCTCTATTTGTGTCTATGCTTGTAAGAAAATAATGGTTTCATGAAAATGGTGGCTTCACCATATTAAACAGTGGCTTCATTCAATATTTTTCCAAAAACTTGAGAGTTCAAAATGGAATGTTGTTTACTCATTTGATTTTTAGCCTAGAGACAAGCAAATCCCCTAACATTTTTTTAGGAACTAAGGTGGAGAGAGAGAGGCTTAAACACTTCTATATCTCACATACACTTTTGTTTAGCACTTAAAATCAACTTAATCACGCTTGTCTTTTAGTATTTTCAAAAAATTTACAAGTGAAAACAAGGCTAAGGGGTCCAAATTTTAATCACATTTAGAGTTGGTGCTATTAAAAAAAACATACATTTTAGTTAGAGATCTTAACAGATTTTTCACTTTATGTTTATTTTTTATTATTGGCTAGTTTCAAAGTTCACGGTTTAGATTTTTTGTTTGTGACAAATTGGAAATTATTGCGTGTATGCTCTCCCCTCATCCCCTTTAAGGAAATTGGATGACTAAAAGTGATTAGTTTATTGCCTTATTTATTTGGTCTTGTCAGAAAGAATATCGCATATGCTCTTCCCAAGCTTCGAGTGACTTGGGTGATCCAAAAATGACCTCTAAAGTCTTTCTATTTTATTTTATTGTATTTAACTTGTGGATGGGAGCTCCTTTCTCCCTTACAAGTTATTTAGGAGTGCATTGACATGGAGTTTCATCTCTTAACATTGTACCAACCCCACTTCACAGAGGGTTATATAAATTAGGCATGTGATACTGGGATTGTCAAGGGACTGAGTGGCTAACCTCTTCGATCCTAACCAAAACTTAGGTTAGGTCTTTCTAAACATCAAAATTGACTAAGCATTATATGGTTCGAGTCACTATGTAAAATAATATACATTTTCATAGTAAGTTAATAGGTATGAACCTAATTTATGTGATTTCACCCTTGCTTTAGCCACACATAGGACCATTTAGTGCATTTAAAATTGTAGATTTTAGTCAACCCTATTTATCATGGAATTTTTTGCTAGATGTCAAGTATGTATACATATAATATTTTTAAACTTTTATCAATTATTGACGCTCTCTATATTGAAGGAACCCATTGAGTCTTAATCTCTCTAAGTGCACACCTTAAGGGGTGCACTGGGAAAGGGGTGGGTAGACTATTGATGATTTACATGATTATTATACCTTTTTGCCACTTTTTATCCACACACTTGTCTTCTAAAAACTATTCCCTTAGCTTGGAATTCTCTTTTTTCACACTCCTATAGGCTTTTTCCACCTTCAATAGCCCTTTTCCTAACCTAAATCCCTTTTTGATAGTTTACATGACTATGTCGACCTTGTACTCTTATTGACAAAACTTATTTAGGGTCTAGGTTAGCTCTTGGGCAACCTAGTCCGTGACCTAGTGAGTTTTTGCCAATAATAATACAAGATTGATCGGGTTGACGCTATCGGCTAAAACTTTCAAAAGGGTTTAGGGTTAAATCCTCCTATATAAACATAATCATTTCATCATTATTTAGAGAAGAGAAGAAGAAGTAAGATATATTACACATATGCTTATCTACCATTCTAATTGAAGAACAAGCTTAGGGTCTCATACTTTCTTTGGAGATATAGATCTTATCTTGTAGAGAAGTATTTTGGATGCATTAATAGGTTGTGTAGCCTAGAGCTGATTTATCTTTGTCATCCTTACATACCATAATAACCTTGGCCAAAGGAGAGATTGAGGCTCGATGGATTCATCTTCAAAGATAAGTATTCTTAACTTTGTTCCTCCTTTGGAAGAGTAGATATATATGAATTTTCACTTATATTCCATGCATTAAGATTCCATATATATTGATGTGAGTATATGTATTCTATACATGTTTAATTTTAGTGTTTATTACCTCCACTTTGTGTCACAAGATATAGTGAGCACTAGATTAGACTTTTACTTTACTTGATATTTGTATAACAAATATGAAAACATAGGACTTAGTTAAGGTTATTACATAATTTTGATTGATTGGAGGTTGTGAAACTCTCTCTAGTGATATTATTATGGTAAGAGATCCCTTAATTCGATCTAGTAGATCCATATTAGTGTTAAACATGAAATATACTGAGAAGAGGGGCGAATTAGTATATTATATATCTTATTACGTAATCAAATTATTTTTCTTTAACCACTTAACCACACATTCAAGATATACAATAAAATGAAAATAATAATATGCACCACACAAGAGAGAGAGAGACTCTAAATTTTTACGTGGAAACCCAAAGTAGGGAAAACCACGGAGAACAATCTCAAGTATATGAATGAGCACTAACTCAAATTATAAAGTTTGAAAGCACCAACTTGAAGGAGTACCAACCCCTTTTCCAAACACCAACACTACAACTATTTGTGATAACCAACCCCTTGGAGAGATTTGTGAGCATCAACCCACAAGAGCACCAACCCCTCTTATGTATAAAACACAACTATCTCTCATGTTGCTTACTCAAAAAATGATAGAAATCTACAATATCTCTTATTTTTTCTCTTTAAAAATAAATACAGACCATGCGCTCCCTTGCATATAACAAATGGCTTCTCAAGCTTTTATTTATAGCTTTCCAAATGACCTTTGGCATTCATATTTTGTGACCCTTCAATCTTCATGGAAAATGGTGATAAACTTGCATGACCTTTTGTATCCTTGCATTTGAAAATTCATATGGTGAATCTTCATAAGAAAAAAATTCATTTCCTTTTTTGTCTTTATCTTGGTGACTTTTCATATTACTCAAAGTGTCCCTTCATATAAAAATATGTCATACCCTCTTTTGTCTTCACATGGTGACTCTTGGAATTTCTCAAGATGACTCTTCATGATAAAATGTGTTCCATTCCTCTTTTGTCTTTGCCCCGCGACTCTTTGACTTCTCCATGGGCCCTCTTTTGACTTATACGCAACAAAAAATATATTCATTGATATTAAATAAATATTAACACACATTAGCCAAGATATGAATATTAAAAAGATCATTACATGTAGTGGGGAATTTATCACCAATGTTAGACCTTTGACATCAATGACAATATTTCTAACAATCTTACCCTTTATCATTGATGACAACCTTAAATTGAAACTGCCACATCTTGAAACCTGCACATACTACCATCTAAAAAATATATAGTAACTCTCCCTTATTATATAAATATGTATCTATTTTTTGTACTTGTTTTGCACCTATTTCTATATCTATACCTATATCTGTTCTTCTCCCCCTTTGACATCAATGGCAAAGGGCCTATTCTAGAGCTAACACTTAGCTCCCACTCAATTGATGCTAATCCTTAATGGTAGGAAGTAAAATAAATTAGCCCTAACTTCTTCCACATATACTAAAATGTGTCTTTTGATAGTGTCTTTGTGAAAATATATGCAATCTAATTTGTAGTACTGATATATTCTATTTTAATCTATTGATCTGCAACCTGCTCTCTCAAGAAGTGATATTTGATGGGAATATATTTTATTCTTGAATGCATCACTAGATTCTTAAAAATATTAATAGAACTTGTGTTGTCACAAAAAATAGAAATAGGTTCATCATATTTTACCTTGACATCTTCCAAAATTTACTTCATTCAAAACACTTGAGTACAACACAATACTGCTGCAATATATTCTACTTCAGTTGTAGAAAGTGATACTAAATTATACTTTTTACTTAGCCATGATACTAAGCTATCACCAAGAAATAAAGCTCCTCCACTTATACTCTTTTTGTCATCAAAACAACCTGCCCAATCTGAATTTGTATAAGCAACCAAATTGAAATCTCTGCCTGTGAGATACCACAATCTATAATCTAATGTCCCCTTGATATATCTGAATATTCTTTTCACCAACTGAATATGACTATCTTTTAGAGATGACTGATATCTTGTAACCATACCTACTGCATGGATAATATTTGGCCTCGATGCTGCCAAATATAAAATATTACCAATCATAGATCTATACAAAGATTGATCTGTAAGAGGTGATTCTTCATCCTTATTCACCTTATTTCTTGTACATATTGGTGTGCTAACTGGTGCACAATCCTCAAAACTAAATTTCTTCAATATTTCCTTGGCATATTTACTTTGAGATATAAAAATTCTTTTATCTGACTGAAATATTTGCAATCTTAAGTAAAATGACAATTCTCCAAGCATAGACATCTCAAATTATTTTTGCATATTATCAAAAAAAAATTGTCATCTTTTCAATATTTTTTTCAAAAATGATGTCATCAATATACACCACAACAATCAATTGATGTTCACCTTTTTTTGATATAGAGATTACTATCAACAAATCCTCTCTTGAAACTTTGATCTTACAGGTACTTATCAAGTCTTGCATACCAAGCTCTGGGAGCTTGTTTTAATCCATACAGTGCTTTCTTCAATATGCATACATGACTACTAATATTTGAGAGAATAAATCATTTTGGCTGCTCAATGTAGACCTTTTCTTCTAGATTCTCATTTAAGAAGGCAAATTTGACATCCATCTGAAACACTTTAAAAATTTTAAACACTGTATATTCAAAAAACATTCTAATAGCCTCTAACCTTGTCATTGGTGCCAAAATTTCTAAAAAATCTATTCCCTCAATCTGAGCATATCCTTTACATACTACTCTTGCTTTATTCCTGGTCACTTCTCCATTTTCATTCAACTTATTTCTATAAACCCATTTAGTTTCTATCACATTATGATCTTTTGGTCTAGGCACTAATTTTCAATTATCAATATTTTATATCTGATTTAATTCTTCATCTATTGCCTTAACCCAATGCTTATCATGTCTAGATTCTAAAAAATTTATAGGCTGAATTTTGGATAACAAAGAAAAATTAACTTGCTCTGATTCACTTACCATCATTCTTCTGGTATGAATTCCTTCATTTATGTTCCTGATGATGTCACTTTCATTATGATTTATCTAAACATATTTGGATGGAGTTTGGGTGTCTTTTTTCTCCTTCTTCTCATCTTTATTTGAATCTTCAAAATATTCCTCTTCAATGATTTCAAGAATATCTACTGGATCACTAATTCTTTGTGTTCCATCTTCTTCTATCCTGACACTTGCACTTTCAACAATTTTCTTAGTTCTTTTGTTATAACATTTATAAGCTTTAATTTTACAAGAATAACAAAAAAATATACCTTTATCTACTCTGGATTCAAACTTACCAATTTTTTTATCGATTCTTTTTATGAAGCATCTACCACTAAAAACTCTAAAATAATCAACTGTTGCTAGTTTGTCTTTTCATAGTTCATAAGGAGTCTTGTCACTGTTGACTCTCAATAATTCTCTATTTTAAATATGCACTACTGTAGCAACTACCTCTCTCTAATATTTATCTGCTATCTTGGATTCATTTAGCATTGCCCTCACCATTTCTTGAACTATTCTATTTTTTCATTCAACTACTTTATTTTGCTATAGAGTTTTGGTTGTTGAATAATGTATTTTTATTCTATGATCTTCACAAAACTCAATAAAATGATCTGTCATGAATTATTTTCTTCAATATGATCTTAGACACTTAATCTTCAAACTAGTTTCATTCTCAACTAATACTTTGAATATTTTGAAATGTCTAAAATCTTTTGATTTTTTCTTTAAAAACATTACCCAAGTCATACATGAAAAATCATTAATAAGCAACATAAAATATTTCTAACCTTGAGTACTTTGAGTTCTCATAGGTCTACACAGATCAGTGTGAACAAGCTCTAACTTCTGAGTGGTCGAGTACTCTTTTGTTTTAAACTGCCTTCTAACCTGCTTTTTATGCTGACAAGGTTCACAAAGCATGTTAGATGGATTTGTAATCTTTAAAAGATTTTTGACTACTTACCTCTTATTGATGTTGATAAGATTGTCAATATTTATGTGTCCCATTCTCTTGTGCCATAGCCAACTTTCTTTAATTTGACTCAAACAATATTTTTGACCTTTGATGTTTAATGATATATATAAATTTTATCTATTCTCTGAGCATCTGCAACCAACACATCTGAATTTTTTCTCCTAATTTCACAACTTTCTGCATAAAACTTTAGTATGTGCCCCTGATCACACGTTTAACTTGCACTCAAAAGACTATGCTTAAGACCTTCTACATATAAAATATTTTTAGTTTTAGTTCTACCATTATCCAAACTTAATGTACTTTTTTTGGTAATTTTGGCAGTAGTATTATCTCTAAATTTCACTGTGCCACCATTGATTTTCTTCAAGATTATGAACTTTCTTTTATCTCCTGTCATTTGCCTCAAACATCCACTATCAATGAACCATGGCTTTTCTTCATTTTTTGCATGTAAAATTGTCTGTACCAACAGATTTTTTAAGTTATTTTTTCTGTCATGAACATATCTGAACTTTCTTCTTGATGAATGGAGCTTTGAAACTCTAGTCCTTCTTGACTGATTTGAACACACTTCTATAGTATCGAGTTATGTGTTTGAAGTTGTTGCACTTGTAACATATTATGGTCTCTTCATTAAACCCTGATAGAGGAGTAAAAGAGTTATGGCTTCTGCTTGATTCTACATGACTTTTCGTCTCCTTATTTCTAAAATTGTTAGCCTTTTTTTGACAATTTATTTTCTTATGACTATATCTATTACAATAAAAATAGTAACCATAAAAATACGATCTATTTGTGTATCTCTGACCTGATTATCCTTTGTAGCTCTGTTCTCTCTAGCTTTCTTTATTTCAAATGTATTTTATATTCTTAATTTCTTCGCTTTTTTTTTGTAAGAGCTTCAGCATAGCTCTTTCTTTTTTCCTTGTCTATGAAAATAGTGGCCTCCCATTTCTCTTTTTCAAATTTGATACCTGTCTTATCTGACATTAATCTTTAACTTTCTAATATCTTATATAACATATTAGTGATATTCTCAAAATTTGAATCATTAGTTGCTCTATCATTGATTGCTTTATTTGTTTTCTCAAGAGCTACTTTTAAAGAAGCAATTTAAATAACATACCTTTCACATTTTTTAGTTACTTTTTTCAACTGTACCATTATATCTTCTTCATTATTCTTGACTTCTTTAAAGTGTGCTTGTAGATCTTCAATTTTTTTCTTTGACTCTTTTTTATTTTTCTTGATCTGAAGCTTTTATCTTCAATACTTCTTTTTAAGAGCTTTTAACTCTTCTAAGGTACAAACGAGTTCTTCTTCTAGATTCACTTTGGATTCATCTTGTTCTTCTTCTTGATCATTTGTACTTTTGCTTGTGGAGGCATATTTATGTATGAATAAAATCTCTTCTTCTTCTGAATCACTGACTCCACTATCTTCAACTGAGCTAGGATCTTTAGAATACACACTCTTCTTCTCGAATCTCTTCCTGAATTTTCCCTTTAATTTTTATTGTATATAGACTTTCATTCTTTATTTTCACCATTACCCTTATTTGGGCACTTAGCTACAAATATCCAATCTTTTCACAATTAAAACATCTAAAAGGTAATTTTTTTTGATATTTACTTGTGTCTTTTTTTGACATATGAATGAATAGAGCTCCGTTGTCATCTTCATCATCATTAGAATTGTCACTTGATTCTTGAATCTTAGCCTTCTCTTTCTTTGATGTCTTGAAAGTAGCTTCTCTCTTTGAGGGTTTCTCTTGTTCGGTCTGTATCTCATATGCCATAAGAATACCATGTAGCTCATCCATCTTAAGCTTGGTTAAATTCTTCATCTCTTCAATTGCTGAAACTTTTGCATCATATCTCAATGGTAGAGATTTCAAAACTTTTTGAACCACAATTGATTATTTTAACTTTTTTTTCAAGAATTTAAATCTAATTAACTATTTGATGAACCTGCAAAAGATAACTTGCTATATTTTTTTCCTCTTCCATCTTCAAAGTCTTAAACTATCTACTAAAAGTCTGAAGCTTAGCTTGCTGTGCTTTTTCATCACTTTTGTAAATATTCTCAAATTTTACCCAAGTTTTATGAGCATATTTATATTACATAACTTTAACAAATTCTGATTCACATAAACCACATAAAATAACATTTTAAAGTTTTAACATTATTTTCACTTGCTTTCTTTTCTATTGAAGTAGTTACAAGTTTCTATGGCTCTTCATATTCCTCCACCACTACTTGTCATATGTCAAATCCAAGGGCCATCAAATTAGTCTTCATTTTTATGCTCTAAAAAACATAATTTGTTTCATCAAACAAATGTTCTTTATTTGTAAGAAACCTTCATGTGATCCAACCATCGTGCTTTCTCGATCTACCTTCAAGCTATAAAATGTTTTCTAAAAGAACCTACTTTGATACCAATTGTTAAGCACAAAATATACTGAAAGGGGGGGGGGGTGAATCAGTATAGTATATATCTTATTACTTAATTAAATTATTATTTTTTAACCACTTAACCATACATTCAAGATATTCAATAAAACTGAAACAATAATCTGCACCACATAAGAGAGAGAGATACACCAAATTTTTACATAAAAAATTAAAGTGGAAAAAATCATGAAGAACAATCTCAAGTATATAAATGAGCACCAACTCAAATTATAAAGTTTGAAAGCACCAACTTGCAGGAGCACCAATCCCTTTGCCGAGCACCAACACAACTATTTGTGAGCACCAATCCCCAGGAACACCAACCCCTTGCAAATATTTGTGAGCACCAACCCATAGGAGCACCAACCCCTCTCAATGTTGTTTACTCAACAAATGATATAAATATACAATATCTCCTACTTTTCTCTCTTCGAAAACAAATATAAACTATGCACTCTCTTGCATATAAAAAATGGCTTCTCAAGCCTTTATTTATAGCTTTCCAAATGACTTTTGGTATTCACCTTTTGTGACCTTTCAATCCTCATGGAAAATGGTACCAAACTTGCATGACCCTTCATATCCTTGCATTTGAAAAGTCATATGGTGACCCTTCATAAGCAAAAATGTCCTTTCCTTTTGTGTCTTTATCTTGGTGACTTTTCATATTCCTCAAAGTGTCCTTACATGGAAAAATGCATCATATCCTCTTTTGTCTTCACATGGTGACTCTTTAAAATTCCTCAAGATGACTCTTCATGAGAAAATGTGTCCCATTCCTCTTTTGTCTTTACCCTGTGACTCTTTGACTTATATGTAACCAAAATTATATTCGTTAATATTAAATAACTATTAACACACATTAGCCAAGATATGAATATTAAAAACATCATTAAATGCAATGGGGTCTTTTTCACCAATGCTAGACCTTTTGACATCAATGAGAATATTTTTAACAATTAGTCATGCTCCTGATTATATAAGTTATCCTCAATAAAAAGTATAAGTAGGATCTATCTTCTCCAAGTTAGGATTGATTTTTGGATCTTATGTATTTATGATTGCATATATTCTGGTGAAGTTGACATGAATCTAACCGTTACCTATTTTCTTTCACACTTTTTTATTTTTATCATTTTATTATTTTTCTATATTTGTGATACTAGGTCGACCAAGCCAATATAGTTTCTAACTTTTGTGCACATGTTTAACATACAATTGCATCAAAATGACTATGTTCTTTCTATGTAAGTCTCCATCAAATATAGGTTACTGGATCAAATAAGTCAACAAAATAATCTTATTCAGTTTTAGATAATAGACTATGTTGAACATGTCAACTTAGTATCTTATTCAACTCTAGAACAACAAACTAAGTCATGTAGGTTGACTTAGTATTTGAAAAAACTTCTAGATAACAAACTAGGTCAACCAAGTTGACTCAATCATCTTAACAAGCTTTAACACAAGGAATTATAGAACCAGGTCGACAAAATTGACAAAATTTAAAAGTAGAATTCAATGCACTTAAACATAAATTTCATAGTCCTTAGTATCTTATAACTAACCAAAGTTCCTTCTTTTCTCTCTTTTTCAATTCATTTCTTCATTACAATTTTGTTTTGCACAAATTTGCAGTCTTCAAAACTATAATTTTACAACAAATTAGGTTGACCTGATCGACCTAGTTCTATAGTTTGTCTTCTATTTGAAAGACTAGGTGGACTTGGTCAACTTAGTTCTTAAGGGATCTTGCTTCTACAACAAATTAGTGACCTTGTCAACTCTATTTTGTAATGTTTGCATGTAGTATCATCTAAACTAACTCTATACCATGCTTAAATTGAGAATTAACAACTATATGCTAATAGTTAATTCTCACTTTTATTTCAACTATTTGCATGCTTAGAATATCTCACATAGTCTAATTAGGTGTTTTATTCAATATACCATTTAGTTTCATTATTTTTATCTTTTTTTCACATACTACCAAGTCACATAATTTCAAAATGCATTTAAAAATTTGTCAACTCAAGACCTACCTAGTTGGATTTCATCACCCAGGAGGAAGTTGACTTTATTTTTTGGTCAAGTATAAACATGTGGTTAATGTTATATATTGTAAAATCACCCGACACCCTTATCACTATAAAATTGTGAAGTGAGAGGGTAGGCCCCAATAACAAGCCAATACCAATACCAACATAAATCTCTTCCAACCTAAAACCTCCTGAAACCATTCATAGATTGATTTTTATCTTTGTAATTTTAACAAAATTCCCTATCACACTTGAAATAACACTTTATAATAATCTAACAACATTTAGGATGACCACTTAGTTAGCATTTACTTTTCAATTGACTATTTTCTCTTTGCTCATTATATGTTGTATTGCAAGAAATTTCATTGGCTATCATTGGTGCAAGGTTTTATGTTGTGTGTCTCAATTGGATCATTCTTATTTACCCAATTTATTGTATGTTTGCTTCCATTTCTTGCTTTAAAATACTTTTTTTAATAAATTCTTGTTTTCAATACAATGCCATTTTGTTCAACACAGTCTCTTACAGACTATCTTTTTCCCTAATTGTAGTACTGAGTTGACCTAGTCAACCTAATACTCCTTTTTGCCTCTTAGATTATAGTACTAAGTCAACTTGGTTTATTTTTTCTTTATCAGGCTATCTTTTGTTCTAGGTTATAGTACTAAGTTGATCTGGTCAACTTTGTATCCTTGTTGGATCATTTTTCATACCCTTTTTTTAGTACTAGGTCAATCTGGTCGACTCTATACTCTTATCTACATCTTACATTTCTTTATTTTGCATCAAATTTATCTTCCCTAATCTCTCTCCTTCATCATGAACTTCATGTTTGAAGATAACACTAAGTTGAATTCAACATATATGATGAGTCTTACCAACCCTAATAGGTTCTCCCATAAGCAACTTGTGGCTCCTATCTTAGATGAAAGTAATGTACATATAGCCACCCATATTACAAACTATGGGACCCCTCCTCATTCCTCTTCACTTCATAATCCTCTATTCTCATTTTAAGATCAACCTGAATTAGAGTATACATCAGAAATGCTCATCTTCATCAATGAATTTCCTTAACATCGAGGAAAAGATCCTTCTATTATTTAGAATCTCATGCTAAGTGGTCAAGTTGAGGAGCCCCATTCACCTTCTCCCACTTTCTCACGTGGATTTGGGGATACTAGATTCTTTGCTTCTCAACCTCTTCCCTCTATTTTGACCCCTTCTCATACCATGACTTCTTCCTCTTTGATTTCTTCAACTTCCATGCCTAGTATCTCTACTAACATGGCAGGTTCTACATCTAGTGGGCCTCTTCCAAGACCCAATATTCTCAATTCTTCCATTGGTGTATCATTTTTTACCCATAGTAATCATTCCTCTAGTGTTTCTTCTTCTCATCCCTCCACTAGTCCATATTTTGCCACACAAGCGAATTATGCCACTAGTGCTTCACTTACTAACAATTCTTCTCAATATCCCACTAATACCCATAGTGGTACCCAAGCCACTACTAACATTTTAATACTTCACACAATGATAATAATGCAACTCAAACCCATCAAATCCTATTATAAAATCTTAATCAAAGGAATGTTTTCCAAGCCAACAATGCAAATCAAATGATGCAAGTGCAAAATCATCTTATCCATCTTCAAACCTACCCTCAACAAATGCCATGGGCATGCATAACCAAAATGTTCCCCCACCTCCTATTTGAGATTCCCATAGTAATATTATCCCTCAACCTCTTCTTGTTAATAAAACAATCAAACATCTTCAAAATGAGCCTCTTGCATCTCAAATTATTAATATCGATATAGGAGGTATCACCCCTACCATTTTTTACAATGGGTCAACTGATCCTACTCTTCATTTAAAAATATTTGGAAATCTATATAAAGACTAGGTCAAGTTAAATACCTTTGTTGTTACCAAACTATTAGCAAAAACTCTCATGAGTGATGCTTTAGATTAGTACAACCAACTCAAATCTCATTTTATTACTAGTTTGGAAGATTTAGTGAATGCTCTAGTCGAAGAGTTCTAAACTAGTGATCTCCTTGATAATACCTTGGCCCATTTAATCAATTGTAAGCAAATTAAGACTAAAATTACACAAGCTTTCATCAAATGATGGAAGACCTTGTCTAACAAATGTGAACATAATATGGTAGATGACAACCTCTTTCATCTATTTACCAATATTCTTTTTTCCAAGTTGTAATATCAGGTTCAGAATCTCTCTCCACATACTTTGCAAGAATCCATTCAGCAAGCCAAGTGCCAATATTTACTCATGCATCAATTGATCTATCAAAACTTTCTCTAGGTACTCACATGATAATCAAGAATAAAAATCATCATGCTACCAATGATGGTGTCACTCAATCTCATGATACCATTCATACTATTCAAGCTATTGTTCCTAACCAAACTCCTGAATAAGCTTCCCCTCCCAACCACATAACTAATCCTCATTTATATTCAACTAATAACATTAATGTTTATAAACCTTTATCCTTAGTGTAATTACAAAAATGTCTGCCAAGTCGTTTACCATAAGAAATTGATCCTGCTTAACCCATGAAATCTTGGTACAATCCCAATAAAATTTATTGGTTTCACACTAGTTAGGGTCATTCTTATGAGACTTATAGGCAAATTCATAATTTTGATATGGATTTCCTTCTTGGTCCAAATTTTGACCATGATTATGTCATTCATAAATGCCAACAAGCCTATGACATTGCTTTCAAATCCCATGAAACACAATGTAAATCTCAAGCTTTAAATCAGGCTAATGCTTATTTGGCCATCTATAAAGATCCTCTTCCAAATCACCAAGATAACCAAGAAAATCCTACTGCTTATACCAATAATATTGATAGTCTTCTTGACCCAAATACTAAAGAGAATGTGGTCAATATGACTAACATGCAAATGGTGGTTGCTTCATTGATCCTCAACCCATCCACACACCTCAATTGTCTCGAACATTTCATGTTATCCAAGATTCTTCTCAAACTCACTTAAACAAGTTTGGGCAAGCAGATCTTATATCATTTGATGAACCAATTCCAAAACCTCCCTTAGATAACACTTCTCACACCATTTCTATCATCCCTCCAACCTGTTTACCCATCACTAATGATACTCAACCTCCTATCAACACTTCTTCTCAAACCACACCTGCATCAACTACCCCATCCTCTCAAGTTAATCAAAAAATTTATCCTCCAATTAAACCTTCTACCTCTTATCATCATAAATTCACATGTACTTCATGGCTCCTCCTTTCGAGGACCTCCTTCAACACTATGTACGTCTTTTCAATAGTTCTCTTATGGATTATGATGAGTGGGATCTTATCACAGATCCTACTAACCTCTCATATCAAATCCCATTTCTCAAACTTATGTATACCTCTCCACGTCATCATAATCATCTTATGCAGCTTTTGTTTTAAATGAACATCCTTTGTCCTCCCCTAGTAGGACATGAAGCCACCTTATCTGGATCCAAAGATAGCATTTTACAATAGTGTGAAGAGATGTCTATACATGTTGATGAAATAATAGACACTTCTCTTTCCCTAAAATTTACCATTGCTTATATGATCCCTGATGAGATTATGCTTCGTATAAATGATCCTCCCCTTTTTATTAGTGTCCAAATTGGTGATATCCAAGTCAAGCATGCTTTAATTTATGAAGGTTCTAGCACTTGCATTGCCTCTCTTTATTTTATCAAAACCTTTGGATATTCTAAGTGTAATCTTAAATCCACATACAACACATGTCAAGGTTATGACTGAAGGCAAATGCCTCCTTTAGGTTATGGGCAGCTCCCCACTACCGTCCCACCTATAATCATTTGTGTGAAGGTGATGATCTTAAAATTTCTTCTATCCTATAACATTTTTATTGGTAGGACATGGACTCATAGCATGAGATAAATTACCTCTTCTACTTGCTAATGTGTCAAATTACCTTACAATGGATCCATCTATAGGATTCAAGGTGACACCGACCCTTAGAATTTCAAATAATTCCAAGACCATGGTGTTTTCAAGATTCCTACCCTTGAACCCTTGTTGAGCATTCTATTTTACAAATCTCAATGATTTAACTTTCCTATCAATTCCACTTGAGGTTACAATGGTCACCCCAATCTCATTAGGAATATACCCCTAACCTCTTATATTTTGATGATGATGAGCCTAAAAAGATCAATCTCAAGATTAAAACTTTGGATCTCTCACCTCATATCTCTCATCTTCTCAATTTTTTACAACCTTGTTCTCATCAACCACCTTATGATGACATCCCCATGATCTGAACTAAGACTCAACATTCCATTCATCACACCAAATCAGATGATAAGGTCATCCCTACCTATGCCATTGACCTTCATACACTTAATTATGATGATGGTTATACCTTAGATGATCCATTCTTAGGAGGTATTGTTCAAGATTGAGATGCTAAGATTATTCATTATCATTCCTTTTTACTTTACTATTTTAGTATATCTTCTAGTATTCCACCTATATCATTCTTAATTTTATTATTTTTCCTCTTGATCGTAGGGTAGAGCTAATGTGAACACCTTCAATTTTTGAAAAACCTTGTAGGATTATGCTTATGGATCATGCTATGACTGGTCCCTATCACTTTACTAGATACCAAGACCCCTCTAGTTGATTTATCCCTGAGATAATTTAGCCTTCCATGCAATGTGATACTCCCTAAAAAAACCCAATTTGGAACCCATT
This sequence comes from Torreya grandis, assembly GCA_037957365.1. Taxonomy (NCBI): domain Eukaryota; kingdom Viridiplantae; phylum Streptophyta; class Pinopsida; order Cupressales; family Taxaceae; genus Torreya; species Torreya grandis. Next base: position 5,948,814 of record JARHVA010000006.1, read on the forward strand.
TCCACTCCCTCTATAGTTAAGTCTCTTCTTATTTCTGTTCATATTGTTATTTTAGTCAATCCTTGTCTATTCTCTCCACCAACCCAACCTTCTCTTAGTGATGGTTTGCTCACCTTACCACAACTGGGTCCTTTGCCCACCAAATGGGCCAATTAGCATTATTATGACATTCATAAAATTATTGATCATTGGACTAAAGACTATTCATTATACTAATCTTCCTTAGTTTTCATTTCCACTCCTCCAAGTCTACTCACAAAGACATATGTTTATTTCATGGCACAGATAACCATTCATCCATGCATTATCATAAGTTGTATAAATATATCAACACCTTGCATCCCACCACTCCTCAACCCTTAGATAAGGATATACCTCCCCTAAAAGTGTTACCTAAGTATTTTCCTAAATATGAAGAGGTATATTGTCTCTAGAACCAATGTGGTACACATCACATTGATCATTTTTGTATCCTTCCATATCATCTCAAGGATCATCTCATAACCATTATTGCACCTTCTACCCTTCCTCCCATAGGTTGTTATCGTAAGAAGGCTCCCCCTTCTTCCCTCGTAGCTCCACCTCTTGTGGTTCCATATCCAATTATGATTTCCTCACATGTGGACCTTCCCTTACCCATGGATCCCTCTCCACCAGTGACTCCTTCACTAATGGCCCCTTCTCCATTGGTGACCCCTTCATCTCCCATATAATCCACTACCATTTATTCTCCTGAGCATCCCCTGCATGATATCCCTCATCGACATGATCCTTCCAACATTCCTACATTTCTTATCAAGGAGATTCAATGTGAAGTATTTTCTCAACTTTCATTGAAGATCAATGAGATATTAGTTGTAGTTCACATTCAAATTCATAAATACTTATCAGTGTTATAGATAATGTGTGGAAAAATATATCAATACTTATTAGCACATGCATGGTGTTCTTACATTTTCATTTGGATTGGACGTGTGCTCCAGCTTTACATTTATCTATTTTATATCATTTGACATTGTGTCAAATTCTTATCTACCTTACATGGTGACTTTTATTTTGCATTACATGTTGATTATGATTCTTCTTATGTTCTCTTATGGGTTATTTTTCATAATTCCATATTTGTTCTTCTTGATTTCCTTTCTTATCAGTTATCTTGTTCTCTTTCATGATTATTTTCTATCTCATCTTTATGAACATGGATATTTGTTATTGTGACTTGATTATACAAACCTTGCTCCCTTTAGTCCTTCCTTATTTACCATGTGATCGATTAGTAAATAATTCATCTCATTATAATCTCCTTTTATCAGTCCACTTTGGGTCTCCCCTTATTCCCCTTTTTTCTTTTCACAAACAAAGCATACACATGGTTGAGACTTGAGATAACATTATGGTTCATTGTTAAGCCTAAGCATTCAAGTCATTCTTGTCTTTGGATACTTAACTTTCTTTAGCCAAATCTTAAAGCTCATTCATGTGTATCATTTCATCTCTCATTATTGGTCATTCCAAGTCTGTCTGGAGGAGGAATCATAAAATCCATAAAACTTTACAAAAGCAAAATCATTTAATAAAAGACAATTATCTAAAAGGAAACATTCAAAATTCTTAAAAGTTAAATCACACTAAAAGACATGATTCTAAGCACATCTCCTTTTTCTAGTTGAAGCTCAAACCCTACAATTGGCCTAACAATAGAGCTGAGGTCATTAGGGTATGGTAGGCCAGTAGATTAGAAAAGGAGAATAAAAACATCTTTTAGTGTACCTACTTTCTCATGTAAGTACCCAATATTCATAGTAGACTGACGGCTTTGTAAGGGTTCCTAAGGAATAGGGAACATGTTATGGGAAGGTAGGTCCATTTTAAATTTCTTGTACAAAATAACCTACATGAGGTGATCTTAGTACCACACTTATTTTCCTACTTAACTTTGTGTCTATAGTGAATAGGTATTGTCTATATATTGATGATCAATAGTTACTATCCTTTTCATGTCCTTAGTGTGCCTCATGTTTTATAAGGTCTTCTCATAAGATGATTATATTATGATTCTTACATTCCATTTTTCACTCCCTAAAATCCTAATATTTCCCCTTGAAATTTTTTATTTTGTTCATTGATCACTCCCCCTGGGGATCCCATTTATGAGTTACAATGTAAAACCATGGATAGGACCTGGCCTTCCTCACAAATTACCAAAAAATTTACATTACCATTCCAAACATCCCTTTTTACCATATTTTTACATTATTTCCACTCCATTGGAGTTTCCTTTGTGAGTTACAGTGTAAGACCATGGATAGGACTTGGCCTTAAATTTTTTTCCAGTATCTAATTCACAACAAAATTACATGTGTCAAATATGAGATAAAATGTGATTGATTATAAGTTACACATCATTGACATGCTTCCCATCTTGATTTAGTATGTTTTATGCGTCCTTCATTAATCTTTCACTTTTATCTTTTTATTTTTTGATTGCATGTAAGAATCCAACTATTTTTATTAAGTTTTTCATACTTCCCAACTTGAATTAGTGTGATTAGTTTAAGATCATTTTACCAATTTTGTTTCTCTTTTATACTTCCTAATGTGATTTAGTATGATTGATTGACTGGATTGATTTTTTTTATACCATTTTTATTTCATGGGCTTTCCATTTTATTACATGATTTCCATACTTTCCAACATGATTTAGAGTAATTTTCCTTGTTTTAATTTGGTGCCATTATTTTTCATAAATTTTTTTGCCCTCTTGTTTACCACATTTTTGGTTTATTATACTTAATCATCTTTTTGTTATTACACATTTTTCAATTTGAAATAGTGTGTACTACATTTTTTTTTTTGATTAATTATACTTTGCCAAGTCCTTTTCACCTATATCTTTTTAACCATGCATGTGTACTACATTTAATAGAAAAGAAAACACAACACATATATTTCCTACAACATATACAACACAAGCAAAATACATGTGCTATAAAGAAATATATCCATGCATCCACAACCACAAACCACAATATAACACATAATATTCACATCCAACTGTAAAAATAATATATCTCTATATATATCATGTGTTTTTAAAAAATACATCACTCCAACTCTAAGACTGGACTCTATCATGTATATCTCATGGCCTAACCATGCTGATCATAGATGCCTCAAATTGTCCCCTCTAAATAGTATGCTATAATGAAGAAGTCCAAGATCTCAAACTCATTACTTGTCCCTATAAGTTGGTCACCTGGGCCTAAACCTATCCTACCTAGATAGTGGTAGCCAAATGCACATCTCTCTCTTGAGCCAAGGCCTGTCATGCATGTGCCTCTCCTACTCTCACCCCTACTGGTGGTTGTAGCCCATATTCACTTGCCTATAGTTGCATTGAGGCCTCCCTTACTAGTTTGAACCAGCTAACTTGAGCTAAGGTAGATGGTACCACAGGATCATCTAATGTGGTAGGGTAATATGATGCCAACACCTTATCTAGAATATCATGGTGTGCTCCCATCCTTAGGGATCCCCATCGAACCTCTTCCTCATCCATAATATCTATAGAATTCAAACCAAATAGATATTAGATCACATATATATCTCAAAGTCTATCTATATATAATCCATCACATACAACTAGTATTCTATATCAAAGACTCAAAAGTAAAACATTTATTACATGTCTCAGTGCCACCAATCATTTTCTCCTCGTCTGTTCATCCACTAAGCACAGTCTCTCCATCAACTCATCCCCTAATTAATTTGTCCATGGGATGCCTCCAAATCAAAACAAACCTTGGGGTCACCACTCATACATGTTTTGAGCCTCACTTTAGTGGTGCCTCTATAGACTAGCTCTACCCTGGGCTAACTGATGGGTCATCCTAGATGACCACCCTCTGTGCTCTCTCTCATTGTTGGCATCTCCATCAGTGGTGTGACCAAGGTGGTCATTATTCCTATTGTAGTGTTAGCTGTGGTACCTATGACACTCTTGCATCTACATCCATACCCTCTCTAACTACTGGCTATTATGATCAACTAGTCCATGGTCTCACACACCATAGTCTAATCTCCAATCTCTTGATTAGCATTGCTCCTCCTCCTCTTCCCCTCATCTCACTCACATGTTGAACCCAAAATATAGGCACTACTATAGGATTTAGTCGGTGAAGGTGTCCAAACTATCCTGACAATCATACCACTAGATACGACTCTACCCACTAGGTGTAGTGGCCCATTATCTATATTCATGCTAACCCTAGCACCATAGTTACCCAACTTGGAAAAACTATCAAAATATGTGTATAAGGCTACCACACAATATCTCTTCATGTGATTGTATGTATTACTAGCACATGGGGCGTGACCCATGTCACCTAATCCTGTCTCCATCTCAAAACCCAAGGTAATTGATCATCGACCACATAGGGCGACCCAGCTAGCTAGTACATCAGGAACCTCTCATATATCTAATCACTTAGTAGTACCATTAGTCCCATGGTATTCTACCCTTTGGACATAATCTCATACATATCATGCATGATTTAAACCTAGATGACAAAACCTAAGTCATAGAGTACCCCCTCCTCTAATATTAACTGAAATAAGGCTATCACATATAATAGTACCTTGTCATTTGACTTGTGACACAAAAATTGTGCTATCACAAGCCTTATCATAGCCTTTTAGATATCTAGAATTTATGTAATATATATATCAAACAAACTCACCCTTAATCCTGAGTAAATCCTATTCGAGCATGTCACCCATCGGTCTAACATTCACCTCTCCTCATGTTCATCCAGTATCCTTGTGATCACCAATGTCCCCCTTTAAGAAGTCTAAGAAATTCATAGACATCCTCTAAGTGATACCAACCTCTATGGTATCCCCATCTACCACCCATTTAAATATATTGGTCAAATATTGCCAATCTCCTAGGAACATGATCACTAGATAAACACTCAGTGGGACCCATCACATCTTCATGATGCATCCCAAGCCTAGCATGACCAATCTAGCTTTATCTACATCTGTTAGGCACTCCAATAGATATTTTAGCCATGACACATCTACCAATCACCAAAATATCTGACATCTCTACAAAAATCAAACAACAAAAGATGTATTAGACCTCCATATCACTCATAATCAAAATACATTCTTTTAAAATTTCACAAAAATAAACTAATTTGCCTTAATTTATTCTTTTTCACCTAAATTAACCTATTTTCTATTTAATCAACCATTTCAATACTAAACTAGCCACCTTGTGCCTTAAAAGTACTATATCGACCACTTTCCTTCATTTTAATACTATATTGGCCACTTAGAAACATACTGAGTTGACCCTATAGTACTAAGTCAACATTTTGACTTAACAAACTAAGTTGGCTATGATGTACTATGTCAACCCTTTCCCTAACAAACTAAGTCAGCCATGACCTATTAGGTCAGCGCTTTCAAAAATTTGTTTTCTACCAACTAGGTCGATTAGGTCGACCTTATTCTTTCAATATGATGACTCTTTGATCGATTATAATAAATGCCTTAGGCATTTATTACTCTGATTCATTTAAACCTATTTTCTCATTTGACCTCTAGTATCCCTAAAAATTTTCTAGGGTTCATTTTGAAATCTAAATTTGGCCTAATTAACAAATTTCTATAAAACACTCAATTTCAAATAAAATACTAAAAAAAATTAAAATTCTAAGTTGTTTACCTATGCTACACTCACTGCAACTGCTATATGTCCTCTTCATCTTAGTTGTCATCTCCTCACCATCCTAGCTCTTTTGGCTTTCATGAATTTTCTCATATCTCTCTATTTTTATTAGAATAGTCAAACCATAGCAAATGAATTCTTTTTCACCCTATTTATAGTTACTATTCATAATTATTTGCCCTTCAAATATTTACCATCAGATTCTTTGTTTTGATCATATCTTTGTTTTTACTACCTTGTTTTTTGAACTATGTTAGTTGTGTTGACCTTGTACTATTATTGACAAAAATTATTTAGGGTCTAGGTTAGCTCTTCTCAAACAAAGTCCATGACCTATTGAGTTTTTTCTAATAATGATACTAGGTTGACTGGGTCAACCTTGTTGGCCAAAACATTCGAAAGGGTTTAGGGTTAAATCCACCTATATAAACACAATCATTTCACCATTATTTAGAGAAGAGAAGAATAAGTAAGATATATTTTTCATCTAATTATCCACCATTCTACTTGAGGAGTAAGCTTAGGGTTTCATACTTTATTTGGAGATATGGATCTTGTCTTATGGAGAAGTCTTTTGGATGCAGTGATAGGTTGTGTAGTCTAGAGTTGATTTATCCTTGTCATTTTTATATACCACAACAACCTCTTGTGAAACACCTTGGCCAAGGGAGAGATTGAGGCTCGGTGGGTTCATCTTCAAAGCTAAATATTCCTAACTTTATTCCTCCTTTGTAAGATTAGATAGATATTCATGTGCACTTTTATTCCATATATTAGGATTACATATAAATTAACATGAGTATATGTCTTCTATGCATGTTTAATTTTAGTGTTTATTACCCCCAGTTTATGCCACAAGCTTTGGTGAGCACTAGATTAAACTTTTACTTTACTTGTTATTAGTATGGTGAATATGAAAACATAATACTTAGGGTTATTGCATAGTTTTTCTTTAATGGAGGCTTTGGAACCCTCCCTAGTGATATTATTATGGTAAGAGATCCCTTAATTCAGTCTACTGAATCCATATTGGTCATGCTCCTGATTATCTAATGTATCCCCAATCAGAAGTGTAAGTAGGATCTATATTCTCTAAACTAAATTAATTTATGGATTTGATGCATTTATGATTACATACAGAATGTTCCTCACTATAATTTTGAGCCATGTACCAATGCTTGAGAGATATAAGAGGGCATAAAAACTCTACCTACACCTGTACTTTAATTTTTGGATTAACACTTTCTCATAATTATTGGTATATCAATAAATGTCTTGACAGAAGCTATGCACACCCATGTTAGTTTTAGGGATAGGATGAGCCATTAGTTTTATTTATATATTTTTTGATTTACATGTGTGTTTTAGATTAAGATTATCTGTTTATATTTTCAAGTTGAAACAAGTCTAGAATGTCATTTTGTTTGCATACCCCTTTAGCCTAAGAGGTGTTACTCTACCTATTTTGTGTCACACTTTTGCCTTAGAGTTTTATTTCAAAATCGATTGTGTGTCACTTGTTTAAATGGGGTGTCATTACACTCCTTGTTTCATCTCAAATGTTTGCCTTGAATTTTTGAGTCCAAAACAATTGATATACCATTTATTTGAAGGAGCATTGTTACATTACCTAAATTGTTCCAAAACACTTGTCATTTTTGAAACCAAGTTATAAAACCATTGTTATATCTCTTGTTTCAAATGCACGGTTACGCTACCTATTTTGGTATATATTTTTATCTTAGAACATTCAAATATTTTTGCATTAAATTTGAAACTCAATCTTTCAAAGTACAAATCTTAAACTAATTAGATATACACCAAATCCCCATCTAATTTGAGCTTAGGTTGCCTACCTTTTGTGTTTGTATTATGTAATTTGGGTTGATTTCATATTAGATCTAAAGATCCCTTTGCCTAGAACTAGCGGGTTTTTTTAATCTTGTCCCTTATTTGGAGAGTCCTTTAAGCCAAGCTATTGCCATGTGTCTTGTTTAAAGTTTATTGTGCCAAGTTTGAAAATGTCTTAGTTCCATTGTTCAAATAGTCTCTTGCGAGTCAAGTATCAAGTCTTAGTGAGCCAAGTACTGAGTGTCACCCAAGCCAATTACCTTAGTTTAGTTTGTTTTTGAGTTCTTGTTTTAGTTCTTTGTTTTTGAGTCTAGCGTAATTTTTCACATTAAATGATTATAACCACCTTTGGTTAAATCATTACTATCCTTTGATCATAGTTCATAATTATTATACTTTGTCGAGATACTTTTGTCATTGATTATAACCACCTTTGGGCAAGTCAATACCTTAGCCATAGACAAATTTTGAGCTTTTGTGTTACATTCATCACTAATTATAACCACCTTTGGGCAAATCAGTATCATTTATTAGACTAGTTTCAAGTTTATTTTATTTTACCTTTGCCTAGTTTAGTTATTTTACCCTTTGGGCCTCTTTTATAGATCAATTTTTTTTTTGTATTTTGACCTAAGTTGTTTGTTACCTTTATACCCTTTATTTTTCATGACACCTAGCTATAAATCTAAACATCCCTGTTACACATGTAACGAGACTATGTATAATTCAAACTATGATAACTTTGTGACCAATGACCCTTTTTTTCAAGATTTTTATGATGTTGTATCTTATGAGACAAATCCTTATCCATCTTATAATATTTCATACATTGAACAAAGGCACAACCCGTTGGTGCAATTTTGGTGACTACACCTTCTTACCCAGGCCAAGAACAAGAGCAAATGACACAATACTTTGCTCAAATAATGCCTATCATTGTACAAATCCAATAACAAGAGTCCTACTATGTTTTGAAACCAACATATACAAGCTATGATCCATACTTATTTGAGCATAATTTGTTAGAGAATACAGATTAAATTTTCATCTGAACTATTAAATTAAGAGCCAAGTTTTTGCTAGACTTTCCCCACAAAAGTTTAAGTAGCTTGATTCAAACTCCTAGTAGCATGCCTAAAATCTAACAATTCGAATATGCATCAATAATTATAGCTAATATTTAGTCCAAATATCATGTTAAAACCAAAGGACGCTTGAAAAAAGGAAAGGCCTATAGATAAACAAATGGAATAGGTACAACAAGCATACCAAAACTATCTCAACCTAACTCATAATCTTAATGCAAGGGATATTTCTAACATGTTTCTTATTGAGATAGATCTATCAATTGAACAACAAATAGATGCTTCAAGATATATGAACTAAAACATAGACCTATTTTCCAAAAGCATACTAGTTGGTGACATGTTTAATGTCCCAATTTTGATAGAAGAGACTGCCACTCAAGCTAAAAACCTCACTCAAAATGTTGTGGATAACATGTAAGTGCATTCCAATTTAAATCAAAATGAGTCTAATTTACTACCAGGCAATACACAATATATTCCTTTAAATAATACCATGAGTGGATTAAAACAACAAGGGATGGGTACGCCTAATTCCTAAAATCAACAAGCAACCTCCACTCCTCAACCAAATACTTCTTTGAGTGTGAAATAAGGAAAAAGAATAAAAAATAGACCAAATTACCACCACAACAAGTGCAAAACACTATGCCACCTCAATAGGGAGAAATGAATGTTCTGCCATAATAAGCACAAACCAATATATCTCAACAATAACAAATGTTGCCTAACCAGTAATGTGTTTTTATTGGTAAGAAAGTGCTAGTTGGTTTATAACAACAAATGCCAAACCCTTAAAAATTGCCTAACCAACAACAAGTTCCAATCCAACAACATGTGTTCAACCAACAATAAGGTTCCTATGTATAATAGGTGTCAGGCACTAAGAAATAGTTGCCCTTCAGCCAACAGGTATTGCATGCACAACAAGGTTCCAACTTTCAACACCTCTAATAGTACGGATCTAGTCAACAATGTGTTTTTTATATATAGTAGGGTTCGATGAGTAGGAAACAAGTTCCCTCCCCAACCCAAAAATACCAACACATCCCACAGAGCCAAATGCCATTGCTATAGCCATAATTTTCTAGCTAAGGTTATGCAACCAATCCAAACTAGAATGTGTTTTAATAGTAGCATATTCCATATACACAGTACAATTTTAATGTACAGATACGTATACTTGGTTGTCCAACTAATTTGACCAATATTACACAATACGCTTAACCCAATCAAATTAATCTGCCTTTGACCACACAACCTCAACATCAATAAGCCACTCCATTTGATTTCCTTTCCTAAGAGTTACTACTAAAAAGATTGGAAAATAAACAAAGAAATTCAAACTGGATGAAATATACTCTTAGCCATTCGACATATAATATCTATAAATACCATTTCTACCAAGTTATGAGCCACCCAAATTTGATAAATATAAGGGAAAAGGTGACATTAAAGAGTATCTAAAATAATTATTTATTATTTTCTAGCTAGTGGCATATAGCAACATATACTTTCTTCTACTCTTTCCAAGGAGTCTAAGTAGACAAGCCTTGGAATGGATTTTTAAATTGCCATGAATTATGTACCTAACTTTGATGATATTTTAGAGTTCATACAACACTTTTCATATAATCTCAAGCATGATAGTAATGTTGTGGATTTGGGCCAAGCTAAATATAATATTCGTAAAAATTTTAATTCATACTTGTAACATTGGATAAAACTAGCAAGCTAGTTTACTCATAATCTGCCAGATAAATAGTTGGCCATAATATTCACCAAGAGCTTACACAATGAGAGACCGTACAATATCGAGATGCAATGTGTTCATACATTCAAATAGGTAATAGAGAAATGGATATATATTGAGAAATCCCTTTGTCAACAAAGGGATAATCAATCTATCATCTTCTAACTAGAGCCAAAATCAACATCAAGGCCAACAAAAATAGAAACAAAATCAAGGCTAGAACTATAATCATAAACTAATTCAAATACCAATTTTAACACCACCTCAAGCCAAAAACAATGAGAGAACAAAACCCTACAACCAAAATAATAATGTTGTTGGTAATGGGGTCACTAAATCATGCCATGTTCAAATGGTGTAACCATTGGTTGCCCATTTACCTCCACACACTCAGTAACCACCATCTCCATACATTTAACCAAGACCTCTACAAAACCAACTGCCAAAAAATCAAAACCAATTTCAAGTCCCTCCTCCAAGATGAAGACTGCACATTGCTAGATAATTTAATGACTTTGGTGAGCCTATTAAAAATTGTGTTCTAAAGATTAGTTTAGACAAATATGATCATTTAGCCAATACCAAAGTCATTTATTAAAGGGTTTCCTTTTCTTGATTGGCACAAAAATATGAATTTTATGAATATCATCACATCAAAAGACATTCCATACGATGGTGTATCCAAATTAGGTATTTGATCAAGAATATGTTATAAAGTGGAGAGATAGAAAGAGACACCCATGCTCCTATGACCAATCATAACTTTTGTATCTTCCATAATTTATTTTCCCAACATAACAACAACTAGCAATAGTACCAATAATAACAACAACAATAGATAAATCCATCACAAAATCAACAATAACAATGCCAATCATAACAATAATAATAAAATGGTCAGAACCAAGGGCAAACTAACCAAACTAACCAAGGAGGTTATCACTCCATTGAGTATACCTATAACAATGTTGTAGGACATGTCTCAGTGGTCATGTTGCCACTATTACCATAAATTCTTGACCAACCACCAACCACCAATAGACTTAGACCTTCACTCAATAATACCTATTAGTGGAGCAATACCTCTCAACCTCCTTATGTTGATGATTCTTCAACACACCATGTTAGTATCCAAGATCCATACCATCCAAGAATTATCATTCTAGGCCTCATTACCTATCCAACCAACTACCAAAGGCAAGTACAAGATCAAAATTATGCAATCGTGACTCGATGAGCTAAGGTCACTATCAAAGGACCGTAACCAAATAAGAAAAATAAGCCCAATCAATCTTGCATGCCTATTATAAATAAACCAACTAAAAAAAATGAGGTGTAGACCTATGATATTATGAAACAACTTAAAAATACACCTACACATATATCCATCATGGATTTATTACGTATATATAACATCCACAAAGACATCCAAAATGAGTATTTGAACTAATTCCTCATGCCAAATGACATCACTCCAGACAAATTCCAAGCCAGGGTATGGTAGTTGGCCCTTGGCCATCATCTTACCTTTGACCAAAGTGACATGTTGTCCCTAGACGCTTTGCATAATAACCCATTATACATTGAGATCGGTATAATGAATCATAGATTTAAATGCATCTTTGTAGACAGTGGTTCGAGACTCAACATTATGTCTCTAAAGTTGGTCAAAAATATCAGTTATACAACCAACTTACATCCACATATCATCATTATCAAAACATATGATAATAAAGAATGGGGATCTCAATGTACTATTATCATGTCAATGGTCATTGGGCCTTTGACCCATGACACTTTATACCATGTGTTGGACATGAAACTAACTTACAATCTATTATTACGTTGACTCTAGATCCATGAACTCAAGGTTATACCTTCCACATTACATCAGTATATAAAATTTCCAAATTCAAGAATGGAAGTGACTATATTGACTGATATTCAACCATATCAATATTGTAAACATCTTGAGGCTGAGTATAAAAGCTATAACTATCAATTTGGCACGATTCCTATGCCCAAATCTGATGGAATTTTTTTTGAAAAGATAAAATCCATTGAATCAGGGCCATAAGCTAATTACATTGACCCAAACAACCTCGATTCTACCTCAACCATATCTCCACCAGACATTTCTAACCACTTCTATATAACTGACAAAAGTCTTAGAGACAGTACTCATAATGCATTCCATATTTCCAAATTGCTAAAAAATCCAAAAGCTTATGGGAGACTTAAGGGCAAAACCAATCATATGGAGATCTAAACCAAGGGAAGATCATAGCTAACCAAGCCCATTATTTTCAAATCAGCCTATGGCCTCAAACAAGACCCATTAACTAAAGATGATTTATGGCTTTACACTGACGAATTAGCTGACTGTTACCAAAGAGAAAAGGATCCTATCCCTAATCAGATTATGAATCACCTAGCTTATGAAGGTAGATACATGGGGCTACATAATCAAGGCATGATCAAACCAATCATAATGGCCAAGTACAAGGAAACATATGATATTGGATTTAAATCATCTAGGCGTGACCCCACATACCTTATTTGTGTTCTAACATCATTGACTAGTGAAGATGATGTCGATAGTAGTGCAGGGTCTGATTATAACATCTATTATGACCTTGCCACTATAAATTTATTTAAACCCCATGCCATTTTCACCATTAACCATGTTTATGAACCTTCACCATTAACTCATTACCATCCACAATTGATAAATTAGGACGAACAAGATTTAATAATGTCATTAGATGAGTTTAAAAATGATGAGGCCATATGGGACTTTTTGGGATTAAGGAATCACATTCCTCTTAGAGATCACAATCAAGGATTTTCTATTAGATTGGATCCTACTGCCTATTTTGGAGAGTGAGTAAACTTCCCTGGTAAAAAATAAATAAAATCAAACATTGAGGTCTGAAAGTGAAAACATTTTTAAGGCACTTTTTGACCAAGGTAATAGTAAAGAGAATGGCAAGTCTCTTGGTGAAAATTGGTTTTTGATGCCATTAGATGGGGATGTTCACCCCTCTTTCTATGAAGCACATGAGACCTATAACCCAAAGCCTATTTATGGATTAGAGATCAGTATTGAGGAACAAAAAAATTTGGTGCAAATTGTTCAAGGGTGTCATGAGGTATTTATTTCATGGCCTTTGCCAACATTAGGAGATTTTGATTCATCCTACTTGGGAGAATTAGATGAGCTAGTCTAGCTAGAATACTTTACCAATTCTAACCTATTTAACTCCTTGTCATCTATTTTAGATGATGGTTCTACACTTCTTATGGGAGTCACTTCAAAGGTTAACATTGGGACTCTAGAGGACCCAAAGTGGATTAAGATAGGCATGTCCCTCATTGAGGAGGAACATGAAGTTTTTATAGCCTTTTTTAAGGAATTTGCTGACAAATTTACATGGGCTTGTTCAAACATGTTAGGTTTGGACCTCACCTTAATTGTATAGCATCTCGTTATACATCCTGATGTCAAGCTCATTATATAAAATATGTGCAAGATGCATCCTTGTATTGCTATGATAGTCAAGAAAGAGTTGGAAAAATTCTTAGAAATGAAATACATTAGGCTAATTGATTATTCAGAGTGGATTTTAAACAATATACCAATGAGTAAGAAATCAAAAGTTATTAGAATCTGCACTAATTTTAAAGATATCAACAAAGCCTACCTGAAAGATGAATTTTCTTTGCCTAATATTGACATGATAGTTGACTCAACAACTGGATACAAAATGCTTTCTCTCATAGATGGATTTTTAGGGAATATTTAGATCAGAATAACACCAGAAGACCAACACAAGATAATGTTCACCACTCTATGGGAGACATTTTGTTATCAGGTGATGTCATTTAGACTTAAGAATGCCAAAGCCACATACCAAATGTCCATGCCAATAATTTTTCATGATATGATGCATGACATCATTGAAAACAATGTTGATGACATCTTGGGTAAATCAAAGCCCCATGTCAATCATCCAATCATACTACAAAGAATCTTTGAGAGATTTTATGAGTATAACATCATGTTTAATTCAATGAAGTGTGTATTTGTTTAACTTTTGATAAACTATTAGGTTTCATTTTCTCTTTTAGGGGCATTAAAGTCAATCTAATTAAATTTTTTGCCACTATATAAATACTGTTTCCATCTACCTTGAAGTAACTCCATAGTTTTTAGGGAAAGATCTAATCAGTCAAGTGCTTCATTTCATAATTGGTTGATAAATGCCAATATTTATGCACTTACTGAAAAAGGGTGTTACATTCTCTTATAATGAAGTGTGCCAAAAAGTATTCAATCATTTTAAGTAATATCTTACCAACCCATCTATTTTATTTCCTCCCACGCTGAACAAGCCATTGTTACTCTACCTATCATAAACTAAAAATGCCTTGGGGTCACTTTTGGCATAACCTAATGAACAAGGTAAAGATCATGCCATGTATTATTTAAGCATAACATCGGTTGCATATAAATACAATTATACATTGATTAAAAAAGCCTATTTAGTAATGGTGTTCATAACCAAAAATTATGACATTACATGCTGAACAACAAGATCATTGTTAT
Source organism: Torreya grandis (assembly GCA_037957365.1). NCBI lineage: Eukaryota > Viridiplantae > Streptophyta > Pinopsida > Cupressales > Taxaceae > Torreya > Torreya grandis. Next base: position 5,963,849 of record JARHVA010000006.1, read on the forward strand.
TGCTAAAGTAGATCCTCTCAAGTATCTACTTTCCAAATCAGCTTTATAGGGCCACATGGCAAAGTGGATCATGCTATTGAGCATGCTTGAAATTTAATATGCCAATCAGAAGGATATTAAGGGGCAAGTACTCATAGATTAGTTTGCATGATATCCTCTTCAAGATACTCAACCCCTTACATTTGGATTTCCATATGAGGCCATTATGACTCTTGAAGAAGCAGAAGCACCTCCCGATGTAGAATGGTAGAAGATGTGCTTTGATGGTTCATTTACAGCTCATGGCTCAGGATCTGAAATATTATTTGTTAAACCATAAGGGCATCTCATTCGTAATTCCTTTCGTATTATATTTATCTATACCAATAGCATGGTTGAGTATGAAGTGCTCATTATAGGGCTTCATAAATTAGTACAATAGAACACTCAACATTTATTGGTGCATGGTGATTCTCAATTAATCATCAATCAAGTTACATACTAGTACTAGACTAAGGATGAGAAGTTGGTACCCTACAAGATATGGTTGATACTCTCAAACAATAGATTTCCAACATCTAATTTGAAAAAATACCTTAGGTAAATAATAGAACAACTGATGATATGGCCACCATTGGCTCCATGATTCATATCATAGACATAATAAGAGATTATAAATTTCTTGTTGAACATCTCTTAGCACTGACACATGAACAATCAACCATCGAGATGGTTTGTGACATTCTTGGTTCCACATCTCCTTGGTACTCAAATATGTATGCCTATCTTCAAGACCAAACTATGCCTCCCAACTTATCATGTAATAAAAAAAAAAAAAAACTTCACCCATAAAACCTCTCATTATACCCTACTTAGACCAAACTTGTATCATAAAATGTAGGATGGAATTGTGCTTCATTGTTTACCTTCGATAGAATTTGAACTAGCGTTGAGGGAAGTTCATGAAGGAGTGTGTAGAGCCCACACTAGTGGGGATATATTAAATAAAAATTTACTACATATTGGTTATTACTGTCCGACTATGGTAATAGATGTAGATGCATATGTGAAGAGGTGTGTCAAGTGTCATAAGTATGCCAATCTGATTCATGCTCCAGCTAAGACACTCAAACCATTGACAACAATATGGTTGTTCTCAATATAAAGACTCAACCTCATAGGGAAGATAAATCCCACATATTTTGATGGCCATATGCATGTCCTAGTTATTACCGAATACTTCACTAAGTGGGTAGAATCCATTCCCCTCACTTACATCACTAGCAAGCAAGTATCCAAATTCATATTCAACCATATCATCTATCGTTATGGTATCTCCTTCAACATTATATCTTATAATGGTGGATCATTAAAAAATAAATATGTGAAAGCACTTTGTATCCAATACCACATCAAATAACATTTCTCTACCACCCATTACCTACAAATTAATGGCCAAGCTAAGGCTTTTAATAAAACCATTATCAATATTCTAAAGAAGATTGTCAATGACATTGGTTTTAATTGGCACTTACAACTATTTAATACCCTTTGTGCATATTGTACCACATTCCATACTCCAACAGGAGCTACACCATATTCGTTTGTTTATAGAACTAAGGCCATTCTTCTTGTTGAGGTCAAGTTGCCTTCTCTCAAAATTTCAATGCAACACATCATCGATAATGAGGATTATAGAGTAACTTGCTTGCAGGAGCTAGACTTACTTGATGGAAAATGCTTGGCCACCTTGAATACTCTTCAGGCATATCATAATCAATTAAAAGGCCAATACAATAAACACATTAAACATCATGAATTTGAGCTTGATGACCTGGTGTTTAAAGAGAATCATAAGAATGTAAATGTTAAAACAAAACAAAAAATCAAACCAAATTGGTTAGGACCCTATGTAGTTATGGCTAACTACACTTATAGAGCATACAATCTTGCTACGCCAGAGGGAGATGAAATTGACGAACTAATGAACATAATACACCTCAAATATTTTCATGCTTGAGGGACTCGGATTACTATCTACTTGGATCATTTAAGTTATGCCCTATTGTACCCATTCTTTATATTATATCTTATATCATTCTACCATGCCATTAGCCCTTGACCACCTGATTTTTTTTACCTAAGCCTACCTATAAGATTTGGCCTTGGTTTAGATTCATTTGTACTTTAGGCACATTTAGTGGTTGATGACATAGTTAATTCTAGCAATTGTTTCATAATTAAATGTTTGAATGGTAGTATGTGAAAGTAGTATGATAGTGGTCCTAGTAATTGCATCTTTCATTTGTTTTTACATTCCCACCTCATGCTACTAATTATAACTGCCTATGGAAAAATTAGTACCACTAACCCCTTACAATTATTTCCTAATTATAACTGCCTATGGTAAAATTAGGAGCAACACTTTTACCATGCATTATTGTATTACCTTGCCATTATTGTTGTTATTTACCTTATCATTTACCTATATCTAAACTTGTTGGTTCTTAGTTGGATGGATTTGGTGTAGGTGAAACTATATTGACTCGAGGTCTATTTAGACTATGTAGACAACGCTCGATCTATGTTGAGTCCAACTCAGTCACCCATTTTCCATGCTCTCACTATTTTATGAGAAATTTAAGTTTATATGCCCTTGTTATTTTGTGAGCAATTTAAGAATAAATGTTCTTGCCATTTTGTGAGCATGTTTAAGCCACACTCTCACTATTTTTTGAGTTGGACCATTCTATATCTCATGATTCTCAATCAAGTTGAGATGCCTAGAAAATTCTAAAAATATTTGAAATTTTTTACAAATCTTAAAAATCACAAAATTATGAAAACTAGCTTAGAATTTCCACACGAGATATAAGACCTCCAATTTTTTTTGGGATGGGCCATCTTATCTATTCAATTTCATTTTTAGTATACCTTAATTTTTTTCCTCCCATTTTTAGAGAACTACATTGGCCTAAGGTCTACACAAACTATGTAGGCAACACTTGGACACATGGGTTATCTCAAGTTAACTCAACCACCATCACTTCACCTTCCTTTATTTTTTGACTACATCTTTGCCTTAAGGTTTATAGGAATCATAGCTATTTTACAAGTAATCACTTGTCATTTAGTTTCTCTATCCTTATTGGCCTTAGCCATGCACTCTCATCATTTTATGATTTCGTATTATGAGTATTATGTATTCCAATTTGATGCACTGATAACCACTTAGATTTCCTAACGTTCTTACCATTTTGTGAGTCATTTCTAAGATTTTATAATGATCTTACCATTTTGCAAGTCATTTCTATTTGAACACTCTCATCATTTTGTGAGAAACCATTACCTACACTCTCACCATTTTGTGATCTCAATCTCATTCTAAACCTTAGATGTAGTAGAAAATATGAATTACCAATTTAGTTCATTTGTGGATACTCATCTCTTAATTTTTCGTGTGATTTTAGTCTAAACTATACTCTTGCACTTAACAATTTACTTGTATTGATGCTTTCATGATTGTGAACGTCATCCCCTCTCTTCCCAAGCACTCACCATTTTGAGAGACTATTCTCATTTCCTCTACAAGTCAATCATGTTTTCTTATCACCATTTTATTCTATCCTATATCTTGGGAGAATTAAATTTGGCCTAGAGTTTACATTATATCTTATGTCCATGGAACTGTGTAGGTGGCATCTACTTGCCTAATATATCTGGAGTCAGCTCGACTAACCCTTCCTTTTCTTCTATTCCCCCCATTTTGTTTGTGTTATTTCATTGTCTCTTATAGCCTAGGATAAATGTTTATGCCTTTCTTGTTTGTGTCATTGTATCTTATAGCCTAGTGGAAATGTTTGTGTCTTTCTTATTTGTGTTGTTGTCTTTCATAACCTAGGGGCAATGTTTGTAGTCTTCTTTGTATCATTATTCCTTATAGCCTAAGGGCAACCGTTAGTCTTTCATTCATGTGTTATTTTAAATATGTTATTGTTACCTAGCTTAAGGGTCACCCTGTTGCCAAGAATAATACCTCCATTATACATGCACAAACAATTTATTTTCTATTTGTACTAACATTGTGATTAACCATTGTTTATGTATTGTTATTTGATTAGATTACATTGTTTGTTTTGATGTGTTTAGAATAGTTTGTTTATTTTACTTTTCTTTGCTTTGGATTGTTTAGTTATTTTACTTATTTTATTTATTACTTTGTTTGTTTGTTTTATTTGTTTGTTTGTTTATTTTATTTATCTTTATTTTTTCTATTTGTTTTGTCTTGTTTATATTGTTTATTTGTTTATAGTTGTTTGTTTTGATATTGTGTTTGTTGTGTCATGTTATGTTTGTTTATTTAATTTAATTTATTGGTGTTTCATTGATGTGATTTTATTGTTTTGTTTGTTGATTGGTGTTTTGTTGTTATTATTGTTTGTGTTAGTTTAGTTGTTTGTTTATTTGTTTATTAGTGTATTGTTTATTTATCGGTATTTTGTTGTACTTTATTTGTTTTTATTTATTAGTGTTTTATTATTTATTTTTATTTTTTGGTATTTTGTTGTTTATTTATTTAGTCGTTTTTGTCTATTATTTGTTTATAGCCTTGTTTGTTTGTGTTTTGTTTATTTATTTGTTTTTATCTGTCTATTTGGTTTATTTATTTCATTATTATTTGTTTGTTTTGTATTTATTTTTGCTTTTTTTATTTCTTGGTTGCCAAATTATTATTATGTTTTGTTTACACTTAAATTTTAATTATCCACATCATGTACTTCAGTTGTGAATGTTTGGTGTTAGTCTTACAATTGGTTTATTTGTTATATTTACATCTTGGGATTTGATTGTTCATATCTTAGTCTTAAGACTATTTATATTTATATTTAAATTATGTTTTCCATGCTTAGGTTATATAGTGTCATTTAGTTGTTCATAACTATAATGCATATTATCATAAACTAAAACAAAAATCAGATACACAGAGACTATCATAACAATACAATGGTAGTGCTTCTCCAATACATCAAACTAGCCAAATATCTAAGCACACGTCTAAATCCATGAATAATAAACAAGAACAATAGTGATTTAATATGTGTTTATATAGATGTTCATCTCTGATATATATGAGTTATATACCATAAAAATATGAATAACCAATAGAAAATATCATAAATATGGCACAAGCAATAGATGAACATAACATGCATGAGCATAATTAAATAATGTTAAACATCCACAATGTCAAACATGAGATAAACAAGATAATAACATGGCATCATATATATATCATAGGAATATCATCTACATATACATCGACCTTGAAGGACCCAAAATTAAATGTCAATGTATCTCAAATGTCATATACATAAAAGATATATATATATATATATATATATATATATATATATATATATATATATATATATATATATATCATAATGGTGTCTCAAAATACATCCATATGATGATACAATAAGTACAATCCCATATGAAAAAATTATGCCAAAATACCAAAGATTCTTGCGCTTAACTTTGGCTCTACGTATCCATTGGACTTGAGGCTAGAGGTGGCTCTGATGGACCCGAGGGTTCTTGGTGGTGGTGGTCATGGCTGATGGATAGATTGGACTAAAGCACCTATAACATGAGTCTTGATGTATGATAAACCAAATTTGATCACTATCTTATGTGCATCATAGATCTCAGATGTAGCAATCTACTAATTTTTGGGTATGATAGACTCATAAGCTCACTGATAGTATGATGCCTCATCCTTAGTTTGAAGGCACTCCCCAATCATCTATGAGAACCTGACATGTGTAATAGATCCTTGAGCTGCATCTCACTCCCACCTAAGCATGTCAATAGTATCCAATGCTTGATCTCACTCACTAATGTCCTAATGTCTCTTTGTAGTGAACTGTCCCTAAACCTGAACCAACCTATCTATCTTGACCTTTAGCTAGGATATATCTTATTGAAGCAGTGTCATATCATCATCTCTCATATCTAAGGTGCTCTATAAATCATCCAACTTATGATGTAAACCTACAACCTCTCACACTCAGGCAATGATCTCCTGCTCTAACATGCCACTATCTCTACCTATCATAGTCATGTTAGAAGGCCCTTCTTGGCCTTTATCCACCTATGTACTAGAACGCCCTACCTAGCCTGAACTAATCTAAGCCACTATAACAACTACCATGATAGGATATAGTACCATCAAATGTGGGTCATCATCTCTATCTCCATCCCCATCTTCCCCCATTATCTCCTCCATCTATGCCATCATCATCATCCCAAACCTCATTATCATTATCCTACCAAGTACTACCATTGTTTCTCAATGTCTTAGCCTACATCTCCTCGATATCCATGGGTACTTATCATCCTGTCTGAATTGAAACTATTAACCTTAGAGGGCACAATTGTACCCACTAATGTATGCACACCAAAATGACCTCTGCATTAGCTGCTCCTCCTACATAGGCCCAGGCAAGTCAAGGAACACTAATATAACTTGTTGTGGACTCACTCCTCTAGATAATAGGAGTATCTTGACTAATCTCTTGTGTAACATGGGCAAACCATCTTGACCCCTCAAGAACATCTCGCATAAATATAAACTATTTGAGTACCTGATTAGGGTGACACTCCTCAATAATATGGGACTACCTCATAGTCATAAAGCATCTAGTAGTCATATAATCCATGTACCATCCATTTCAGAACCACTACAAATGATACATGAGGTAAGGTCTCCAAAAAAAAATTGTGGTGTCAAATCATTAAACATCTTATTATAAAATGGGATATCTTTCCTTGACCACACCTACCTACACCTATCTGAGCCCAACCATATGCTAAAAACTCCTCTAGGTACTGTACTCTACACATCCCTACTATTCACTTGATCAAGATGTTTTCTTATCCCTAGACCATCAAAAGAGTGCAAGCCCCAATGTTGTATCCACCATGGTATGTCATCATATGAAGATCTCTATAGAGCTATGCTAGGACAACTATCCCCTAAGCAAAGCATGTAGACTTCTAAATCATGCTCTTCACTACACCTCTAAGGACCATATAGAAATATTGACCACTCTTGTTAGGCAACAAGATGTTGCTGAAAATGGCCATGAGCACAACAACCTCCCTATTAATGAGAGTTGGTGGTGATGGATACCTTATAAGTAAATCATTCGACCAAATGTTTGTATAGGTCTATGTTGACCTTCCCATGAAACATGAAGATACCTTGATATCTTCATAAATCATCAAGAACCAGCTACTATTGTGTTGGTTGTGCCTAGAATAATCTCCATCTGCACATAGGCAATTTGAGGATACGCTAGGTATCCTTAAGTGTCATAGTAACCTCTCTAATAGGAAAGTGAAATATAGTTGTCTCATTATACCAACACTCAACTAGTGCACTCAAATATATGAGATCATCTTGGATGATTAGAATTTGTGTCATGTCATGAAGATCCAAAACCTGTAAGAAGCCAACCATGTCCTCTATCTAGATCTACGGGGTCTGTAGATAGTGTGAATGTCACTCTCAACACATCAAACTAGCCAATCATTCTTGTAATCAAAGTAAAGTTAGAATCATCCTAACTATGATCAGTTACTAGAGCCTAAGCCTAGCCTACTCAGCCTAATTGACCCTTTCCAAGAGGTTAGACCCATGTCGAGTCCCCAAACTAGTTATTTTTGGCTTCCAGAGCAAAGTTGCCATTTCTTAAAGGGCAAAGTCATAGTTTAGGTGATATTGCACATTTTTCAATGATATTTCCATTTTTATTTTCATGAAAATGGTGATAAAATCATTGTTTTATGATTTCCACCCTATTTTAGCATTTTCATCATTTCTAGGAATGACTTCTTTGTATGAAGTCACCATTTTCCTTGGTAAAGCTATTGTTTGGCCTAAAACATAAGAGATCTCCCTTTTTCAACCTAAATTAAACAAAAAATACAAAAAATTGAGCATTAATGACAAAATTGAGATTCATTACCAGTGGCCCATCATGTGGTGTTTGCATGTGCTTTCTCACCTACTCCAAAACATGTCATCAAGCTCTTCCATGGGCCGTTTTTATTAGCTCAATACTCAGAAAACCAAAGCTCAGAATCTCAATAGCCTAAGGTGAAAATAAATTATTTTTCACTCCAAGGGTGAATATATAGCTAAAATTTTGAATTTTTACCCTCTAGGGCCTATAGTTCATTCCACACACTCCAAGAAGTGTATTTTTCACATATGTTTCTATTTTGCACACTATTTGATACTATGTGCCTTATTTTTCATCTGTATTATAACTAGTTCATATTTTTGGGCCTCTCCTAAGACTCGTTTAACAATGCTAATTTCTAATTATATCTCGTTTTTGTTCGAATGTGCATCTTCAAACTCACATTTAGGCTAAAAATGTGTTGTTATCATTTGCCAACTCATCATAAATCTATTTTATGAATATTTTTCATAAGCTACCCTTGCCAATTTACCCCATTGCAGCAAAGTATTTTTTGATCGATATGTAAATAATTAAGAAATGAGAATACATAACTTGGAAATGTGTTCTCCACCTTTCCTCATTTATCTCAACTCTCCTTTTTTTCATTACATCTTAAAATATAAATTCTTTATTAAATAGGCAAGGTAATCTGATCATTATAATGTAATCTTTTTCAACCACCACATTAATGGGTCCAACCTCTCTAAATGTTATTTAATATATTTTATTATTTATTGACATGATATATTCATGATAAATAATAAAATATATTATTATTTAACTAATGTAATTTAATATATTAAGGGTATATAAATAGCACCACTTAACCATTAATTGTTCCAATAATCCCTCTTAATGTTACATGGGGATACATAAGATAATCACCTTTATAAAAATGAAGTTATAGCCCATGAACCATCCACATGATTAATTTTAGGAGGTAAGAACATAATGAACTTACACTCCATGAACCATCCACATGATCAATTTTAGAAGGTAATAATTGAAAGAAACATCCTTCATCATGCCATAGTCACCTTTAAAGGAATTATGTTATGTAAACATAGTCACCTAAAGGTATTAAACTATTTAACTATAGATACCCAAAGGTATTACACTATATAATCGCAATCACATAGTCACCTTTAAAGGAATTACACTATACAACTATAGATACCCAAAGGTATTATACTATGTAACCACAATCACATGATCACTTTTAAAATAGTTATGCTATACACCTATAGACACCTAAAGATTTTTCACTATGTCCCCATTGACACATTTAAAGGAATTACACTATGTTACTTTAAACCACTTAGAGTGAGTTTAGGCTAGCATGATCATGAGACTACATCCTACAGTGAGAATGCATCCCAAAATTTCTTATGAATAATCAATCAAAAATATTGGAGTCTTTTATAACATAATGACCTCCATGCTACTATGTATTAGGTATAATGTAGACTTTCATATGAAATTTACCAAAATCACATAAAGTGATATATTACAATGCTTTACAATGAAAAAAAGTATAGAGAGATAGAAGGAAACACACGACCTACGTGATTATTAAGAAGTGACATTATCATGTACACTCCCCCTCAATGACAACTGCGATAGGCCTAACATTGAATGAATTTTAATAAGATTTAGTTGGTTGGTGTTGCATTAATTATAAAGCTATACAACTTTGACTATCACCAAGAAAGTTGGTATAATTAAAAACTTTCACATGATGTTATTCTATCATCCTTTATAGCCATAAGGCTTCTTTAGCAACTTCCACATAAAGTGTTCCAAGTGATAAGACGTACACCAAATATAAACACATATCAAGAAGTAGACTCATCATGATATAGTTAGCATCATAATAACTAAATAAATTAGCATAATCTGAAGAAGATTAATATAAACGAAAATTTACAGTTTCTTTTATATACCACAATATCTATTTTGTTAATTTTTAATGATCCAAGTATGGATCTTGCATGAATCTAGAAGAAACATCCACATCATATGAAATATCTATCCTAGTAATGTTTAGATAAATCAAACTATCAAAAAGATATCTGTAAAGATAGGTTAGCTTTATCACACATGTTTTGGATTAAGCTTAACATCAACTTCAATAGGATTAGATGTAGGTTTACAATCAATCATGTTAAATTTAACATGCAGGTTATGTGATGCACATATAATAGATTCACTAATAATTTGATACTAAGTTAACCAAATATTACATATTTTATTAGAAATAATTCATATTATAATTTGAGACATGAATATTTTTTCTTCCTTTTAAAGTCAACACTACAAGCTTGCATTTTATACTAAATCAATAAAAAAAAGTTTAAAAAGCAAAATTTTTAACTTGTTTTATATTTTATTTTTCAATACAAATAAATATTCTAGTGAATAAACAACACTAACCACTTAGTTGATTACAAAACAATTCAATAAATACAAATAATCATAACAAAGGTGAAAGTTGTAAGTGTTGCAAAGACAACTTATACACTAAAAATCAAATTAGAAAGCTTCAAATCAAATAAAAGACCATCTCAATGTATTCTAAATATGAAAAAACTTAAATATCTATTGATCACATGACCATATTCAACAAATACTACAACAAGTCAAGGGTGTGAAAAGTGTCAAAACTGTTGCAAGCTTCACATGTGAGAGATTGGATGGCTAACAAAAGATCATTTAAACTAATTATTTTTAAATTAAATAAATTATATTTGATCAAAACATATATTGGGATGGGGATTTTAACTCAAAACTTTATTTTTACAAGTGTCCTCTAAAATTAGACTAGACAACACCCCTTTGACCAATACAAACTTACGCATGCAAAATATATATTTTAAAGTGTATTTATTTCATTCTGATTTTTAAATCAAATATTAAATGCATATGAAATAAGTAACTGTTGACTATTTAAATAAAATAATTAAATGTTTTTCACTTTCTAGAAAAGACAAGTCAACACCCATGGGCCCACCATGTGTTTGCATGAAAAATTGGCTAATTTATTAAATCAAATATTTAATAAATATTTTATTTCAAAACTATTACTAATCATTAAAAGATATGCAACAACATGCATAGAGTAGAGGAATGATGTAGGTGGAGGAGAAAGATGCATGGAATGAGCTTGTGGTAACCATTTTTGAAGATTTAAAGCTTGAAACCACCTTGAAACTACCCTCTAAAGCTAGTGAGCAGAGGATTTGAGACAAAAAAATTATGAATGTTCTCTTTTAGGGGATGTACAAAGTTATACAAGCACACTTGGGAGGAGAGAGAAAAATAAATAACAACTATAGAGGTCTAAATCAGGTGAAATAAAGGTCAAAAATGTTTAGAAATGGAAAAACTAAGCAGTTGGAGTCACCGGAATAGAGATTTAAAATCTAAAATATTTTCTACTCATTTTAAGCTTTTTCATACTAAACAATGGCACCCCATGATGACTTGAAGTTCCATATCTTAAAATGGTAGCTTTAGAGACTTATACAACAGTGTTAGTAGGGCAAAAAATAGAGATCTAAAATTTAGAAATGAATTTAAAGTTATAAAAACATTAAAAATGAAATTTTTACTAATTTTAATGAGATTTAGGCCTTTAATTGACAAAAAAATAATGCCCAAAATTGATTTTGCCTTGAAATTGCTTTTATTTGCTCAAATCTATAACTTGAATACTTGTAGTGCATATATCACATTATTGAAGAAGAAACTTCAAAAACCTTGAAAAAACATACTATGGATTGAAAATAGATGAAATTTGGCTTGAACACAAACCAAAAAACCCGATCTATGACCTTGTTGCTTAATCACCACATCACTCTGCTTTGATACCATGATAAATTAAGTAAAATAATGCATATGAGCAATAGATCTAGATATGAGATCAAGAGCAAAAGCATACATGAAACCAACACAAGATATATGTGAGAAAACCTCTAAGAGGTAAAAACCAATAAATATTATTTACATTATGAGAAACTAATAAGTATCCAATATAATCTTTCTTCCTCTCACTTCTTCTTAATCAATCTTCACATAACTTGGAAATATGTTCTCCACATTTCTTCATTTGTCTCAACTCTTCTTCTTTTCATTGCATCTTATAATATAAACTCTTTATTATATAGGCAAGGTAATTTGACCATTATAATGTGAAAATTTATAACCACCACATTAATGGATCCAACCTCTCCACCAGTCATTTAATATATTTTTTAATTTATTTATATGAGGATAAACTCATGATAAATAATAAAATATATTATTATTTAATTAATTTAATTTAATGTATTAAGGGTACACAAATAACACTACTTAACTATTAATTATTTTAATATTGCTATGCTTGAATTTTTATCGTTTGGACTAACAAGGAACTAATCAAATTTTATGTGCTATTTGAACTCTTAAGATACAAATAGAACCCTCAAATCTAATTTTTAACATCCAAATATAGGCTAGAAAATTCATAAATAAATACTAGTTGTTTATTTGAACTCTTAAGATACAAATAGAACCCTCAAATCTAATTTTTAACATCCAAATATAGGCTATAAAATTCATAAATAAAGTATAAAATATTAGAAATATATCCCAAAAAATAAGTAGATTAACCTCCCAAGGTGGGTTTCCACCCTTGGAAAAGCCCTCCAAATAGGTCATTGAACTAAAAGGCTTGTCAAGATGATTCACCACCCTCAGAATGTTTTCAAATAGTTATGCTTCACCCACATAATCTTTATCAATCATTGTGTTCCATAAATGATGCCCTAGGAATCCAAAAATGGCTCAAATATACTTACTATGACCTCTGAAATGAGGCTACCCAGCTAAAGATGAGGGTTTTGGTCTCTAAATGTTGATTATTGAAGAAGGGTTTCATTTTCTAAGGAATAAAGTTAAGCAAACATGGTCAAAATCATAAATTTTATTAAACAACATGGTAACCTCTCAAATTATCATCATTCCCCTTCTTATACTCTTCTTTTTCATCAAACCCTTCCCAAAAAGGGGTGCTCCACTTGGAGGGAGAGTTATAGTAGTTTTAAAAAGATCACCTCTTATCTTCATTAAGGGCTAAGTTAACCCATGCTCTAAAATCCCCTTTTTAAATCCTAATCAAAAATAGAAAAGGGGTGGCCAACGTAAAGTCCCTTAGACATAATATTATTATAAGTGTTTAGGAATATTTTTTATTTTAAATAATAATATTATTCTAATCTTAAAAAGAGGACATTACACAAGTTGGGAGGGTAATTGTGGTGGATGAGTAGGTGGTTGGTTTAGGTTGGTGGGTGGTAAATCTTGTTATTATTTTGGTTTCTGTTAGAAGCCAACTTTTTGGTTAGGCTATGGATGAATTCCTCTCCATGGTTGTTCCCATGGGTTAAGATGTTTTGGCCACTCCATATTTTGAGGTTGTATTTGTCATGTTCAACCTTGATACTGCTACCAATTAGCTTGAAAAAAATACTTTTATGACCAATTCTAATTTTGAGGTGGCATTGGGGCATTGGCTTCCAAGGAGTTGGTCCAAACTAATTATTAGGTGGATCAAAATATTGATTTGTAAAAAGTGAATTGATAGATGGAAAATCATATTGCATACCTATGTTTTATTAAAATTTTGACCATTATTTCCATTATGCCACATAAAATACTTGGTCCCCATCTCCTCTAAATGCATGAATTTCAATTGATTATGGATTCTCCTCTGTTATGTTTTCCACCTTTGCACAAACATTTTGACATATACATTCATCTTTGTTCCTACAAAACTTAGGGCAATAAATTATTTAATCTTTTTCTGCCTCTTCTTAATTTTTCCTTGTGTGAAATTTGTCTATCTATGTATCCATATGATTGATAATATACTAGTTCATATCATATAGTAGGTTACTAACTTCATCATGAGATTATCCATTGGTAGATTTGGATGATGATGTTAAGGCTATATTGTAGTAGGGCTTCTTCAACATAGATATTGAGTAATTTATGTGTAGTTGGATGATGTCGTCAAATGAAATTTGGGACACACCTCCTCCGCCCGTAAGATCCAAAGCTTCCAAGTACTCTTAAGTTATACCTCCATTAAATACCAATTTAATATATTCTTCATTCACTTTTATTTGTATATGCCTTTTCATGTTATACTAAAATATTTTCAAGTAAATCTCTAGTGGGTCAATATTTTTGTGACTTTCTAAAAATGTCATCTCTCCTAGGGTCTTTTTCTTTAAACTACTCTTAGTACTTAAAACTGAATTTTTATTTCATGTCCTTCCAATTAGCATTTGTACCCTTCCTTAATTCCATGAAATAATGGAGGGATACATATTTAAAAGTGGTTTTAAATAGTTTTATCCATTGAATATATTGATTGTAATCATAACTACAACAAATGAAGTAAAATTAAAAAATAATTGTATGAGGATCATCACTTGCCATCCCTATGAAGTTAGACAAGGTATAAGAAGGTATTCATAGGTGTAGTAGATAATGTGTTGTTAATGGAGAATCAAAAAAATTAGCTTTATTGATAGAGTTATTTACTTCGAAATCTCCCATATGAAACAAACTATTGGTGTATTAATGACCTTTGCAAGCCACTTCTTGAAGTCTGTATCAAATTTTTTGGCCCACAATGAGTAATAGATTACAATCTTGGGTTTTTATTTGATAAAATATGTTCTTTGGCTTGGAGGTGATGGATTTAATTCTAATGGAAGTTACTTTGGAAACTCAATAAATATGCCATCTTAATCTACTAGTTCAATTGTTGTCATTGGTCCAAGTTTTTTGGGGGTTAGCAAGGCTTGATATTCTCTTTTTGAGAGATTTTAGGTGAGGGTGGGAAGGGTTAATATCCATAATATTGGGTATAGAGTGGAAAATTTGGAACTATTAATAAAGGTAAAATAATATCTTTCTCACGACTATGAGGATCCTCTTGTTCCTTGGCCTCAAATTGCTCTATTATTTTGTATATATAATTGTTAAGCACAACCTCTTCTGATAAAGCCTCAGGTTGATAATGTGGACTAGATATTGGTATCATTCTACTACTTTTAGTGGATATAAGTGGCACATCATATTGTGCTTCTATAAAAAAGTTTAATCTCTTAGGTAAGAATCTACCTAAGTGATATTTCTCATGTTGCATGTAACCAACCAACATTCCCTTTCTAGTTGTTCTACCTAGTCTTGAACAAGGTTTGTAAAGATAGAAATTTATGATTTCTAACTTATACCTATGTCAAGGAAAGGAAGATGTTCTATAAATTAAAAATTTATCTATCTTTCAAGAATATAGTAGTTTGACAACCTTCCTTGGAAAAAATGCCAAAAATTAAAGGCGATGCAATACAATTAATAATCAGTCTAGGGATGTATACTTTATAAAGATTTTACATTGTATATTCAACACTAAAATGATTTGAATGAATGAGAAAGAACTAATCTAGTTGTGTACAGGAAATGAAATGCACACTATTGCATTGAAAGTAAACATACTAGTTGGAAGTAAACACTTGTTTGAAAGGAAAAAATCTTGTATAAAGTAAACACTTTTGATTTGAAAGTAAATACTCTTTATGGAAATTAATTTTAGGAAAATAAAGACTAATCTAGGTTGGAAGCTTTCCACATAATTGAATTGAAAATTACACACAAAATTAAAGATACAATATGAAGGTAAATTATTAAAACTAAATGAAAAATGTACACACACTTGCAGTAATGAAATGAATATAAATTACACACTTGAAATAATGAAATGAATTTAAAGTACACACACATAACATAAATAAAATAACTAATGGATGGGAATATTTACCATTGAGTCCTTACAAGTGGGCCCTGGCTCGATTTGATTGTAACTCAAATTAATTCCTTGATAGGATAAAATTAAACTAACAATATATTGATATTAAACTAAAACAATAAATGAATTGATAGATGATCATTTTAAATAATTTGATTACAACTTACATAAGGATTACAATTGTTCTAACTCTTTTACTCTCACTTACTTCTTACTATGTGCTAACTCCAACTTGCAAATTTCTCTTTTTATGTAGAGGAGGCATGATATTATTAGTTTATTATAAATCATAGGAGTTACAACCATAAAATTGAACTAACCTAGAATAAAAATAAATGCAAAAAATACTAATGGCGATGAAGAACAAAAAAACCATGAAAAATGGAGACAACCAATGCGATCCAATGAAAATGAGGACATTTATGAATGAGGTGTAATGGCATCCATATTGAAAAACTATTCGTCATATTTTTATAAATCCTCTTGGATTGGATAGAAGTGGTGGTTGTAACTTAATTTCTTGCTACTTCGATAAAATCATCTACAATCATTGCTACGAGTGGTTGTTGCTTTCACAATGAACTTTGACTAGCATAAAAATGGCTATAGGTGATACTTCCATGGTGGTTATAGGTTAAAAACATGTGAACAAACACCTTTTCACCTTCTTTAACATTATAAATATCAAAGGCATCAAAAACCATTACATCATATTAGATAATCTAGAGATAACATATTAAAACTATAACTAAATTGCATATATATAGTATGTGCATATCAACATAATATGAGTTCATGGAGTGGAATAAACATGATAAAAATAAGTATCATAATAAATAATAAGTGATAGGATGAGGACTATTTCTGGGCATCATCAAGTAACATAATCTAACATGCTACATGAAAGACTCTAAGATGTTATTATAGATCACCTTTACCATTAAATGGTGTAAGCTTAGGTGCTACTAACATTATATGTAGTGTATAATTGTCAATATGTGGGGCCAAATGTTTTTGTAATAATGTTTGAGATTTTTTTGTATGAATTGTTATATTAAAACCTTATTCCATTTAAGTAACCTTAGCTTGAAGATCCAAAAAGTTGTATAAATATTTGAGTGTTAGGATTGGTATCCATGTTAGATAGATTGGAAATAGATGGTGCCACATGAGTGGTAGGCTTAGAGGGCTCATAATAGGAAATATGATGTATAGGCATATTCATAGATATATAGGGAGTAATTATTGTGCCCCCATAGTAGGTATACTAGGTGTAGGCATCACTTGTGTAGGCCTAGGTGTAGTAACATGAATATAAGTAATATGAACAATGGTTTGAACACCTAATATAAGATATAAGAATCTTAAAATACATATTAATATCATTCAAAGTTTAATCATGTAGTTCCTTAGATGTGGTTTCCTTAGCATTATTTGCATTTTTAGCCTCTAAAATAACACCCAAGATAGAATCTATGTTCTTACATTGTTTACTAATTATTTTTTGATAATTAGAAATAACTTATACTTGTTCAAGATCTGCACCATTAAGCTCATTATGATGTATCTTACCATGATATTTAGAGCTGTGTTTGACAAGAATTTTCAAGTTTAGACATGTCATTATTAACAACATGTGCATTTGCATCCATATATTCATTATAAATGTTTATATCAATAGAAGAAGTAGCATGTAATTCATTAATGTTCACTATTTTAGTTGGCACACAAACATGTTAACGACTCAAAATGAATCTAAACATATCAATTGTAATACCACTTAATATAACATTTAGATGTGTAGGTAGGTATGGTGGACTTAACCTTCTTAGATTGCATAGGATGTATTCATGAAAGAATTAATAAATCTAGGGAGTATGATGATAAATTAGATTATGCTTATGTAATAAGGGAAAATAAGAAATTAGATTTGAAATTCAAATCCCATAGGGGATAAGTTTGAAACCCTGATAATTTTTTAAAACCCTAATGGAGAAGGAAACCTATGGTTTTCATGTTCAAAATAATAATCAGGTTCACAAAAATTTTCTATTTATTTTACACTTAATAGATAAAATAATTATAACTATGCACTAATTTAGATTACATAAGTATTGGGAATAAACATGATAATTTGAATTGAAATGAGATGATAAATATTACAACCACTTGAATTAGAATTGACAAGACAAAAGAATTATGATTTAATTAACTATTTATGATTTTTTTTCACTCACAAAAGATGCCATAGAATCTATAAATGCTCAATATATGCTTCATCAAGTGCTCAGGTATGAAATAGGGGATGACATATTCTCTAGACACCTAGAAAGGTCAGAAGCTTGCACCCATTGAAATTATCAAGGTTTATTAGTAGTGTCCCTATGCTTAATAAGTATTTATAACTTTTGGTAGCCCTGTGATTGTGTTTGCAATGTGATTTTTATGTGTGAAATCTTTGATCCTATGAAATGATGCATGTTTTCTATCTCTTTTATCCAAAACCTAGTTGTGTTTGATGGATCACAACATGCCTTTAAATGGAGTTAATATTTTGGGTGGGAAAGACCCCAAACAACTCCCCATTAAATGTTGAGTGTTCCCTATGTTCTAATAATTTGAAGAGGGATAAAATCACACATAGTTCTCCCACTTAGGTGAGAGTGTGTAAAATCATGAACAATCTAGAATATAGTCCCATATTTTGATCATTGACATATGAAACCATACAAATTTAACCTTTTTGTATTCATATTTGGCTCTTTGGACTAATCTAGGGTTTCTCCTTGAATATTTGAGATATGTATATGCCTTTTGAATAATATTACATGAGAGAGATATTATCCAATGTCTTGTTAGGTGTTCCAAGGTGAATAATAACCATAGGGTTGATTTTTATATATAGTAAATTATTCATTAAATTTCTACCACAAGCAACCCATGAAACATATTTAAGCTGATCTAATTGAGATTTATAATTTTTAAAAATAACTGTGGAGGGCCCATGGACATTTATGGAAGAGGGAGACACCTGTGATGAATGTGAATGTCTAAGATTACTAAAAGTGTCCTGAGAGTGCAACTGAGGACTAAGGTATGAAGAATGATTGTTTAAGATTCTAAATTTGTACTTGTATGGACCAATATGATCTTGAATAACTATGTCTAGTGGATAGAGGTGGCTAAGATAGTGAATGGGAGATTAATAGGGGTAAAGTGTGTCAAAGATTCAGATATATGTACATTATCCAAATATTTCCAAGTATGTCAATTGATGTTACCAAAGTGTCAAAGATAAAATTTAGGTGTCTCCATGTGGATGTTTGTATTGTTTAAGTATCACTAAGTTTGATGTAGATAAAAATGAGGGGGTCAAACTAATAGATGCCTTACTCCCCAGCCTAGACTTACACTCACCAAATAGATACACATAATCATATGCCATACTCTCAAACTTGGAAACAAACTTAAATTTAATATTTCACTTTAAAAAATTTATAATTTTCATTACACACGCAAAAACTTACCTCACTTTCTTATTGAAAAAACATGAAGATGACTACTTTGCAACTCACAATCCTAAAACTAAATTGGTTACACCCTTTATGTTATTTTGAACATTCACATGGCCATCCATCTAATTGTAGCTCACTCTCTTCTCTCTAAATCTTTAATACTTAGAAATAAATCTCCTTTTACAATTGGACGAATCCAAACTAAAGAATCCAAATCTTCCCTCAACTCTTCTAACAACCTACGATGACTATTATAGTTCCCTTATTCTTGTTAAATAGTCCAAATATTGATTATTTATGTTATATTAAATTACTTCCCTTGCATAACCTCCATAGGTGAAACCACCAATTCCTAAAAATTGATAGTTATGTAATTGTCAATTGATATATATTGGTGGTTTAAAAAGCACCACATGTATTAAGTGATAATTTCATCATTTGCCAAAAAGGGGTCTAGTTGACCTATAAGAGATGATTGAAACCTATCCTAATGATGTTGATGCTTCCACTATTTTTTATAAAAGTGACCAACAAAATTTATATCCCTATTTAAAACTATGCTCTTTTGAAATCTGTGCGACCGTAATAGCTCAAAAAAATAATTAGCAATGATTGTGGCGTCACTTATCTTCTTACATAGAACAAAGGTTGATATTTTTGAAAATATATCAATAATAACAAAGATATAATAATTACCTCTTTGTGTCCTTGGAAAACCAATAATGAGATGCATACTTATGTCTACCCATGGTCTTTCTAGTATCAACAATAGCTAATACAAACATGAATTTTCACTTTTGCCTTTAGTATGTTGTAAAATTATACAACCATGCACAGATTTATTTTCTAACATGATCATATTTTACCAATAGTAACTCTCACTCAACTGTTACAATGTTTTATCTATACCAAAATGACCAATTAGTCCTCCAACATAATTTTCCCTTATCAAATTATCCATCATATATATTTGAGGTATACACAATTTTTATCCTTTGAACACAAACCATGATGTAAAAAATAACTCTAAACATAGGGTTATATCCATGTCCATTGGATTCTTTTATGTTTCCCATGCATCCCTAAAATCCAGATCCTCTCTATAAAAATAATTTATTGAGTGAAACCCAAAAACCTCTAATTTAATCCAATTTAACACAAAACACCTACTAATTAATGCATATGCAACTATATATGATTTTATAATTCTATTATTCAAAACAAATGAATAAATTTCAATAAATTCATCCCATTTGATATGCTTTTGGTTCAGTTTACCTTAGTTGTTTATGAGTTTTAGTGCTTGATAATTCATGTACAAAACAAACTCTTTGGACAAAAAATAATGCTTCCATTTCTTGAGAGCTTGTGCCATGGCATAAAATTATTGATCATAATCACAATACCTATGCATTGCCTCATTCAAATTTTCACTAAAGTAATGGACTTACCTTCTTAACTCAATGTTGTTCCTAATGTTATCCCATTAAAATCACATTAACCTTGGAATACTTTGTTGAAATACATGATATCAATGTTTATTTTATCACCTTATTTTTAAAATTTTAAAATTTACTATTTGCTGCAATTTTCCATTAGAACTATTTCCTATCATCTCTCACTATTTTTGTAATGGGTGCACATATCCCACTAGAGTTTGTAATATATTTTTGGTAGAAACTAGATAACCCATGAAAACTCCTAGTTTTAAACATATTCCTTGGAGATGGCCACTTAACAATAGATTTTACACTTTTCAGGTCCATTCTCAACCCATTATGTGAGATAATAAAAATCCAAAATAGACCAACTCTTCTTTCATTAAAATTTCTTTCTTCAAGTTGACCAACATCTTATCTTCTTTTAAATTTTGCAATACTAGCCTCATATGCAAAAAATAATTTTATTTTGTCCTACTAAATATCAAAATATCATCCAAATAAACAACTAAAAACTTACCCAAATACAACTTCGACACTTCATTCATGAGCATCAAAAATGTGCTTGGTGCATTTTCTAATTTGAATGTCATAACCATCCACTTGAATATAAATCATCATTTTCCTTGAATGCAAACTTCCACTCATCACCTTTTATAATTATTATTTGATGATACCCACTATTCAAATAAATATTTATGCATTATATTTATCCACTCAAACAATCCATCAAATCATCCATATGAGGTAATGGAAACCTATACTTGATGGGAATTGTAGATTTTTAATGCTACATTGTAGAGCTTCACTGTTTATTTTTGAGTCTTAGCAATTCTCATATAATATATAAGGTGAAATGATAATGTGTTCTTGCTAGTAACCTCTCAGATACATGTTCACAAAATCTTCTTCCATATTTTTCTATGCAATGCACATTTTATAATGTTACTTCCATCTGCATCTTTGTATATAGCTTGATGAAACACATATGCTTCCTATTAATTTTGCTATCAGTTGGGTCTTAATATTCATTTACATCAGTAGGATATTTTGAAAAAATTGTTATAAACTCAGCTTCATAGTGTTGATGTAGGTTTTGACATGTAACCAACAATTAGGTAAAGGGGTTGTTAATCCCTAGCCTCTCTTGAAAGGAGGGAGATCCCATGAATAAAATACCTTCCCAAGGTCTAAATGTATTAGGTCTTGGTATGTTGGTCTTCACTTATTTAGCTAATGTGAACTATTTAATGTAAGGGACCATGCTGGTGAAACTGACTTCGAATGATGGCCTAAGTTATAGACATTCTAAGGCTCAATTGGTCCACCACTAATCTATTAAATAATGCTTAAATGGTAATGGATGACTTTCAACAATCATGATTAAACACTAAATACAAATTGATATTAATCTTAAACTAACACTCTGATAAAAAAAAGGAAAAAAGAGATAAGGGCAAGGAGGAAGAGAATAAAGGCCCTACTACCATAGAGATGAAACTAGAGTGTCTGACTGAAAAAATCTCAAAAAAACTAGTCCTTAGCTAATATAGACCTAACACAACTCTAGTTAAAGGATGGTGTGAGAGTCTGGAGTGGATTTTCTTTGAGCAAAGAGGGACATGACCACCATAAATATGCATGGTAAATGAACATTCAAATACAAAATGAACTGAGTGTCAAGATATTTATTATTGATTAACAATGGAAAGATTTACAATAATGATTCAGCTACAGACTTTATTTTCATAATAGCAAGAAAACCACTAAACTAGGAAAGCATGAAAAATGCTTAGTCTACTACTATGGAAACTCCAAACATGTCTGGTCTACCACTCTATTTCTATAACTAGAAGGATCCTAGCCTAGGCATCACGCCCTCAAACCTAAAAGGACCAACCATGTTTAGAGTCTCCATAATTAATAGACCAATCATTTTTCATGTTTTTCTAGTGTAATGTTTTTATTTATGTTATGAAAATAAAGTCTATAGCTGAATCATTGTTATAAATCTTTCCATTGCCAATCAACAAGAAATATCTTGTTAGTTAGTTCATTGTGTAGTTAAATTTTCATCTCATGTGGATCTTTATGGTGGTTATATCCCTATATTCTCACAACTCCTCCCTATACTCTCACACCATCCTAAAATTGGAGTTGTGCTAGGTCTAGATCAGCTAAGGACTAGTTTCCATGATATTTTTTCAGTTAGATGGTCTAGTTTAATCTTTATGGAAATAAGGCCTTTCTTCTTTTCCTCCTTGCCCTTCTCTCTCTCTTTTTTATCAATGTTAGTTTATGATTAATATCAATCCATATTTAATGTTTAATAATGATTGATGAATTTCATCCATCATCATTTAAGTATTGTTGAATAGATTAGTGGTGGAACAATTGAGCCTCAGAGTGTCTATAGCTTAAGCCATCATCTAAAGTCAATTTTATCAATATGGCCCCTTACATGGAATAGTTCACATCAGCCAAATAAGTGAAGACCATCATTCCAAGACCTAGTATATTTAGACCTTGGGGAGGTATTTTATTTATAGGATCTCCCTCCTTTCAAGAGAGTCTAAGGAATAACAATCCCTTTGCCTAATTGTTAGATACGTGTCAAAACCCACATCAACATGTTTTGGCATTAGAATGAGGGTATGATTTGAAGTTGAAGCACATTTTTAAAAAAAATTTAAGCCTAAAACATTTAAGTGTCATTATCTAGCTAATCACATGATATTAACATGGCTAGGTGGATGTAGTTGGCCAATAAACATCCCAAGACCCATTTGTGACCTGCCTAAGAATATTAGTTCATTTTGCATAAAATACATGCATGGTGGGATTATAATAGTAGAATAGCACATTTAGGCAATCAAATATGCCATCATTATAACTCGTATCTAGCATGAAGATGTGGCTTGTTGCTTGTTTCCTTATTATTTTGATAAAGATGCATATAGATGGTCATTAGATTGCTAAATGGGTGTATAACCACATGGGATGCTTTTGAAAGTTTTTTCATAAATAAATTTAGAAGGCCCATCAATCCTTCTACCCTATACCATGAGTTTTTTACATCCCATAAGGAATACAACAAATTTATTAGTGATTTTAGCCAATGTTTTCATCAACTTTATATGGGTTTGAAAAAACCTTTCCTATAGATTGAAGTAGTAACCATATAAGTCTACCTCATAATGTTATTTCCCCTCAATGTTATGTTTATTAGGAATCCTTTATCTCTCACATCCTTGGCATTGACTTATCAAGTAACTTTTAACATTGAATAACAAGCCATGTCTCATGATCAAAGTATTGAGTTTTCCTACCCATTGAGATAATTGAATGTTCATCCACAAAATCCTTTAATCTACTTGCCTAGGAATCCTTCCAACGTCCAAGTTGTGCCTTTTTGCAAGACATTGACCCTAGCATTACTCCAAATGTACCATCAAGTGAACTCCACTATAGGGAATGAAGACCTCACTTTCTCCATTAATGCATATAATTATGTTAGTTCACTATGTAATTAACAAGATGTTTTTACTAATTTTAATAGTCAGGTGTCTTTTGATAATTATAATAATTATCTACCATTTATTTTAGGGAGTTACCAATAGATAATATGTGGGCTAATCCCTGAGAGTAGTGATGATGAGTCTGATGATGAGGAAACATCTACTATATTGAGCAACCTGGTAGCATATGATCAAATCAAAGATGAGATACCTACTTAGGAGGGTGAATCACAAGTATCTCACAATCATCTTGAATATGAACATGATGAGTTGGAACCATTTGGTGAGGAATATGCATACTATGCATTTGAATCATTATTATCCTATGTTACTCCCTCTCTAATGGAAGGGTTGATTTAAGATTGTAATTAACTCTATGATAGCAGTCTCTCTCCCAGACCATCATTGGAGATGAGTGATCTTGAAGAAGAATCCAAAGAATAAGTAGGTTATCTAGGTGAAACAAATGGATTAGAGGGACTCAAAATGGAAGAGCTGTCACTTTTGGACAACCTTGCATATGAACCAATTAGCATTAACCTGAAGTGTACAATCATGGAGGAAGGATGTATGCCAATGCAAATTAAATTTGAAAGTGCACATCTTCAGTGCATTCCTTTGTATACCTTAGCCATAGATGATGAGACAAATAGATCATTAACATATGTAAAATCATTCCCATGCCTTTTTGGCAATAAAAATGAAGATCAAGATGATGCCATAGCATCCATGACAATCAAGGAACATCTACCAAGTGATTCATCTATTGGCTACCATCAAGAACATGTTATGTTCAAGGTGGATCTTTCAATTAATTTGGTATGTATGAATACCCATCCTTATCCCTAATTTTTATATAATGTAAGGGTTGAGGTATTTTCTAAACCTTATCCCTCATGTTTTTTTTAATCTAGGTGCAAACATAATACATAATTATACAATCCTAGTTTATTTGAGTTGCATGAGAAAAACATTGAAAAATATTTATGGGATAATGTTTTCCATCATAGAGGACAACATAGAAAAAATTAGGTGTGCCCTCTACCCTTCTCAAATTCCTAAAGAATGAGGTGTCTAATTGGTTCAAGCGTGCATTTAATTGAACATTTCCTATAAATAATTTTTTTTCCTTATTTTCTTTTCTTTTTCTTTCCTTCATGTCTCTTGTTGTTAGAATATGTTTGATTTGTTTATTTTCTACTTTAAAATTTGGTTTTGTTCCAACTATTTTTCCCTGTAGCTCCCATATTAATCAAAGAAATGAAAAGAAAGGCTATTGTGAAGGTAACATAGATTGTGAATAACATCTAGGACCTACTATGGCTCCCATTGCAATTGGCGTTGTTGAGTTGTGGAGCTAAAAGCTTCAACTCTTTGCAAACAGAAGGAACAGAAGGTTGCCAAGATCCAGGAGCACCGGCATCGGTAGCAGGACCGACGTCGGTCATGACCAGTGCAGAAGGCCACCGATGATGGCAGGGAGTCGGCCAACGTCGGCAGAACCAGGCAAGCAGAGACTGGCGTCGGTCGCCTGTGTGTTCCAGAACTGTTCGTTGCACGGACAGTTAGTTAAGTGAACGAAGAGTTTGCATGTAAAGACCAGTTAGAGTCTTAAGCTGCGAGGATAATTATCTAAATTAAGAGTCTAAGTTATTGTTTAAGTTAGGGATCTATTTATAGACCCATTGGCATGTATTGTAAATGATATAAGATAAGGAAGGCAAGGAAGTTTCTTCCATTGTAAGATCATTGAGTTGCAGGTTGTTGCAAGCTCATAGGAGATCTACATGTGTGAGTATGGTCTGTTGAATTACAGGTTGCAGGTTCATGGGAGATCAACTTGAAGTACTATAGAGTGCTTGGTGAACTGGCAGGGTTATTACTGACTAGTTGGAGAGGTGAACACCAATTATGTTTATGAGTTGGTTGTTGGGACCCATTTTTTGGTAAGAGAGTGTTGTAGAAGAATTACTGTACACTTGAGGTGTGGGAAGCCTCTGTAAGGTGGAAGAGTGTGGCGGCTCTTTATTATATTCTTTTCTGTAAAGTGTTAATACAAGATAGTGTATTGTCTCTCATATTTTGTGCTATTGGTGAATTCTAGTTACTTGTGTTTCTGGTTATTTCTGCATATTTAATTGCTTATATTTGGTAATCATATTGTGCTCTTTCTGAGGAGCAAGATCCTAACAAGAGGAATTAGAACAGGTGTGTTTGTTCTTGGATTCCCCCTACAATTGGTATCAGAGCTGTTGGTTGGGATACTAACAGATTGGATCAGATCTGGGTAGTGTGTTTTGATTACAGGTTACTCATAGGGTTTCTGTTTGAGTGGGAGTTGAGTAATGGCAGAAGACAGTAAGCTACGGATGGAAAAGTTTAATGGCAAAAACTACCAATTATGGAGGATGCAGATTGAGGATTATCTGTATCAAAAAGATTTGTACTTATCGTTGGGTGGGGTTGTTTGCAAACCCTTGGATATGAAAGATGAAGAATGGGAGGTTCTTGATCGGAAGGCTCTGGGATCTATTAGATTGAGTCTTGCATCATCTGTGATTTTCAGCTTATCACAGTGTAAGACAATGGTGGAGTTGATGGAATCTTTGGCAAATTTATATGAAAAACCCTCAACTTCTAATAAGGCATTTCTTATGAAGCATTTATTTAATTTGCAAATGTTGGAAGGTGGATCTGTTCATAGCCATCTTAGTGATTTCCATGGTTTGGTAAACCAGTTAAGTTCAGTCAATATTGTATTTGATGATGAAATTAGAGCTCTCTTAATCTTGTGTTCATTACCTGAAAGTTGGGAAGGTTTGGTAATGGCAGTTTCTAACACTGTGTCTCCTTCAAAAGTCTTAAAAGTGGATGATGTTGTGAGTGTGATCTTGAATGAAGAGATACGCAGGAAAAGCATAGGTGAGTCATCAGGGAATGCTTTGAGTGTTGAAGGCAGAGGAAGGCAAAGAGAGAAGATAGAGCATGGGAGATCAAGGTCCAAGATAGGCAGAAGATCTAAGTCCAGGTATGGCAGAATAACCTGCTGGAAGTGTGGAAAGCAAGGGCACTTAAAGAGAGATTGCAGATCAGGTGAAGATCAGCATGAAGGACATGAAGAAGAAGCAGATGTTGTAGATTACGCTACATGGGATGCTCTGGTATGTTCTTTGGATAAAGTAGAATCTTGGGTTTTATATTCTAGTGCCTCTTTTCATGCATCCCCACATAGGGAATTTTTTCATGAGTATGTCCAAGGAGACTTTCGAGAAATTTGTGTAGGGGATGGTAAACCTTGTCAGATTGTTGGCAAAGGGAAAGTGAAGCTGAAACTGCAGACAAGTAACACATGGGTGTCAAAGGAGGTCATGCATGTCCTAGTTCTGGAGCAGAATTTGATTTCTATTAGAAGTTTGGGTGATGAGGGTTGCACAGTAACTCTCACAGCGGACTCTTGGAAGGTTACCAAGGGTACACTTGTTGTAGTTAGAGGTAAGAAAGTAGGTACGCTTTATCTATCTACTTGTATTACTGACTCTCTTTCTAGGTTATCTACTTCAGCTGTAGATTCAGAGATGTGGCTTAATAGGCTTGGTCACATAGATAAGAAGGAGGTGCTTGTTCTTGAGTCAAAGAGCATGCTTTTGGATTTGGAAGGCATGGATCATGGTTTCTGTATGCAGAAGATGAAGGTGATGTTTCTTGAGGAATCTGATGTTAGTGACAAGAACAAGAAAGCCTTGGTTTTCAAGGAGAAGGTGACGAACAGAGTTCAGCACAAGATGCAGAGGAATTCTGAGCAGAGCAAGGGTGATTTGGACAAGGGTTTGATCCAAAAAGAGCTCACGGGAAAAATTCAGGTCTCACTAGAAAAACACAGAGACCGACATCGATAGGAAAATTGGTGTCGACATCCAGACAGGGACCGATGTCGGCTATGTGCAGCCCAATGTTGGTGACTCAAGGCAGATAACTATCAGCATCGGCCAGGGGAAAATGACGTCGGCAAAGGGGCAGTCGCAGGGATCCGACATCGGTCGAGTGCAGACTGAGATGTGACCAGCATCGATCACTGAGACAAATTTTGGGTGGACAGCTAGCTGTCAAGGTGTCTCAAGCGCCCATATGGAGGACTGAAGGTGTAAGTTCTTAAATTCATCATTTCCCTTCTTTACACTACTTGTTGCTCACTTATGGCATAGGACCAGGAAGTTATTGAAGAAGCAGAATAGGTAGATCCAGGAAATAGTGGGAGCTTGGCATAGATGAGGATGTGATTCCTTGGAGGAGAACCAAATAGTTGTTTTGGGTAGAGTGGCCAGCTGGAAGTAAGCACTGAGAGACGAATGGATGTTCAAGATGAAGAAGAGTGGAAATGGATACGTGAGATGGAAGATCAGGGTATATGGTCTTGTATTAGCTGCAAGGCAATGGAGGTTTGATCATTGTGTTTCTCTTTACCAGGATGGATAATATTAGCTACATTATCCTATTTTTGTATGATGTGCTTGTTGTAGGGTTACATATACAGGTATTGTTGAACTATAGGTAAAGCTAGTTCAGGGGTGTGTCATGGAGAATCTGGGAGCAGCAAGATTCTTTGGCATAAGTGTGTTCTAGAGACATGGAAGGTCTTGTTGACTTTATTTTAGGATGATTGTGTGAGACCGGTTAGCACGCTGATGGTTGGACAGTTCACAGAACAGGTGTCTTGATTCACAAATGAGGTTGAGTGCATGGTATGTACTAAACCTGAGTTTTCCCAAGCAGTGGGAGTTGTCACAAGTTGGAGCCAATCTAGGAGAGAACCATTGGAGGATAGTTCAGTGGATTCTTACAGGGACTAGCAGCACGTGCACATGCTATGCAGGTTCAGGTTATTTTCTACATGGTTTGTAGATGTGGATGTGGCAGGTGATTTGGACAACAGGTTTTGTACCACAAGATTTGTGGTGGTTGGTCTTCAAGAGTGATCTTGAGGAGGGATACAAAGCCAAGGGAACAAACTAGATGGAGTACAGGTACAGGTTGCAGCTGTTTATCTCCAAGTGGGAGATTGTTGAGTTGTGGAGCTAAAAGCTTCAACTCTTTACAAACAGAAGGAACAGAAGGTTGCTGAGATCCAGGAGCACCAGCGTCGGTAGCAGGACCGACGTCGGTCGTGACTAGTGTAGAAGGCCACCGGTGACGACAAGGAGTCAGCCGACGTCGGCAGAACCAGGCAAGCAGGGACCGGCGTCGGTCGCCTGTGTGTTCCAGAACTATTTGTTGCATGGATAGTTAGTTAAGTGAACGAAGAGTTTGCATGTAAAGACCAGTTAGAGTCTTAAGCTGTGAGGATAATTGTCTAAATTAAGAGTCTAAGTTATTGTTTAAGTTAGGGATCTATTTATAGACCCATTGGCATGTATTGTAAATGATATAGGATAAGGAAGGCAAGGAAGTTCCTTCCATTCTAAGATCATTGAGTTGCAAGTTGTTGCAAGCTCATAGGAAATCTACATGTGTGAGTATGGTCTGTTGAATTGCAGGTTGCAGGTTCATGGGAGATCAACTTAAAGTACTATAGAGTGCTTGGTGAACTGGCAGGGTTATTACTGACTAGTTGGAGAGGTGAACACCAATTATGTTTGTGAGTTGGTTGTTGGGACCAGTTTTTTGGTAGGAGAGTGTTGTAGAAGAATTACTGTACACTTGAGGTGTGGGAAGCCTTTGTAAGGTAGAAGAGTGTGGCGGCTCTTTATTGTATTCTTTTTTGTAAAGTGTTAATACAAGATAGTGTATTGTCTCTCATATTCTGTGCTATTGGTGAATTCTAGTTACTTGTGTTTCTGGTTATTTTCGCATATTTAATTGCTTATATTTGGTAATCATACTGTGCTCTTTCTGAGGAGCAAGATCCTAACAAGAGAAATCAGAACAGGTGTGTTTGTTCTTGGATTCCCCCTATAAAGAAAGGCTATTGTGAAGGTAACATAGATTGTGAATAACATCTAGGACCTACTATGGCTCCCATTGCAATTGGCGCTAACATTCCAGACGGAATGCTCGGCTACTTTGACATAGAAGACAACCTTCAACAGGTGTCTGTTCACTCTCTGGCTATAGGAAAGAAGGTTATTCTCTTCAGTGTCCCTGGTGCCTTCACTCCTACTTGCAATTTGAAACATGTTCCAGGGTTTATTGAGAAGGCAAAAGAGTTGAAGGCAAAGGGAATAGATGAGGTTATATGTATTAGTGTGGATGATCCATTTTTAATGAAGGAATGGGAAAAGACATTCCCAAGCAACAAGCATGTCAAATTTCTTGCAGATGGTTTTGCAAAGTATATCTATTCATTGGGTCTGGAACTGGATTTGACAGACAAGGGATTAGGCATCAGATCCAGAAGGTTTGCACTTGTTTGTGAAAATCTCAAAGTGAAAGTTGCGAATTTGGAAGAAAAAAGGGCTCCTGTTGTGTCTCCCACGTGTGTGCAAATTAAAAATTTGAAATTGGAGGTCATGGTTCTTGCGTCAAGTGCCTATGGAGGTTTTTCAGCATCTCCCTATCATCTTTCCTCTACCAGTGTTCTTTCAGGGGTGGTCGGTGTGGCTCCCGCTGCGGGTAGGGCTTCTTTTGTGTGTGGGGGTAGGGTTTTGGTTGCTCCTCGAGTGTTTTCTTTAGCGACTGGGGGTTCTCTTCCTTCTACCCTGCATCTGGCTTATGGATCTCCTGCTCCTGGTTCAGGTCTTGGTTTTGGGGGAAGGACTTTTGCTGATGTGGCTACATTTAAAGCCGGATTACATGACGCTCTTCCTCATGCCTCATTTGGGACTTCTCACGTTTCACTTGTAAGTGCTTTAAAGCCTATTAGGGTAACTCTAGATCCTGAATCAGTTGAAGACATCTTCCATATGGCAGAAGAGCTTTCCTCTCATGCTGCTATTTTTTGCTTCCATGGCTTTTGGCCCTCTCTTACAAATCTACATGGTTGGATCTCCAAGAACTGGATGCCACTTATTGAAAATAATGTCCATATCTTCCCGTGTGCTAAAGGGTTTTTTATAGTAAAGTTCCTTAGCCCCAATGATAGGAAGATTATTTTGTGTCACAATAATTTTTTTTGGCAGGGCAGATATCCACTTATGGCTAAATCATGGCATAAGGATTTTGATCCTCTCTTGGAATCCTTTAATAAGTTCCCTATCTGGGTCTAGCTCCCTA
This sequence comes from Torreya grandis, assembly GCA_037957365.1. NCBI lineage: Eukaryota > Viridiplantae > Streptophyta > Pinopsida > Cupressales > Taxaceae > Torreya > Torreya grandis. Next base: position 5,995,400 of record JARHVA010000006.1, read on the forward strand.
ATCTTCCAATACATCTTTGGCATGATTCAGTTTTTGAAACTATTGGAAATGTTATAGGGGATTTATTATATGTGGATGCAGACACTTCAGATATTTACCATTTGATCTGTGCACACTTTCTATTAGATTTGGATGTTTCTAAGGGCCTTCCTGAGGCAATTTGCTTGGATTCCCTGAGGGGTACTTGGACACAAATGTTGGATTTTGAGGGTATCCCTTTTCATTGTAGAAAGTGCCCCCAGATGGGTCATATCGCTACTCGTTGTGCTGCTGGGAAATCCAAATCTAGGCGACCACCTTTTTGGTGGTCCAAGGCCTCCTCTGAGCATTACATGGTTAAACAACCCTTGGAAGATCCATCTATTTATGTTTCTGAGACTGAGGATAGTGTTCATTCTGAGTCGGTGGTTGTGGAGGATACTTTGGTGAAACATTCCTTTGAAGCTCCTATGGAGGCTGTGGTTAGTGATCTTTTTGAGCCAGTGGTTGAGGTGGCTTTGGTCTCTTCCCCTATTTCGAAGGATCCTCCTAGGCACCAGACATCATCTGATTCTCACAGGGAGTTTGTTGCGGCATCTGTGTCCCCTAGGTTCCATGGACCTTTGTCTTTTGAGGCATGGGTTACTGAGGTAGAAAAGTTAGAGGATGGATGGATAGTAGTTAAGAGGAAGAAGTCCAAGCCTTCGGTCCCCCCTCTAGATAAGAACCTTCGGTCACGTAAGGAAAATCTCAAATCAAAAGGAAAATCTAATGTTCCCTTATGCTGACTGGTTGTTTGTGATGGTAAATTGGTTGCTTCACTGGTTTGCTGGTTACTGGTTTGGGAGGTTTTTCAGGTTGTTGATCTAGTCTGTTAACTTTCCATATTCCAGTGTTTTGATAGTAGTTTTATTTGGTCACATCTGTTGGTAGCAGGTCCCTGTAAAACCTAGTTTAGTTGTTTTACTGGTTTCAGGTTCTTTTAAAACTTGGTTGTGCTTAATGGTTTATCTTTCTTTTTGATGTTAAGGGTTTTGGGGCCCCCTTCAAAACCTGCTTTTACCTTAATCTAAAACATAGATGGCGCTCGAAGAGCTTAATCATAATTTATCTTGAATAGCATGTATGAACTACTATTGTTACTTTATTTATTTCCTAAATTCTAAATGTCAATGATTCATAACATAACTTGTGAATTTTAGAACTATTTTCTTGTTTAAATCTATATAATGCACTTAAAGGAAATATCTACAGAAAAATGCAGAATTGCTTCAATTTTGATTTGTGTTGAGTTGTCATGAACTTGTTGATTTCCTTTACCTGTGGCTTACTCCTCAACCTTTTATAGATGAGGTAAAAAATATCCTTTCAAATGAATTGAGTTAAAATGTAAAATCCAAAATTCTCTTTGAAAGGGTGATCTTGGCATCCTCTGCCATAGGATTTTTGGCTTGGTTGGTAGTGGAGAAAGGCCTTTAAAAGGGATCAAAGGTATCTTTGTTACGGTTATCAATTCTTATTTGGAAGTAGATAAATGCCCAATCCACTTCCCCCCAGTTAAATTGTAAAATATTTTCCTTCAGTAGTTCTAACCTTATACAAATCTAAATTACTACGTGTGAATGCAAATAAAATGAATAAATCACTTGATCACACACATATAGTTTTATCAGGATTATAACTTAGTATGTCACTCATTCTTATAGAATTTAATGCCTTTTAGTTATGGTTTATTCTAAGTGATAGCTTGCAGCTAATGTTTTTTATTCTTGTGAAATAAGAGATTTTATATTCTTGAAATACTTAGGAGTCTTTCTTAGTAAGAGTCATCATTTTTGGTTACTTGCACAACATGTTCCATTTTTAATCTAAAAATAGAGACCATATTTTTAATTTAGGGTTTGATAATATACTTCAAAGAGCTCATTGTGGTTGCTTGTTTAAATTAGCTTTCTTTGGGATGCTTATTTTATCAGATATAATGATTTAAATTTGAAAGTGCTTCATTGTTTTAGCCAAGCCTATAAAATTAACTCTACATTATAAAACACTTGGCATTAAAATTTTCATCTAGGGTTGTTTTAATTTTAATATTTGAATTTGCATAAGTCTGATAAGTCTTAGCCTACTTGTTTGATTGTATTTTGAAACATATTTTACAACTTTTTTTAGACTATTTTACTTTAGATTTATACAAATTATCTAACTATTTTAGAGTTTTTATGGCTTCTTTTCCTAAGTGATTTGGTCCATTTTTACTTCCTGAGTCAAAATATCTAAATGTTTATAAGATTTACTTTTTAACTTAGTTGCTTTCATATAAATGGATTAAATTGACTTTCAAATTGAGCAAAATGGCTAATTTTATGCATTGATTCATTTTATACTTAATCATTTTTTGGCTTTTACCTTAACTATTTTTATTTAAATTTCTTAGTCGTTATTTTTTAAATCCTAAGTCACTAATGTGCCTTTATACATTATGCCCATAGGTTATCAAAAAGAGTGTTGGTTACTTAGTTGGAACTTTTCTTATGAACCAAATTTTTTATGACTCTCAATAATTATTCAAGTCTTTTCTCTTTAGGAAAAAATGTCATGAATTGCATTATAAATTATGTACGAGGGTGAATCTTACACAGGTTATGAACAAAAGTTTAAAATACATGGGTCTTTGAGGTAAATCTTCATGAATAAAAGTTTTGATGGTAAGAATTATGAAGGCTTGGACAACGAGGTTTACAAAGACTAGGTACTTGTAGAATCCCTCCTTCTAGTGCCAGAACATGTTGATGCGGGTTTTGACACAGATAAAAATTAGGTAAAGCGGTTTTTAATCCCCTAGACTCACCTGAAAGGAGGGATATCCCATGAATAGAATACCAAGTCTTGGTATGTTGACCTTGATTTAGTTGGTTGATGTGAACTATTTTATGTAAGGGAGCATATTGTTGAAACTGACTTTGAATGATGGTTTAAGCTATAGACACTCTGAGGCTTGATTGGTCTACCACTAATATATTCAATAGTGACTAAATGGTGATAGATGGCATTCAACCATCATGATTAAACATTAAATATATATTTATATTAATCCTAAACTAACACTCTAATAAAAAAGGAAAAAAGAGTGAAGGGTAGGAAGGAAGAGAAGAAAGGCCCTGCAACCGTAGAGATGAAACTAGAGCAATTGACCAAAATTTCATAGAAACTAATCCTTAACTGCATCAGACCTAGTAAAACTCTAGTTAAAGGATGGTGTGAGAGTATAGAGAGGAGTTGTTATGATCAAAGAGGGACATAACCACCATAAAACTATGTAGGAGATGAACATTCAACTACACAATGAACTGAGTATCAAGATATTTTTGGTTGATTAGTAATAGAAAGATTTACAATAGTCATTTAGCTAAAGACTTCGTTTTCATAACAAAAAGAGAACACTACACTAGGAAAACATGAAAAATACTTGGCTTACTAACTATGGAGACTCTAAACATGTCTGGTCCGCCACTCTATTTATAAACTAAAAGGAGCCTAGCCTAAGCATCACCTCCTCAATCCTAAAAGGACCAACCATTCTTAGAGTCTTCATAGGTAGTAGACTAAGAATTTTTCATGCTTTCCTAGTGTAGTGTATTTCTTTTTGTTATGAAAATGAAGAATGTAGTTGAATCACTATTGTAATCTTTTTATTGCTAATCAACAAGAAATATATTGATACTCATTTCATTGTGTAGTTGAATGTTCATTTTCTATGCATATTTATGGTGGTTATGTCCCTCTTTGCTCACAATAACTCCTCCCCAAACTCTTGTACCATCTTTTAGCTAGATTTTGTGTTAAGTATGGCTCAACTTAGGACTGGTTTCTATGAGATTTTCTTAGTCAAATACTCTAGTTTCATCTCTATCACAGCAGGGCCTTTCTTCTCTTCCTCCCTACCCTTCTCTCTTTTTTTCTTTTTTTGTCAAAGTGTTAGTTTATGATTAATAACAATCTATATTTTATGTTTAATCATGATTGTTAAATGTCATCCATCACCATTTAAGTACTATTGAATAGATTATTAGTTTACCAATCAATCCTCAGAGTGTCTTTGGCTTAAGCCATCATTTGGAATCAGTTTCACTAGCATGGCCCCTTATATGGAATAGTTCACATCAGCCAATTAAGTGAAGACCAACATACCAATACCTACTACATTTATACCTTGGTAAGGTATTGTTTTATAAGATATCCCTCCTTTTAGGAGAGGCTATGGATTAACAACCCCTCTGCCTAATTATTGAATGTGTGTCAAAATATGCATCAACATGTTCTAGCACTAAAAGGAGGGCCTGATATGAAGCTAAAGTATTTTTTTGAAAATTTTGAGCCGAAAACACTTTTATATATTTTCCTATCAAGTCCCATGGCATTAGCATAACTAGGAGGACATAGTTATCCAATAAACATCTTGGGACCCATTTGTGATCTGCCTAAGAATCTCAATTCATTTTGCCTAAAATACACACATGGTAGGATTCTAACATCAGAACAATACATTCAAGCATTCAAGGATGCCATCATTAGAATTTGTATCTAGTATGAAGATGTGTCTTGTTTCTTGTTCCCTTATTCTTTTGATAAGGATGCATATAATAGATACATTAGACTATTAGATGGGTGTATAACCATATGGGATACTTTCAAAAATTTATTCCTAAGCCACTTTAGAGGGCCCATCAATCATGCTACCTTATACCATGATTTTTTTCCATCTCATATGGAACCTAATGAATCTCTGAGTGCTTTCAACCAACGTTTTCATCAACTGTATATGGGTTTGAAAGACCCTTTCCTGTAAATAAAGGTGGTAGCCATAGAAGTCTACCTAAAATAAAATTTTCCCCTCAATGTTATGTTTGTTCTAAGGACTCCTTTATCTCTCAGATCCTTGGCATTAAATTATGTAGTAGTTTGCATCATTGAAGAAAAAGTCATGTCTCATGATCATAGTATTTATTTTTCCTACCCATTGATATAATCAAATGTTCATCCATAAAATCCTTTAATTTGCTTGCCTACGAGTCATCCCATTAGCTAAGTTGTGACTTATAACAAGACATTTCCCCTAGCATTACTCAAATGTGCCATCAATTGAACTTCATTATAGGTAATGAAGGCCCTACTTACTCTATTAATGCATATAATTTTGCTAGTTTAGTATGTAATCAACAAAACATTTTTACTGATTTTAGTAGTCAAATGTATTTTGATACTTATACTAATTATCTACCATTCATTTCAGGGAGTTACCAAAAAATAATGTATGGGATAATTCATGAGATTAGTGATGATGATTCCAATGATAAGTACATATCTACTATATTTAGTGACCTAGTAACACATTATCAAATCAAAGATGAGCTACCTACTTAGGAAGATAAGTCACAAGTCTCTTGAGATCAACCTGAATATGAACTTGATGAGTTGGAACCACTGGGGGAGGAATATGCATGTTATGCATCTGAAACATTCTTGTCATGTGTTGTTCCCTCTATAATGGAAGGGATGATTCAAGATTGTAAGAATCTCAATGGTAGTAGTCTCTCTCTTAGTCCATCATTAGAGATGAGTGAGCTTGAAGAAGAAGCCAAAGATGAAGTGGGTTGTCTACATGAAATAAGTGGATTGGAGGGACTCAAACTGGAAGAGCTCCCACTTTTGGACAACCTTGTATTTGAACAATTGGCATCAACCTAAAGTATATAATCATGGAAGAAGGAGGTATGCCAACACAAATTAAAGTTGAAAGTGTACATCTTTAGTGCATTCCTTTGCATACCTCAGTCATGGATGATAAGGTTAGAATATAACTAACATGGGTATAACCATTCTCATGCCTCCCTAGCAATAAAAATAAGATCAAGATACTTCCATAGCATCCATGATAATCAAAAAGCAACCGCCAACTTTCAAGTGACTCATCTATTGGCTATCATTGAGAACATGCTACATTCAGGTTGGTTCTTCCAATCAATTTAGTATGTATGAGTACCTAACCTTGTCCCTCATTGAAATAAAATATAAGGGTTGAGATATTTTCTAAACCCTATCCCTCATACTTTTGGTAATCTAGGTACAATCATAATGCATTATTATATTGTCCTAGTTTGTTTGAGTTGCATGAGAAGAACATTGACAAATATTTATGAGATAGTGTTTTCCATCATAGATGATAACATAGAAGAAAGTATGTGTTCTCTCTACCCTTACCAAAATCCTAAATGTTTGACTAGTTCAAACATGCATTTACTTAAACATTTCCTAAGAATAATTTTTCTTTTCCCTTCCCTTTTTTCTTTTCTTTTTCTTTCCTTCCCTTCTCTTGTTATTAGAGTAGGTTTACTTTATTAATTTTTGGGTTTGTCCCAACAATTTTTCTCGGTGGTTCTCCTGTTAATCAAATAAATGAAAGGTTATTGCAAAGGTAATATAGATGGTGCCCGAATATATTAATCATAATTTTAATTGAATAAAGCATATGTATTGATATTGTTGCTTTGTTCATTTCTTAAATTTTAAAATTCAATGATTTTTAATAGAACTTATGAATTTTAGAACAATTATTTTTTTGTTTTAAGTTTTCTAATGAACTTAAATAAAATATCTACAAAAAATGTAGCATTGATTCAATTCTGATTTGTATTGAGTTGTCATGAAATTATTGATTTCCTTATACCCATGGCTTGGTCCCCAACCCTCTATGAATAAATTTCAAAATATCCTTTCAAAATAATTGAGCTAAAATATAAAATATAAAATTTTCCTTAAAAATTGACCTTGACAGCCTCCACTACAGTTTTTTCAACCTGGTTGGTAGTGGATCAAGACCTTTGGAAGGGACAAGTGGTATATTTGTTGGGGCTATAAATGCCTAGTTGATATCAAAACAATGTCCAAGCCACTTTCCCCCAAGCTAAATTGTAAAATATTTTCCTTTAGTAGTTCTGACCTTATGCAAATCTGAATTATTGTGTGTGAATGCAAAGGAAATAAATAAATCACTTGATCATACACAGATGGTTTTGGTAGGATTATATATTTGTATGTCACTCACTATTATAGACTTTAGTTCCTTTGAATTCTAGTTTTTTAAAAGTGATAACTTACAGCTAATGCTTTTTCTTCTTGTGAAATCAAAGATTCTAGATTCTCAAAATTCTTAGGAGTATTTCCTAGTAGGAGTCACCATTTGTTATTGCTTACACAACACATCCCATTTTGAGTCTTAAAATGAAAAACTTATTTTTGATTTGGATTTTGATCTTATACTTCAAAGAGTTCATTGTGATTGCTTGTTTAAATCAACTTTTTGGGGAATGCTTGTTCTGCTAGATGTGAAGATTTAAATCTAAATGTACTTCATTATTTTAGTCAAGCTTGTAAAATTAACTCTATATTATAAAACACATGGCATTAAAATTATCATATAGGGTTGATTTAATTTTAATATATGAATTTACATAAGTTTGATAAGTCTTAGTCTAATTGTTTGCTTGTGTTTTGAAACATATTTTATAGCTTCCTTTTAGACTATTTTGCCTTGGATTTGTACAAATTATCTAAATGCTTTAGAGTTTTTATAGCTTATTTTTCTAAGACTTTCAACTAATTTCTACTTATTTCTTATTCAAAATGGATAATTATTTATAAAGTTTACTTTTTAACTTAGTTACTTTCACATAAATGGATTAAATTAACTTTCAAATCGATAAAAATGGCTAAGCCTGTGTATTGCTTCATTTTATACTAAGTCATTTTTTAGATTTTGATTCAACCATTTTTATTTGATTTATTTGTCGTTGTTGTCTAAAAAATGGGTCACTAACTATGCCTTCACATGTTGTGCCCACAGGTTGTCAAAAAGAGTGTAGGTGACTTAGTCAAAAAAATTATTCTGAATAAAAGTTTTGATGACTCTCAATAATTATTCAAGTCTTTTCTATTTGGGAAATATGTCATGAATTGCATCTAAATTTATGTGTGAGGGTGTATTTTACACAAATTCCAAATAATTTTTTTGAAAACTTGGGTCTTCAAGATAAATCTTTGTGAATAAATTTTTTGACATAAAATCTTGCAAAGGCTTGGATAATACGAGACTTGTAAAGACTAGGTACCTAAAGAAGCCCTCCTTCTAGCACCAATCTATTGGGAGATCTTTTTACATGCCAACTTAGGTAGGGTTTGTTAATCCCTACCTATCCTGAAAGGATATTTGTGTGATCAAATCTCTCCAAGGTCTTGGCTACTAGGTCTTGGTACTTAGGGTAACCTAGTCAGCTCATTATGACCATACCATGTCAAGGGTTTTTAGTGTATATTTAAAATAGATCAATATGCATTAAAAATAAAGTACTTGCACTTAAGGAATCAATATAATGATTTAACTATGAATAAATATCTGATTTAAAATAAAAATGTCTATTATTTATAGGTTCAAAAATGCATAAATGAGCAATAGATAAACAAAGGAGCATGTAGTTAAGATAAATATTAAACTCAAACTGCAACTCAAAAACTAAACTAATAGGCTAGTATTTTTTAGGATTAATAAATTTATTCTTAGGCTATTATTTTAGGATTAGAGGAGACTATGCATGGTTAGCTTCTTTTAGATTAGAACTTAGAGTAGTGGACTAGTCATTTCTTTCATGCATTTTCTTACTTTCTAGATTAGTTTCTGAGTCGAGGATGTTGGAAGTTGAGTCTGTATCTCACTAAACATTTAATAAATCTTAAATAATCTTTAATGGAAACATATTTATCTAAAATATTTGTCATTTAATAGACTTGGTTTGCACATGTATACGGTGACCCTGTTTTCCACTTTGGCTTTGCTACTTCATTCTATAGACTCTTGCACCATCCTTAGTAAGACTTGTTTTAGGTCTGGCTCAACTAAAAACTAGTTACTCTAGGATTCGTCTACTCAACCAAACCAAGCTAGATGATATTAGAAAGTGGGCTCTTTTTTTCTCTTTCTCCTTGCCATTTTCTCTTTTTCCTTTTTTTATCAATTTGTTAATTTAGATTAGTTTAATTTTGTAGTTGTAGTCTGAGTTTAATAGTTATCTTGATTGCATGCTCATTTGTTTATCTATCACTCATTTATGCATTATTGAACCTATAAGTAATAGACATTTTCATTTTGAATCAATAGTTTATTCATAGTTAAATCATTTTGTTGATTCTTGAGGCATAAAATCTTTATTTGTAATGCAAATTAATCCATCTAAAATATCCATTGAAGACCCTTGATATGGTATGGTCACAACAAGCTGATTGGGTTACCCCACATACCAAGACCTGGTAACTAATACCTTGGGGAGATTTAATCACATAAAGCCACTTTTAGGAGAGGGAGGGATTAACAACCCCTACCTAAGTAGACATGTCAAAAGACCTCCCAACACATATGGATTAATATTTTATGCAGGTTCAATGCCTTAGTCATTCTTTGTAAAAACAAGTAGAAGTCCACTAATGGAGCCCATTATCCATTCGATCATATTTTATTTAATGACATACGGTATTGTGTAAAAATGGAAGTGATGTAATCATACAAAAATACATCACATTGTCTAATATATAAAAATATCATTGCATAATTCAATCTTCTCTTCATTAAAAGGTCAAGTTTTAAGCGTAAAGTCATGTGAAATAGGCCCATAAGAAGGTTGAATAGTTGATAGAGTGATGTGGAAATTGTAAGGTGAGTTTCAAAATATTATGAGATAGATCTCACACTATTCAATCATCTATAAATTGATGCCAAGAATCATTTTAAAATATTTATGATGATGCCAACATTTAAAAATGGCTCACGTTATTGGATTGTCTTCTCCAAAGTTGATCTCAATTCATTCAATCAAAAAGCAAGAAGTTAGAGTTGTAAATCTAAGGTAAGGGACATAAATTAATTTATGCTTTCCAAAGAATAATGGTTACATACAAACATAAAATAAATTCAACTAAATGACTAAGTGGCATAAATGTTCTACTTAGTTTCTTCCATTTAAATAGGAGCAATAAATGAAATAGTTCTTCAAGGATAATTATGTCACATTTTTTAGATGGTAGTTGAGATTTAAATCCAAATCTAATAAGGAAAAAATGGGATATTTTATTGGATTCAACCAAGTACACAAGTGGATGCTAAAAATAGAGCTAGACCATGTTGAGAATTAATAGGGAAACAAATTACACAAATATACAAATTAAAGAGCCCCCAAAGTTATAGAAGCTAACCAAAATAAAGTGTGCACTCAAGTATTCTTCTATACTCTTGTACTTGTTAGTTGAGAGTGCTTAATGCCTCTCTAGAACTCTTCCTCTATATAATGTATTGATATTAATTGAGCAAGTGGTCGATTTCCTATGTTTGTTAAGTCACTGTATTCTTTTAATTTAGTGTCTAAGCCTCTACTACCTCTTATGTAATATTTTATTCAAGTATTTTAATGCAATAAAATATTATCTTTGTGTTTAATCTTTCAATTAATGAAGTTAGTCATGATTTTTTGTCTTCATCCTTTTAATTTATTCTTGCTTCTCTAATCTCAGATAGATTAGATCTGTCCTCTTGAATTTTTTACATTACATTGTGATAATTCTCCTATCTTGCATAAATAAGTATCTCTATGTTTGTAGAGATAAGGAAACAATCTAATCTATTCCGGTGCATCACCTTATTTTAAGTTTTTAGTTCTTGTTAATCTATCATATTTCTCCAAAAAAAAAATATTTTATGCATTATATTAGGTTCAGAACTAGATGTCTCTAGAGGTTTCTATATAAGATTAGTATCACACTAGTAGAGCTTCCCTTGTTATGAATTTTATGCAATAATTTATAATCAAACTCATCAAACCATCAACAATTTTCTAGCATGTCTGGTGGGAACTCAAGTAAAGATTATAATTTTATTTAGTCTTGAAGAAGGTATAAATTATTCATATGAGATTTGGTTGAAATAATAGATCTATTTGCATTATATTAGGTTGAGAACTAGGTGTCTCTATAGGTTGATATTTAAGATTAGTCCCACACTAGTAAAGCTTCCTTTGTTATGAATTTTTTGTAGCAATTTATAATTAGACACATTAGACCACTAATTATTTTTGGCATGTTTGGTGGGCACTAAATTATAGCTTATAATTTTCTTAGTCTTGAAGAAGGTATAAATAAGTTATTTGAGATTTTAGTTGAAATCTCAAATATAATTATTTTTTTAAGCATCATCACTAGCACCTTGTGACTTCACTAGTCGTGAAACCCTCATTTTCAAATCAATAGAGCTTGTCTTCTTTCTAATTTTATTAATGTTTTTATGGCCAACCCAAGAGCCTTACCTTTTATTGCTTGGAATTATGGAGGCCCACTACGACTAAAATAATGAAATCATATTTGTGAAATAGCTATAAAATCCATTCTTACATACATTTGAGATGGTTTTGTTATCCCTATAAATGATATTAAAGATGAGACAAATTTAGGTAAAATCCATCTCATCACTAAAAATTATATGTTCCTTAGATTACTTGCAACATCTCTCTTAAAAAAATATTTGGACTGGTATAGAAGGATTTAATAAAGAACACTATCAATCTAGGATGAGCTTGGTGAAAAGATACACAACTAGTTCAAGGTAATAGTATACAATATATATTTGATAGAACATCTTTCCACAATCAAGAGAGACTCTATGGAGCACATGCCAGATTTAAACATCATATTCAATCAGGGTTGGAATAGAATACCTATATAAATTTACACTAGGTATGGTTTATGTGTAATATCTAAAAGTTTTAAATTCTAATATTACTATTATGATCCAAGATCCAGGTAGGAGAACACTTCCATAATTCTATGAAATCGATGTCCTAGCTCAAATCAACCTTTTACAAGCTGGTAGTTTATCTCTTATACCTATAGTCTACTTGAACCCTTAATTGAATGGTATTTCATATAATTCCTAAGGCTCTACCCTAAAAATACTAAGCCCACCCAACCATCCCAAGATCATTCTATGAGTGAGATTGAAATATTGCTCACGCAACTCTCTTATGACTTCATGGCTTTCAAAAATTAAATGGCCATCCCAAAATCCTAATAACAACTTGCTATCTTCAATGCTCTGATGTCTCATCCCTAGCCCAAAAAAATTATAGTAATCCCCTTATCAAAATTGCCAAAAGCTAGCGAGAGAGGATGTATTTTTGGAAAATAGGGCCAATAATATAAATATCCTCCAATATAGGAAATAAATAACACTATATTGGGACCAAATACATATAAGAAGCCATGTTGCAAAGTGGGGCAAAAGATAAAAATAAGAGCTATACATAAGGGAGTATCAAAGATATATTAAGGAAAACACATACAAGGAATTGATGAACAAGGGTAACCTAGATCCAAGATGGTAAGAAAATAAAATAAAGAAAGATAAGTGTTGTTATGCAATAACTAAGAGGTATCTAAACTAATTGTTGTAACCAAGATGTATCTAAACTAGGATATATTGGCATGCAAAGATAACATATACTAACAATCATAAGCTAAGATAAACATGGAAAAGAAGCCAAAAACATACTACTCTAGTATAAGTATGTTAACCAAATAAAATAAAGAGTATAAAGATAAGGATACTTACATTGGGTTGACTTGTTGGCAGATAATCTCCCCCTTGGCTCAAGTGGAAGTTTATGAGAGATGGTGTAGGTGAAGACTCAAAAGGTAAGGATGAATACCTAATTGACCTTAATTAGGGACTCCAAATACTAAGGGGCACCTCCTTGGTTCAAATTGATCCTATTGAACTTTAAATACCTTGAACAAAACTAAACCTCCATAAGAGTAAGCTCCTATACAATGATTTTTTTTCTTCTAATAAAAGTAGGGTTTTGTGTACAAGTTGAACACAATGGTGTGTTTCTTATAAAACTGAGACTTAGGAGCCCTAAACATACATATCCAACTCATAAAAGTGACCTAAAAAATTTCACTAGAATCAATCTAGATCGATGTGGTATAACAATTTGGATAGAAAATAATATTATGTGGGTTATACAGAGATAGGAAAGAAAGGAAAAATAATTACATTGAGTAGGGCCAATGCAGTCTAAAAGGGATGGGTAAAAAAATGACTACACAAATCATGATTGATATAGTTGTCAACATAGGGGACAAGATAAAACTAACTTGACATGGCCAAGTTAGTTGAGGAAAGACTTGAAACTAGGCAAAAGAGGCATAATGAGGAGAAAATATTACTAGAGGAGGATAGGCTGACTAGATAGCAAGATATTGAGAGTAAAAATGTATAATATCCAGCCATATGACAATAATCTCTTGTAAAGTACCAAACTTCAACTTAACCCTAATCTCGATGTACTCCTTAAGATGTCACTCATTAAGAAAGACACACCAAGTCTTACTAGAAAAATCATTAGTAATTGAAAAATATAGGTGTATACATATGCCCCACCCAAATCTCATCACATGTCAAAAAAGTGTAATTTAGGATGATGCCTTGGAATATACATAGCGAAATATAATATCAAGGTTGTGAATAAATGAGAATAAAATAAGATAAATGAAATGAACATAAATAACCTATATATACCTTAGCTTACCTTTTTAGACTAAAAAAATGATGTAAAGTATAAGCATGGTTTAAATATGACTTTGGCAGGTCAGGTGCATAAAAATAGTGATATAAGGTGCCAAAGATAAATTGAAACTACTTATGAGGGTCTAAAAAATAGCAAATGATAGATGATGTGACAATGGTACAAAGACAACTATGGCAAGTCAATCACATAATATTGTTAATGTAAGGTGGCAAAGCTAAACTAAAATTATTTAGGCAAACCTAAAAAACATAAAAAATGGAAACTTATGATAAAGATATTCCATCAGTACCATAATATTCATTATGATGCTTGGAATATAGCCTATAAAAACAAAGATATGATCAAAAAATGGAATGTGAAGGAAATTTTCTTAAAGGTTCAAAATTTACTTTAAAACATAAAATGAAAATAATATGAGCATTTGTTATTCTGAGATTTTTAGGGCTCTGAATGACCACTTGTGATACAAAGAGAGATGATGGGTAGAGGATAGTGAGACGAATGGTAGGATTCAAGGGACCTAAAAATACACTTATCAAGGTAAGATGTACAATGAAAGCTTGGGAATGGTAAATAGGTTAGATCTAGGAAAAAATGTTGGGGTAAATATATATAACATAATTTTACCCTAACAAGAATCAAATCAAAGAGAAACATTTAGAAATCAAGAAGTAGGTCCTAGATTAGTGAAAAACAAGATGAAAACATTTATTGTGGGCTAAAGAAGAAATCATTGCCATAAAAGAACTATATCGGCCATGTCAATATAGTTTAGATGAAGATAAGTTGAAAAGAAATGATACAATTGAAAACTATAGGCTAATATAGTATAGATGAGCTAATCGATATAATTTAATATCAAGAAAAAAAACTAGCTAATATAGTTATAGGCAAATGAATAAGATGGTTGATACAATTATGTTTAACCCTAAATTTAGATAAATAAGATTTTATAGGGTTAATAATATAGAAATGATTAAGCACAAGGGTGACAAATAGATATATAATAGACCAATTATTGAGATTAGTTTTCACATTGTGTAAGTTTGAGTATTTACAGGTTGATATTTACCAAGAGGTAAATATAATTAGTTGGTTTTTTAATCAAAATATTATTATATAACAATATTATGATATTAGATAGATATTATATTGTCGCATATAGTGTTTGTTATTAGATATATATTACAAAAAGAGTTTGTAAAATATTATTGTTGTATGGGTAAGTGGTTGAGAGTTTGTAGGGATTTGGGAATCCCTTACTATAGGAATTAGAGGTCCTATATATTTGTAAGTGTGTTCAAATAAGAATAAAGAACAATATTATTGTGTGATTAAAATTCTCTGATATACATTTTGTGTTTGGATCTCTCATTTTCCATGTGAAGCTTTATATCAACTCTTTGAATTCACAACAGTGGTATCAAAGCAGTTCAATGGGATCCTAAGCATTTTGAGAGGTAGCTATTGGTTTTTCAATTGCCCCTAAAAATGGTAGTACAATGTGTAATGTTGAGTGATAAATAAATAGGTTATCTTAATAGAGTAGTGTAGTTGGAGCCTGCATTCAGATTCTTCATATTTTTATTGTCTTGTGTGAATCTTTGGACACATTTTGTTATTCCTCTATTGATTTTATCTTCCCATGTCTTAGCATAAATCCAAATCTGACCATTCTATGTGTAATGTTGTATTCAAGTTCATGCAATAACAAGCATTCAGTGTGTGTTATGGATTCTCTAGTGAATGGTGATTATTTGATAATCCACCAAGTGGAAACTCTGATTAATGTGTGAGAATATATTGTATCAATATTGACATGGTTAGTGAAGTCATTTTTTAACCAACTAACAAGCTATGTTTGAGTCTTGGCTAGTTAATCTTTGACAGCATATCTTCTTGATTTTATTTCTAAACTAGCAATTTTTTCTTCTGTGGGATCTATTTTTTGTAAAAATACCAAGTTATATCAGGGATCTATTCACTGACCTCAACCACCACCAGCACTATATGAACTATGATATCCATATCCAGAATAGGTGTTGATCAATCACTAGAGAATACTCCTCAAAATTGACAAAGGAGATCAATTCTATGTTATTTTGAGTCATTTAATCTACAACCAGGACTACAGATAAATCCATGGCAACCTCAACATGAACTCCAACTGGAAAATAATCATTAGCTATTTTTTTTCATTGTTGAGAATCCTTCTATCCTAAAGCCCGTAGAAATTGATAAAACGTTAATGTGTCACTCAAAGCAAATAAACTTCTAACACATTACCACTACTCCATTCTTCTTTCTATTGGACATGGTGTATTTATACAGGCAATATAGTTAGACTCAAGTAAAATTCATATGGTTTAGATTCAATTATAATAAGTCAAAGTGTTAATTAGAATATTGTTATAATAAAGATTTCATCTTACAGGTTCTTTAGTCATTGGGTTTAATTTTTGGAAGTTTCATGTTTATAGGTGGTCTTCATATATTTACTGATAAATATCAAGTTTGTTTTAAAGTGGTTTGATTAAGTTTTTAGTGAGTCATATTACTTCTTTTAGTCTTTATAGTTTGTTATGTTTAAATTTTTTCATTAGTAATATATGTCTTTAAAGTTTTATTGAGTCTTTAGTATTTTAATGTTTTTAGGTTCAGTCAAATTTATAAAATTAGTCAAAAATTAAAATTTATTTTTCTATCAAAGTGCATTGCATCATTAATCTTTATGAGTCTTTGTTATTTTTAAAATCAAAAAGTCATCATTTTTAATGTCCATAAAAAGTCATCAAAAAGAGTTATGTCAAAAAAGTCAAAGTTGTTTAGACGTAGAGTCCAGGATGCATTTTCATTTGTATACGACGTTCAAATTGTAGAAAGTCTTGTGTATCCTTAATAGAGCTTCATTGACACATCAGGCTAAGTAAGCAGATTTACCTACTAGAGGATGGAGGATACACAGAGGTTGGAGGTCTTTCAATGACCTCTTATTAGTCACCAATGATAGGACCACACCAATGATGTGGTGACATTTTTTGTGGTATGTTATTTTTAGTTGTGTGGATTATTTTTTCAGTGTGGTGTGGTAGTTACATTTTTTTCATCATGTGTGAAAAATAAGAATAGTTTTACCTATTCACTCGTGAATGATATTCCCATGTAACCTCTTTTGTATATTTGCATTGGAGAATGTTGATCCAAAAAATATTATAGCAATCATGATGAAAGGTTAATGGTAAATCTGTGAAAACCATTTTGTAAGGTTAGTAGTGAACCTGAGAAAACCATGCTGTAAAGTTAGTGGTGAACCTGACAAAACCATTTTGTAAGATTATTGGTGAACCTGTGAAAACCATTTTAGATGGTTATTAATGAACCTAGAAAACCAATTGCAGATGAATGTGAAGGAAGATATGTGTGATGGCACATGTATGCAGAGAAGATCATAAGCACATGGAGGTGGCAAGCTATAATTAAAAAAAGAGATATATTGTACCATGTAAAAACTATGGTGGGGAATGTTGAGATTAGTTTTCACATTGTGTAAGTTTGAAAATTTACAAGTTGATATTTATTGAGAGGTAAATATAATTAGTTTGTTTGTTAATCAGAATATTGTAATATAATAATATTATGATAGTAGATAGATATTATATTATCATATATAGTGTTTTTTATTAGATATATATTACAAAGAGAGTTTGTAATATATTATTGTTATACGAGTAAGTGGTTTAGAGTTTGTAGGGATTTGGGAATCCATTATTATAGGAATTAGAGGTCTTATATATTTGTAAGTGTGTTCGAATGAGAATAGAGAAAAATATTATTATTGTGTGATTAAAATTCTCTGATATACATTTTGTGTTCAGATCTTCCATTTTCTATGTGAAGATTTATATCAACTCTTTGAATTTACAACACCAATTAATTTTTGAACTTAGATAAACAAGATTCTAAATTCAAATACTGAGATATGCAAAAAGTATAATTATTGGTTGATATTGAAATAAATGGGAAACAAGAGTACTTAGTTGGTTTACTATGCACGTGTAGATCTAGGTTGAAACATGTTAGAAGTGAACTAGATCAGGATCCTAGACTAGTCATTAGATTCTTGAATTTTTTAATATGTGGCCTCAAATGCTTATATTATATCTAGATAGTTGTATTGATGTTAGATTTATATACAACACCTAAAGCCTTCTGAGTTTTATGTTGCCTTTTTTATGATGTATTTAAATCATGTGCATTGGTTGTCACTCTTTGTCATATGATTAAAACCCTAGATTCCTCATCCTTGGAGTGACTATGGAAAACATGGGTTAGTGAGAACTTGATGTTGAGCTACCCCAAGGACCCCTCTATCAATAGGTGATACCTACATATCCAATACTCTGAAGAGGGTCTTAGACTCATGTAATTCTCCCCTATGTGTTAGATTGTTTGTGCATAAGGATGAAATTTGTGATAAGCAAGTACATAGAGTGACCTAGCTTGTAACTTGAAAAATATGGCTCATGGGATGCTCTTTTAATAATTTATACCTATAGGGATACTCCTCTTATGACTAATATGAAAATAGGGATGAATAATTCAAGTTTGCTCACTTGAATGCTTGATTGAGTATTTTTTCATAAGTTGCCTTATGTGTTCTCAATATTTACTAGGTGATAAATGAATGAGGGTTGATATTATATACATACCAAACCCTTATAAAAATGTGTTTTCACTAAATCACTTAAGCTGACCTTTAAGATACATTTCATTTGCAAATCAGATGATTTTTGGGCACTAGACACTTAAAAAACTAGACATTTGCATTGACATAGGCATCTGGATGGGACATAAGTGACTAGGAAGCTAGAAAATATGATAGGTCCAAAATTATAAGAGAAGGATAATGATTAAGTTTAGATCATTTTACATAGTATAGAACATTTGGTCATCAGAATAACAGTGGCCAGATTAAGAGATAAATAATTTAGTGCAAAGATATAGTGAACATAAGCCTTTTGGCAGTGGGAAGGTATTAGAACTAAAGAGTACAACCATGATAGGTATTTACCAAGTGTAAAATATCAAGGTGATATATAATTCAGATTGAGTGTCTACATTTCCCCACTTTAATCTAGTCATAAAATTGCTAGTTTAAAAGAAAAAATGTGTATTGGGTGTGTATAACACACCTTGTCTTTGCGTGAGTCCAACTTGAGTTCTTTGCTAGTGATTAACCTGCAACCAAGAGCATGTAGTATATAATCAATGTATGAAATATGAAATCAAAATAATTTGAAATGTTTGAAAGTAAAGATAGTAAGGTTGGGATTACACAATTGTTTTGATGCAACCATATTGTCTTTTGACAATTTGATTTGAAGAGATACTGCATTATGAAGCCTTGGATATGATATTAGGACAATTTTTAAACTTGTAAATGCATACATACATATGATATTTGAGGACAACATGCACTTGACCTTGGATAAAATGTGAGTTTCCACATAGCCATTGAACATATCTCAATCATGTAACCCAATCATACATAGAACCTGGCAAGTATAAGTGATCCAATCAAATCAAACTATATATATGATGGGGGAGGATGATTTAATCACTCCATCCTATAAATCTAGTGAAGTTAGATGATTTAATCAAGTATAAATTATAAACTTGGTAAGATTAAGTGATTTAATCACTTCAACCTTGCCAATAGGTGAACCAACTACTATAATAGATTGGCTCAATAAAAGTCCATAAAATTCCATCTTAGGTATGATAATAGTCCATAATAGTATTTGAAATATGAAAGGGGATTTGATTTTTCTATTTAAGGCACTCTTTTCATGGCATATGTACCTCATATATGTCTTAAGCTAAAACCTAAGTATAATAACGGTATCAACATATATAATTTTGTTAAAAATGTGTATTTGAATCATATAACTATGAAACTTGGCCAATTTGAAATTTTGGAATTGTGGATGACATGTTCCTATGTCATGCCCCCATTGAATATAGATAATTTGATAACTGGTGTAATTATGGAGAACATGTTTTCATAACATTCCTCCAGTGTAATTTAAAACTACGAAAATGTGGAAGCCATACCTCTATGGCATGCCCCCAGTGATATTCCCCCTTTTTGAGGTGAGGGAAAGTAGAAATTGGTAGTTACCTTACCTTAAAAGGATAAGATAATTATATAATTTGTGTATGGATCATCTAGTGTATGTGAATAATATGTCTAGGTAGATATAACAATGAGGTTCATAGTATGTGATCATATCAATCCCTAAGATACATGATGTATATCATGACAACATCTAGAGAGTAACAATACAAGCTTCTCAAGTAATCAATCACACACACAAGAGCACTCAAAAGCAACACAATAGGAAATGGTTTAAGGATACCTCATATAAGGGGCATGTTCAAAGTATACACAATTAGAGAGACATGACTTAGTAAAATGTCCATAAAGCATAGAAAGACATGTTCAAATGTCCACATACAACAATCTATGACATATGAAAATATCAAAATAGAAAAATAAAGAAATGAGGGCCACAAGAAATGCACCATATTCAAATGCTCAAATCGAAAATACAATTCAAGTCAATATAAATTAAGGAACACACTCAAGGAAGTGAAAAATAAAAGGATGGAATCATAAGCAACCAACATAATTATATCATACTAGTCCCTGGATATATATGTTAGCAAAAATGTTAAGTACATAGAATATCAAGTACAATGCAAAAGATATAAGCACATATAAAGGCATGTGTAAGTATATAAATCAAACATTATGATGGAAATGATCATATAATAATATAACATGGATGTATCATGATCAAAGAAGTGGATGCCCTTAACATGCTAACGATGTGAGTAGAGAGAAGGCCCAACATCCATATGTCTATACTCATGTGTTGGGTATATTTGTATCACACTCAAAAGATTTGTGAAACATATGTGTATATAAAAAAAAAACATATGCTAGCTACCAACATGGAACCAACAACATAGATGCCAAGGAGCTCATAAGGTATGGAAATGCTAAATATTTTTGGATTTTTGAGTTTTTTTTAATATTTTTTTATATTTTATTTATTTGACCCTTAGATTGTATCATTCACATTGTTTCGATCATGTTTGGATAAGTGAAAATGATGCATAGACTATTTCTCCTCACAATTTACTCATGAAGTAGAAGAATGATTGCCATCATGCAGAATGTGGAACAATTTTCCCTCATGAGAAAATGAGATACCTTGTTGATTTTGGTCATTTTTGCTTCCATCTGATATAATTAAAGGGCTCCTACTATGAATGAATATTGATATTTTTATGGCATAGCCCAAACCCATGTTTTAATCATTTTAAGACCACAAAAAATTGGTATTTTCATGTTTCCCAAGGAGACTTTCCAACTTCCTTTATGTTTTAAGTCTTTTAAATCAAAGCTAAGTTTTTGTAACCATCTTACGTTGCAAGTGTTTTTTTCTTGTGTAGGATCAACATCGTTATTCCAAAAGTAAGCACCACCCATGCATAATGTGATTGTTATATTTTTTCCACATGGATGATTTTTGATCTGTTTAAATTGAGGTGTCTTTTGTGGATGTGTATCTTGTATTGGTATTTTTTGTTCGGTCCAAGATCTCATTTATCTTAGGTGCATATATTGGGTTAGATGCACTATGTGAGCTTAGGAAGAATTGGGGGACTTGCATCCTCTCATTTTAGGATTGTTGTTGAGATACTTTAGGGCATGAGCTACAGATATTGGGCTCATTAAATAGACTACTTGGAATAAATATCCAAGAGATGAAATGTTACCACTAGAAACTCAATACCAATTCACTTACAAACACAAAACGTATATGCTTCTAACTAAACTGATTTAAAAATATTGAGACTCTAAGCTCTACTTTGCTTCACTTCATAGTTTATAAAATGGGAGACAAAGATTATTTGACAATAAATAAACATAAAAAAGGAGAGAGGGTAAGACAAAAAGTAGGAACTCTATGAACAAATGGCAACACCAATGCTTCAAGAACTAAAATGTGCTCAACTATAATTATACCACTATATGATAAATTTCATGATAGATCCAGTTCTAGTCACATAGGGAATGAGTCTAAGAAGAATTGGTAAATGCTTAACTCCAATATTATTTTAATGAATAAAAAACAAACATTATTGTATTTAATCACACATAGATCCTCATAGACTCTAAATAAAATGAAAATTATCAAATAACTTAATTAAAATAGAAAGGAATATGTCTTAGTTAATGCATAAAATTTATAGAAAAATATGAGTAACAATTCTTGAGAATTAGTATTAATCCATTAAAATAAAAATAAAGTGGAAGAGTATCATGAAAACTAGACACATTTAAATAGAAACTAAATTTATATTAATATGAAAGTGTTCATTTACAATGGAGTCAACCCTTAAAAAATACTACATAGCAGTATATATAAGAGAGAGATGGGTCCTGCCTCTAAGAGGCATGAGATCCCACTCTTGGTTATCATGGCCTAAAATTGTTATAACATAATTATACCAAAAATATTTCCAATCCCAAAACAAGTAGAACAGGACTCCCAGGGCCCACTGGGAGATAATCAAGAGGAGGTTATAGGTGGGCCACTTTCCAACTACTTTGGTAGGCCCTACTAAGCTGCCAATGACTAATCAACATGGTTTCCCACTTGGTCTAGCTTGGAGAGGTTAACAAGTGGCTCTCATAAGAGCATATTTACTTGAGTTAGTAATCTTATGTTAAGACAACACAACTTTTTGGTAGTGTTTGGTCCTATAGACTGCTTGGTCTTTTGGATGTTATTAAAATGTTTCATTATTTCATGTACTATTTGCCACATGGCACATCGCCACTATTTATAGTTACCTAGTCATCTTAAAAATGATAGATGTCTATTTATAGTGATTTTGAAGTTCATTTTCATGTCCTAAACTTGTTATGTTGAGAAGGAGATACATGGTACAATATCACCTTTTTTAACTACTTAGTCATCTTATCAAGTCACCTACTCTTCCACATGTCCATTAATCATGCATTTGAGGCCTATCTTTTATCTTTAGATTGTGGCTAATCTAGATGTTGACACTTTTACTACTCTCATTTCTTTGTTTTTTAGTCACCTTCACATTCTATACCTTGGTCCTTTGGTTGAAAGTAAACAAGATACCAAACATGTAATGATCTCAATGTTTTACTTGGTCACTCAATTTTTATTATCATTTGTTATATGTATAGGCTTTAAATTAACAAGATGATGCCATGTAGATGACTGTCACTTCCTTGGGTGGTCACCTAGCCTCAAGATATGTGTTTTTGTACACATACTACAAATGAGTGAGATTATGACATGTGGATGGTCCTTAGGCTTTGACTATGTATCTCTATCTAATATGCCAAAGGTGAGCAAGATCATTCCACGTGGCATGGTCTCGCTTATCTGGATATCTACCAGAATTTGCTAACTATATAAATATTTATTGGCCATGGATGAGTGAGATGAAGACACATAACATAATATCATTGATTTAGGCATTTAAGATGTTTGAGACTTAGCCTTTGGACTACTTTGTTATGAATGAACAAGATGACTCCACATGGCACAATCTCATTGATCCAGATGCTCAGAGAATTTTTAGGACTTAGCCATTGGAATTGATAGACACAAGTCAATGAGATATTGATAGGTGGATGGTCCTCGCTTGCTTGGGTGTTTAAATGGAAAGGTAGACTTATATTTTTTAAATAAGTGGAAAAAAGGTGATATTGAGCATAAGTGTCTAAATCTCATGGACTTGGATGCTCACTAATTAAGAACTTAACTTTTATTGATCACTAGTGAGGAAGATAGATGAGGATACATGGTGTAATAGATTATGCTCAGGCTTAGCCATTTGAAATCAAACTACCAGGGCCTAGCCATTGAAATCAAACTACATAGCCACTCTTAAATTTGATGACTATGTAGGTGTCAAAAAGGCATGTGGCCAAGAGATATTTTTGTATAAATATAGTTAGCCTCAAAATGACTAAGTATAAAGAATAATTTATACTACCAGAGATTTATTTGAGATGGATCAAGTAGGCAATAACAAAGTTTCCCTATGAAGTCAAAATAATCCTAAAAAACAAAGATAACTTTGGATAAACACTTAGTCATCTTGGTTAGTCCATAAAGCTAAAACCTGAATTCAATGAACATCATAGAATCAAAATACATTTAAACCTTTAGACTAAGACATCAGTCAAACAGATAGATCAACTCTGGAAACACTCAGTCATATTAGTTAATTTGGAATAAAATCAAGACTTCATTTAGATAAAACTTAGATTTGGAAATCAAGGACTTATGAGAATAATTCAACAACCTTGATTTCTACTTAGACTAATTTTAATAAATCTTGGCTTGTACTTGGACTAATTCATTTCACAACAAGACATGAACATGGAATTTTGAGCTCAAAGTAGTTCCTCATTTAAAAATTTAAAAATATGTCATGTTGGTCACAAAAAATGTTGACTATATGGGGAAAATGTTGTCTCAATATTTAAAATAAGACTATAAGCTTCCATCATTGAACTGTGAGATAAGCAACCTAAACTCCAATAGATAAAATTAAAGGAAAAGAGAGTGCTCAATTCTTCTTCAACAAACAATATACTAGGATCTAACTTTTCAAAGGGTCATTTTGTGCAAAGATTAATTCATTCTTGTAACATCCCCATTGGGATCTACCTAGAAATACATGAATTTTTTTAATTTAAATAGCATATACTTTAAATAGATTACGCCATGAGAATCTAACCAGTGATCATAAATAATACTCTAAGTGTGATAACTATAAATGAGCATGTTACATCATACATCACTAATCACTATCATCATATGAAACACATCATAATATGAATATAAAAAGTAATTATAAATAACCAGCCATGGTTGGTACAAGCATACAACCACTGTTGTCAATATACAGTAAATAAGTAATTACAAATCATCATGATAATGTTTCAATAATAGATACAATATAATGTGTGTGTGTGTGTGTGTGTGTGTGTGTAAGATACATGGTTCTATGGAGCATAAGTTCTCTGGACTCTATTATTTTTTGCAATCTCAAGTGTCATCTCAAAATTAGTATTATTGTGAGAAGATAAAGCATCATCTAAGCACTTTTTCACACCAACCACAAACCAATGATCTCCCATACTAATCATATCAAGCAATGGCCCTCCCTTCACAAATGAGTAGATAGTGATAGTATGAGAATATAGAGAGACAAGCTAGTACCCATGTGTTATATGATTTTAAAAATAAAAATTCAGTGTATCATAGAAACATGTTCTACTCAAGATATCACATAAACATGTAAATCATACTCATGAAATGACAATGTCTCATTAAACACTACTTTGGTCACAATTTTCAATAATTAATGATTTAAGAATTAGTTAAAATTCATACACACCACTTGATTTAATTACCTTCATCTATCATTATGATGGTAGTAAGATAGTGAAATATGTTTCACTACTTACTCAGTATCAACAATGCGAGATTTTATTAACATAGTATAACTATAGATTCATATAGATTACATCCTACTAGCAATCATGTAACATGTTAAGCACATAAATAATCAATAAGCATACATTTATTCCATCAAATGTATGAATGAATCTCACAATAATATATATCATATAATATAAATAATATCTATAGTTTATACCATCAAGGTACAATATACATCTAACTACAAACTTTAACTATTATAAGTAGTTTCTAAATATACTACACCCTATGATAACCCATATTATCATAGTCTAGTGTTCTTAAGTATAACTACTAATTACCTCAACTAGTCATGTTAAAGTAGTTATAAATCAATAGAAACATAAGCTTCTATTCAAACAACTAGTTATAACAAATAAATTCTCAGTTCCTATGAAACATATAATATTCCATTCTAGCATTTGTTATACCTTCACAACATTATATGCATGCATAAACAAGGTCCTATTATACAAAAATCTATAATATAGTTTTGACCCACCAATGGAACTATAATTATAGGAACACACCCATATGTACAAATATAAGATAACTAAGCATAAATGTACCTATATTCTTTTTAAGCATACCATTCACTAATATGTAGCTTATTATAGTAATATTTCCATAATGCATATTTTATTTCACATGCTACATATGATAATTTATCTCATGCATATCACAATATTATCATAACATAATAAAAGACTACATTGAGCTATATATGCATCACATTCTTTATTAAAATTTATTTTACGATTTTGATATACTATAACAACATATATGCCAGAATAAAGAAACATACTCATTTCGATAAACTATATGATAAGACATAACTTATTATTTGAGCTTTTTATTAATATATCTTATAGATTATAAGTCCTTAATGATGAGTTCACACTATGACTCATTATAACCATAATATATCATCCTTCATAGCTATTAATATGTCATTTAGGTTGAGCATTGCATGCAATCTTAAGGCTTATAACTAGTCCAAGTAGAAGATTAATGCTTTTGTCTTTTTAAGCTTACGTGAGTCTAAGTTAGTATTCTTTACATAATGTTATAATTGTTTGCATGATTATCCTTCCATTTTGATATGTATAGATACTATATCATCTAAAGAAGAGTCTCATGAAGACAAATAAGGGCCTTAGTCATAAACCTGTCATTCTAGCGAAGCTCCAAATTTGTTAAGTGTTCTATGAACCTCGACAGATAGCTATGGACTTCCATAGTTGAGCTATGGATTTTGATAGTTGAGATACATATTTTGACATTAAAGCTATGTATTTTGATAATCGAGTTATGGATTTTGACAATCGAGCTACAAATTTTGATAGTCGATATACAAACCCATCTAAAACATGTTTTTAGGGCATTCTAAAGATTTCTTTAACCATTGCATGATGATTCAGACTCCTCCAACTATCTTTTAGATACTTTATATTTAATATATTGATATATTCCATTCATATATCAACTCAACGAAACATACAACATCATATTATTGTTGCATGTATCTATAAATCAATTCAGCATATAATTAATTCCATAAAATTGATATTTTTTTATTATCATTGTTTTCTTTTTAATAAATTCAACCCCTGCTAAATGTTAATTGCACCATCTATGGGTTTGAATCTCCTCATTTATGAAGTCATTATACATACTACTGCATATCACCACTCAATCTTTATTACATACATTATCATTTGCATTTAATAAATAATAATACAAATCAATATTCCTATTTTATCAGAGGGCATTATCATAGCTACAACTGTATAAATGCACAGATCTAATCATTGCATTATCCTAAGTCTAAGTTCAATCCTTGTTTTGGATTCATCATGAGTATTTATATTCAATCGGATCAATTTAGATAATTACTTATACAATTACTATAAGTACTATTTTCGGTCAAAAATCAATATAGTTTTCCAGACATATATAAATCATTGCACAATAAAGTATTAAAACTAAATCATTATTTTCTAACTTGACGCAATAGATATGTCGTATATATAAAGGCAATCAATACTAAAACAAGTGTATGGGTTTAATTAAAATAGTTTACTAAAAAATGCAAATCGTTGTATAGTTCTGACAATGCCATATATATCACAGCTTTGTTATATCAATTTTTAGTTCAGTGTATAAGGCAATTTGGATATTATGACTTAGCTACTCTATATATATTTTCACAGATTGGTCATATAGATATATATTATATTCAAATCGACACCTCTATACATATGCATGGTTTGAGGTTTATAGTTTGTACTAGTCTTTACTCTATAACGCCTAGTATACATATTCTTTACCAGTAAATCTCTATAAAAAATGGTTGACTATCACCATACAGGCAGATATTTTTGTTACACAATCTGCACCATATAAAAATAAACACATAGGAATTAAATACATTGCCTACCTCTCGAACTTTAACCTAGATTTGTTTAATACTAAAGAGATCTTCCCCCTTGCTTGACTCTATCATTTTCTTCTCCTCCAATCTCTTCCACACACTACTACCTTCTCCTCTATAGAAATTGAGCCCCTTTTTCTTCTTTCTATTTCCTTTCATGAGAAGGGCGTAGATTTTCTCTTTTAGGATTTTTTCCCTTTTTTTTGTTTTTATTTTTTATTTTTATTTTTATTAAAGTCTTTATTTTTATTTTTTTCTAAATTTAAACATTTATATTTCTCTTTATTTATTTTTGTTTTTTCTTCCCTTTTACTTATTTTAAGAATTTATTCTCTTTTTCCTATTTTTTTCTTAAATGTCAATTACCATATTTTATAATAATTACAATAATCAATAATTTTACTAATTAAATTAACATCTCAAATGTCATGACAATTTAATAATAATTTCATAAATCAATAAACATGAATTTAATCTAATTATGCAAATCACAAACATTAATGATCATACATGCAAATCACACAAGATAAACTATATATAACCATTTAAACTATGTTATCAACCATGTATAAATAATTATCTAATGTAAGCTCGATGGGTTTATCCGAGCGGTGAAGAGTTGAGCACTACAAGGGGGAGGTTTGGGGATCCATTCCTAGGACTGACCGTATTGGTAGGACTCATTCCATGTTAGATGTTTGGTGGGTCAATTGTTTCGATGGTGGAGGTGGTGTTCTAACATAGCCTCAAGCCAATCGTGTGTTCAATGTGACATTGGTCAGGGTCAGGCATGAAACTTGTATTCAATGCGATGAGGTATGTTCTAGAGCTACAACACGAAATGTAACTATAACCACTTTTACCAAAGAAATGGGGGTGCATTGGTAGAGAAACTTGGTTGTTATATGCACCACCTAGGTTCAAAGCTTAGAGGTATGAAAAACACTGATTGTGGTCATATTTGTATTAACATCGATTGTGGTAGGATCGTAAAGGTTGGTTATGGTGGGAATTATGTGGTAAATGGAATGTAAAATGCCAATTGTGACAATAATTATGGTAAATGGAATGTAAAATGTCAGTTGTGATAGGAATTTTGTGGTAAATGGAATGTAAAATATCGATTGTGGTGGGAATATTAGTATTATGTTATCAGTCGGTTATGGCCATTGATGTAACTAGTTCAGTTACTTCAATCAAAAGCTATAGATATATCTAAAAAATAAAAAATGACTATCTAATGTAAATGGCATCAAAACACAATATGTTAACCATTCTACTATGTATCTAATATGTGTTAGCTAATGTGTTTATATACAGGGTTCTAGTCAGTTTCCATGTCATCTCTCAACATCTCCATCTATGTCACCCTCTCCAATGATTCTCTCCCTCCATCATGCTCTAAGGGATGAGTTATCTTGCATCAAACTCACACAAGTAAGTAGTTAGACCATAACATCATGATATACATACATTATAAAATGTAACTAAAATAACAAATTAACATGATCATAATGTATATATATACACTACAACTAACTCATAGCAATGTATCATGTAATCTAAGAAATATCCAACTATCCCATAACATCATATATCTCAAAGCTTAGTTAAAAATAACTAAATCAAATTGTTGACTATAAATATCTACAGATAATTAAATTTGCTTATTGAGAAATCAAGATGTAACAATTCTTTTCTATTATTACTTTGAGTTCACCAATCAAACTTAAACACATCTTAGGTAATTAGAGATCCTTGAAAGGTAACTATTTTTAGAGTCTATCTAAGGAAAGAAAAGCTTGGGAATTTATCTACTTTCATCTAAGCATCTATAGTGTCGATACAGATGCTTTTGGTTCCACTCTAGACCTTGCTCCATTATTAGCAAGGCTATAAATCTTACGATAAAGATTACCCAA
This sequence comes from Torreya grandis, assembly GCA_037957365.1. Taxonomy (NCBI): domain Eukaryota; kingdom Viridiplantae; phylum Streptophyta; class Pinopsida; order Cupressales; family Taxaceae; genus Torreya; species Torreya grandis. The sequence goes on from JARHVA010000006.1 coordinate 6,025,032, forward strand.
ATCACCCTTTCTTAGTAAGAAACTTGCATTTTTCATGACATTCAGACTTTTTTTATTTTTATGTTTATTTTATTCAATCTAGGAGGGTTGGGAACCAATGTAGCCAAGGTTGAGGAATGGTTCAATGATCTGTTTACACCAAGAAGATCCTTTAATTAATGATTTTGTCTTGATTGATATGTTATTTTTAAGTGTTGTGGTGACCTTTGTTAAAATAGATCTTTTATTAATTTACTTTCTAAGTTATAAATAAGTGATCCCTAATCCTTTTAGTGTCTCAAGGGTGGTTATTTTTCTTATCACATATTTAATAATGGGAGCTCACCTTCTACCCTCCAACTCTAGGATTGTATTTTGAATGTGTTGTCAACTTTGAAGTGATTATTTTTCTATAATTGGATGCCTCTCGATCTATTTTATGGGAACATGGATAAAATTATACAAGATTAACAAGGGAGAACATGGGCCAAACATGATAAAGCCCCCAAATAAAACAAACACTAGTAAAACAAAAAAAAAATATTAACAATAAAAAAAATCAAAATAGCACAGAAGTAAATACACAACTAAAACAAACTAACTAACTCTAACCTAATATTTACATTACCATCCTTTTACCCTAGGTGTTATTATGATATTGTGTTGGAAGGAACAACTAAGAAATAATGCTTCAATAACTATACATTCACAGGTATTGGGAGTTCATTCCCTTCAAGTTATTTCAATCACAAAGTGTTATGCCCCCACAAATCAGAGATCTAGTATGGGCCAACTTAGAATGGGTCAAGTTTATAATGCTAACCATTTTTCTCATGTGCTTTGTCCCATTATAGGATTAGGTCTGATATTTAGAAGGATTTAACCTTTTCCCTCTTATCAAACCATATATTAATAATGTTTTCATGTCTATTAAAGGTTTGCATAGCATTTTATCATGCATCCTCTAATTAGAGAATGTCCACTAGCCTTGAATTTGTTATCCCACTATCTTTCATGTATTTTTGAATGAACCTATATGTGGAAAACTTGAGTATCATTGAGAATATGGGCTCTAAACCATACACCACAAGAAAATGTGAACTTTTAAGAGCTTGTTTATATATGGTGTGACCAACCCAAAGAACATACTTCAATAGTGAATGCCAATCCTTAGGCTTATTATGGACTTATTTATTACATCAATCAAGTTATTATTAGATAAATAATCCAAATTATTTCCTTACATGTATTAGTTGGATGATAAACTCAAAGTAATTCCATTCTCATAAGCCCATTTAGTGAGATCAACTAACTGAAATGCAGGTTCATTATCATAAACTAGCGAAGATGGGGTACCAAATCATGTGGTTATGTTCTCCTTAAGGAATTTGATGAATTCCTTGGCTATGATATTCTTATTTTACATTAATTTTACCCACTTTATGTAGTAATCAATGGCTATAAGCATGAATTTATGTCTAACTAATGAGTTTGGGTTGATGACTCCAATGAAGTTAAGTCTGATTGAGTGAAAGGACACTCTTATATCATAGACTGAAGGGGCACTATTGTGTGAACTTCTTTAAAAATATATAGCACTGATGGCATGTGTAAACATGAGCATGAGCATCATTAAAGATAGTGGGCCAATAAAACCTAGCTCATAGAATTTTGTGAGTAGTTGTAGTCCCTGAAGGGTGGCCACTACCTAGTTTCTCATGGAAGCTAGTCATGACTTCCTTTGCTTATTTTTCTAATAGACATCTAAGATAAACTCCTTCATAATTATTCTAGTAAAACACTCCTTTATTTATCATGTAATGGTATACTTTAATCTTGAGAGCTCTTTTCTATATTTGATTTAGTCATGGAAGAGGATTCCCATAAAGGAAATGGTATACAATTGAATCATACCAGTCTTGATAGACCATTTGTGATTGGTCCAATTATACCACAATGATCCTTAGTTCAATTTCTATAAATTTGAGTAAGACCTTAGCCTCAAACCAACTTGACATGTTTTATTTCAAGGTCATACTCTTATAATTTATCCATCCACTAACCTCTATATTCTCCTAACTCATTATACCCCAACATTAGCTTTATATCTAGGTTTAGAATAGTGGTGTGCACCTTATTGATGAGAATGTATTACCTAGGCTATTTCTAACCTTGATAAGGGCATTTTCATGCTTTTCCAAGGTAGAATACTTTAATTTTGCATCCTTCAGGTTTGTATCATGAAGGCAATCAATTGCTCATCCTCATCTATTTTCTGAGTGAGTACAATAATTATGGTGTGCTCTAACATGAAATAATAGAGGTAAACTTCCTTCATGTAGTCCAGGTTGATTAAGTTTGATACTTGAATTATGGCCTCTTTATTTTAATAGAAGGATTTATTGGTTGCAGGGGTCCATTCCACCTTTGCTTCCTATTTCAACATTAATTTTAGAGGGTTAACGATCTCAAAAAAACATGATACGAATTTGATTACAAAGAATTACTTTAATTAATTTTTACTAATCGAAAGAGGTATTTTATAAATTACATTAGAACGTTCAAAGTTGATAGAAATACCTTCCTCGGTGATGACATGACCAAGGAGCTTACCTTTTAAGAACTTGAGAGAGATGTCATAATGTTAAGAATATAGAACATAAAGCAATATTAATGAATTAAAGATGAAAATAAAATTCATAAAACACAACACAATAGAGACATATATTTAATGGGGTTCACCCAATATGGGCTACATCCACATCGAATCAACCAATCTTTCTTATTATTCCGTCTAACAAATGAAGAAAAAAACCTAAAATACATCTACTGCAATACCCTCTTCACTCACACATAGTATACCACCATGATTACAATGCCTTAATATTAAAGGAGGGTTACATATTAGTGAAAAAATACATAAACATAATTCATATCATCAGATATGTGACCTAATAGTGAATGCTCTAGATTTACTATGAAATTACAATATTTTACAATGCATTTTTAACAAAATTTTGCTTCAGAGTTGTTTCCTCCAAATTGTCACCCCCCTTGGACCCCCATGGTGACCTTAATGGGGGGATGTTTCCCCCCACACCCCCTATCAAGAAATGGACATTATAATAAGATCATGCTCTGCCATCCAATACACAACTTCTACACCTTTAAAACACCTTCTAGAGATGGTGAATATGATCAGACGTGAATTTTGAAAAAATAGTCAAGTCATCCATGTAAATAATTATGCATTACCAATTAGACCTTCAAAAATTAAGTTAATGGCTCTTAAAAAGGTGACCCCTATGTTAATAAGGCCAAATGACATTCTCTTGTAGGTGAAAGTGCCACACTTGGTAGTGAATGTAGTCTTCATTCTACCTTCAAGACTTACCAGAACCTAATTGTATCCTAAGAATACATCCAATAAGGGCATCATCTAATATCTACTAACCATTTGAATTACTTCATCAAGGGAGGGAAAAGGTTAATTATCTTTGTTAGAGGCTTAGTTCAAATTATATAAATTAACACACAATCAAATTTATATATTATTTTTACAAATTGGCACCAAGTTATATCCCACATAGACTGGGGCATTGGAAAAATAATCCCATTTGAGAGGATCTTATGAACTTTTTTATGGATAAGTGGTTCTAAGATTAGGTTCATATGTCACTACCTCTGTCTGAAAGGTTTCTAGTTTTGCTTGAGTCAGATAGTATATGTGATCACACCGGAGTCAAAGAATTTAAGGTCTCCATAGGCCCAAGAAATAACATCTTTGTACTATAGTAGTAACCTTTTGAGTTGTTAAATATTATTAGGCATTAAATTAGGGCCAATATTAACATCTCAAAACTGGTCTGGTGATCCAAAATTAATCATCTTGGGCCTTTAATCTAGGTGTATTAGTCTCTTTGGTCTATGTGAATACCTATCAAGGTTGAATATCCTTTCAAGGGAGATCATTCCCTTCAAGAATAAATTTTATTTCAAGTTCATAATTCCACCTTAGTCACCATCCACCTCTTCAAGATCATCTCTCTCTGGCTCATCTATAATGAGTTATTAAAGAACTCAAAAATGTGGTGGTCATCCTCAAAGACCTAGAATTTATTCACATTGTTTGGGATAGAAGGACATAGGATGATCTCTACTAAAAAGAGATATATTCTTGAGTCATCTAGGGGTGTTAGGTTCTCCATATCAATTGGTGATGAATAAGCCACCTAGTTTTCTTCTTTAGGTATGGGGATGACATCAAAATCATTGAATATATATATATCAAATCCTACACCCTATATTTGTGCTTCCTCAAATAAACCAAATTACTTTATAAACTTCTCTTGACTTGGTTTATTACAAGCTTAAAGTATTAAATCACCTTTATTTCTTTGGCCTTATGCTTTAAAGTAAACTATATCCCTAAGATCATCATTTCATATTCTGCCAGGTTGTTGGTGCAAGGGAAATCCAATCTATAAGCAACCAAATGTTGTTTCCCTATTGGGTCAATCAGGAAAATTATTACTCCAAAACCTTGCTTAGAATGAGCCCCATTAAATAATAGGAACCATAAACCTAGTAATTTAGGGCCCTTGTCAACTTGGTTCTCAACACATTCTATGCACAGAGTGTAGATGTCTATGTCATAGGATACTAAGTTCACCTTTTCATTGATTGCATTGTATATAATAATCATGTGTTTCATTCAAGATTATTTACCTAAATGGATTTTATTGGCCATGCCTTTCCAAGGAAACCACATATGGGATAAGTCTATATCCATGTACCTATTTAGGGTCTTGGACCAGTCTCTACTCAATAATATCCTGTAAGATTTTGGGATATCCATGACTTAAATATCAATAAATTATTAGATGTTATGCTTAGATTCTAGCTATATATGCATATTTAAGATCTTACCTACCACCTTGACCTCAAACTTGTCCAAACTTGACCACTATTTTGTCTGACTTAATAGGTGTTAACCTTAGTTTCTTACAAGTTCTATCAGGCATGACATTCATTGAGGCTATTGAGTCAACTACATAGTTATGAACGTTATTTCCAAATAGCATGAGGGAAGGAGGAAAGGTGGAACCTTAACCTTTTTTTGTGTAAGAGCATATTAGTGTGCTCAAGATTGGGCTTAGGCTAAACTAGTTTATTTGTCAAGGACTTTAGTAGTAGATCATTTGCTCAATGATATAGGCAAGCTCGTGTAAATAGATATTTGTCTTGGTATTCTTCATGTCCTCTACTATGTTATACCTATTTTTGCTAGGAATGGATTGGGTCTCTTTAGGTGGCTTGGGATTATTATCCTTTAAAAATGGAGGATCATTTTGAGCTCTTGGATTAGGAAGGTTCACACCATTATTAGGGGGAGTGGACATGGTAAGGGGATACTAATGTGTACAATTCCTAAGAGCATAGTTGATCTATTAGAACTATTGTAAAACATGCACCTCATTGGTGGCCTCTTTTAGATCATTATCCTCTTGGATAGGGAAATCCAAGGTCTCTAACACCATGGTAGTACTTGGGGATCTTGAGGAGCCTAGAACATCAACTTGACTAGTAGCATTAGGGTCATGTGGGACTATCTCATACTCTTCCATATCCATTTGTAAGATGTCAAATACACTACAGAATTTGATGTAGTCTAACTCCCCATGTTGGGTTATTTTGTGCACATGACACCAATTTGGAAAGGCCAACTCACAAGTGTGTGATCTCAAGTATTTTATTAGGTGGGGTCTCTAGATGGTTATTAGAGTAGTTATAGGGATGATTGTATCTTTGGTATGTGAAGTTCCTGTTAGAATTTTCACCACTATTGTTCCCAACTTATCATTTAAGGCCTAAAAAGTCATTACTAATATTTTGTACCATGTGTTTCATAACATCCAACTCATTTTTAATAGTCTTGGGGTAAGCTTTAGACATTTTTCACAATAAGGACCAATTTTTTATTATGAGCTTGAGGCACTACTTTATTATTGACTAGGCCAAGAAAGCCTAGGGGTTGACTAGGTGCAACATGTCTTAAGGAAAGTTATTTTGTCACTGGTAAGGGCTATGGCATGGGTACATTCTAGCTAGTGGCAAAAATGGGATTCAAATTAGATAGGTTTACCAACACACTTAGCATGGATGGTAATAACAGTACTTGAGGGTTCAACTGCCTATCTACTTTAATGGCATTAGCATTAGCTAGGGGGAAATATACCACTAAAGGGTCTTAATTAGGAATATAACATTTTAAGGGTTTAGCAGATTCTTTTATATTTCAAGGGCTAATTAGGCATCTAGTCTATATGTAATCATCTAAAATGTCACTTGAGTGACAAGAGTGTTACTTGAGACCACCCATCCTTAGATTAGCCCCAGACCTATCTTAGGGCCTATTTAGACACTTATCCATCTTTTGTGTAGGCCACATAGATCCCTAGACATCTTAAAATAAATCTAAGACCATTCCTCAGGCATCTAATCCCCTGGTGCCTCAGGTTATGCCACCTAGACATTAGCACCAAAAGTAGACACTAGCACCACAATGTTAGTGTCCTAGTTTGGCACTATTGTCCTTTTCCCTCTTTTTATGGCTAATAGATATATTTTCAATCCCAAAAACACCTAGGGTTGGCCTAGACCTATTTCAAAACTTGCACAAGCACTAGATCAATATATATACATGAATTTTAGCCCTTTATTCACTAGATTCAAATACAAGCAAACAAGCTCAAAATAATTTATGCACAATCAAGGTTATAAATCCCTATTTTTCCCTACTTCTACATACATTCATCTATAGCAATCTAAAGATTAGAATACACAAATTTCTAGTTTCAAGCCTCACTCAAACTAGCATTCATAATAGCTTCACTTGTACTTGCACCAACACTTAGGTGGCTAGAACTACATCGAACTTGATCCCTCCTTAGAGTATTGGTATGTAGGCAACTCTCATTACAACAAGGTGTTGATGATGTCTAGCCTACCCAATTAACATCATATCTTTACTACTTATGCCAATCAAATTTCCTAATCAAGTGAATGTCTAGGGTTTGCATACAAACTCAATCAAAATAGATCATAGGTAGTGAAGCAAGGTTTCTCTGCACAAGAATAGGCTTGTTAGACTTAGGCATAGGTGCTCCCAGAGGTAAAAATCAATTCTTACACAAAGGAAATTAACACCAAAAGTGGACATTATTTCCATAGTGCTACTGTCTAAGATATGATGATATTATCCAAGAGGGTTTTTGACACCTGGATCCTATTTGCGACATTTACACCAACTTTTGTTCTAGTTTTTAACTTTTAAATCCTTCATCTCAGGCAATATCTATCTAAGTACTTATTTATGTCATTCATTTTTATTATTAGAAATGTTAGATTAGATCAGTTCTTTCATAAATTAGTGGCTATATTTATTGCATATTTTATACCATGATTTATTGTATTTAAACCCTTTAACAACCTAGAGCTTAAACTCCATAAACCCTTAAAATTTAAATCATTTGGTGAACCTAACTTACTTTGAATATTACTTAATATCCTAGTTCTATCCTAAGGTTTAACTTATACATTCTTGTACACTAAATTAAGGTTTATAAAATTATAATTTTTGCACAACCTAACTGATCCATATCAGTCCTCTAATAGGGTGTCATTAATTTAATACGCTTTAAATTTTATCTACCAAACCCTCAAAAACTCTAGATACACACATTAGGTCCCTATACATCTAAATATTAGCCCTTAGGGTTTCAAATAAAGTTTTGATTTTTTCCATACATTGGGTGGAATATTTTGCATAGCTATGTTAGATTACATTCTACCTATTGTGTGATTGTTGTTCATTGTTTACATTTTTTTTGGTAAGTTTAAAATGACATCCAATAAGCCTCTTGCCCCTCACCCAATTGATGAATTTCTAACCTTTTCTCATAATCATAAGAATGAATGGACAAATTTTCAAGACTACACATTAACACATAATAATGATTTCATTTACAATGATGACGATGATTATTATTGTAATGATGGATATGGTGATCACTATGAGTATGATAATGAGAGTGTTAATGAGAATAGATTAGATGCATATTATTCTCTTTCCTCTCCCTCTTATCCTACTTTTCAAAATCAAACTAAAAATATAATGCCAAAATAACTTCTTGTTAGTAGTGATTTATTCCAATGTGATCTTAGCTTTTCAACCACTTTCACTACCTCCTTATTTAAATTAAAAAAATGTAAGTGCAATAAACAAAATATACTTTTGCATGATTCAAACAATATAGAAAATAAAAATGCATCTTATTTACCCTTATCATTTCAATTTAAAAATGCATGTAAAAATGATATTGCACCTTTTACTGATGCATAAACTATAGTGGATGAAATTATTTTATCACCTTTTTTTTTATTCCAAGCTCAACACAATGATTCTTTGCAAAATGTTGATATTTCATATATCTATAACTCTTCTCCTACATGTCATAATGTGACAAATGAAAACATGATTGTTATTTCTTCTACCCTTAACTCTAAGATTGAAAATAATGATCATGCATACATTCCACTCATAGCTAGTGAAGACATGCATTGCATTACACCTACACATGATGATATATTTCATATTAGTAAAAAGTTAAAATATTCTTCTACTCTCTCTATTTAATTTCATTACACTTACTCATAGCATGTGACTAAAAATTCTTCTACTCTTACCTCTACAAGTGAATTAAACTCTTATTTTGATAAACCTTGGAATAATGATGATTATTATGGTTTTGATGAAGAATACATTGAGTCTAGTCCTTATAGTTCTCTCTCTACATCACCCATCTCTCATGTTCAAATTGATTGGTTATCAAATTCTAGTTCAAATGATAATATGTCTATGGATAAACACAAAAACACTTATTATTATGTTCATAGTTTATGTAATTTACACTCACATGATGATAATGTATCTTCTATTCCATTAGTATGTGACACTTCTTTGCAAACTAACAAAGTAAGAGATACCAATGAATCTCCCTCAACCCCCCTTACTAAAGTAGAAATTGTTTCTCATCCCAACCTCCACAAGGGTGATATACCATTTACCTCTTACCAAGTCCAAGCTATCACCCCTCCAAAGGTTATAGTGACCAAAACCAAAGGTCCCTGATGCAATGTACTAATGGCTAAAATTAATAACAAGATTCAAGAATTAAATGAACCCCTTGATGATGTTAATATACCTTTACAAGAGGTAATCTCCTTGATGCATGTTTTGGGTGATTTACAATAAGTACACCAGCTCACATTGAAAAATAAAACATACCACTCTCAGCTTGATTCTAATGCAATCTATGACAATCAAATTCCACACAGAATTTTCACTACAAAGTTACCAAATTAGTTTTAGATACCAATATTACTGAAGTTCAATGGACATGGTGTAGACATCATAAATCCACACACTATGATTCTGAATATTGAAAAACCCCTAAGACCCCTCGAGATCAATTTCACCCTTTTACCATAAACCAGGCCTAATTGTAGTTAGTTTAATTAAACTAGATTAATGGCTTAAACTAGCTTGTAACCTATCCTTTACCAACCTTTTTGGCATTTACCCTCAACTGTTGACAGTCGCTCTGACCATCGATGGTTAGGGTACACCTCCCAAACCAAGAGCATGCAACCACCTACTTTGCTTTTCTAAATATAGCTTGTCTAAATCCTATTACAAGCCTTTACATGGATAAATTATAATTAGATGGCTTAGTTTTACCTTGACTTCTATTCTTGCTTACGCCTATAAGAAGAGAAGAGCTAGGAGGTCAAATAGATCTACAGTTATTATTAGAAGCTTATGTATCCAAGAGTTTCTTTTTTAAGTTAATCAATGTCATCAGCAATCCAATAGCCATATCAGAGAGCCAACATTTCATCATCTCTCCATCAAGTTCTCAAGTAACATCACTCTACTGGAATAGAGCTAGATTCCACCAATAGGTCAACTACCTCAATCAATCACCCAATCAACTTCTGGTAAAAAAAGTATTTATTTCCTAATATTCATCTATTTTATTTCTATTTCATAATCAGTGCAACCCTTACCCATCTCCTAAAATCCATCTTTTGGATCCCATTATTCAATAATTTAAAAATCCCATAACTTGCACAGTAACCACTGACAGTTGTGTCAATCATTGATGGTTTTGTTCAACTACCAATGGTTACCCAATCATTGACGGTCACCTTAATTGTCGATGGTTATCCCTAACCATCGATGATCACTATTGCAGTGAAAATGAGCAAACTATTTTCATCCACCTACACCCAATGAAACCTAATTTTTAATGTTCTTGCTTGTTCCTTTATGAGTTTTTGAAGCATACCCCAACCCTCTAGCACTAATATTAATTAGTTTATTACTAATTTGATCATTTCTATCATATTTCTTAGAAATCACTATTATATTCAATTTTAGTACCTTTTACTTATTGATGCAAGTACTTTCCTTTCAGTTTCATAAACTTAATTTTTTCAAAACATGTGGATTAACAACCTCTAAGGAAGCTCTTGCTTCTAGGATATAGCTATCACTAGGCAATCTACTTAATTATCTGTCTAATAAACAAGTTTGTTTTAGTGTTTTTTTATATGTGGGTCATCCTCCCAAGCCAAAAAAGAGTTCTTCATAATCTTTTGATTCAACATGCATACAAACAAACAAGTTTTTCAACCATACCCGTATCAAGTTTATTTTATCTCTTTCTTAATAACTTAAGCTAGAAATTTACATGAAACATTTTGGCATGCCCGATAGGACCTTTTGTCTCTCCACTTATGTTTTTTTTGCATTTTGTGTGTTATCCTCTTTATCTATGCTCATAAATAAAACAAAAATTTATTTTGGGCTTAAAATCAACTGCATCCATTGCTTTCCTTTAATATTAGTTCACTCTAAATTAAAGCACAGTAATCTCATTGTAACGCCACTTTTGTTGCACACACTACCTGAACCACTTTCATTAATCAAACATCAAAACAATCTGAGATAAACCCTGACTAGGATTTCATCACCTAGCAGTCACCTTACCCTTTCTTGACAATCCTACTTGGAGGTCATTACCAAGGGGAGAACCCACTTAGCTCTCTAGTTGAGTATAAACTTCAGAATTTAGTATATAATGGCAAGGCACTTGACACCCTTATCATTGTGGTGTGTGAAGTAAGGGGGTAGGACCCAATACCAAGCCACATATCAAATTCCAATACAAATTATTTTTAGAGCCTTGAACACAACCTAAAACCATCCTTAGACTTCTCTTTTAGTACCTGCTCTACAAACCATTTTTTAGTCACATATTTCTTTAAAACTAAGGCATAAGCTGAAAGTGAGAGTAAAACTAACTTCTAGGCTTAACGTACTTTATATTTTGTCTTGATTGCCTTGATTATTTTCTTGTCTTCTTCTTATTTGAGTGGTGAGTTTATTTTTGTATTCTCTCCCCCTTCCTTTCATGGTTCTCACTTGCCAATAGTGAAGAGACCTAGTAGAGCATAACCTATCATCCAAATCAACCTCTTCTACCTCCTCATCTATGGAGTACATTTATAAATTAGAAGAGTCACCCCATAATTTGGGAAGCCCTACTTTTCCTCAGGTATTTCCCTAGGGAGACACAAACTTTACTATTTTTTTAGATAACAACCCAGTCACCCTTTAGCACTACCTTAATGGCTCCCCTCACCATGCCCTAATTTTAACTCCATCTCTAGATCCTCCTTATGGCATGCCATTCCACCTTATGGGAGATGTTTCTATTGTCATGGTCACTACCCATCCTTTGACTACCTAGGCATCTTCATCTACTAACCCATTTGATGCCACAATTGAAAACCAACCAACCCAACCAATCGCTACCCTTCCATCTTCCACCCCTACCAATGACTCCTTCACCTTAGGAACAACCCAACCATTAACCCATCACACTCTTCTCACTGTTGGAGCACCTACTGCTGACACTACCCCCTTTCCTTCTATCAACCCTAACCCATTGGTCAATACCCCTTACCAAACTTGGTAGTGTTTATACCTTCTACTTCACCACCCATTATTACAAAGGTCACTACCTCACCTCTTGCCACCAATCCAATTACCATTCATACCCAACCCATAGGAATCCCTCAACAAGTACCCATCATGCCCAACCTAAGATACATCCCTAACCCACAAGGGCATGTACCCACTACCCAACCATCAACATCTACCTACCCTTATGCACCACCTACCCAACCTTTAGCATCCACATTCCAATATGTAATAACCCCTCAACCACCAACCATTTACTAGTATATCACCCAACCACAACTGTAATATGCACTTTATAACCCTTTAGGAGCACCCCTTCAAACTAAATTACTGAATATGCTCATGGACAAGATGACAAACCTTGAGTCATCCATTTTAGGGGCTCATAACATCTTATCCTATTATTAGATTTGTAACGAACCTATCCATCTTTCTATTCCCGTTAGACCCTATCCTCCTCAGTAAGAACTTCCAAAATTCACTAAATTTCAAAGCAAGGAAGATCCCCAGCATCACCTTAGGGAATTTAAGTACACATATTACATGATTGCTTTTGATGTTGCCCTTCTCCTTTGAACCTTCCCCATGTCTTTATCCATCCCATTACTTGACTGGTATAGTGCCATCACCAAGCATTCAATATTTTCTTTCACCTAACTAGCACGAGTCTTTTTGGATCACTTTTCCATTGACATTTCTAATAAGGTCTCTATTGCTGACCTCTATTCTATTAGGTAATTCAAAGATGATTCCATTGTTGATTTCATTTCCCATTGGAGGACCTTGGTTAATCATCTTTCATTCCCCTTGCCTCAACCCAAACTTATAGAATTTTTTGCTCGGGATTGCACCAAGCATATTTCTTTTGCATTACGTGTCCAAAGCTTCAAAACCTTTGATGAATCTTTTACCATGGAACGTAAGTTAGAGAATTGAGCCATTGATGAGGGTCAATTGAAGTTACAAAACAAGAACTCTACCTTCAAGACAAATGAAACCTCTTCCTCCAAACCAGGCAACCAAGCCAATACCAGAACCAAGAGCAAGGGAACTGCAAATGTGGTTGCCCTTAAAACTACCCTTCCACCCAATATCAGTCAGCAAAATTCTCCAAATCCCTCCAACCAAAACACAAATAACCCAAACAGAAGCAACCAAAAATAGTTCACTCCACTTGGAGAATCTTATGCCTTGGTTTTAGAGAAGTTATTGAAAGCTAATGTCATACAACTTCCTCCCATCAAACCTCCTTAACGATTTGATTCTTTTCATCCTACACCTGCTTGGTATAATGATAATGACCTCTATGATTTCCATCGAGTAATTATACATAACGTCAATTGATGTAACACCTTCAATAATGTTGTCCAAATCCTCATTGATAAGGGGGAACTCATGTTAGATAACCCCAATGCCCCTCAAAATCAAGCTCTCAACATCTTCAAGAAGCCTTTTCCAACCACGCACCTACCAAAAATGATAACACCGAGGATGAATGTTCTCATGATTCCCATATGGTCAATATGGTTCTTGGTATGCTTAATGATGAAGAACCTATGATCTAACTTACTTGTTATTCCCCCACATTATCTGTCAAGGTGGAGTCACCCTCCCTTCCTTTAGATACCCAAACTAAGGAGATTCCTTTCTCCTTAGCTTCACTCATAGAGGATTTGGAATAATCAAGCACCCCTTTAACTAGCCTATCTAATCAAACAACCATTCCCAATTCACCATCTCCCCTAACTGTAGAACAAACCACTACTCCTATGGACATCATGCCTAGGTGAAAAAATTTATCACCAACCACTCTCATGGAGGAGCCACCCATCCTAACCTTACATCCTTTTCTTGAGGAAACAGAGGAGGATACCAACCCTCCTCCTCAACCCATAGGTTTTTCCTTTACATCCACTACCCGAGGAGTGAGACCAGTAAACAGACCTTTTTCTAAATTGGTTTAGAAATTGGATTTTGTCACAAGACTAGATATGGGATGAGCCACTTTTTAGAAACAATTGGGGATCCCTTACACTAATAAAACCAAACCTTCTAGCACCCATTTAACCAACCAATTTATCATCTTTCCACCTCCTCTTAAACCAATCAAAACCCCTAACAGCCCATCACCCTCTCAACCAACCAAGACAATCATACCTCAAACAAGTAAACCACCAACCAAACCCTTCAAAAAATTTGGTGCATTCCCTACAAAAAATTTGGCCCACCCATCTTTGAAAGTAGAGTTACGCCCATCTATCCTTGTGCCTCAGCCTCAAGCCAAACCAACCAAAGGGGTGAAACTGTTACAGGGCCACATGGCCAGGATTATACCTCCCTCTACCTTACCTTCTATCTTGGGGCCTCATGACTCAACTTTGTTTAAAAAGTAGGCTCCTTTTAACATATGTCACCCATCATTATTGGTTACACCAGCTCACTTACTGTCTGATATGCTAGTCTTTCCCAAATTACCAATAACTAAATTATCGACCTCAAACCCTTCAACCACTAGCATACCCAAACCAAAACCATTAACTAGGAGCACTACCTTGGCAAAACCCCATCTCACCAAACCAATTACCACAAAAGCACCTAACTTCCTAACCAAAACCATAACCTCTAGACCCTTCCCACCTTTGACTAAGTCTTAATAAACCATTTTTCAAAGGTTGTTCCAAGCCTCTTGCCTCACCTTACCTCCTATAAAACCTTTTGATCCTCTTAGTTTGAAATTATCCTGGTACAATGACCATCAAGTTTGTTCCTATCATAAGACACTTGGACATGATACAAAGAATTACAAAGCTCTCTAGGCCATTATCCATCAACTCTATGATGAAGATGATATTTTATTAGATGCACTTCCCTCGACTCCTCTATTGACACACCCAATATCCATTTGCCAATACATACCTAATCCTCCTCTCTTACCTCAGAGTGATAGAAAACCTACCCAATCTCCTATCACATCTTTCCCTTCTATCCACACCATTAATGTGGTCGCATGATCACACAAAAAGGATAAAGGGAAGGCTAAGGTATCCATTCCATGGATATACCCCTCTTCTCACCCTAAACCAAACCACATCCAAGCCTTTTCATCCTTAGCTAAACCCAAAGTTACCATTTAGCACCTTTGAGGCCAACCCCTTTAAATCTATTTGGAAGATCATTCTTAAGTAACTCCATCAGACCCTAGCCAAGATGAGCCTCTACAAACTCATTTCCACCTCACCTCACCATCACCAAACCATGATAAAGGCTATGCAAGCCATTGAGGTTGAACCAGGTGACTCCCAACCTATATAGGCATTTATTGGTACTCTCTAGCTCTCCACCCTTGTCACCTTCAAGGACTTAGATATAACTTTTATCCACCTAGAGGACCTAGACCCCCCTCTCTTTATTACTACCCATATTAACCAAACACGCATTAAACAAGTTACGATCGATGGGGGAGCCAGTATCAATATCATCTCTTCCCATGCCTATGACCAACTCAAATTTTTGGATAATATCATGTCCAAAACTTCTACCATCCTTAGATCATTTAATGATACTATGAAGACTACTTTGGAAACTATTGTCCTCCATATTCGTCTAGGACCTCTCACACTCCCTGAACTTTTCTATGTGGTTGAAGGTGAATTCTAATACAATATTTTTCTAGGGAGACCTTTGATCCATTCTATGGGTTTCATACCTTCTACCCTTCATTATTATGTCAAGTTCAAGCATGAGGGTTAGGTTTTTACCATACAAGCTGACCCAAGCCCTTTTAAAGCATGCAACATGACCTATCACCCTAATGGCGTTCTCCTACCTCCTTCAAAATCACCCCAACCATCTAAAAGCATGTCTTCAACCATGAAAGATGAATCCCTTGCATCATCTTCCATAGAGGCATTTATCAACTCATCTATTTGCATAGAGAAAATACCCACTACTGATCCCTTGGAATCTACCTTCCAATGCCTTACCCTTGGAGAATATTGGCTCTTTACCCTTGATGTTTTCCCTACTCCCTAAGAGTATTGGAAACTCAAAAACTAACTAGGTTATGACCCCAACATTGGATCCATTATTTCTTTGGGGCCTCTGAGTTGTCAAACCCACTTTATCTATGGGGGACTTGACAAGCCACTTGATGTTGTCACCACCTCCTCTCCACCATAACCATTCACCTTCACTTTCTCTTAGACAATCTAAGCTTCACCAAAATATACTTTCATATGTGTGCCTATAAACGGTTTGGCTTAGGATGATATGATCATGGCCCACACACATTAATCTCGATCAAGACCAAAAAACCTCATGAGAAGCATCGCCTTGGTTTCATTCTTCCCAATAAGAAGAAAGTTGAACAACTCATCATTACCATTGTTGAAGAAGAGGCCCCTTCCTCACCAATTTTCCCTCCACCTAAGTGTGATGATGATGACATCATCCCACCCAAAAAAAATCATCAACATGATCAAGCTTAAACCCTTGACTTATCAAAATAAAGGGTAAATTGTATCCATCCCTTTGACTCATCCTGCAATGATAGGTGAAGACTCTCCTACCATTCACATTGTTCATTGCCAAGATGATTATTACATTCTCACCTACCTTAGTACACCCAATTCCTCTATCCACAAATCCCTTCCTCTTGAGACTTCAATCATGTTGAATGAATCCACCATGGATATTGACTTGGGCACTCTAGATAATCCCCACATTGTCAATTTGGGCCAATCTCTAAACTCCAAAGAGCTTCACGACTTCTCTACATTCCTCTGAGACCACAGTATTGCATTCACTTGGTCATATGTCAACATGCCTAGTATCAACCCTACCATTGCCACCCATAACATCATAACCAATCATGAGGCCAAACTTGTCTAACGAAGAGGAGATATTAAATCTCTTCTTTGACAAGAAGGGCTATGTGAAGATGCATTCATCGAAGTTTCTTTCAACTCTTTGATCGATGTCAACCCTTCCATCACCTCTTAAAAAAGGATATCTATTTTAAGTGGAATGTTGACTGTTAAAAGGCCTTTGATGCACTCAACGAGTACATTTTGTCCCCACCTATCCTCACACCTCCTAAGGATGACCAACCTTTCTACCTTTATATCTCTACCACCGACCACTCCCTAGGGGCGATGCTTACCCATCGAGACAAACAACATAAAGAGTTGGATGTATACTACATTAGCCACACATTTGTAGACTATGAGAATTGGTATACCCATATCAAGAAACTTTACTTGGATCTAGTCTTCATTGCAACCAAATTTTGCCATTATCTTCTCAACCATAAAACCTATGTCATAACCACTACCGACCCACTCAAGTACATGCACTCTAAACCATACCAAAACTAGTGTATGGCCAACTGGCTCATGCTCCTAGTAGATTTTGACCTTGATTTTCTTTCAAAAAAACTAATTAAAGGGAAAGTCATTGCTAACCAATTGGTTAATGCACCTCTAACAGACAACCAACCCCCTCTCCTTGAATTTTTAGATGAGTCTATCACAACCTTGTCTCAAATGGATTTCACATATCAGGTCACCATGTTCTTTAATGGATCAAAGTGTCAACGTGGTTGGGGAGTTGGTATCATCCTTATCCCCCTCATTGATGAACCCCTTCCTTTGTCTTTTAAACTTGACTTTGAGTGTACACAAATGGCTAAATATGAATTCCTAGTAATAGGCCTCCAAAATGCCTTAGCATTGGAAGTTAGAACAATCCATATCTTTGGTGACTCCCAACTTGTGGTCAATCAAGTCAATTTCATATACTAGTGTAAGAATGATGTTTTGAAACTATGTAGATAGTTAGTCATAGATATCTTAACATCATTTGAACACTATCATATTCAAACCACCCCATGATCTGCCAATAAGTTTGTTAATACCATGGCTTCTCTTGCTTCCTAGATCCCATCAATACCCTCAAACTCCAATCAATCAATCATTATCTATCACCTCATCGAACCTTCCTACATCAATTCAGACACTCCAACCATCTTTAATGTGGAAGAGACCCACCCTAACCTTTGGTATCAATAAACCTATAACTACCTTAAAATTTGGCATAGTTCCCTCTAATCTCTCTAATAATGCCCATCAAGCATTTATTTAGATCACCTCTCGTTATACCATTTTGGGAAAAATCCTCTATAAACATGGCTTCGATAGCTACCTTTTCTATTACCTACGTGGTCAAGAAGCCTCTCACGCTATCAAGGAAATTCATGAGGTTATCTATGGGGTTCATTTTAGTGGCCTCACTATGGATAAACAAATCCTCTATCTTGGCTATCACTAGCCTACCCTTAACCAATATTGTTATGATTATGTGAAAAAATGTGTTAAGTGTCAACAAATGTTAATTTGCATCATGAACCCAACTATAGCCTTCAAGTTTCCATCGATCACAATGGGGTTTAGACATCAATGGTGAAATCAACCCTTATTCCTCATAGCGACACCATTTTATCATTATCATAACCAAATATTTCACCAAATGAGGGGAGGTTATTCCTCTTGTCTCAATAAAGGCTAAAAAAATTGTCAAATTTATCACCCATCACATCATCTATAATTTTGGTGTTCCTCGTAATATCATCACTGAAAATGGTAAATCCTTTAAAAACAAACAAGTTAAAGGTATTTGTGATGTATTTGGTATCAAGATAAGTTTTTCATCACCTTATCATCCATAAACAAATGGACAAGAAAAGGCCTCTAACAAAACTCTTAATAACATGCTCACCAAAATGGTCAAGAACTTATTTTGAAAGATGATTATCGTCAAGAACATTTAGCCCAACTTGAGTTACTTGATGAGCATCATTTGGCCACTCTTTACCATATTTGTGTCTATCAATAATGAATCAAGTGTTCTTATAACAAAAACCTAAAAATGAAAGAATTTAATATCAAAGACCTCATCCTTAAAGAAAATCAACATGTAACTAATATGATAAAAGTAAAAGGGGAAAATTTGCTTTCAATTGGCTTGGATCCTACATCATAACCCATAAGTATGGACTAGAAGCTTATCATTTGTCCTCTCTTGAAGGCAAACTAGAACCTGAGCCTCTTAATGCTTTGCATATGTGTCCATTCTATTGTTAAAGAGGGGTCACATTCATTATTTATCTAACTTAAGCTTATCTCTTTCAAACCACATTCATTTCCATTTCTTAGGGGCAATAGACTATAGCTGAATCATGTGATTATTCATCACATTCATAGCCTAATCTTGAATTGTGGGTACTAAAACTCTACCCATGGCATGATTCTCATGGTACTTCCCATCCCTTTTCAGGATCGATTCTCATGGTCATTGTCACCTCAACCTCTTTTCACCTATGCAACCTTCTTGTGATCTTATTTTTGCCTTCATAAAGGTAACCCCTTGAGCATGTATGAGCAAGTCTAGTCAAGCAAAATCACTCAAAAGCAAAAGCAGTATCAAATGCCAAAAACAAACCATGAGTCATTCTCAAACATTCTCAGACTCTTCCCTTGATGGACAGCTATGGAAAACTTTATATAAGATTACAAAACATAAGGTGGATTTCTCCCTTGAAGAACATCTATCAAAAGCATTTGAACTAAGCATATAAACTTAGACCACTCCCTTGAACGATGGCTGAGTAAAGGGTTTATCAAAGCTAGCAATTTCTTGGAAGCTTCCCACATCAATCAGCTTCCCCAACCCTAAAGCAAAATCAAAAATAGTAAAAAGCAAAATCAAAATATAAAAAATCAAAAGCAAAAGAAATGAGAAAAGCCACAATCGATTCTCATGAGGGCAATAACTGGAAAGTTGTAATCAGCTCTCATCAGTAGACTTCTTGCATCAATCAGTCTACACTTTATATATATGCTTAGACTTGTTTATACTACCTCTTAAGAAGCCTACAAAAGAGGCATATTGGTCTCACAAGAAGGTTCCATTTTTACCTATCTTCCCGCCACGCATCATATGCATAGGATTTACGAGCTCACTTGACACAATGTGATCAAGATACCATCTTTTCACTCAAAGTATGATAATACGAAGTGTTCAAAAGGCTTATTTTCATTAAGCTAATCCAACTTCAATTTGGTTAGGTCCAACCAATAAAAACATCATATCTCTTTTACCTTCTCATTATTATATATGTCTCATGATATTTATTCACATTTAGTCTATTACCTATACCAACTTTTATGTGTCTTTATTATATCCCAATATCACATCCAACATTCAAAAACATCATTTTTATCACACCACTAATCGATGTGCATAACAACCTCATGAGCCATACCCCATCCGAACACATAATTTCAAGCATATCAAAATAAACAATCAAAAACATCTTATCCATGACCATGATCATAAACAAACATATTATTTTTCATGTATAAACAAAATATCACATAAAAATTAATGTATCAAATTTCAACATCTAATCACAAAACACTTTTCATCTGATCATCACAATCATTAAAACATCAAAACATAAGACAAAACATGTTGTCTATTCATATATCCATAAGCATGTCAACAAATCATAATATCAACCACACCATTCACCATATACATCCTAAGCAATTAACCATAAATCACTTCACAACTATGAAATAATAACCATCTCCTAAACTATATCATCATTATCAACATCTCCACATCAAATCATCTATCTCAATATGAATTCACCATTATCATAAACACATTAATCATCACAAAATCAAATCAATCATCACATATATAAAAACATACATACCTAAGCTATTGTCATCCTTTATCAAAACATCATAATCATAAGTCCATCCATAATAAGCTCTCATCATAAAAAGAAACATCAATACCTAATCATTAAACATCATAAACATCTCAAACATTAGCATACAGTCATCAATACACATCATAACATAATCATATGCCCTCAATATCATCAAAATCAATATACATTATGTCATCAAATAAGAATCTACATATCATAGCATATACATGTATCTCTCACTCATATACATCTCACATCATCGGTACGTAGGCTGATATCAAAAATAAATATATATGTCCATGTCTAACAAACTAAATACATCAAGCCCTTAGGACACCTAAATCGCTACCACCCATGCCACTACTACTAGCCCCACATGTACCTGTACTTGCACCTACATTCCCATTTGGTGGTGGTCCCCTTGATACCCCTACCTAACCCACTATGGAGGCCCACTATCCTGGAGTAGCTATAGATGATCCACCTACCAAACTAGCCCTATACTCCCCATATATCATCTCTAGTGGCAATTGTGTCAGCACCATCACCTCGTAATATCTCAGCTCCTCGATGGTGGATAAGTATCATCCCCTTAAAACTATATTAGGTGGTCCTCCTCCTAATATCAGTGTTATTGCTTCTCCTTCCCTCTATCTCAAAGCATCTCTCTCCTAAGTCACTAAATCTAAAGAGGTCCTCACTAAATCCTATTCTCCTATCAAAGCGGCCACTTGACCTTGTAGCATAACAATCTAACCTTGTAAAGCAGTACCTATCCTTGTAAACCCATGATCTAGGCCTCTAATGTAGCAAGTGTAACTACCACCTACATCCATGGGCTACTAACCCCCATCTCCCCATCCAAAATCAATTGCTGCATACCTAGCCTAGTACCAAGCTACATAACCATCTACCACACTAGTGTTGTCTATGGGGGCTCTCACCGGTAACTCCTCTTGATCCAAAATAGCATCTTGTGGTTATGACTCTGGGAGTAAAAACTCAACATCCTCCCTCCTATACCTCGATAAATCTCATAGAATCCCTTGAACAAGTCCAAACTATCTTTGCACTCAATCAAACAGGATCAGCTCCATCTCACCATCCTTCTCCCATGAAATCAGTGCTAACTTTGGAGGGATAATGTATAATATTTGTACTTAGGCCAACCTACATATGGCCTCCACACAATATCACTCACTACCAATCCCTCTAAGACATTTCTAAACCACTCAATATCTCAGCCTCCACTACAAACACTTGTTAGGGCATAATCCCCTCTCCATCTAGTAAACCTGACTGGAGAAGGCACTTGGTTAAATCCATCCCAGGGTGCACCCACTGGTCTCAATAATCATGTATGTTTGTATGCCCAATAATTGAGTATAAACTCTACATTGTTCCCATATCAGTTATGGGCTCAGAAGGCCTATATCTCCCTATAAATTTGCACTAATAACACTATGGCCCATCCAAACATAGTCCTCCCTAGTAACATCTCCACTAAGACTCCTAACAATATATAAAGAAAGTAGCCACTGCTATAATCTAGTACCATGAAATAAGACACAACCATCATCATCATAGTGAGAAAACATTTGTCTGTAGGCACTCTCTAGTATAGGGGTCTATAGCTAAATCTACCAGAATGAAAATGAGCATGTACCTGATTCATGCCATATATCAACTCCATGTGATAATCGATCTCCTCACCCTCTATGTGGTATATTGACTCCCCTCGAATGGAAAGCCATGTAATACACTGGATATCCTTGAGGAGAATCATCATCTCCCCCATCGATAGAAAAAATGTGTTTGTCATAGGGTCCCATCTCTTGATGAGTGCCACAATCATCCCTGCATCCTATAGTAAGTGTCAAAAGTGAATCATAGCAGCTAAACCAACCATCTATGTATGTCTCCACTCCTCTACGATCATCACATCTCACACCTTATCAAACATCTAATGGACCCTATCCCTCATCTAAATCTGATCACATGCTTGCATCATAATAACATTAGCAATGCTAACTTAGTCTTCAATTTCTAAATACCATTCTACACTTACCTATTATAACCGAACCATTACCTTACTTATATCTATCCAAAACTCTTGACACAACCTATACATCTACCTGGAACCAACCCTAACATATCAGTTTCCCACCTAATCATTTTATTACTAAACTTTACCCACTGACCCCTAAAACTATAACACACTTTCCAAACCTTCACCGCATCATTTAATCCTTTTCTAAATGCTTCACCCACATTTTCCTAATTAACACATACATGTTGACATTTTACTAACTACAACATTTTCAAATATTTTCAAACCATACAAACTTTCTGATTCCTAACGTAATTTATCAACACTCTAACAACCACCTACCATTTCCATAACATTAAAAACCTTAGCCAAATTCATTACCTTTTACACCAATTTAAAATCAAAAACTTTCAACAAACATTTTCAATATAAAACCTTACAAAACGTTAGAACCACAAACACTCTTCCACAAACACTAGCTGAGCCCTTCAACTACCGATGGTTTATGAAACCATCGATGGTCTAATGGGTATCTTTTTACCCCAGCACTCAACTATTGGCGGCTAAGTTGAATCACTTATGGTCACTATGTGTGACCACCGATGGTGCAACTCGAACCCTAGACCTTTTAAACAAATCCACAAAGAAACCAATTTTAAAATTCCCCTGCCTAGACCTATTTTACAACCCCATTCACACACAACACACCCTTCACCTATAAATTCCCCCCATTAATTTTCCCACTTTCAACAAACCCTAAATCTAGGGCATCATTTTCCTAAACCCATTCAAAAACATTATCTTTATCACTTTTAGCTAATCAATACAACCTTCAAAATAGTAAATTCAACTATCCTATCAAATTCAAGAAATTACCCACCTTGTTCCATGATCACTGACGTGGATGAATACCTCATACCACTAGCCAATCACATCCTCAACCACCTTCCATCGTATCCACTCTTGGTCAACCTCATAAGCAATCACCCAACTGCTTCACTCCAACTTAACAAGCACACATGAAAAATGACAAAATACACCAATCAATCACTAGAGTAAAGCACCAAAAGTTAAATGGCAATAATGAAGTTATATTTCACTTTTGTTCTTCTAACTTTTAGGGTTTTTTCCCAACCATTGATGGTTAGGGTGATCACCGACGGTTGACCACCCTAATCATTGACAATTAGGTTCCCCACCCTTCTCAAACTTTTTAAATGCATCCCACCTTGGTGTTGCCTTTTTTTGAGAAAATACCACATTCTTCCATCCCAACAAAAACTTGCATTTTTTAGCGATTACCCTTCTCTAACCAGCCCCTTTGACCACATCCACCTTATCATTGGCCATTTTAGCTCAAATTAGTTGCATGTATAGTGATGATTTTGTGCCTGGTCACTTGATCGTAGTGACAACATTGTCAGGTTACCCCTTTTTGATCTTGCACCACCTCACGCATACCAACCTGCTTGTGTCTTTTTAGGAACACTTCCTACCTAAAATACCTATGATGCTTAACACTAAAATTGGTTAGGAGACTTGCATTTATGAGTGTACCTAATTACCATGCCTAAATGTGATCATGCAATCCACTTATCACTTATCCTTCTTAGTGCTAACCGTTATCATTTTTACCAGCTATGGTAACCTAGTCTATGTATGATCTTGGCTATCACACATTTTTGTCACACTTTATATGCATGTTTGCTCTTCAGTGCCTAACCTATCATTCACCCATTTTTATCATCACCTACCCACTAATCGAACCCATACTTGACTTTGTTTTGCCTCATCACTTCCTAGTTTGAGGGGAAACACCTCCTCTCACACTTGAGGCAACTTCGCCTTCGACCCATACTCTATTTTTGTTTTACAGCTCATTGCTTCAAGTTGCATAATAAAAAGGGGAAAAATGTAGACTCTAGAAATCCATACACTATAATTTTGAACGTCAAAAAACCCCTAGACCCCCTTGAGACCAATTTCACCCTTTTATCATAAATCAAGCCAAATCATAGTCAATTTAGTTAAATTGGCTTAATGGCTTAAATTAACTTTTAACCTAGCCTTTACCAACCATTTTAGCCTTTAACCTTGATCAATTTATGATTAGGTTGACCATCGACGGTCACTCTGAATGTTGATGGTCAAGGTGCACCTCCCCAACCAAGAGCAAGCAACCACCCACTTTGCTTTTCTAAATATAGCTTGTTTAAATCTTGTTGTGAGCCTTTACATGGACAAATTATAATTAGATGGCTTATTTTCACCTTAAATTCCACCTCTTACTTATGATTATAAGAAGAGAAGAGCTAGGAGGTCAAATGGATCTACAATTATTATCAAGAGCTTGCGCATCTAACAATTTCTTTTGTAGGTCAATCAGTGTCATCAGTAATCTAGTAACCATATCAAAGATCCAACTTACCATCATCTCCCCATCAAGTTCTCAGGTACCATCACTCTATCAAAATCAAGTTAGATTCCACCAATAAGTCAACTACCTCAATCAATCACCCAATCAACTTTTGGTAATACAAGTATTTGTTTCCTAATATTCATCTACTTTATTTCCATTTTACAATCGACCCAACCCTTACCCATCTCCCAAAATCCATCTTTTAGATCTCGCTATTCAACAATTTATTAAGCTTATAACTTACATAATAACTACTGATAGTTGTGTCAACTACTGAAAGTTACCCAACCATCGATGGTCACCTTAACTGTCAATGGTTACCCCTACCCACGATGGTCATTATGGCAGTGAAAACTAGTAAGATATTTTCATCTACATATACCCAACCAAACCCAATTTTCTGTGTTTCTACTTGTTCATAGACCCCTTTCTAATGTTTTGAAGCATACCCCAACCCTCTAACACTAGTATTAATTAGTTTATTTCTAATTTGATCATTTTTAACATATTTCTTAGCAAGAACCCTTGTAATTGGTTTCAGTATCTTTTACTTATTGATGTAAGTACCTTTCTTTCATTTTTGTAAACTTAATTATTTGAAAACACGTAGATTGACAACCTCCAAGGAAACTCTTGCTTTCAGGATCTAGCTTTTGGGATCTAGTTATCGCTAAGCAATCCACTCAACTATATGTTTAACAAACAAGTTTGCTTTAGTGATTTCTTATATGCAGGTCATCTTCCCAAGCCAAAGAGGAGTTCTTCATAATCTTCTAATTCAATGCACAACAAACAAACAGTTTTTTCAACCATACTCGTATCAAGTTTCTTTTCTCTCTTTATTTAGAACTTAAGCTAAAAATTTACGTGAAACACATGGAGACCCATACTTACACCTTAAAGCTTATGGGAAATCCATGGAACATGTCACTAATAATTTGAATCTACTACAATTATTATCATAGTCTCTAGAGGGTGAGGTGCTAAATTGGTTTCATCAATCACTCCCCAGTGGTTCACTACATACATCTAATGATTTAGAATATGTCTTTCTCATGCATTACATACATATTAAGGGACTTCAAGTCACATATGAGAAGTTGCCTTCATTACTTCAAGGTAAGATAGAAATAGTAAATGATTACATTCTAAGATTCAAATCATGTATGCATTAGTTGATTTACCAGTTGATAGATTTAGAGATGCAATACATCTTTGCTAGAGGCCTCATTTTTCTTCTTAAGGATAATTTGATATATGAGACATATAAATCATTCAAGTATATATATTACATAGCTATGAGATTAGAGAAAAATTTGGGACTAATTGAGACACATTCATAGGTATATTTGGATGAGATTTCCCACCACCACTATCATCTAATATGGCATATGAACCTAGTCCACCTATGATTAAAAAATAAGTGGAATAGAAACAACCAATCAAGATACTCAATAAGGGTAAAGAGCCACTTCATAGAGCATATCCTATAGTGACTAGAGCACAAGACACAAACAGAGGGGTTATATAATTTTTAGACAATGATAGGCCTCATGATATATTACTTACATTACTAGATAGAGGAATGATCACCCTTCCTCTTAATCAGCATAATCCATCACATCATTTGTAGAGAATAAGAAACAAACCATATTACAACTATCATAGAATCAATGTACATTGGGACAACAATTTTTATGCACTTAGAAATCATATTGACCATTATGTTGACAGAGGCATGATAGCATTCACATAAGGGGCATTGAGATCTCCTTCTCCACACTCTCATTGATTTGATTCCTCTACAATTGAGTTATCCTATGACGTTCCTTATAAGAAACCACTAGTTACTCATTGTATGAGACGTGTGGTTTATAGGACACCTACTTATGTGAGATCTCATGTACCATAAATTCAACAGAAATGGCAGCCAATTCATAGAGATCAACCTACTTATATCAGCATGGTAAAAAATGAAAACCAATCCCACCACTAGTTTCAATTCAACTACCGATTAAGATATATGGAAATAATACCATAGATCAGAGCATAAGTTTAATTTGACTATTGATTAAGATATTTGGTAACAGTCAAATAGATCATAACAAAACTTTAGTTTGACTACCTATTAATATATTTGGTAATAATCATAGAGATTAGAGTACATATTTAGTTTGACTGCTGATTAAGATATTTGTCAATAATCATAGATATCAAAGCATAGCTTTAGTTTGACTACGAATTAAGATATTTGGGAACAACCATAAAGATTAGAGCATAAATTTAGTTTGACTACTGATTGAGATACTTGGAAATAATCATATATATCATAACACTAATTCAATTTGACCACTGATTAAGATATTTGGAAATAATCACAGAGATCAAAACACAACTTTAGCATGACAGTTGATCAAGATATTTGTTACAAAGTCTAAAAATCTATCTGCCAATAGTACATCATGAACAGTATTAGTTCCAAAGGATATTCCTACACCTACACAACATGAGTAGTATGGTCACTTGTTTACTCTTCCATTAGGATTTAGATAGTGTATACAACAATCCCCAAGCTAGTTTAGTTAGCTTCACAGATTCATATCCCTATCTCGTAGGCAGTTTCAGCTACTAATCACTCAATATATCCAATTTATAGATCTTAAATACCTCCTCACATAGCACATGTGGTCACTCTTCCTTTATTTGATATAAGACACCTTGATAGTGAGTATCTTACAAGACTCATCAGTTAGTAAGTTCCTCTCTACTTGTACATATGTTCTCTTACCTTGCTCCTTGTATATAGTTTCATTCTCATGACTGCTTGTACATAGCTTATATACTTAGAAAACATAAAAATAGTATAATGTGTTCAAAATAAAAAAACATTCAAATATTAGTCAAAAACATAAAATTTGTATTGTTTACATATGTATGTTTACATTTGTTATACTTGTTAGATAGTACATATGCTAGCTATCTTAGGATAGTTGGATTTATCACGCATATATGCTTCAATTGTTCTTATTGAGTGTTCACATATTCTTACAAGACTTAGTTCCATCACATAGATCCAAATGTGTTACTATCTACCCACTGGGGGAACATATATAGATTCATCATTGATAGATTTTCCCATAATGGGTATCACATACACAAATTTTGGTTTATCAGGTTACAGCTTTCTATACTCTATCACAAATTTATCATTGTTTATATCTTGATATTGATCATCCTATACTATTCAAAAAATTTACCAACTACTACTACTACAGACTTAGTTTATGTCGATTTTTGTTCTTATACAAATTTTCACCACATGTTCATGCATACTTTCATTTCTAGCTTTCCTAGTTTATACTTAATCATGTATCTTTGATTCTACATCTATTCAAGGGCCATTGAATATGCCATCGTTATATGGCTCTATGACACTTCCTTTCATTGTAAGTATGATTTGGACATGTGTTCATGTCCTTCTATTTGCCTTCTTGATTATATATGTAGACATTTGAACATGTCCTTCCATGTGGATCTATGTTTACTTACTTTTTATTTACGTAACTAGACATTTGAACATGTCTTTTTTCTTAGATTTAGTGACATGTGACCATGTCTCTTGTATTGTGGCCCATTGGCCTATTTTTTGTGCCTCATGTGTATTGTACGTATGTTTTCATGTATATTTCATGGCCATAAAACCTATCTCTTACTTATTACACACTCCAATTTTAGATGCCATGAGGGACCTCATACATCTCCCCTTCCTCCTTGGGTGCCTTGATGGACATCATGCCCCATTCCCCTAGGTAGTTACTCAATTTATTACTAATATTTATTATTCATACACATGCTTACATTGTTATATCTATCTGACAGCCTTGTGAATGCTAGATCTAACATACATCATACATTACCAATTTATGCTTAGATTATATTGCATTTTGATGTCATGTATACACATTATACTGGGTATTACGTAGATATAATAAATTCTCAAGCTAACACATATCATAGAAAGTTTTTATTTTGAGTAAAGTTCTTATGCAGGTTCAATAACTCCTCTCAAAAGAGGGGCATTCATAGAGGCTTATCATAGAGATCAGGCCATATGAATGCACTTAGAGTATAGTTTCTAGCACGTAGGCACATAATACAGAGCTTAATTTTATGAAAACATAGTGGAAAGTATCTAGATAGAGATTAGAGTAAGTTTGGTACAAAAATAACACAGTTGGACACTAGCGCCAAAAGTGGACACTAGCACCACAATGTGACTATCCAAGGTATGGCATTATTGTCTAGTAGCCCCAAAAATAGGAAAATCTAAATTTGCTAGAAAATTATAGTAGGTACAATCTAGGTTTACACAGATTTAATTATAAATTATCAAATTTTTATTAGTTTTACATAAAATCATACCAATTTTCTCATATTAAGGGCATCATGCATGCATGATCATTCCCATTTCAATTTCAGATACTCAAATACAAATTATTACGACACAATCTAGAATCTATATGCATAGATATCAAATTTGGTGGCATGTGCACAACACATTATTTTCATATGCTCACTTTAGCACCAGTTGATCAGATGACATGGCAAACTCCATGTCATTCTCTATACTCTAAATCTAGACACCATTTACACCAGTTTATACCAAATTTGATGCCTTACTCCATCTATAGTGATTATCATTACATAGTAGTCCTTGAGCTACATACTTGAGTGGTCAAGAGGCCCCTAGGATGATTTTCATGGCAGATGTGACCATAGATCCATTATATAAAGTATCAGTTATGGTCATACAATTTTAATTGCATTGTGCAATTCATCTACTACACATGGGTAGGTAATGATGGATTCATAATATGGTTGAGTTCTTAAGCCACATACATAAGAGGGTTAGATAAGCCATCAGTCCAATCCAAGATATTAATATGTTATGCTCCACCAAACAAGGGTGGGAAACGATGGAGTCAAGACCATCTTGGTTTATTAATCCACCCACACATGGGTAGTGAGTAAACCATTCAACTCAATCCAAGCTATTCACTAATTGATCACTAGCTACACATATAGAGGATGTCACCAAGTTTATGCATTGATTTTCATACTTGATGACGTGTATTCATTCATTTCCTCTCTCTTATCTCTTTACTCAATTTTGTATTTACTTTCGATTTCTCTCAAGTAAGGACTAATTCTATGCACATTTCATATGTAGGACACGTAATGAAGCAAGTTTCACATACTCATATCTAGATTCATGGGCTTCACCTCTTAGGTCAGTCTAAGTATGTTTCTTTTCCTTTATCTTATTCATTGAACATTGATACATTTATAGAATAAAGGGGGGGAAATGTAGTCATTTAAAATTTCACTTTACTTCTAAGAGTGTTACTTAAGACCACCCATCCTTAGGTTAGCCCAGACATATCTTAGGGCCTATTTAGACACTTATCCAGCTTTTGTACAGGCCACACGTATCCTTAGACATCTCAAAACTAGTCTTAAACCCTCCCTCAAGCATCTGGGCCCCTAGTGCCTTAGGTTGTGCCACCTGAACATTAGCACCAAAAGTAGATACTGTAGACACCCTATTATGGCCACAACTAGATTTCAACCAGACTTCAGATTGATTTCTACCAAATATTACAAATTAAGCCTAGGAATCACTGAACATCCCAATTTCATATATGCATCATTCATTAGTTCTCATAATCATGTTGAGGCATCCATATTTGGGGTATTAATCCATACACAACAATAACCTCTAATGGATTCATCCTAAGTCACCTTGTAATCTAGCAACTAGTAGTTTGGACTATGGACTTGTTGATGTTTCTAATTGCTCCATAGAGTGTTCTTTAGTGTTGATGAACACTTCTCATTTTATGATTACAATAATCCAAGGCATGACTTGAAATTTGTGACAAGTAGTGTGTTTGTGGTGGAATAGTCAACAAAGTATGAGAGCTACCCAAAAAATTTGTTTGATGTGGTGGTTTGGAGCCACCAGGGTCTAAGTCTTTGCAGTCTTGTAATCTTCCTGGTCAAGATTTATAACTCTAATCTAATCTAAGTGAATATTTACATTTATATTTAAACTAAATTAATAATTGATAAAAAAGAAGTAAAAGGTTGGTAAGGTAGAGAAGAAATGTGATTGCAAGCATTAGTCTCAAACATAATGACAAAGTTCTATTCATTTTGAGCATACATTTAACCAATCAGTGATGCAACATAGTATAAGCCTAAGCTTCACCAAAAATTAAGAAAGATTCAAAGGAAATATAAAGATCATGAATAAAATTCAAGATTACTTAAAGATTTTTCTATGTTAATCTGAATAGAGCAAATAAAATGAAGTAAACTTAGAATCATTAAACTAGTCTAGCACATCACAAACTAGAAACCTCATGAACATGAAATATAGCTCATCTATCCAAGAACCATTCAAACCTAAGACATCCACTTGAAATTGAGAGAAAATAGAAATAATATAACACAACACCAGACAATCTTTGTAGAATCCCAATTGTATTAATTGCTCTAGTATAAAATTTGCTCAAAATCTCTCTCTTACAAATGGTAACACTTGCCTATTTATAAAAGGCATAAGTAGTGTACCAATCATCTTTATTTCAAATTGTTATAAGAGGTAAGGAAAACTATCCTTTTACAAATAAATCTATAGTACATATGGTCATTAGGTGCCTATTAGATCAAAAGACTAATAGACACTAACAAATTAGCATTATAGTTTACAAAATAATAATCTTGACTTTGCTCTTGGGTTGGTGGGCCCTCTTGATCACTTAGGCTGAAGGAAGTATTTCACCCTGGTGTATTGTTCTTTGATTAACTTGAAATCCACTACAGGCTTCATTAGACTCTCTTCTTCTTGTTCAACCAATGTATCATATTCTTTGTCACTTCTAACGGTGACCTCTTGTAACCACTTTGCTTTTGCTATCTACTCTCTTATGGCAAAGATGACATCGAGGACCTTTCAATTATCCTTATTATATTTGCCTTGGTTTTCATCCTTGATGCCTTGGATGAAATCTTGGACTCCCTACTAGAATTCTATATCATGCATTAGGTCAGTGGCAGTAGGTTGAGAAGATGGCACCAACAAGGTTCTTAGTAACTTCTCAATTTTGTTCACCAAATCCTTATCTTCCTCCATGAAGTCATTGGCCTTGTTTTACCATGAATTTAATTCCCTTATTTGATCCACCAGGATCCATTGAATGGCATTTAATTACCTTTCTTTAACGATCTTGAAATCCAAAGTTTGTTTAGTGATGTGTACTTTTATCAACATTGTCACCTGGCCTTTGGTTTCTTGCAATTGTTGTATCAATGTTTGTGACTTCTTGGGTTGAAGTTCCAAGGTATTAATCCTGAGTTTGATGGGTTTTAATCATTCAAAGTCATCTAGGAGGTACTTATCTAACATCTTCAGTAAGTCCTCTAGAATTGATAGTAATATTTGGGCCTCCAAGTCTTTCTTCTCTTTCTCCAAGTTCAGGATTCTTTGCTTCATTCCCTAAATTCCCACCACAACCATTACTGACTAGGTTTACACCAAACTTGAAATATTTTCTTGATGAATTGGGTGCTCCCCTGCTACCTAGCCTTGGATTGGATTGAATCCTAAAAATGGTTCCACTCTTTAGAGAGTGACTTCTTCAGTTCCAATAGTTACTTTCTTGGTAGTAACCTTCTCAAGTGTAGTTATATCAAGGTTAAATTGTACATTGGGATCTACTTCTGAAAGCTTTGATACCTCTAGTGTTTCAAGACTAACCCCACTTGATTGCTCTGATTCTATTATTTTCTTTTTGTTCTCCTTAGCAGCCTCAATCATTCTCCTCTCTTCTTGCTCCTTCATGAGCTCTAAGATCCAGGGTTGGAATTCATCATTGACTTCAACATTGGCAGTGCTAGTCAAAGCCCATGAATACATCTAAGAGGCTACCTTTTGGAACTTCACATAGATAAACCAGTTAGGGATGATAGGTCCATGTATGGGAAATTCATCACTAAACAAGTTCACCTCACTTGTTGGGTGAATCCACTTGGGTTTCTTAGAGGCTCTAGGCACCAAAGACACATCTATTTCCCTCTTTCTTTTGGTCACAAGGACCAAATATAGGGCAAGTCCTTTGCCTTTGTCTACCTCTTCAGCTTGAGGACCTTCAATTAGTACCACCTTAGCTATGGCTTCTCCTTCTTCATCCCCTTCCTTGTCTGACCCATATGTATCTATGATTTATTTGAAGAATTCATCCACTATTTCATAAGGTTCCAAGGCAACCATATCAAGGTATTATGTAGGGGAAGGGGGTCTTTGAGGTAGAGCTGAGGTAGAGGGTCCCTCTCCTAGCCTATGTTCCATCTTTTGTACACTAGGTCCTTCAATTTTGGGCACTTGTTGATGAGGTAGTTGTTGTTCTTGAGGTGGAAATTAAGGCACTTGTGATGAACCCGAAGTGAAAGGTAAGAGGTGATATTACAAGGGATTCATTTGCCATATTGATGGTTTTTCTTCCCTCCATAATTTGTGTTCTAATTTGAATCCATGCCCCTTAAACCTGGCTAGCACTTCCTCAAAGTTGGTTGCCTTTGTGTATAAGTGGTCATATAGACCCAATTGATGTTCATAACACACCTTATGCAGTTTTTTGGATTGTAGATGGGAGAGCACATTGCCCTTTAGATCCCATGTCTTGAGGTCATCTAATTGGAATTAGAATATCTCTTTATTCCTTGATAAGATTTCTAATTGCTTCCATCCATGAATCATTATCTTCCCATTTAGATATGGGAAGAGATGTAGGATGTCTTTCTTCTTTTCTCTATATACATGGTCTATATCATGAAGGAGTTGATGAGCATTCTCACTCTCAACTAGCCTGATTGGGACATGTACTGGTAATCTAAAGGGTTGGGTTTGGATTACTTTAATCTTGATGATCATATGATCAGGATAGATCCATATGTCACCAATGGGCTCTAAAAATTGCTTAATGAGGGGGTGAACCTTGGGCGTTAGACTTCTAGTAATTATCCCAACTAGAGTGTGATATATGCAATCATAAATGATTTGCATGTGGTCTCTATACTTGAATATGTGAAATTTGGAGTAATGGTGAGAAATGGTGATCTTCCTACGAGGGGACCAATTCTTGATGGCAGAGAAGAAGGTAGGAGCCATGAAAGAGTCTAACAAGTAAGACATCATTATGAGCAGTTGGCTTATATTCCTTTTAAATCCATTGAATTATCTCCTTAAATGGATACTTATCATTTCTCTAATAGGTGGAGTCAGCTTCTCTTCTATCATGAAATAGACATAGAAGACCCACCTAGGGTCAATATAGGATGTGATTACTACTCCAAAATCCCTATTAAACAAATTCATGATGATTCTAATCCCTTCCCTAAATTGTACAATTGGGATTTTACCATCATGGTTTCTCATTACATGAGTTCCTCTATCCATCCATAGTCTTATGATATTATCTAACTCATTCTTAGTGGTCTATTCCTTGATTTTAGGGAGGTCAATATAAGTCCTAAGAATCTTATAATAGCCTTCAAAATCTAATGGAGCTATATAAGCAACCCTCTTTGATGTACCCTCTTTTATTATCTAGTCTCCATATACTCTACAATCAATGAACATGGGAGCTAGGATATTGATACAATGGAGTACCTTTGGTTTGGAAACTATGAGGTGAACCCTAGACATCTGAATTGCTATGAAATCTTCATGTCTCCTTTGAACTATAACAATTTGTTATTCATTTGGAACCAATGGTTGTAGAAGGTCGATTACAAAGAAGATTTCTGACCAGTTCTTCATACAATTGTTCAAGGCTCCCACATCCAATTGTGTGTCTTTGTAACATCTTCCTTCATTGTTAATTAAGAAGTAAACCTCTGCCTCATCTCACCATTGTCTTGTTGTAGCCATAATTCCTCAATTGGTTTGATTGCTCTTTAACTGTAGGAATTTGCTAAGTCTTTTTAGCTCTTCTCAAGGTGATTTTGACTATTTAGAATGAAATTGTGGCTCAATTGAACAAGGAATTAGGGATTTATGTTGAAAAACTATGGTTTTTCATAGATCTAATGGTAGAGGTGATAAATTCATACATTCACTCATGTTACTCCCATGAAAGTTTTTTCAAAAGTTAGCCATTAGTCTTTGAAAGTTTCCTTCATTTCACACCGTTGGATTGGATCTACGAGCGAGCACAGTCTATTAATCTCAATCTGTGAAGTCTTTTTTTATTGGTCACCTTTGTTATGCTTTATCCTCATTGAAAATTCTTTATCCATTTCACATCGTCAAATCAAATCCTACGATGAAGCACAAGACATTAGATATGCAAAGATGCACACAAAATAAGCCTCAAGCTTTGATAAAAACTTAGGTTCAAAGTCATTATACTAAGTTTTCATGTTAAAATATGCGAAGGGGTCTTTTAAAGGGTTGAGAAATACATCCCTTCACTAGGCTAAAATTTTATACTATCTTAAATTTGATGTCCTCACGAACATCAAAGACGTTATCACAGACATCGAATGATGGGAGTGAGGCTATCAAATTTAAGCTCATCTAATGTACTTAAACTATCTTAAATTTGACATCCTCTTAGACGTCAAAAATGTTCTCACATAAATTGAATGATGAGCATGAGATTATCAAATTTAAGATTATTTAATGCACTTAAAGGGCTTAAGCTTAAGCCTTGCGGTCATGTTGTGTTAAAAAACACATTGTTCTTTATGCCAAAAATATGCTCTTCAAGCCATGTGACCAATTCTTTGGGTTATGTGATTCCTTAAGTCATTTTGGATTGGCTGCTTAAACTTTGATTAGGTTGAAATCCATTTAGCTAATTTGCACCATCATATTAAATCTTGCAATGAAGCGTGAGTGAACTATTAGATCTGTGAAGATGCACATGACTTAATGAGCTCTGAGCTTTGATATGACTTAGGTTAAAATCATGTTTCCTAAGTCCATTTATGTTTAAAAAACACATGGGGTTCTTTTAAGGGTCGATAAATACATCCCTTTACTAGGCCTTAAAGTTATACTACATTGAAAAGTCTTCGACGATTTTGCACTATTATATTGGATATGTGAGCAAGCGTGAGCCATTGATCACAATCTATATACTCATCAATGATTAGTCCCTACAAATGGAAAATATTGGGGTTAGGCATAAAACAAGGACCCTATAAATACTTCATCCAATTGCCCTTAAACATTTTACGAATGGTCGCTTTCTTGAGAAAGTGTCTTAACCAGTTCTTCTAAAGGGTAGGTTTCAAAAAAAAAGTCTAAGGGTTGATTTGTTTCCAAAAAAATGTCCATAATAAATAATTCTTGATACAATTTCTTCTAAGGGTAATTTTTGCCAAAGTGGACCAAGACAACTTTCTCGAAGGGATGCTTCAAGAAACTCTGAAGGGTACTTTCTGCCAAGGTGGATCGAGACAACTTTTCCAAAGGGACACTTCAAGAAACTCTAAAGGGAACTTCAAGAAAGTGCCTCAAATTTAGGATTTCAAAGGGTATTTTGGGGTATAAGTGGGCCTATTTGCTTGAATTTGATTCACACTGCCCGATTAGATTGATAAGAAGACACTGAAGTAGGAGGGGTTAAGAAACCCGAACAAGTCTTCCCTCTAACTTTTGAATTCAAAAGTTAGGGTTTTCTTCAAGGGAAACCTAGCCTTATTTATGTAACTTGTAATTCAATCTTCAAATGCAAACCATTAGCAAAGTTAGTCCAAAAACATAATCATTATTATTAAACATGTATAAAGCATATCCCTTTCAAGTGGATGATCTTCAAATTCTAAAAAAGATAACCTCTTCAAGCAAGCTTTCAAGGTTCAGATGTTTTTAAACATTCATAAGGGTCCCCCATTTTCAAAATCAAGAAAGTGGGGGAGTATGTTGATCGAACAGGACCCATTAAGTGAGGCACTTGAACAAATCTTAAAAGAGATAAAATATTAATTAAAATGAATCAACTAATTAAAGCAGATTAAATGTTTAAATAATTAATCCATCTATAATTAATGAATATCTAAAAATGGAAATTTAAAAATTCAAAATATCAAGCCTTTTCATCATTGCCTTAATGAGTTGTCAAGCTCTCTCAAAATAGTTTAAAATATCTAATTTGAGAGGCATGCATATTAATTGAAAATCATAATTACATGACACATTTTTAACTCAATTAGAGTTAAATTTGACTCACCTAGGGTTATTTTGAACTCATTTCATGTTTAAACTCAACCTTAACTCACCTTAGGTGAGAATTAACTTTAGAGGCTATAAATATTGTTATCCCCACAAATATCACTCATTTTTGGGACAATATTTGAACTATTTTGGTCCTACAGACCAACATCCTCTCTTCCCTTTTTATAAATTGTTCTGTGCATTCAAATTCTCCATTCTTCAAGCTTTTTAGAAATCTAAAAACTCTGCAAGCTTAAATCTACAGACTCTATAGGCTTGAATCTACAGACTCTGCAAGCTTGAAACTACAAACTCCGCAGGCTCATTTCTACGGACTCCGTAGGTGAGATTCTATGGACTCTTTCAAGGGACTCAAATCCGCAAACTCTATAGATATGTTTCTACGGACTCAACATGCTTGAAGTTAGCAGGTTCAATAGGTCTAAAGGCTTCTACAGGTGAGTTCAATCAAAAGAACAAGTTTCTAATGCTTAGTCATTTTCAGGATTGGTTCAATGCCTTGGTTCAACCAAAAATGTTCATTGGCAAGCTTCTAAGCAAGGAATGAACCATTGAACCTTGAACCATTTTGGTCCAATGGGTTCAATGGGTTCAAAGGTTCAAACTCATTGGCAAGAGTTAAGTGCTTCAACAAGTTCAACCACTTCAAGGTTCAATGAGCGGTTGGTTCAATGCATTTTGTTCGAGCGATCAAAAGACTTAGCGAAAAACAAAGGAATGAACCATTGAACTGTTGAACCTTAAACCAAATTGGTTCAACGGGTTCAATCAGTTCAAAGAGATCAAAAGACTTAGACAAAAAGATGGCTTCAAATACAAGATTGAACCGTTGAACCACTAAACCAAAGTTGGTTCAATCAGCCGGTTCAATCGACAGGTTCAAGGGAGTGCCCCAAAGCAGATACCCTTGTGGAGGGCAGCGAGCAAAAGTGGATGAAGAGAATTCCTTTAGAAAAATGAACAAGGTAAAGGACAAATTGAAATCCTTTGAATAATTTGTCTGAAGCAATTCACCTGAAAAACAAAGCAAAGCTTGGCAGAAAGACAAGGCAAGGAAGATTTCCTTCGGATATTTTGTTTGAAGAAAATAAAGGATAAAGCCCGTTAGAAGAAAGAAGCCCGAAGGCCATTAGAAGACCGCTCAAAGGGAAGATACCCTTGTGGGGGGCTCTCCTTGACCCAAAGCCGACCATTTCTTAAGGCCCCGAAGGGTGGGTCCCCTTTGAGAAAGATCAAATGACAAAGCCGAAGGAATTGCTGAGAAAAGTGACGTTCCCGCAGATGTCAAAGTCGCAACAATGAAATAGTCATTGATCCTTGTAGGTTTAAGCATGGGCCCAAATGCATTCAAAGGATTTAAGGCCAAGGCCAAAAGGAAGAACCACTGAGAGGAGCATAAAGAGCTAGTAAAGTTGGGAACATAGCCCCGAGAGCTTAAATTCTAGGAAGAGGCAAAGCACAATAGTAGAAAGAGGGAAAAGCCTGAAATATCTACGCAGAAGTAATT
Organism: Torreya grandis; assembly: GCA_037957365.1. Taxonomy (NCBI): domain Eukaryota; kingdom Viridiplantae; phylum Streptophyta; class Pinopsida; order Cupressales; family Taxaceae; genus Torreya; species Torreya grandis. Next base: position 6,064,185 of record JARHVA010000006.1, read on the forward strand.
TTAGTATGTGGAACAGTCCACTAAGCAGATATTTTGGCTTCCAAACATTGAAGGCACAGCTTGTTAGTCTCTTTTAGAGTAAAGACAAAATAGATAGCTGTGCAGACGTCAGAGGGGACAGGCCAGATGATCCAGACCCAGGAAGAAACATATTAGATGAATAGACATGCCATAATTAAGGCAATGCATTGTTCCAAGCATGGTCCCTCTAGACAAAATTGAAGGCACATTGAAGGCATTGATTGCAACATGGGCCATCCCATGGGAAAGAGTGCCAAGCTTTGCTTGGTGGCTATACATTGTAAATTCTCTCATTATGCAAGGGAGATCTTCCCATTACCAAAAGCAAAACTCTGCCCAAATTGAAAGGTGAATACTGAGACTTTGAGCTCAGATTGTTGTTTATATCATTTTATCTGAATGAGAAAGCAAGTTTTTTACAGACTTTGTGTTGTCATAGCTTGTATCATTTTAGGAGATTGTTCTTATGTCTGTCTTCTAAATGTGTTCTTGTTTATTTAATTTGGCAAGCAGAACTAGTGGAAGTAATCAGGAAGGTGTCCTGAAGCCAGCTACTTTCAGACTTTGTACTGTCATAGTTGTTTTCAGTGTGTGTTTATTTTATATTTCTGTGTAAAGGACCTTGGGATGACTTTGTGCCCCCATTGTTCTTCATATTTCACTCTTAAGTAGTCAAGGTAGAGACTTTGTGCTACATCTTAGATTGTTGGTTACTCTGTACTCTGTTACCAGGTCTTTGTCACTCCTTGAAAGAACTCTTATTGTTTCTTGCAAGAACACTTCTGAAAGAAGAGAAGTGCCTTCAGTGTTTTCACCAGGATTTTCTCCTTTGTTTATGAACATCATCTCTGAAAGAAGAGAGATGGATGGTCTATCCTATCCCTAAGTGTTATTTTCTGCTTATATATATAGTATATAGCACCTTTATACCTATAGGGAACCTCCCCTTGATGAGAGGAGAGATTTATCCCCTTTGGATATGGTAAACCTACAACTTTGGATGACCAATCTCCCTATGTTGTGGTTGAAGATACCTATTTTGCTCACCAGTAGCTAGTTGACAAAATATTCACCCAACAGTTTTTGGTGACTCCGCCAGGGATGAACGTGCAGTCTGAAGCCTCAAGTTTTAGATTGAAGTAGTCCTTGCCCTTATCCATTATAGACTCTAGCAAATCCATTCTACATCTTACCCATTATCATTATAGCCTTACCATCTTCCTCCATCTCCATTAAATTATTTGGTCTGCAAAACTAGAACCACTGGGAAGAACAGCAGTTTGAAGCCCCAAGCTTCAAGCTGAAGTAGGATCATATTTCTTTCTCATTTTTGTTCTACAATCTGGCAAATCCATGCTATACAAGAAGCCAGAGAGCCTAAGGTAGAACTATTTTTTCTACTGTTAGCAGAGCTTTGCCTATCCACACGTCACCCAAATTTGTTATCCCCCTTTTCCATAATCCCATCATGGCAGTTCAAGGCCCCTAGGGTAACTCATTCGGCCCACTAAACCTTACTTCACCTCTACATAAAATTCCACGTAGTTCAAGGAAGAATTTCCCCAAATTCTTTGGTGATGGGAGAGTTCACCCTGATGAACACATTGCAGCCTTCAGCATAGCCTGTGGTTTGATAGGGGTGGAATTTGAGGACGTGGTAGTCAGGCTATTTATGAAAACACTACAAGGCACTATTACAGAATGGTTCTACCACCTGTAGGCTCAGTCAGTGACTGACTGGGACACTCTCAAAGTTAAATTTAAAGCCATGTTCAAGCCTGAAGAAGATGCACATGCCTTATTGGCCCAACTCACATAGTTGAAAAAGGAACCTCATGAACCTATGAGGGACTTCATTGCCAAGTTTGACAAGCTGAGGAATAGCATTCCCATGATCGCCCAGCTGACACCTGAGAACCTCAAATGCTTCTTCATCAACTCACAGCTACCTGAAGTGAGTTTTTTGTTAAGACGTGTTGGCCACATAAACTTTGAGGCTACTCAAGACTTGGCTACTGAGGTAGAAGATGACCTTATCTTGGTAGAAAAGATAAGGAGATATCCAAATAGAGGTAAACCCTCTTCATCTTCTAAATACTCACCCATAGCCACCACTGATCAAATGGTGCAAAAGCTATCAAATGAATTGCTAGCCTTGAAAAGACAAATGGCCCAAAGTATGTATGCTCCTCCTAATTGGGATATGCCAAGGAGGACATTTCAGAACTAACCATATCAAGGCAATGCTACCAGGAATCAAGGGCAGCCAAATCATCTTCCTCCCCCACAGAGGAACCTTGCCCTTGAAGTGCCTCCAACCAACTCAGTAGTTGGATATCTAGAAACTGAACATGATTTCTCTTTCCAACCTGAGTTTAATCAAGAAAATGATGTTGATCTCTTCACGGAGGACCAAGAAGAATCATCTGGCAACTCCAACATTGGTTTCCTAAATTACCAAAATGAACCTAGAAGTCAAGGTGAAGTAGTGGAGGGATCATACGCTGTGTTCACCCAGTCCAAGAATCATTCAGCCTAGCAAGCTAATAAAAAAAATAGAGGAATGAGCTCACCCTACAATTTCAATTGCTAAACGTGGGACCACTTGACCTTTCCAGCCAAAGGACCCAGTGATTGCTAAGAAGGTAAGTACATCAAACATCCCTAAACCTTCTACTTCAAATTCGCAGATCAGTCCTTCCCCCCTAAAAACCAAAAGGATGAACTCCCATCCTCTCTTCCTAGTCCATTTCAGTCATTTGACATAATTGACCATGTCAAGAAAACCAAAATTCAAATGACTAAATTTGAATTCCTACAAGCTAACCCTAAGTAGTTGGACAGGTTGGTGGAGTGTGTGAAGAATACAGCCCTCCCTACAGGACAAGAGATTAGAAAGGTAACTCATGATCCACCAAGGAACATGCCCATCCCAAACAATCTTGTCATTACTCCTACTGCCCCTGGGAAAGTAGATCCTTTCTATGTTTCCCTGTTGATAAATGGTCACAAGCTGAGCAACTACATCATTGATTCTAGTGATTTAGACAATGTCATGCCTGTCAAAGTGGCAAAATCTCTTGGTCTCACACTGATCAAAACATTTGGTAGATGCTTCTCCATAAATAACAAGCAAGTGTCACTACTGGGACAAATAAAGGATGCTCAATTTGCATTTACAGCATTCCCAGACAAAAGAATCAAGATGACTGTCCTGGTGGCCGATGTCCCAGCATCATACGGCATCCCTATCAAAGGCATCATGAAGATGCTTATTCCTAAGAAGGAGGCAAAATATGTTGTCACTCAGGCATCAGCACCTGAAGCTCAGATTCTATTTGAGTCTTTAGGCAGGGGTAATTACTTCTTGACCATAGAGGATGTTCATGTTTCAGCAGATGAAAGTCTTGTAGCTAGAAATCCAGGAATTGATTCAAATAAGACATTATAAGAATTGGTAGGGCATAGTACAAATAAAAAGGATCTTCACTCTCCAATAAAGAAAAATCTGATAGAAGATCAGTTTCTAATGATGTTTGGATCTGAAAATTTGATGGCAGTAATTACTCTATCAAGGTTGGAGCCGGGACAGTGTTGATATCTCCTCAAGGAGATATTCTTCCTCCTTCACATGAGTTGTAGTTTAGCAACACTAACAAGACTACCGAGTATGAATCTGTGTTACTCAGATTGAATGCTACTCAGGATGAAGATGTCAAACTCCTTCACACCAAAGGAGATGTTGAGCTGATAGTTTATCAAGAGTTTGATGCTGACAATCAAAACATGTGTTGGACTAAACCAATAGAATAGTGAGTTGTGGTAGTGGACCATACTATTGTACTCCAAAGTCAGCGAAAGGAACTCTTCACCAAGAGAGCAAGGAGTTACAGTGTTTAGATTGAAGACCACGTCTTGCCATGGAGCAAGAGGAGATGACCAAAAGGAGTGCATAGAAAGTGTGATTCTTGGTGGAGAGTTTCATTTGCCCATCACCGATTATGGGGACAAAATGGTTTCCTATTGGTTGATTAGGATGGAATGCCATCTTCATTGTCTCATAATGGGTAGCATCTGAATCACTTCAATTCTTGAAGTATCAAATAAGTTCACCTGTACATATGTATATTTGTATAGTCTTTAGTTTTGTTTTGTGTTTTTCATTTTCATTTTTTGGAGCCTTTCTTTTTGGGTAGCATAACTCCATATCCTAATGGAACACTTCAAGGCACTAGAGATTCTGGTTTCTACTCCCCTCAGTTGTTTCAACTTTTCAACTGAAGAAAGTTCCCCAATTGGAGCCAGCTGTTGTCCTCAAAAATATCACTCATTTTTGGAACATTTGAACTATTTTGGTCCTACAGACCAACATCCTCTCTTTCCTTTTCAAAAATTGTTCTGTGCATTCAAATTCTTCATTCTTCAAGCTTTTTAGAAATCTATGGACTCTGTAGGCTTGAATCTACAAACTCTGCAGGCTTGAATCTACGGACTCTGTAGGCTTGAAACTACAGACTCTGCATGATCTGTAAACACCACTGAAAAACTCAAAGTGAAGTTTTAAACGTACGGACTCTGAATTTCTCAAAACTTAACAAATTCTCAAAAAATACTCAAAAGAACTTGAAATTGTTTGACAAAGTATTATCAGTTATCGAATTGGATTAGAATTGTCAAAAAGACTGATATCTTCCATTCACCAATAAAACTGGATTTTGTTTTAAAAATTAAATGTCATAAATTGTCAATTTTTCAAATATTGCATGAGTTCTTGATTAATTAAAATTCAAAATACTTGAAAATAAAACATGCAATCATGACAAATTACCACATGAAATTGATAATGGAGTTCGGCATTGATTGCCTACGTCTATGGGTCCACCCAATAGTGAGGACCGTTTCTATTAAACTTGTGCAACAAATGGCTTACAAATTCTTGAAATGCTACACAACTTCCCTCAGGCCTGATCTCTGTCCAAGAATTCCACCTTCACTGATAAACTCAAGCTCGGTCACACGAAATCCTTCCTCAGTCTTCAATCCCCTTCCGAAATTGCTTTGGTCCTTCATTCAATCTATTGGTATATCCAAATAATAATGATAACATTCTCTTTTTAATTACAAAACATAATTAAAAAGGCTTACTTACTGTGTACAAGGTCAGATATTGGAGAAAATTCCATTTGGTAGCTATCTCCAAGCTTCTATCTAGCTCTCGGCCTCTTACAAATAAAACATAGTCAGAAATCTGTGTCAATACAAGTAAAAATTACTCCCTTTTATGACATTTCAACCACTGTGGCTGAAGCGGTCAAGACCTTAGCCTTTTAGGTGCCAGGTCTCAAGTTTAAAACCTCTTTCCTCCATTCTAGGTGCCTAGGGAAGAGGACAAGGGCGGCTTGCCTCCTTGGGCACGCTTTGACCAGGTTTGAATTTTTCTTCCCTCCATTTTAGGCGCTTATACTTTATGCTTTGACCCACATGCAAGCGCTTGGTAAAAGGATAAGGTTTTAAATAGCTTGTCACCTCCTTGGAACATGTCAACGCCATTTTTCCACGTGTCAAATGGCTATTGGCCCACTTAGCTTTTCAACAGTGCCACGTGTTGACCTTTGATAGGTCCAAATGTTGATACATTTTTGAATCACGTGCCAAATGTTTCAAGTAATTTTTTTGACAAATCTTCAAATGACCATATCTTGAGCATCTAGACTCCATTTTTCGAACCGCAAAAAGCATCAGAAAGCTCTTGACAAGCTCTATGTTGTGCAATCATTTTTATCAGAATATGGAAACTTTTATTTTTTCACAAATGGAGATATCCACCTAGATCAAACCTCCCCACTAAGCACTTTTGGACCTCAAAAGCGTGGTCTCCATTAAAAATGCTTCTGCAAAAACATCACTGTAACATATCATAGTAATGATTCAAAATTCAAACTGAATCTTTGAAATGTCAGTGAAAAACAAATATCTACCCATTGCCACATTGTGGATAGAAACACACCGCTTGCTCAAATGTCACATCTCAAAAACGGTGCATCTGCCAATCATTGCAAATTGTTCACCAAGTGCAACTGCAAACCAATTTGTTAGTGTAATAATTTTACACGTTATTTGTAACCACAATTGACAGTTACAATAAAATGCCCAAAAATGAATAAGGGTCTTAGAAAATGTGCAAATATCATCCATGGCTACAAATAGTTTGTATAATTAGTACAATTACAAATGGTGCCCATAAAGGGTCTTATAAGCCTCTATTTACACAATATAAAAGACAACATATAAATTGCAATGCAAATTTCTCTAAATAGACATACTACTCATGTCCATATAAACTACATATACTATTGTCAAGGTTTAAAAATGAAGTTTCAAAATCCCAAACATAAGAAAATATTCCAAGTATGTTTAACTTGTCCCTTGGTTGTTCTCTACGGGCCACTCCAATAAACCATATCAACATTCAAAGCATGGTGAATGTCCTTTATGCATATAACATAGATTCCAAAATTGCTTTGCAACATGAATGCATCCACTAATCATGACAACATGAATGTCAAAAAATTGTTTACCAACCCTCTTAATCAAATTTTCTCGATTAGTTGGTGAGATTTCTTTAGTGGATTTAGTAAAATTTGTATGGGTTGATTTAACTTCATTAATTACCTTATTGATAGGTTTATAGACCATCTTAATCTTACCATTTCTAGGATGGTGTGATGGTTGAAGTCTCCAACACTTTTCAACCTGATGTCCACTTCTGTTACAATGAGTACAAAACCTTTTGTCCACTTTATTGGAAAACATATTCTTATTGCTACTCTCAAAACTTTGTCTAGGAGAATAGTCTTTCAAAATCTTTCCTAACAAAGATTTACGTTTCCAACATTTGGCTACACAACGATTAGACAAGCCACAAAAAATGCATGGATAAACGTGCCACACCTTTTGTGTACCATAATTAAAAATAACATTAGAATATTTATGTTGTCTGGTAGAATTAGAATCATCATGATTGCAAGTGTGGTGAAAATAATGTGTTTTACCTTCCATCCAAGAGGATTTACAATTCTCCATAACACATCTTGCTTCTGCTTTCTCAAAGCATTCACTTGTTTCATTCTAAATACCAGATTTGTATCCTAACCTTGCATGATTAGGCTTATTCTCTACCAGAATGGGGTTAGTATCACCTTGGCCATCTTTTCCTAGGCCTTTTCCATTAAATACCATTTTAACAAGTAATTTTGAACCTATTCCTTTTGTATATTGTTCAAATTTACCAAAATCATTGTTACTAGATTCTTCATAGGAAGGAAAATCAATTGATGACTTACATGCACTTACAATGTTTTCATCTGTCATAGTGCTTACATCTATAGTGGAAGGCAAATCCTTCACTTGTCCACCATTCTGTAGTTTTTCCACAAGCTCATCCTTGGCTCGTAACTCCATTTTCAAACGAGCAATCTCCTCATCCAAGAAGTACAATCTTGCTCTCAGGAAAGCATTCTCTTCCTAGATTTGTTGGTTATATGGTTCAAGCTCATCAATCTTGGCTTTGTTTGACAACTTGCCCATTGCACCTGTCGAATCACAAAAATCAAAACAAATGCTGAAATAGAAGCAAAATAACAACCAACTGTTAAATCCTTGTTGATCAACTGCTCTGATACCAACTTGATCCGTAAACACCACTGAAAAACTCAAAGTGAAGTATTAAACATACAAATTCTGAATTTCTCAAAACTTAACAAATTCTTGAAAAATACTCAAAAGAACTTGAAATTATTTGGCAAAGTATTCTCAGTTATCGAATTGGATTAGAATTTTCAAAAAAATTGATATCTTCCATTCACCAATAAAACCAGATTTTGTTTTAAAAATTAAATGTCATAAATTGTCAATTTTTCAAATATTGCATGAGTTCTTGATTAATTAAAAATCATAATACTTGAAAATAAAACATGCAATCATGACAAATTACCACATGAAATTGATAACGGAGTTTAGCATTGATTGCTTACGTCTCCAGGTCCACCCAATAGTGAGAACTGTTTCTATTAAATTTGTGCAACAAATGGCTTACAAATTCTTGAAATGCTACACAACTTCCCTCAGGCATGATCTCTGTCTAAGAATTCCACCTTCGCTAATAAACTCAAGCTTGGTCACATGAAATCCTTCCTCAGTCTTCAATCTCCTTCTAAAATTGCTTTGGTCCTTCATTCAATCTGTTGGTATATCCAAATAATAATAATAACATTCTCTTTTTAATTACAAAACATAATTAAAAAGGCTTACTTACTATGTACAAGGTTGGATATTGGAGAAAATTCCATTTGGTAGCTATCTCCAAGCTTCCATCTAGCTCTCAGCCTCTTAAAAATAAAACACAGTCAGAAATTCGTGTCAATACAAGTAAAAATTACTCCCTTTCATAGCATTTCAACCACTGTGGCTGAAGCACTCAAGACCTTAGCCTTTTATACGCCATGTCTCAAGTTCAAAACTTCTTTCCTCCATTCTAGGCACCTATGGAAGAGGACAAGGGCGGCCTGCCTCCTTGGGCACACTTTCACCAGGTTTGATTTTTTCTTCCCTCCATTTTAGGTGCTCAGACTTTATGCTTTGTCCCACATGCAAGCGCTTGGTAAAAGGATAAGGTTTTAAATAGCTTGTCGCCTTCTTGGAACATGTCAATGCCATTTTTCCATGTGTCAAATGGCTATTGGCCCACTTAGATTTTCAATAGTGCCACGTGTCGACCTTTGATAGGTCCAAATGTCAATACATTTTTGAATCACGTGCCAAATGTTGTAAGTGATTTTTTTGACAAATCTTCAAATGACCATATCTTGAGCATCCGGACTCTATTTTTCAAACCACAAAAAGTGTCAGAAAGCTCTTGACAAGCTCTATGTTGTGCAATCATTTTTATCAAAATATGGAAACTTTTATTTTTTCACAAATGGAGAGATCCACCTGGATCACCATAGGCTCATTTCTACAGACTCTGCAAGCGGGATTCTATGGACTCTTTCAAGGGACTCAAATCTACGGACTCTGTAGATATGTTTCTATGGACTCAACATGCTTGAATTTAGCAAGTTTAATAGGTTCAAAGGCTTCTACAGGTGAGTCCAATCAAAATAACAAGTTTCTAATGCTTAGTCATTTTCAGGATTGGTTCAACACCTTGGTTCAACCAAAAATGTTCATTGGCAAGCTTCTAAGCAAGGAATGAACCATTGAACCTTGAACCATTTTGGTCCAACGGGTTCAATGGGTTCAAAGGTTCAACATCATTGGCAAGAGTTAAGCGCTTCGACAAAGGTTCAACAAGTTCAACTGCTTCAAGGTTCAACGTGTTTTATTCGAGCGATCAAAGGACTTAGCAAAAAATAAAGGAATGAACCGTTGAACCGTTGAACCTTAAACCAAATTGGTTCAACGGGTTCAATCAGTTCAAAGAGATAAAAATACTTAGACAAAAGGATGGATTCAAACACAAGATTGAATCATTGAACCATTGAACCAAAGTTAGTTCAATCGACAGGTTCAAGGGAGTGCCCCAAAGCAAATACCCTTGCGGAGGGCAGCAAGTAAAAGCAAACGAAGAGAATTCCTTTAGAAAAATGAACAAGGCAAAGGACAAAGAAAAATCCTTCGGATAATTTGTCCGAATGAATTCACCCAAAAAATAAAGCAAAGCCTAGTGGAAAGACAAGGCAAGGAAGATTTCCTTCAGACAAATTGCCCAAAGGAATTCCTTCAAACATTTTGTCTGAAGGAAATAAAGGATAAAGCCCACCAAAAGAAAGAATCCCAAAGGCCATCTGAAGACCGCTCGAAGGGTAGATACACTTGCGGGGGGCTCTCCCCGACCCAAAGCAAACCGTTTCTCAAGGCCTCGAAGGGCAGGTCCCCTCTGAGAAAGATCAAATGACAAAGCTGAAGGAATTACCGAGGAAAGTGACATGCCCACAGACGTGAAAGTCACAACAATGAAATAGTCATTGATCCTTGTAGGTTTAAGCGTGGACCCGAATGCATTCAAAGGCTTTAAGGCCAAGGCCAAAAGGAAGAACTGCTGAGAGGAGCGTAAAGAGCCAGTAAAGCTGGGAACGTAGCCTCGAGAGCTTAAATTCTAGGAAGAGACAAAGTTAGAAAAGACAAAAGCAAAAAGAGGGAAAAGCCTAAAATATCTATGCAAAAGTAATTTTTGTAGGTGGAGCAGTCCACTAAGCAGATATTTTGGCTTGCAAACATTGAAGGCATAGCCTGTTAGTCTTTGCTAGAGTAAAGACAAAATGGACAATTATACAGATGTCAGAGGGGACAGAATAGATGATCCAAACCCAGGAAGAGACATATTAGATTAATAGACACTCCATAATTAAGGCAATGCGTTATTCTAAGCATGGTCCCTCCAGACAGAATTGAAGGTGCATTGAAGGCATTGACTACAGCATGGGTCATCCCATGGGAAAGAGCGACAAGCCTTGCTTGGTGGCTATACATTGTAAATTCTCTCATTATGCAAGGGAGATCTTCCCATTACCAAAAGGAAAACTCTGCCCAAATTAAAAGGTGAATACTGAGACTTTGAGCTTAGATTGTTGTTCATATCATTTTATTCGAATGAGAAAGCAAGTTGTTTGTAGATTTTGTGTTGTCATAGCTTGTATCATTTTAGGAGATTGTTCTTATGTCTATTTTCTGAATGTGTTCTTGTTTATTTAATTTGGCAAGTAGAACCAGTGGAAGTAATCAGAAAGGTGTCCTGAAGCCAGCTACTTTCAGACTTTGTGTTGTCATAGTTGTCTTTAGTGTGTGTTTATTTTTTGTTTCTGTGTAAAGGACCTTAGGATGACTTTGTGCCCCCATTGTTCTTTGTATTTCACTCTTAGGTAGTCAAGGTAGAGACTTTGTGCTACATCTTAGATAGCTAGTTACTCTATACTCTGTTACCAAGTCTTTGTCACTCCCTGAAAGAACTGTTGTTTCCTGCAAGAACACTTTTGAAAGAAGAGAAGTGCCTTCAGTGTTTTCACTAGGTTTTTCTCCTTTGTTTATGAACATCATCTCTGAAAGAAGAGAGATGGATGGTGTATCCTACCCCTGAGTGTTATTTTTTGCTTATATATATATATATGGTATATAGCGCCTTTATACCTATAGGCAACCTCCCCTTGATGAGAGGAGAGATTTTTCCCGTTTGGATGTGGTAAACCTGCAACTTTGGATGACCAATCTCCCTATGTTGTGGTTGAAGAGACCTATTTTGCTCACCAGTTAGTTGGTTGACAAAATATTCACCCAACAAATACATGGCCTTACATATTGATCAACAAGTTATCTTAGTGCAATGTCATTATGACATAATACCTCCAATAAGCTCTTTTGATGTAAATTTATTATGCTCAAATAGATGCAAGAAGGCTTTAAAGTAGTGTTACCATGCCAAATTCATAAGCCAACCAGCCAAGCTGACGTGCTAAGGAAATGTGGAGCAAAGGGAGCTTCATTGATAAAGATTTTTTGATGCACAAAGCTGAGCAAGCCACTTAAACAAGACATTATGAAGCTAAAAGAAAGCTAAATAGATTATTTCTTTTTTTTTCTAGTTATGTTTTCATTGTATGCTTGTTACCTATGATCTCTCTAGTATCTAGGCTAGAGGTTTTAGTGTTTAGTGTGTTTATTTTTTTACTAACACTATACTAATTTCCCCTCTATGGATTTTTTGTTCACATGATGGCACACTCGGTGGTATGTGCACCCCACAAAGTTCATCCCATGGCATTTTGGGACCTCTTTCTAACAAGTTTCATGTCAAAATCTTAACTTGTTGACCAAAAAAGTGGAAAGTGGAGGCTCACAAATGTTCTATAGAAAATCATGTTTTTATTCTATGTAATTATGATTTTAATCTTTGAAGTTGTAGTATTTCATTACAAATTCATGATATTATTATGCAAAGTTATTATATTGCAATAGCAATTTTGTCATGATAAGTTTTGATTGATAAGTAGTGATTTTATCACATGATTTGTGTAATTATTGTTATAGTCATGATTTTACACTATAGATATGTGATATTGCTCTATACAATCATAATTTTGCATTAACTCCTTAGTTTGTAGGAAATAAATGATATTACTTTGTAGACCTGTGATATTGCCTTATTAGACTTGTGATATTTCCTTCTTGACTTGTGATATTTACCTGTAGACTTATGATATTGCCTTGTAGACTTGCATTATTGCACTAAGTAATTGCATTTTTGCACTGTAGAGTCATGGTTTTGCCCTAATGCTTTATTCTACAGGAATTTGTGGTTTTGGGCTAACTGATTGTAGTTTTACAAGGAAAGTTGTGGTATTGCTCTATGTATCTATGATTTTACACTATGTAAAAAATATTTAAAACCTGAGAGCCAAAATTCAAAATTCATTTGTTCACTTATTTTTTGATTTTAAGCACAAGGACCCCCTAACTTCTTTTATAGGACCCAAAGACCAAGAAAAAACATTTTTGACACTCTAAAACATTCAAACTCACATTTACATTTAATGTTTTAAAATCATTTACTTGAGTTATTTTCATTTTTTAAAGTTCTCAAACAATGCCAAGAGACTAAAATTCATGTCATATTTTATTTGGTGCTATAAAAATGAACTCACGCTCTAGTTAAATGCTCATAAGAGTTTTCATTTTTATGATTGTTGTTGAGTGTTTGTTTTACAAGCCAAGTGTTGCATGTATGATCACCCTTTGACCTCTTTAGGGAACTTGGGTGATCAAAAACACTTCACTTATTGAATTTATCACTTAGTCCAAAGGCATGGAAGGAAAGTCTCTAAGTACCTCCCCAAAATCCAAGTGCTTTGGGTGATCCCAAAATGACCCTAAAGTCCTTCTACTCAATTTCTATTTCATACAATTTGGCTTGTGCGTGGGAGTTCATCACCTCCCCACAAGTTCTCTAAGGAAGTGTTGATACAAGAATTTATCTCTTGGCATCACTTCAACCCCACTCCATGGTAGGCATATATAAATTGAGGTTGACTTACTGAGATGCTTTTTTAAGCAATTAACTAAGCACTTTTAATAAGGGACTGTGTTAAAATGTATGTTTAATTCAGACATCGTACTATACTGAGTAATTGATGGATGTAGTGGTTGTGAAAATGACAAGACCTTTTCATAAAAAAATAGTTAACATAGATCCAAATGATGTATTTTTCCCTAGTGTTAACCACATATATGGGACTATTTAAAACATATAGAAACCGATAGCTTTAGATAACCCCACTTGTCATGGATATCTTGTCAATGCAGGGCGAGTAGCTCAAAGTTATAGGTCATCATACAAACTCATGAGAGAAGAGGGGGCCTGAAGACTCTACTTTTCATGCACATTTTACTTTTTGGATTAACAACATAATTTCCTCTCGAGATCAAATATATAGATGGAATTTGATAGTATGAAGCCACCTTGTTAGTTTTTAGGATTAAAATGATACACTTAGGTTTTTTTGTTATTTTTCTTTTTTACTTGCATTATATTGAGTCAAAACTATTTGTTTATTTTAACCACATCCAAAATAAGTCATGTTTACACATCACTCTTTTGTTTGAAGAGGCATTATGCCATCTATTTGATACCATACTTAGTCATTTGTCAACCTTTTGTGTGTGTGTCACTTATTTGAAAGGGGCATCGTTACGCTACCCATTTCATTCCAAGTCTTTTTCCTTTGAGTTTTTGAAACAAACCATTTATCATACCTTTAGAGAAAGATAAGATCATTATGTTGCTCTCATTATTTCCAAGACTTGTTGCCTTATATCTAATTGCAATTTTAAAACCACGTGTCCTTTTTTTTCTATGCCTTGTATCATTATGTCATTCATTTTGGTCTAGCTTATTATCCATTTGATGAACTAAGCCTTCTAAATCAGGATCCAAATTAGTCTTGATAAGTTCAAATTCAAACATTGATTGGTTTATTCCTATGCCTCATATAATTTTAGCTTATGTTAGGTTGTGGAGCTAAAAGCTTCACTGATGCAAGTAGGGAAGGAGGTTTCAGAAGGTTGCTGAGTGTGTCAGTCACCGGCGTCGGTCAGGCCAACCGACGTCGGTAGGAAAGGAACAGAAGGCAACCGACGTCAGTCATATGTCGACTGGCGTCGGTGACCCCCAAGCAGACAGGGACTGACGTCGGTCACCTGTGGTTCGACTGTGAGTATATTATGGGCAGTTGGTTGACGAACCAAGTGTTTGCATGTCAAGAGCTAATTTTAGACTGAGAGCTATAGATCTAATTATTGTAATTAGATGTCTAATTATTGTTTGGATGAGATCTATATAATAGACTCATGGATTGTATTGTAAACTAGTGCTATAGAGTAAGAGAGCAATATTAGAAGCTCCTTCTATGTGTGAGGTGAGCAATGGTGTGTTCCTCCTATTGCCACAATACCAAGTGTGGGTGCTGGATTGGAGAATCAACAGGGTTCTTCATGTATGTATGATCTTGGTCATCAGGTGAGCTTGGATTCTATAAGAGATCTACATGGTAAGTAAGATCATTGATTTGTAGATGTATGTGTGTGCAAGTTCAAGGTTCACAAGGGTGCATAACCAGGTTGATTTGCAGGAGTGCAAGATCAGATAGGACAGTAACACAACAGGGAGCAGAATCAGGCAGGATCTACTTGGAGTACAGTGTGTACTCAGATAGAGCAAGAGAGGAAGGTAAGGAAGATCCTTCCATAAGTAAGGTCTATTGAGGTTCAGGTTGTTGAAGGTTCAGGAGAGATCTACTTGGAGTACGTTAAGTACTGGAGCACTTGTGGAGTGCGTGGAGCACAGGTGTAAGGTGAACACCAACTCAGTGTTTGAGTTGGGTGTTGGGACCTAAGAGAGAGAGCTTTGAGGAGATAATTACTATTCACTTGAGGTGTGGGAAGCCTCTGAAGAGGTGGAAAAGAAGTGGCATCTTCTTTATTATATTCTTTTTTGTATGAGTATTAATACAAGTTGTGTATTGTCTCTCATATCTTGTGTTATTTCTGAACTCTAGTTACTTGTTGATTCTGGTTAATTCCACATATTAAGTTGCTTGTATTTGGTAATCAATTGTGTGCTTCTGGTATTCATATCCCAACACGTGGTATCAGAGCTAAGGTTGTAGGAAGCGGTTTTGTGTTTGGTTACAGGTCACTCTCAGGGGTTTCTAATTGAGTGGGAGTAGAGCAATGGCAGATGAAAGTAAGCTAAGAATGGAGGAGTTGAAAAGCATAGATGGTCACTTACGGTCCTATGGAAAGAAAGAGCAAGTAAAAGAAGATTGTTGGTTGGTAGCGAATCAGCATGAAGGAACTGAAGATGCAGATGTTGCAGGGGTTATTGCACAGGATACTTTGGGAGGTTTCTTGGATAAAGTTGAATATTGGATAACAGATTCTGTTGCCTCTTTCCATGCAGCCCCAGGGAGAGGAGCTGGTGAGCCTTGCCAAAGAATTGGCAAATGGGAAGTGAAGCTGAAATTGCAGATGGACAACACATGGGTGTTGAAGGAGGTCATGCAGGTCTCAGGTTTGGAGATGTGGCTAATTTTTTCAAAAAAAAGTTGGGTGATGAGAGATGCACAAGAACTCTCACAGCGGATGCACTTGAATTAGCTGGTGGTAAGAAAAGAGGTACTCTTTATCTACTTGTTTATATTACTGATTCTTCTTTTGTTGTGGAGACGTGGCTTCGTAGGCTTGGTCACATAAGCAAGAAGGAGATGCATGTTCTTAAGCGGAAGATAGATATATTTGATAGGCTTAAGAACTGGAAAGCCTTGGTGTTTATGGAGGAGATGGCGGACAGAGACCAGTGGATGGGTTGGATACTTCTGAGCAGGGTAGTTTGGACATGGGACTTGATTCAAAGGAGCTCATAGGTAAAAAGTCATCACTTATAGGAAAATACAGGTACTGGCATTGGTAGAAAAATTGAGTCAGCAGGAGGTAAGATCGACGTCGGTCACAAGGACCGACGTCGGCGGCAGGGACACTGACGTTGGGAGGGTTGGTAGTCAGGACAGGCACAGGAACCGATGTCGGTTGGATGCAGACTGTGTGGTGACCAAGGTCAGTCACTGTAACAAATTTTGGGTGGACAGAAAACTATCAAGGAGTCTCAAACACCCATATGGAAGACTGAAGACGTAAGTAAGCCTCAAATTCGTTGTTCCTCTTCTTTATACTAGTTGCTGATTGCAGAGCAAGAAGGATCCAGGAAACAGTGGGAGCATGGCATGGAGAGATTGTAGAACCAAGTGGAGATTTGGTAGGGTTGCCAGCAGGTATGAAAGCACAGAGACGAATGGATACCTTAGTTGAAGAATAGAGAGAATGGACACGTGAGACGGAAGGCCAGGTCATATGGTCTTGAGGGAGCTGCAGGACAGTGGTACAGGTTTTGACAGGGGGATGACAAAGCATGACTTTAGTCAATGCTAGGGTAACTACTGTGGTTTGACTTACTAAGTGGATGATGATTGCAACATCATTCTGTTGTTGTATGTGGATAGTATGCTAGCTAGTAGGTTTGTGCATATAGGTTTTTCCTGAGCTAAGGGTAAAATTAGTTCAATGGTTTGCTATGAAGAATTTGGAGCAGTGAAATTCTTTGGCATGGGAGACATGGGAGATCACAGGGTGATTTTGTTTCCAGTGGGAGCTTGAATCAGGTGTTGGCGAGGTTCATTACGCAGGATGCAGAGCTGGAGCACACTAAAAAGCTAGACAGTTCAGTGTCTGAAATCACATGAGGTCTAATATAGACCTGAGTTTTCCCAAGCAGTGGGTGTTGTCAGAGAGTTAGAAGCCAATTCGGAGAAGTGAGTTCTCAGGGATGTGAGAGGGACCAGCAGCAGGGATTCATGCTATTCAGGGTCAGGACTTCACTACATGGGATTGTAGGTTCGGATGCGGCAGGGTACTCAGATGACAGGAGGTACACCACAAGTTGTGTGGTGGGTTGTCTTCAGGATTGATCTTAAAGAGGGATACAAACCAAAAAATAGATTAGATGGGGTACAGGTATAGTGCAGCTATTTATCTCCAAGTGGGAGATTGTTAGGTTGTGGAGCTAAAAGCTTCACTAATGCAAGCAGGGAAGGAGGTTTCAGAAGGTTGCTGAGTGTGTCAGTCACCGGCATCGGTCAGGCCAATCGACGTTGGCAAGAAAGGAACAGAAGGAAACCGACGTCGGTCATATGTCGACCGGCATCGGTGACCCCCAGGCAGACAGGGACCGACGTCGGTCACCTGTGGTTCGACTGTGAGTATATTATGGGCAGTTAGTTGACGAACCAAGTGTTTGCATGTTTAGAGCTAATTTTAGACTGAGAGCTGAGGATCTAATTATTGTAATTAGGTGTCTAATTATTGTTTAGATGAGATCTATATAATAGACTCATGGATTGTATTGTAAACTTGTGCTAGAGAGTAAGAGAGAAATATTATAAGCTCCTTCTGTGTGTGAGGTGAGCAATGGTGTGTTCCTCCTAGTGCCACAGTACCAAGGTGGGTACTGGTTTGGAGAATCAGCAGGGTTCTTCAGGAGTGTATGATCTGGGTCATCAGGTGAGCATGGCTTCTATAGGAGATCTACATGGTAAGTAATATCATTGATATGCAGATGTATGTGTGTGCAAGGTCAAGGTTCATAGGTGTGCAGAACCAGGTTGATTTGTAAGTGTGCAAGATCAGATAGGACAACAACACAACAGGGAGCAAAATCAGGCAGGATCTACTTGGAGTACAGTGTGTACTCAGATAGAGCAAGAGAGGAAGGCAAGGAAGATCCTTCCATAAGTAAGGTCTATTGAGGTGCAGGTTGTTGCAAGTTTAGGGGAGATCTACTTGGAGTATGTTTGTGTACTTGTGGAGTGTGTGGAGCACTTATGGAGTGCGTGGAGCATAGGTATAAGGTGAACACCAACTCAGTGTTTGAGTTGGGTGTTGGGACCTAAGAGAGAGATCTTTGAGGAGAGAAATACTATTCACTTTAGGTGTGGGAAGCCTCTGAAGAGGTGGTGGAGAAGAAGTGGTATCTTCTTTATTGTATTCTTTTCTGTATGAGTATTAATACAAGTTGTGTATTGTCTCTCATATCTTGTGTTATTTCTGAATTCTAGTTACTTGTTGATTCTGGTTAATTCCGCATATTAATTTGCTTGTATTTGGTAATCAATTGTGTGCTTCCAGTATTCATATCCCAACAGCTTAGGCATTTATCTCTCACTTTTGGGTTTTGCAAATTAGACTAATTCCTTGCTTGATTTAGGGACTATTATTTGTGCCTAAATATGAGAAGTGGTCTATCTTCCATATGCCTATAGTCCAATGTCTTTTTCCAAATATGAAGTCAATGTTTGAATCCTAATGTCTAGTTTGAGTCAAAGTGTTTCAAATTTGTTAGATTAATTATCTTGCCTTTTAGATATAGTTTGTGAAAAGTCTAGCTTTTGTGCCATGTTTCCAAAAGACCTAGCAGTTCATGTTTGTCTTTAGACCATGCTCCCAGTCTACATTTTGTGTCATGTTTCCAAAAGACCTAGCATTTTATCTTCCATATTAGACTTAGTGTGTTTTAAGTCTAGATTTTATGTCATGTTTCCAAAAGACCTAAAATTTACCTTTTGTCTTAGACCTAGTTGTTTTGATCCTAGATTTGTGCCTTATTCCCAAAGACCTATCAACCTAGAAACATTTTACCTTTTGTCTTAGACCTAGATTAGAGTTGTTTGAAACATTGTTACCAATTTTGGAATTTAGATTGTATCCATTTACTTGACTATTTGTGTGAGGCATTTGATGTTAGACCTTGAGGATGTTTTGGACCAAGTTTATCATTGAACATTTTGGAGAACGGTTCCATTCCTAGACCAATGTCACTTTTAAACCTAGACCTAGACATAGACCAAGACCATTTTCATATAACAAGACTTCCCCCTTTAGGCTAATTTCCAATCCTATCCATGTTGATTATCATATGCCACAATCGCCCTTCTTTAGGCCAATTAACGTACCAAGTTTATTCTTTTAATGATAATAGTACCCGATCCCCTACCTATACCATTAACCCTCATTCATTTTGCATGAGTAACCAAGCTTCACCATGCCCAAGGATTACCATTTTAAGCCCTCATCTGTTGGCTTGAATTAATAACTAAGCTTCACAATGCCCAAGGATTACCATTTTAGGACCTCATCCTTTGGCCTACACTAGCAACCAAGCTCCATAGCACCTAGGGATTACCATTCTAGGCCCTCACCCTTTGGCTTGTGCTAACAACCAAGATCTATAGTGCCCAAGGATGACCATTCCAAGCCCTCATCCTTTGGCTTACATTAGAAACTAAGGTTTATAACGTCCATCCATTACTGTTTTGGGCCCTCATCCTTTACCTTGCATCAGTAACCAAGCTTCACAATGCCCTTCCATTACTATTTTAAGCCATCATCCTTTAACTTACATTAGCAACTAAGCTTCACAATGTCCAACCATTACTATTATAGACCCTCATCCTTTGTCTTATGTTAGCAACCAAGCTTTATAACACCCTTCCATTACTATTTTAGGACCTCATTCTTTGGATTGCATTAGTAACCAAGATTTGCAACATCCATCCATTACCATTTCAGGCTATTATCCTTTGGATTGTGTTAGCCACCAATCTTCATAGTGACCTTCCATTACCATATAAGCCCTTCCAAATCTGGTAGCTCCTTCTTCCAATAAGGTTGTGCAATCACGACTAGATGGGTCATAGTTACCATCTTAGATCGGTAGCCTACCTTTGTTGATCCCATAATAGAGGAACCTATTTACAAAGAGATCATTATCTATCCACTAATCATTATTAATCCATTTTGAACCTAACCACACTTTAAAAAATATATACCAGTCTTTGAGCCATAATAGAGCCAGTCATTACCTCTCCAAGAGCCATCATTCAAAGACCAAGATGTCTTCAAAACTGATATTTTACAACCAATTATAAACCAAGGTCAAGAGAACCAACCAATTCTTAATGTTTTTATTGAAACACCTATTTTTGACAAGTCAACCTATGATGAATCACCTTTTGATCCTTTTCCTTTAGTCAAGGAGTCTCA
Source organism: Torreya grandis (assembly GCA_037957365.1). NCBI lineage: Eukaryota > Viridiplantae > Streptophyta > Pinopsida > Cupressales > Taxaceae > Torreya > Torreya grandis. The sequence continues at coordinate 6,084,405 of JARHVA010000006.1, forward strand.
CTCTGACAAGCCAATCTCTACCAAGTCACAACTTAATGATTATAATTGCCTTTGGGAAAATCATTATCTTGGCCATTGTCCTATTTTTAAAGAGACCCCCTTTGACAAACTAGTCTCTATAAAGTTGTCTCTCAACCTTTTTCCCCTTGTTAAGGAGTCTCAATTTGAAAAGTTAATTTGTGTGCAGTCACCCCTCGATCTGTTCCCTCTCTTTGAGGGGATTCACCTAGATGAGCCCGTTTATTTTGAACCCTTCTTAGATGAGTATATTTTTAAGATCTCATTATGTCATCATAGGCCATTACTTGTTTAATACCAAACATTCAATAGGACATTATCATAGCAACATCCATAATTGAAGAAAAATCAAAATTAGAGTTAGGTTCTATTTTTGAACTAATATCAGATTTAGCATTAGAATTAGAATCAACATCAAATTTAGAGTCCTTTGAATTAGCTTCAACTTCAGAATTAGAATACATTCATGATTGTTACAACATTGGTTATATATGCCTTTCAGATCAATTTGAATACATTTGTGATCCTTCTTCAATTTTTGAGGATGATTACTTTAGCATCGACACTAGTTATCCTAGTATCTTTTATGAGGATTGTGTCACCTCTTCCCATTCCATTCATGTTCTACATGCCATTAACACTAGCCATCACAACCATTATATTGACATTCCACCTCCCACAAGTGTTGATTGGGGCCAACAGAATCATACCTTGTTGAATTGCATCCATAGTGACATATCAGTTGAAGAATATCAGGGGGACCAAGACCACATTCATGTAGAGGAAGAACAATATCCTAGTGAAACCTTTTCAAAGGTGCTAAGGGGGAATCAAAGTCCAAACTCAGTATCTTCGAGTGAAACCCTGTTTGAGGTGTTATAAGACAATCAAAGTCAAAAGTCAATGTTCCTTAGTGAAACCTTTTTAGAGGCATTATGGGACAATCAAGACAAAGTCATTGGTGAAAACTCAAGGTACCAATAGCCGAGCATAAAAATTCTTCATTATTTTATGAAGACATTATTAAAGATAAAATTAATACAAAATATAATCTACAACATAATCATATGGTAGCTACTCTCAGGCCCAAATTATAAAAAAATCTAGTCGTCCTATTAAGAGCATACTTAGAAGTCTTCAGCCCCACCACAACCAAAATTATATCAACTCCAGAATCAAAAACATTATGTATGCCTAAAAATCCCTAACTTTACTTGTTTACTAACAATTATACATTCAATTACAATCCGTTTATTCATTTCAAACCTATATTACATTGCTAATTCAGACCTATCAGCCAATATTTATCAGTATTTACCATCCCTAGCCACACTTTTCTTTGCATAGGCTATGAATACATCTTGTCCCAAAGTTTGGAGGAAATAGAAAAAACAACCAACGAAGATCACAACAACATTATTGGAGTCCAAATCTGTATCAAGTTCTTCATAGAGCAGTTATTTAGAAGAGGTGTGGGCTAGCAATTTAAACATTTGACTATTCAAGTTGTATCATATGTTGATCAGGATGTGCATCTCCACATCAACAGGAACAATGGAAATATTTAACTTGCTAGAACTATGTACCTTGCTTTTTCTATTTTCCATTCACCTTGCCTTTCCCTTGGTGTTATTTCCTACCCTGCCATTTTCCTTACCTTGTTACTTGGGGCAAACCCTATTACCATTATATCTAATTTTCATATTGTCATCTTCTTTGTACCATACCATATGTCATTTTCCTCATGCCTTAACTATTGACCAAAGTTGTTTTTAACCTCCCTCCCCAACCCATTTTACCTTGGTTCCATTCCATTGGTTCTTCAAGTACCTTCAATGAGGAGATTCAGATGAAGTTTTAGTAATTGATTCAGTATTCTAGACAGAAGAAGTATCTTGGACCAGTATGATAATGGTTTGATAGTTGCATCTTTCATTTGCTCTTTAATTTCATTATGAGTGTTATTGACTATAACAACCTTTGGGAAAATCAATGTCCCACTATGTGCTACTAATTATAATTGCCTTTGGATAAATTAGTATCATTGATTTATGCCATTACTACCTAATTATAACTACCTATGGGTAAATTAGGAACAATACCTTTACCATGCATTATCGTATCAGTTTGACTTTCATATTCCATATTGTGCCATTTGCCTAATTCATAAACTTGTTACCTAGTCAAATTCCTCTACTGTAATGTGGAACTATAGTAACTTGAGGTCTTAATAGCACTATGTAGGTAGCACTAGATTTACATTGAGGTTATCTCAATCACCCTTTGCCATGCTCTCACTATTTTTCAATCACTTTAAAGTTAAACGCTCTCACCATATTGAGAGTTGGACCATTTTATATCTCATAATTCTCTATCGAGTTGAGACACTTAGAAAATTCCAAAAACATTCAAAATCCTAAAAATTAGAAAATCAGCTTACCATCTCCTCGAGAGATATAAAGCCTCAAAATCCATAAATATTGGTCCTATTTAAACCTAGTCAGACAACTTTGATCCACCCTAATAGGGAAAATCCATTATTGGTTCTAATCCATTCCACTACCATTGGGGTTATGACCTTCCATTTTCATGTATCCTTGCTTGGGGGCACCACTCATTTATCATTTCGTTGAGCTTTCACATGTAGATATTGACTTGGTTGATGACATAATGTTAATTTTTGCTTTTACGTTTAATATTTATGTGTGTTTTGTTTATTAGTGTTTTTTTGTTTGTTTCATATTCATTTGCTTTCATTTTTATGCCTTGACTTAGTATATATATGTTCATTAGGTGATTCCTTGTGCATTACACTTAAGTCCATCTATATTCATACGTCAACATTGTCATCATGGTTTTTATCATTGGTGCATTGTTTTCAATTATTTATTGGATTAAGAGTCAGTCCTTATGCACATTATGGCTAGGTCATAATGGTGTTTTATATCATGATGTATACCATCATGTATTACAGTAAAAATTAGCTTGATAAATTTTACAAGCAATGGTACCACATAAACTTCTCTTGGTTCACCTTAGTGCATCATCCCACCCTCCCTGATCAAATCAACCCATTACCCATTCTAGTTGTAATAATTTTAATAAGGATGAGCATCTCCACATGGGCATGTAAAACCAAATCATTTGCATTGATCAATTCTTATTCTTCTATTCCTCATTCCATTTTCTCCTACTTTTAGGAGAACTACATTAGTTCGAGGTCTATTTAGACTATGCAAGTAGTGTTTAGATACATGATGTATCTTGGGTCATCTCAGCTACCTTATTTCTTATAAACATCTCTTTCATCACTTTGCACATCCTCATGCACCTGATTGTTTGTGGCTTCTTCAGTCATTAGACCATTGCATCTGCATTTGCACCCACCCATATTTAATCTTTATGACAAGTTATATCCTTGACTTATGCTTGATAATATGCCCTACGGGGGCATAACTAGAAATCATTATTCAATCCCAATCATCTTAATGATTATAACCACCTATGGGCAAATATTTATTTTGACTCATCCACCCTACTGGGGCATGTACTTGTGCCACTGATTATAACTGTCTTCAAAAAAAATAGTGTCTCAACCTTTGTTACTAATTATAACAACCTTTGGGCAAATTATTACTTTTTAAATCAATGTGTGCAATCATTATCTTGATTGGATTAATCTCACCCATGGGTTAATTTCATTCTTCTTCTTGATTCTTTTCTAGGTACCATCTATTAATCCTATGTGTTGGCCACTCCCTCGAGGGGACATTATTATAGGCTTCCTAAACATTGTTTGGAGTTTCTTATGCAATAATTATCTTCTTTCCTTCTTAATATATTTTTCATTATTTGAGAATGTGTTATTGTTCCTATAGCTTGCAACACCTTCCCAAATAGGGGTAAACTGTAGACACCTCATTCTAGCCACAACTAGATTCTGACCAAACTTTAGACCGATTTCTACCAAACATTGCAAATTAAGCCTAAGAATCACTAGACATTCCAATTTCATCCATGCATAATTAATTAATGATCATAATCATGTTGAGTCATCCTTATTTTGGGTATTGACCCATACACAACATTAACCTCTCACAGATTCATCCTAAGTCACCTTGCAACCTAACAACTAATAGTTTGGCCTATGGACCCATTAAGCAGGGCACTTGAAAAAATATTAAAAGAGATAAAATGCTAATTAAAATAAGTAAAATAATTAAACCACATTAAATGCTAAGCTAATTAATCCATTTGCAATTAATGAATATCTAAAATTGGAAATTCAAAAACTTAAAATATCAAGCCTTTTTATCATTGCCTTTGTGAGTTGTCAAGCTCTCCCAAAATATCTAAAAATATATAATATGAGAGCCATGCCTATTAATTGAAAATAATAATCACATGACACCTTTTTAACTCAATTGGAGTTAACTTTGACTCACCTAGGGTTAGTTTGAACTCATTCCATGTTTAAATTCAACTTTAACTCACCTTGGATGAGAATTAACTTTGGAGGCTATAAATACAAGGCCTTACCTATTGATCAATAAGTTATCTAGTTGAAATGTTTTTATACCAAAATACCTATAATAATATCTTTTGGTGTAAATTTATTATGCTCAAATAGATGCAATAAGTCTTTCAAGTAGTGTTACCATGCCAAATTCATAAGCCAACCAACCAAGCCAAGGTGTTAAGGAAAGATGGAGCAAAGGGAGCTTCATTGATAAAGATTTTTTGATACACAAAGCCAATCAAGCCACTTCAACAAACCATTTTAGAGATATAAGGAAGGTAAATAGATGATTTCTTTTGTTTTTTATTTATCTTTTCATTATATGCTTGTTACTTATGCTCTCCCTAGTGTCTAGACTAGAGATGTTAGCATTTAGTATGTTCATTTTAAGTTTATTTAATTGACTAACACTATATAACCTCCCCTCTATGGATTCCTTGTTCATAGATACTATTGCCACAATGCCAGTGTCCCAATTTGGTCTTATTATCCTTTTACCTCTTTCTAACCCCAATAGATATCTTTTCAATCCCAAAGACACCTAGGTTCAACTTAGACCTATTTTAAAACTTACACAAGCACTAAATTAGTATATATACATGACTTTTATCCCTTTATTCACTAGATGGAAATCATATGCAAATATAAACAAACAAGATCATAATAAGTTATACACAATCAAGATTATTAATCCCTATTCTACCGTATTTCTGTATATAGTCATTTATAACCCTCCTAAGCTTAGAATACAATAATTTATAGTCTCAAGCCTCACTTAAAATACTCAAACTGACATTCATACTAGCTTCACTTGCACTTATACCATCACTTAAATTGGGAGAACTACATTGGGCTTGATCCCTCCTTAGAGTATTTATATGTAGGCATCTCTCATCATAGTTGGGTGTTGAGGATGTCCAACCTACCCAACTAATGTGCTAATTGAATGCCCTAATCAAATGGAGGTCCAGGTTTTGCCTATAAAATTAGTCAAAATAGATCATTGATAATGAAGTAAGATTTTTCTACATAGGAACATGCTTGGAAAACTCAAACACTAGTGATCCTAGAGGTATATATCACTTCTTAAATAGAGAACATCAGTGCAAAAAGTGGACACTAGCATCACAACACTACTATCCAAGATATGGTGCTATAATCTAGGAGGGTTTTTAACACTTGGATATTGTTTGTGACATTTAGACCAGCTCTTGTACCATTTTTTAGCTTCTAGGTCCTTCATTTCAGGTAATTTTTAGATAAGTACTTCTTTATGTCATTCATTCATTATTATAAGAAATATCAAATTAGATAATTTATTTCAAAAATAAATGACTATATTTATTGCATATTTTATACCTTAATTTACTATACTCAGACCCTTTAACAACCTAGGGTTTAAACTCCATAAACCCTTAAATTTTAAATCATTATACAACACAATGATTTGAATATACACATTATTAAACCTAGCATTAAAATTATTTATGGGCTCATTTATCTCTCTTTTGATGCAGATGAATTATTGTTACAACACACTTGCATCAATGACTTTCCTAAACTAAGCCAAAAATGCATTGATGAATTGGTTCCAACTAGTGATGGAGTTGTTAAAAATGTTAAAGAACCAATCGTAGGTTGCATCCATAAAAGTGAATGGGAAAAATCTATAGGCAACACCCTCATGTTCTATATTCAGTATCCTGAGAGCAATCTTGTATGAATGTCACATGTTCTTCATTGGTATACCCCACACTCAATGAGAATCATGGGAGGTACCATTTTTGGTTCCTAAGTAGGTCATATAAAACTCTAGGAATGTCAATGCCAAACCTTTCCAACCATGCCATAGGAATAGCCATAGGTGGAGGTATGTTGGAGGAAGATTGAGAGAATGAGCTAGTAGGTGTAACCAAAGGTCCTGATCTCCCTCTAGTAGTTCTAGTTCTCTTATATAATTACAAAATGAATATTATTAGTCACTCAGGACCAAATTGAGATCTAGTGATCTAGACTATATGATCCATGTTACTCTCAGGTTGGCTAGTAACTTAAATCTTTGTTAGTTAGTGAGAAGGGGTGCCCTCATCCTAGTGCCAACTATTGTTTAGTCTAAGATATTATTTATCCTAGGTGCATCTATTAGGTTAAATAAAGTAAGTGATTTTGAAAACAATTAGGGGACTTGTGTCCTCTCATTTTAGGATTACTATTGAGTCAATCTAGGGTATGAGCTGTAGGTATTAGGATCCATTAAATAGCCTTCTTGGAATAAATCTCTAAGAGATGTAATGCTATCACCAAAGATTTAATACTAATTTTATTACTGACATAAAACTTATATGCTTCTAGCTATACATAGTTCAACAAATTTAGACTTTGAGCTCTACTTTGCTTCACTTCATAGTTTCTAAAAAGGAGGACAAATATTAATTGACAAAAAAAAACATAAAAAGGGGAAGAGAGTAAGGAAAAAAAGAGGAACTCTTGGAATAAATAGTAACATTAATTCTTTAAGAACCAAAACATGCTTAACTATAGTTATACCATTGTATGCTAAGTTTCACAATAGCTTTCGCTCTAGTCGCACATGGAATGAGTCTAAAGAGAATTGGTAAATGCTTGATTCTAAGATTATTTTAACAAATAAGTTGTAAATAAGCCTATAATTAGTCACACATAGATTCTCTTAGACTCTAAATAAAAATAAAATAATCAAATAACTTAACTAAAAGAGCAAGGATCATGTCTTAGTTAATTCATAAACTTTACATAAAAGAACATCTAATAGTTCTTGAACATTAGTATCAATCCATTAAAATAGAAATAAAGTGGAAGAGATCCATGAAAATTAAATACATTTAAATAGAAACCAAAATTGCATTAATCCAAACATGATTATTTATAATGGAGTCAACCCCTCCAAAATACTACAAAACAATATATATAGAAGAAAGAGTTGGGTCCTACCTCCAAGAGGCACAAAATCCCACTATTGGCCATTATGTCCTAAAATGGTTACAATGTAATTATACTTAAAATATTCCCAATCCCAAAACAAGTAGAACAAGATTCCAAGGACCCACTAGGAGAGAATCAAGAGGGGGTTGAAGGTGGGTCACTTCCCAACTACTTTAGCAGGCCCTAATGAGCTCTCAATGACTAATCAACAAGGTTTCCCTCTTATTTGGGTTTGGAAAGGTTATAAATTGTCTCTCATAAGAGCATATTTTATTGATTCAATAGTATTATGTCAACACATCACAAATTTATGCAATGTTTGGTCATATAGACTACATAGTCTTATAGATGTTATTAAAATATTTCATTTATTCATGGACTATTTAACACATAGTGCATCGCCAATATTTTTGGTTACACTATCATCTTAAAAATTATATATGTCCTTTTATAGTGATTTTGGGGTCTATTTTCATGTCCCAAACTTTCTTTATTGGGAAGGAGATACATGGCATAATGTCACCTTTTATAGTTGTTCAATCACCTTACCGAGTCACCATCTCTTCCCCATGTCCATTTATTATGCATTTGAAGCTTAAATTTTGTCTTTGGACTATAGCTAATATATATGTTGGCACCTATCATGCTTTCATTTATTCAATTCTCAGTCACCTTTGCATTTTTTACCTTGGGCCTTTGGTCATGAGTAAACAATATGACAACAATTGGAATGATGTCTCTTCTTCTCTTGGTTACTTAGATTTAATTGTCTTTTTTTATAGAAATAGTTTTCTAGTTAATAAGATGCTAGCATATGGATGGTTGTCACTTCTCTAGGTGATCCCCTAGCCTTAAGATATGTGTCTTTGTGCACAGGATATAAATGATCATGATTGTGACATGTGGATGGTCCTCACTTATCAGATGGTCTCAAAGTTTAACTGTGTACATCTATCTAACATGAAGCAAGTGAGTGAGATCATGTGATGTGGCATGATCTCTCTTATCCATATGTTTTCAAGGCTTTGATAATCATGAAAATATTCATCAAATACTAATAAATGATATGAATGCATGTGACATAATCTCATTGATTTGATCATTTGGGACATTCAGGACTTAGTTATTAGACTACTTTATTGTAGATGAACATGATGGATCCACATGGCATAATCTCATTGATATGGATGCTCGAGGATTGTCCAAAACTTAGCCATTAGAATCAATAGAATCAAGTGAATGAGATAGTGATAGGTGGATATTCCTTGCTCACTCAGGTGTTTAGATGGAAAGGTACACTTAGAATTTATAAATAAGCCATGGAAAAGTGAGATTTAGGCAAGTGTCTAAATCTCATAAACTCAGATGTTCACTGATAGAAAAAGACTTCAAACTTTTGATGATCACTTTCAAGGAAGCTAGTTGAAAACACATGGAATAATATCTGATGCTCGAGACTTAGCCATTAGAAATAATAATGCCAAGACTTAGCCATTGGAAATCAAACTACATATCCACTCTTAAATTTGATAGTTGTTTAGGTGTAAAAGAAACATGTGGCCAAGAGATATTTCTATAGAAATATAATTAACCTCAAAATAAATATGTATAAAGAATCATATATATTTTTGCAAATTTATTTGAGATAGATCAAGTAGCATTAGAAAAGTTGCCCAGTGAATTCAAAATAATCTAAAAAAATAAAGATAACTTCAGACAAACACTCAGTTAGTTCAGTTAGTCCATAAAGCTAAAACCTAAATTTGATGAATGTCATAAAATCCAAATCCAAATAGGTACATAAAATAATTTCAATAAAAATGCTCATTTAGACCTTTAGACTAAGACATCAATCAAATTGATAGATCAACTCATGAAACACTCAATCATATTAGTTAGTGTGGAATAAAATCAAGAGTTCATTTCAATAAAACTTAGATTTGGAAATCAAGTACTTATGAGAAAAATTCAACAACCTTGACTTATACTTAGACTTAAGATAATAACACTTGGCTTGGACTTGGACCACTTCATTTCACAACAAGTCATGAACATGAAATTTTGAGCTCAAAGTGGGTCCTCATTTGAAATTTTGAAAATGGGTGTTGGTCACAATAGTCCCATATTTAGTAATGATTGTAAAACTCCCATGTAAATGTGAGGAACACCATACATTTGCTCATAATGTTCATTTGGTACCTTATCTTATTAATATGTGGAATAAAACTTTTGTGTTTGGAAGGAGATGTGTTAAGTTAATTTGCATGTGTGAGTATGAATAATGAATATCTATGAACATATGAGTATAAGTAGGTGAATGATTCATATTATTTATGTAACGCTCTTTCCCTTAATGGGGAAAGAAGACCTCTACTAAAGATGAATTGTAATTCCAAATCTTAGGGTCTAAATACTAAGGCATATGATGTACTATTAAATCAAATAGCATAATCTTAAAGGGATTCATCATCATGTTGTTTGAAATTGTGTAGGTGTTTTAATGTCAGTTTAAGCACCTTGTAGATGTTAAAAGCCACAAGAAGACATCCTCTAATTGTGAAAAATTAGTTAATGAACCTTTAGGTAAGCTATATAGCCAATTATGAGCTTCATCACTGATAATCATATGTAAATATTTTATCAATAGTTTGTCATCTTTGGCCCATTGACCAAAATAATGTACATATTTAATCATGTGATCAAGGGGATCATTATAACTTTAAAATTTTGATAATAATTATAATTTAAAACCTTGTGTGTAAGGATAGTCAAGTATACATTATGCAATCATTTGATTATATATTTAGGTAATATTTGCATTAACATTATGATGGGCCATTTGCATTTCAAGTATATATACTTGTTTTGAATTTCTCCAATAGCACTCATCATGGACATGGTATCATCACAAAAAAGGTGGTGTTTGGAAAAGGTATTGTCATTGGTTTTAATCCAACACCTCTTTTGAATTTAGTCATATTTGTATTCTCATCCTCGTGAATAATAAGTACAATATCAACATCACTAAATTTAAGATATGTTCAGATCAAGATGAACCCACCTTTGAAAATTGATGTGGAATCTAGCCTTAAACACAACAAGAGGTATGGGTCTCCCCCTAGCTTACCAAAGATACAAAGATAGAACAACTCACTAGGGAAACAAAAAGACCCAATCCAAAGGAATAATAAGAAATAAAAGAGCAACAACCACTTTTAACTAGTGTGGGAATCAACCAATTTTAGCTAGATCTAAAACTAGTCTGGATTCATGGAGAAAGAGGCCCAGGCCTCCCACAACTAATTTTGTCTAGATTGGAACAAAACTAGCCTAGACACAAGCAGAGGTCCAAGTCTCCAAAAAAACCTATGGGGGTTTTGTATGCCTTGCTTTCAATCAAGGATCAAAGAAAGGTGAACATGGTTTTGACTAGCTCTAGAATTAGCTTGAACACAAGAGGACGCCTGGGTCTCCAAAGAATAATCCTTAGGGATTTTAGAGAAAAATAATATATATTAAAGAACATACTAGATAAGGATTCCACAAGGACTTCACAAGTCTCAAAATAGGATTCCACATAGAATCCACAAGGTGGTCTAAAATAGGATCCCTCAGAGAATCCATGAAACACACTAGAGTAGGGCACATTCCCATAGAATAGGGGATCAAGATATAAGTAATAGGGACACTTAACTCAAAGGAATTGGCTAAGGAATATTAAATCTTAAACTTTAATAGCTTTGAATAAACTTGAATAGCTTAGGATTTCCTCAAAAATCCTGTCACTAGCATAACAAAAATTCTTACCAACATAGTGTTGGTTCACACCTTCATCCTAATGTAAATATTTATTCTTCTTGGAAATATATAGGCTCTCTAATATCCCTTCTAAATAATTCATGATCCTTTTGAAGATATGAACAGACCTACATAGAAGCATGCTATTGAGAATACCTTCCCTCAACAGAAAGCCACCTCCTTTAAACAAATCATCCATATCTAGAACACTTATAGAACTGATCTCATAGACAATGAATTCAAAATAAAAAGATTGCTTTTTAGATAAGTCCTCCCTCCACTGTGATAGTCTCCAAACATGGTCTATAAGCCCAGAGGCCATGCCAAATCTAATAATATTCATAGGGACACCATCAATGACTAACATCCTAATTCTATCTTGAATCTACTTGTTCCCAAAAAAGCCCTTTATGTCACCAGTTATTTTGACCATAGTTCAGTAACCAATATCAAATTTCCATTCCAAGGACCACTTTGAGATCGAAATAGATGAATCTAATAACTTTCATGAATGGGAAAATTCCCACATTGAGGCCCTCAAGAAAGGACAAAAATAAGATTTAAAAAGAGGTCAAAAATAATAGGCTCATGCTTAGAAGATAATGATAAAACATCTAGCTAGACACAACGAGATTCTAGTAGAACAATCTCAAGATCTATCTCTGAAAGGCCAAGAATGACAAAAAAAACCTTGTCTGACCCCTCTCCATCATAGCTTTCAGTAAGTGAATTTCTCTTTCTAAAAAAAAGTCCAAGTGATGTGAACCTAGAAGTTTTTTTCATTGAAGCAGGCCTTTGAGTATCAAATAAAGGTTCTTTAAAAACCGGTTGAATCCCAACCCATCACCTTGATGACACTTATCTCTTTTCTTGTGTTGATCATGCTTCAAATCATCATCATCCTCTCCACCTTTGGATTTGCCTACAACTTCCCACCCATTCAAACTGTTAAAAATGTTGTTGTTACCCCACTCCCTTCCATCATTCTTTGAATTTAGGATATGTTGGTAATGGTATTAGATCTTGAAATTTTGAAACTTTAATTCATCCACATTTGGTAATGATATAACAATTAGACTTTAGGGTGTCTTTGGTAAAGGTGCTTCTTTTGTAACATTAGGATATTTTGCAACTTTATGTTTGTAATTCAACCTTATTTGTGGTAGTTTAATATTATTGGGAAAAGTTTCCATGATGTCTTTATTTATCTTTCAAAAAAAATCGATATCAAATGAAGGAAAAAGATAATTATCACCCTCAGTGAGGGGGATATTATTTGTAAATGTTGGAATTATAGGAATTTGAATCAATATGATTACATTAAAATAACTTCTATTACTAATTTGTATATCATCCATGATATCCTTATGGATTTGATGAAAGTTAGCATGATCGAATGAAGGAACATCTTGCTCATGTGTAGCTAATTTGGTTGTAGAAGGTAATGGAAAAGGTTGTCTATCTTGCTTGATATTGTTTAACTCATCTCTTGGGATGGTGATGGCATGGAATAGGTTAGAGGGATAGTATCTACCACTATTCAAATATCTAATATGATGTGTTTTTGCATTGGTAAAAAGACAATGGTAATCAATCTTTACACCTTCCTTGATAGAGAGTTAGAGAGTTTCACAACCATAGTCATCAAAGCAATCTATATCATCCATGATGAAGGAAATAAAGTAAACAAATATTAGGGGAAAAAGGGATAAGGACATAAATTATAGAATACTTATGTGACAATATATATCATAGGTCAGGTTCACCAAATGTTTAACCCTAAATTTAGATAAGCGGGTTATCTAGGGTTAAGAATATAGAAAAACTCAACCAAATAATATTATGAATTTAAATACCAATATATGCAAAAAATATAAATTATAGCTATGGGTTTATATTATACTAAATGGGAAATAAGAGTACTTAGATAGTTTATTGTGTACATGTAGATCTAGGCTAAAATAGGCTAGAAGTAAACCAGATCAAGATCCTAGAACAATCATCAAATTCTATAATTTTACACTTCATGTCCTCAAACACTTGCATCAAATCTAGATAATTTCATCTATGTTGGTGTCTAAATTAGATGTAGGTGTCCAATATAGAATATTTATTGATATAGATACAACCACTTGGAGCCTTCTAGGTTTTCTATTGCCTTTATTATAATGTATTTATATCATGTGCACAAGCGATCGTTCTTTTTAAGATGATCAAAACCATAGCTTCCTCACTTTTAGAGTGACTATTAAAAAATGGGTTAGTTGTCAAACTGCCCCAAGGACCCATCTGTCAATGGGCACTGCATACATAGCCAATAATCTAAAGAGGGCCTCAGACTTATGTAGTTCTCCTTTGTGTGTTGGTTTGTGTGTGCATAAGGATTCAATGTGTGATAATCAAATACATAGATTGACCTAGCTTGTAACTTAGAAAATATGGTTCATGGTATGCTCCTTCATTACTTCAAACCTACGAGGATACTACTCCTATGACTAATAAATAAATAGGGATGAATAGGGCATGTTTTCTCACTTGAATGCTTGATTAAGTGATCTTTGATAAGTTGCTTTGTGAGTTCTCTATATTTTCTAGGTGAGGAATGAATGAGGGTCAATATATTTTGTAAATATCTTGCACTAGATCACTTAGTCCAACCTTTAAGTTGTGTTTCATTCACAAATTAGATTAATTTTGGGTATTGGACACTTAGTTGGAAAATGGACACCTGCATTGATGTAGGCATTTGGCTAGGAGACAAGTGTCTGAGAAGTGAGAAAATAGGGACAAGTATAAAACTAGCAGAGAAGGATAATGATTAGGTTTAGATAAATTTCTATAACATAGAAGGCATGGTCATCATAATAATAGTGGTCAGACTAAGAGATAATCAATTTGGCACAAAGAGATAGTGAACGTGAACCTTTTGGTAGTGGGAAGGTCTTAGAAATGAAGGGTACAACCACTATAAGTATTCTCCAAGCATACAAGACTGATGTCCTATTTTATTTATATTTAGTGTCTAAAAGTTAAATATTGACTTGAAGGGCCAGTACAATCAAATTAATGAGTGAGGCAAGAAAAAGTCTTATGTGTGGCCAATAAAATAGAAATAGTAATGGTTGATGTAGTAAAATAATCAATATATAACTGATACAATTAAGTAATGTGGATGGTATAGTAGGAAAACTAATATATTATTGATACAATATAGTAAAATGGTCAATATAATTAGGTTTTAACCAAACAGTAGATGTATTTCATGTCTGATATAGTTAAAATTTCTAGATTTTAATAAGTTTTTTAATTTTACTTGCATTTTCATTGATTTTTATATGATGAGAGACTGAATGAGCTTTGTTTTTTATGTTTTGTTGGCACAAATGTGTCCATAGTTATGGAAGATGGTAAATGCATCCTAACACCTAATGTTATACCTAGATTGTCAAACTAGGACAAAATCCATACTAATTAGTCTAGGATTTGGAGGGATCATGGAGATATTCAGCATACCCCTAAATGTAAACATGCTTGTCATGTTCTATCATTCACATATGAGTATTGATACATTTATATGGGAGATGGATGGGGATAGAGTGGAGTTGGTGATCATCTTGGAGGATGTAAAAGTTATACTAGGCTTATCACTAGAGGGTACCCTGATGGTATTTGATGCACCTGAGACATTAGCTGAGAGATAAGAGCTGGTGCACTAGGTTACTAGGTCAGACATATTTGACTAGGAATCTATATTTATGTGGAATTTTTATGTATATATGTCGGATGATCTAGGTATCAAGAAGGTGATATTAGGCTTAATGACTAGACATGTTCTAGGTCACAATTCAAATGGAAGAGTCATACTTTTTTCCATTGTTATGTGCCATGTTTATATAGAGTAGGGTACAGTCTATAACATGTGATGTAAAGGGTATTGAAGGGGCCAAATAAATGGAGGCCTTTCTCCCAAGTGGTGCTTCTCTCTATTCACTCTCTCAAGGAAATAATACTATATTGGCAATAAAGTTTCTCCTTATTGATGCTCTATTATAGAGATTACACACATATCACACTCTACCCTTGCCGACAATATGAATAAGACACTCTCAGTCCAAGGACTAGATTATAATGAACATAGGCCTCTTAACAGGCCTATATATTTAATTTTACACACTCTAAGCTTATCTAAGCTCTTCCTTACATCTACTCTATTATGGAATTACACACCCCACTTGTTTATTGTTTCTTCTCTTGTTTGGATGGTGGAGATCACTCTTAATTTTTCCTTCTAAAACATCTTTGAATCTTTGGTGGTTTAAATTAACCTCTTTCCACACCCCTTAAACTCATTTTACTTTGGAAATAATTCTACATGTCATGTTTAATCAATTTGGCTAGTTAGTTTATGCTTCTTTTCCATGCGAAAAAATTTGCCAGTGTTTGTAGAATAGCGCTTGTGAAACCACCATGACAATTACATAATTTACACTTACCTGAATTGGTGGTTTTGAAATCACCACTTGATTATCATGATATTTTAAAAAGGTTAATTTGACCCTTAGAACATCAATGAAACCAATGTCTATGCATTTTATTGCCTTGTGGGACTTTCGATGATATTCTTTGGCTTGACATTGATTATCTTCCACATAAGTTGTTGCAAGAATGATAAGTCACACAAAACAACATAAAATTATATAAATGTGTACAAGAACCTAAACCATGTTTTTGGTTGATGAAGGATAGCTTTTTAACCTGATTGATCCTACATTAGAAACCTAGGATAAATAACATTATACATGAGCTCTTGTTCATGAACCTGTTACGAGTTATTCAATGGTTTTTCTCTGTTGGAAACTTTAGATGCACTCATCCAAGTTGCATCTTCAATTACTCTAATTTTCCACTTAAATAAGTAATCAAAGTAATATATGACTCCTATTTTTATGCCAATTTGTATATCCATTATGGCTTAAATTTCCTCCTTTGCCTTTCCCAGCAACCTCTTCTGCCAACATGTACTTGAAGTGTTTGAACTAGATCATTCCTCGCTACCTTTTCACTCAGAATAAAAGTACAAATTTAATACATTTAATATAGGGGAAACACCCACTCTATCCGCTAACTCAATTTCATAATCATCTATTGAGAATCTTATTAAAACTATAAAAGGTTCTATTTTATTCCACTTAAGCTTATTATACTCACCTCTAGGAAACCTTTATTTACACAAATGCACCAATACTATGTCCCTAAATTCAAAATAATCTACACTTCTATTGAGAATTGGTGAAGAGCCAAACATAGTCAGAAGATTAATGCATGCACAAAGATAATTATTTCATTACAAAATATTCTACACTCTTCTCTATTCAATGAATTAATCAATCTGAGACATGTTACATATTTATATGAATATGATTCCTATAACTTCTCTCCTAATTTTTCTCTCCCAAAACCTATTAATAAGCAAACCACTAAATATGATATATTGTTATAACTATTAACAATATATCAATAATATTATATTGTAATACAAACTTACCATATTAATAATATGGTTATAACAACTTATAACTAATTACTATTTACCTTTTGGTAAATATCAAGCTATTACTATTTACCTCACTGTAAATACTCAAACTAACATAATGTTTGAGCTAAACACACTCTTATCTGTAGTATGCTCACCCATTGTAGCATGCCCTATTTGGCTCATGACCTTGATACAAGGAGAGCCTCACTCCTCCCATAGTTTTACAAGTTTACCACAAACCTTGACATGAATATAATGAATAGAATTGTATGCCACTACATACTCTTAGGTTTGCCTACTACTAATGTAATCTTGATGCACATGACCACTATTATGCTAATGAACATATCTCACATTTACGTTATGTGACCACAATGGACATGTCACTAAGGGTCATATTCATAAATTAGTAAGGTATTCATGGCATCTCTATAGTATCTACTCTCCTAATTGTTACCAAAATATTGTTCACATCCTGTAATTTTTTGGATCTCTACCACAAACCCTTTTAATATCCATGAATTGACTTACATTAGTGCTTTCTATCCTTTCACAATGTTTTCACATTAGAGAATCATGTTTGGAAATTTGCACATAAATTACATTACATGAATGGCATTACTTTTTTATTCTTATTTTTCACACACAATAGAAATGAAAAATACACAAACACATAAGTCACCAAAACATTAATGCGGCCTCATCATTGGTGACTAACAAAATGTTGTTGAAAGACCTCCATCCTCCGTGTATCCTCTAGCCTCTAGTATATAAATTTTCTCACTCAGTAAATTTGTCTTTGAGATGCTCTGATGGTTTTGGCAGGTTCTCTATTAGTTGCTTCCACAAAAATTAGAACCCCCTAATTTTTTGGACGTCATGTACAAGTGAAAATGCATCTGTAAGGCAATTTTTTTATTTTATAATTTGGACTTTTGACTCAAAGCGACATAAATAATTTTTAACTCTAAAATATTTGACATAATTAATGACTGATAATTTTGAGGACTTTTAATCAACACAAAATCTCTTCCCAAACTGTATGTTGAGATAGCCTTTCATCTTATTTAGTATGTTAAATTATAAGGTTGGTATAATGTTGTCAGGTGGTCCATGTTTAGGATGTTAGATTATTTTAGACATGGAGTTGGTTTTAGTCTTCCTTTTTTCATTCTTAAATATATGGAAAACTCCATACATAAATACAAAAATGGTAATTACACTGCCCCTAGACATAAGGGTGTAGTATTTCTCATTTATAAATCCTTCAAGGCCATGCACCAACTTATGCTTGATCTTTTGCAAAGAAAGGAAGAAAAATGAGTGAAGGACCGGTGGATATGAGAAAAATTAAGAAAATTACCATTAACTACCCTGGAAAATACAGCAAGGATGTCAGTAGTAAGGCAATAGAAATTGAAAAAGAAAAAATAAAGATAAGAAAAGAATAGAGCATAGAGTAAGAGGGTATTAATAAATGTTTAAGAGGTGATTCCAAAGGTACCATTGAGGTCAAAGATAATACTAAACCTAAGGATCTTAAAAAATAATAGATCCCTCTATATAAAAAGGGGGTAAGGAAATTTGTAACTGTGGACAGTGATAGCAAAGAGAGGGAAGAGGGTTGTACTAAAAAGGACTCCACCAATACTCATAATACTACTGAAATAGGGATTGAGAACTAGAAGGAAGAAACTCAAACTAATAATATTGAGAAAGAAGAGAAGGATCAATGTCAGAAAGATAAAAACAAAGAGTTTAAATAAATTTAGAACTCGCTCAAGAACAGGGAGAACACTGACACGTTGACTGAAGAACTAGAGCTACAAAAGTCTCTCATGCGATGGTTCATGAGGTAATTATTGAGCATCAAAAATATGATGAACATTATGTAATAGGAAAATGAAAAGTTATCCAAAGCCTAGATGGATAAAGAAGAGGACCTATAGATTCAAAGACTTAACTTCAGGGTAGATCTCCTTGAGCATGCCAATGAAGATCTACAAAACAAACTCCATTTCATTATAATGGTAGTAAAGCCACTATGAATGAAGGTCTACAGAATATGGAAAACCTCTATGATCACCTCAAAGATCTATTTGATCCTAGATATATAGGTAAGGGAAAAGATAAAAGGGCCAAAGTAGCAGTAGAACACACAATATAGACTATGAAAGCATTATCAGGAAAATTGACATGGATCTTAGCAACATGAAGGCATGTTGAGAAGACATCTCGAGAAGTATGAAATAATCTATGTTGTTTGGCTGTGTGCGAGGGGTTTTTTAGCTATTCTATTGTTATTTTTGTGATGTGTCCTATAATTCTCTTGTAGGGATGTTTATTTTGTTTGGTTCCTCTTTGTTTTGAGTACTCCTAGGATTTGGGGGCCCTAGCTCAAAAAAATCCCCCCTTTAACCTCAATAAAAAAAAATTGAGGACTTTTAACAAACAAAGACACATGTTTTAATGACGTGGACCAACTCAATAATCCTAAACCAAAACTTAAACAGTTTGAGATTTTTAGACAAAATATAAACTAATCATTCAAATAACTATGACTCCTTAACAAGACTATGGGCTTAGCATTCACTTGAATGCATTTACAAATAAACCAACAAAAAACATATGATTATACCACTAATAAATGAAAACCAAATTTTGACTTGACATAAACTATTAGTATTTGAATGATTAACATTTAAACCCAAACATTAATTAAAAATAAAGACAAAATCTAAAGACTAAAGATACCTAAGCGAAAGACATGGGCTACTCCTACATGAAATTTCCAAGTAAAGCTTGAACCATTACACTTGTCTGAATAATTGGATGTATTGACTCTTGATTCCATGTTGTATGGACAAGAGGGATCAGAACACTACCAAATATTAAAACACTCAATAAGATGATTGTAAATTACTTAAATCTACCAAGTCTTCCATATCAATCGAGTCAATATAATCGATAGGATTCATTATTCCTAGTAATGACAAATGTATTATGAGTTGATAAGATGGCACAAGGGAAATTCATAGCACACAGATCAATTCAATTTCACAACTAATTAGATCGCTCTCCTTTTCCACATTCAATCATGGACTTATAAATTACTTCTAACTAGTAAATTAGATCTGGTTTTTTAAAGGTGATAAATCAAGCTTAATACATAGGGATCTATATGGCCTGAGAGGCAATCAAATTTGCTTTGTGTGATGAATGCCAGAACTACTCTAAATTATTTTGGCTAGAACACTTTTGAATACAACGCTTCTTCTCCTGATCTATAGGTATAACATTCATACATGTTCTGATTAGACTTCAATGTGAGCTTCAATTTGGAGATATACATGAATAATAGTCAGTTGGAATAAGAATTGAGACCTCTACAACATCCAGTGAATAAACAAACACCAAACATGAACAATAAATGCCATGAAGCTATACTAATATTCAAACAATTTTACACATACTACTACCATCCTTAGGGGTGAAGAACTAAATGACTACCCCTTATAATCTCTTATTCTTCTATTACAGAGATTGACATTGCTCTGATACCAATGTTGAGAATTGGTGAAGAGCCAAACATAGTCAGAAGATTAATGCATGCACAGAGATAATTATTTCATTACAAAATATTCTACACTCTTCTCTATTCATTGAATTAATCATTTCAGGACATGTTACATATTTATAAGAATATGATTCATATAACTTCTCTCCTATTTTTTCTCTTCTAAAACCTATTAATAATCAAACCACTAAATATGATATATTGTTATAACTAATAACAATATATCAAGAAAATTCTATCGTAATACAAACTTATTATATTAACCATACGGTTATAACAAAATTGTAACTAATTACAATTTACCTTTCAGTAAATATCAAGATATTACTATTTACCTCATCATAAATACCAAAACTAACACAATGTAAAAGCTAAATTACTAACATCTTCTTCTCTGATTAGTGTGCTTATTATATTTAATATTGTTCTCATCCAATCTTTTCACACCTCTATACACACATCATGCACAGCAATTGCATACTCTTCTTCTTCCACACTCCTACTAATATCTACTATACTTTTCAATTCACACACTTCTCTAAGGCTGAAATCATAGACAATTTATAATGGACTGGTAGATGTACTTATATTTACTAAATTATTATATACAGTTAGCTCATACAAATATTAAATCCCATTGTTTGGGCTTATCTCTAACCAAACATCTTAGAAATTTACCAAGACCATGATTTACAACCTCTATTTGCCTACCTTTTGAGGATGATAGGTTAAACCAAAATCTAATATTGTGCTTAGTTTACTCCAAAAATATTCAACAAATATAGTATCCTTGTTCAATACAATGCTCCTTGACAACCCATGTAATCTCACTAATTACTTAAAAAATAAATTTGCAACATTCATGGCATCATTATTCTTCTTACATGTTATAAAGTGTGCAATTTTTAAAAATATATCCACTACCAAAAAAATAGAGTCATTATCTCTTTGAGTTATTGGTATCCCAAGAAAAAAATCCATGTTCAACGCTTCCATGGTTTATCCAAAATTGGTAATGGCCGGTATGACACAATTTTTTTACATTTTACCTTAGCATGTTGGAAAAAATTACACCTTTGCACAAACCTTTTGACATTCATGCCATCCTTGGCCAATAATAACACTCACTCAGTTGCACCATCATTTTATCATACCAAGGTGACCAGCTAGACGTCCACTATCCGTCTCTTTCAATAAGTTCTCTCTCATGGAAACTTGAGGTATGCGCAACCTCTTTACATTGAATAACAATCCATTTTGTACCATATAATCCAACCATGGTGTTCAAACCATGTTTTTTGAATTTGTGCATCTCTCTCATGCATGTCATAAATCCAAATCCTCTCAATATAACTCTTTCATTGATTCAAACTTAATGACTTTCACTCTTTGCTCATTCACTAAAGAGCTATTCTGCGCAATGCATCTACAAACTTATTGGATTTCCCAGAGTTATGTTTCAAAACAAAAGAATAAATTCAAAGAAATTCAACCCATTTTATGTGATTTTGGTTCAACTTACCTTGGTTATTTATGAACTCCAATGCTTGATGATTTGTGTAAAAAAAGAATTCCTTGGGAAACAAACAATGCCTCCACTTATTAAGAGTTTCTACCATTGCATACAAATATTGATTATAGATTGAATGCTTCTACTTAGCTTCATTCAAATTCTCACTAAAGTAATGGGTATACCTTATTGGTTCAATATTGTTCCTATTATTGTCCCACTTGTGTCATAATCACCTTGAAACTCTTTTCTAAAATCTGACAATGAAATCATTGTCTGTTCCATTATCATCTTCTTTAAAAACTAAAATTTATCCTCTACTGCAATAGTCCACTAGGGATTATTTTAGTGGTGAAGCTTCATTCATTCACTAAAATTCCATTTTTAAAAGTCAGGATTTAGAAATTTTATGGGGTAACCGACAACACAAGATTTCCTAAATTTTAGGGTATAATTTAAATTTAAGGGTCAGCTAGCCTACTTTTTAAAATAAATTTCCTCATATATGTGTATGTCACCGACACCAAAAAATCTAATATAGAGGCATTCTCCACTATATATAATATATTAAACTTTCTATAACCTGCATGTGGGTGACTATAACCAGGTGTCAGATGATAGTAATCATGTGTTGGGCAATGATAGCAAGCAAGTGTCTAAGGACATCAAATATGTGTTGGATGATTGCAACAAGCTATCAGATGACTAAAACTAATCATAATTTATTTGTAGTGTTTATTTGATGGCTTATGTTGATAGTGTTAAGGCATAAAAAAAAATCCTAAAACCTAAATATTAATGCAAATTTGAATTCCTCTCTAAAATTGATGTGATTTTAAAAAAAAATTGTCATAATCTAGGTTCATATGCAAAAGTTATGGCCTTGAGAAGCTGAGGAGTTAGCATTGCACTTGCAAATAGATGACTGCATGATGTAATAAAGCAACTAGATCATGCAATCATTTATTTTCAAGTACAATGCCAACTCCCTAGCTTTTTGAGGCTATAACGTTTGTAAAGAAATCAAATTACAACATCTTAAAAAATTACATAAATTTTCAAGAGGAATCCAAATACATAATAGTATTTACGTTTAGGGAATTTTTTTGTATAGAATTTCAATTCTCCATGCTCCATCACTTAATTCACCTGCATAGTTAACCACCTAGATCTATCAATGACTAGATGATGTAAATAGGTGACTGCATTCTAGAATTAAGTGACTGCATTTTATAGTCATGTAACTATATTTTGTAGTTAGGTGACTGCATTTTATAGTCATGACACTGCATAATGCATTCACCTAACTTTATGATGCAGTCCCCTAACTGTATGATGCAATCCCCTAACTATATGATGTAGTCAGATGGTTGCATGATGCAGTCACTTGATTCCATGATGCAGTTAGATGACTACATGGTATCACCTTATAATTCACCATGTGCCATCTCATAATTCACGTAGACTAATATACACCTTCTAACCTGATTTACCACCATTAAGAAACCAATTCACCTAGTAACCTCCAAATTTTTTTTATATAGGCCACTAAAATTTTCCCTATAATCCACTTAAAATTATTTTTAACACCATCCATTACTTATGTAATGGATGCACATATATCACTAAAATTTCCAATAAATTTCTAATAGAAACTTTCCAACCCATGAAAACGTCTAGCCTTAAACTTGTTTTTTGGTGATGGCCACTCCACTATTGTTCTTACCTTATCGACATCCATTTTTAACCTATATTTTGATATTAAAATACTAAATACATCATCCCTCTTGCATGAAGTTATACTTTTTAAAATTGAGCAAAAAGTTATCTTCTTGTAACCTTTGCAAAATTAACCTCAAATACACCATATGTTCTTCCTTTGAATGAATGAAAAATCAAAATGTCATTGAGATAAACAAATAAAAACTTATCTATGTATGGAATCAATATTTATTCATGAATGTCATGAATATGCACAATGCATTTGAAAAATTGAATGACATAAAAACCACTTATATAATCATTTTTTTTAAATATGTTCTTCCATTCATCACCTTACCTAACCAAAATTTGGTGATGCCAACATCTCAATTATATTTTTGTGAAGTGATTTACTCCACTCAAATAGTTCATTAAGTCATCCATCCTTGAAAATATAAATATATAATTGATAATTATCTTTTTTTTATTTCTCTATAATTTGTACACATCCTCCAATCACCAACCTTATTAGGTACCAATACTACTAGATTTGTACAAGGGATTAAACTTTCTTGAATTAAATGCCTCTGCAAAAACTCATTCACTTTCGACTTTACTTATTCATTCTCTATAAGAGTCAATCCATAAGTTTTCTTGTTTGGGAAACTTGATATAGGCACTAGATCTATGTAATGAATAATGCTCCTCACAGAGGGTAATCCATTTAAAAAATCCATAGACATTATATTGGCAAACTCTTTCAAAAAATTCTAAATTTCAAAAATAAGATCACTCACCTTTTTGGTCACATCTTACATAGGCCTTGGGATGAAGGAAAAATATGCCTTCTCCTTCCTTGCCTCTTTCAATAATGCTTTACCAAAAACCAACAACACTTTAGGACTCTTGTCCACCTCTTCACCTCTTGTTTTCAATAGGACAAATGTAAACCTCTTTCCATCCTTCATAATCGTATATGATTTTTCTATGTCATCATGCATGGCTCTTCTATGCAGCTTCTATGTTCTTCCCAACAACATATGACATACATACATGGGAATAATATCATAAGCTACATCATATTTACATGACCAAATATAAAAACTAACTAAATATTTCACATTCACCAATACTTGGTGACTCTTGAGAAACCAAAAAAAATATGTATGGGTTTGGGTGCACTAACTTTTTCAGCCTAATTTTTTACACCATTTCTTTAGAAACCAAGGCATTTGTGATACTAATATCAACTATAAATTTGAATCACTTACATCCCACTTTGCAAACAATCCATAATAAGTTTTTTCTTAGTACCGGTTCATATTCCTCCTTGTCTGGTTTGAATGGAATTTTATTCATCATAAAAGATTTATTGCATTATAATTATTCCATTTGTGTGGGAGATCCAACACTCTCCTCATTTGCATGAGCAACATGATTTCACTCTTCAACCCTCTTGCTACTATTCTAAAATGCTATAGGAGACTCATAAGTTCTATATCCAACATATTTTATACATTTAAACCACTTACCCATGAATCCTTTACCTCTTCCTCTTCTGAAGTATCCTCTTCTTTTGAAAGAATAAACTCTTCCTCTTTGACACTGATTCTAATTTTATGAAGTGCTTGATTCACCTTCATTAGTATGCTATCATCTTCAGACATTTTTTTGTCCTCTTTCTCTTGATAAACTTCCTCTACCTCTAAGGCTTACTCAATTAAATTCAACTTGAACATTCCAATCTCATACTTATGAAAACATAAAGTCCATTTACATATATAGAAACTTTTTCTTCATCATCATCCATATGACCTGATCTAATGGAAATTAAATAAAAATCTTCCATATACTCCTTTACATTTAACTCTCTTTGTCTCAAATTTTATAACATCTTGAATAAAATAAGCTAATAATTAAAGGGCACGAACTTACCTTTTAGATTTGTCACCATCCTCTCCCAATTTTTTATTCTATATTTTCATTTTATCTCTCCTTCCAGTTGTACATGATCCAACCATAAGGATTTATGAATTTTTAATTTGATACAAGCAAACTTCACCTTTTTCGGATCCTCCATTGATTCATAGTCGATACATTTATCCATATCTATTCCAATCTATTAGCTACCCAAAGTGGTATATAAATTTGGTTCACTACCCAAATTTATGACAACTTTAAGGAATATAATATTAGGTTCATATAATATCTCATCCACTTCATCCTTTTGAGCTTATGCTCTTTAATTATTACTCATATCTTCAACATGTGCACCTCTTCTTTGTGTTATCTCAGTTTCACCCAATATTACTAGGATTCCTCTCATCATATCTTCCAAATCTAAAACTAATGGTTCCTTTAGTCTCATAACCCTTCCATTGTTATTAACTTTATGTGCCATATATTCTCCAAAATTAAAGATTCTCTTTCACAACTTGTTAATAACTCAACAAGAGTTTTTACACACACAACCCAATAAGGCAAACCTTTCTTTGATAATAATTTGTGCAAATGAGATTGAGTGGGCTAAATGAATGGAAACCTTACTCCCCAATAGTGTTTTCCAAATATTACTCTCTAGAAAACATGACTCAGATTATACATGAAGACTATCTTTATTGATGTTCTATTATAGAGATTACACACACACACACACACACACACACACACACACACATCTCACACTCTACCCTTCCCCAAACTAGAAAGAAGACACAATCAATCTTAGGATTAGAGTAAAATGAAAATTTACCACTCAGAAGGCTTATAGCTTGAATTTTACACATTTTGATCTTTCTAAGCTCTTCCCTAGCTCTACTTTGTTCTATAATTACACTCCCCACTTCCTTGTTCTTTTCATTTCTTACTTGGATAGTCATTTTAAGTCTTCCCTTTCATTCCAAAACTAAATTTTGAATATTTGGTGGTTGACACTAACCTTTTTCCTTGCCCCTTGGTCTCCCATTAATTTATAAACAAGTCCACGTCATGTTTGATCAATCTAGGTAGTTACTTTACACTTATTTTCTACATAAGAAAAATTGTTAGTGTTTACAAATTAGTGGTTGCAAAACTGCCACCTCTATAAATTTATGGTTTGAAACCACCACCTGATTGAAGTAGTGGTATTTCCATGCTTTATTTGAAAGGTCAATCTAACTCTAGAACATAATTAAAACCAATCTCTATGTATTTTATTGCCTAATGGGACTCTAGTTAATGTTCTTTGGCCTAATGTTTATCTTATTCCACATGCAAGTTGTCACAAGAATGACAAGTTGCACAACACGACACAAATGTACAAAAGTGTATATAAGAAATAGACCCATGTTTATGAATGATGAAAGATAAATTGTGAACCTAGATGCTTTTGCATCAACATGGGATTAAACATCTGGGTGTAGCTAATACATGGTTTTTATGGTATTTTGAGTAGATAACAACTAATGATGAGACATGTCATATTGTTTATGTGATGGGTTTATAATAGGT
The DNA here is from genome assembly GCA_037957365.1 of Torreya grandis. NCBI lineage: Eukaryota > Viridiplantae > Streptophyta > Pinopsida > Cupressales > Taxaceae > Torreya > Torreya grandis. The sequence continues at coordinate 6,111,517 of JARHVA010000006.1, forward strand.
TTATTGTGTCACCCTATGAGGCTTTCACACTAGATAACATATTAGTTTCCTTGAGTAAGATGGTATCCACATGTGCCAACATCTAGATGTGTGATTAGGTATCTTAGATTATATTCCATCTATAAGGATGAGATTACATGGATGTCATAATAGGGGACCATTGATAGATGGACATCATGGACATCCATCATGCAAGCTCTAGGACTAGTTGAAGTGACAAAGCACTACACATAGTGCATAAAATTATATTCTTATACACGGGATTTGAGATAGTTTAGATAGGCCCACCTAGAAAGACCATTAGTCTTAATGCCTTGCATGGTGAGGCATGCTAAAGAGTCTAGGGTTGAGAGAGAAAAATAGCCATCTCTATAAATTTTAGTGGTGGGATCAAAACATTCCCCTCAGGATCAGAGGATAAGGAAATGATAGAGGTTGGTAGTAAATTAATTATCAAGAGCAGAGAGGGATAGTAGTCATATTCAAGATGCCTTAAATGTGTTAATTCTAGATATGGCATAGATATATACTTAGACATGGATCATATGATCACATCAATGGGAATGAGTTTATACTATCTTTTTATTATAGTGTGAGATATGGGAGATAACCTTTCGGGCTCACAAAATAAGATATGGAGGCAAGGATGAGGGTCTCATCGATGGCCACAATGATGGAATAGCCATCCATGTTAGGGGTGCACATATAGGTATAAAATGATAGGTTTATATTCTAGATAGATAGACATAATAGATGATAGAGATAACTAGATTTGGAGTCATATTTGTATATATCATAATATAATGTTGAATTTGATTTGATTTTATTGATGCATAAGAGATGATATGGTGGGGATTGATGATAAAGGAAATACATTCATGGAATTCTTGATGTTATGTTGCCTGAGAATGATATGGTAGCCATGCTAGATCCTGTGGAACCATCTATAGGTGTTCATACAAGTTATTTTATAATATTTTGAGTTATTTCATGGGCTCTACATAGACAAGGCTAAGTTCCTAGTCCATATTCATATGTAGTGGTAGTACTAATAATACGGATGTTGTAACATGGAAATAGGTAGCGATAGTGCAATAATAAGTAGTTATAGCTTAGATAAATCTAGTGACTAAGAGAGTGGCCCACATGCTTACAAATTTGGTGGCTAAAATGAGAAAGCAAGCCTTAACTAATTAGATCACTACACTATAGACACAGGTGGCCCAAGCAGAGGGAAAGGTTGTAGGATTATGTCTGAAGATTGCTACTTTATAGAGATCTCTTCAAGAGGCTAGAGATAGAATATCTCAATAGAGTTTATTCCCTCCCCCACCTAGGGATGAAAGTGACCATTAGCCTTAGACACACATGTGCTATATTTGTGATTGTAGATGAGATACAAAAAATATTTGTATATATATATATATATATATATATATATATATATATATATATATATATATATATATATATATATATATATATATATATATATATATATATATATATATATATATATATATATATATATATCATTTTTTTGGCTCATTATTTTATACATGGGAAAATGTTATTTTGATACATAAAGAGAGATATAACATTATAGCCTGATTGTATGTGCTATCATGATTTGTCATTTTGTTTGTATGTTCCATTATTTTACAGTCAATGAAAATGTGTACATATATAGAAAAATAATGAAATATTAAGTGTAAAAATGACATCTAGAGTGAATTGAAACGAAAATATTAGAAAATAGATTGTAAAAAAGTCATTAAATATAAATATAGATATATACAAACCAACCTAAAATAAACATAAAATTTGAAAAAAATGTAAGTGATAAATAATAATAATAATGTCCAATTTAAGTAGAAGAAAATACAAGTCAAACAAAGGATAAAGCAACATCAAATTTTAAGTAAAGGAAAATCAATCCAAACAAACAAAATATGTGAAAACATGATAAAATATCCAATGCAAAATAGATAAAATTTCAATTTAAAGCAAGCAAAGGACATATAATCATGAAAGGATCAAAAACTGGTTGTGAAAATAATATAAAAAATCCAATGAATAGTACATACGAGAAATATAATACAATTCAAAGGATGTGGAAGATAAGTGAGAAATGATTTCAAAACATCAAATGTAAGTAGCTAAAATAAAATTTATATTAAACATTAAATGTGAAAAATCGGAAGCAAGGAAATGAGTAACCACCTAGTAAATCATTGCACTAGGAAGTATCATTGGAAGGCATGACCATCTAAATCCATCACTTAAATGATGAAGATTATGCAAATGTGAAGGTGAGGGTATTTTTTTGTAGGCATGGTTATTTCCCCAAGGTCTTACCATGCAACACACAAACTAAAAATCCAAGAGGCATAACAACCAGAGCTATGAAAATAAAATATGAAGCAAAGGGATCAAAAAGTTATTCCAAAAAAGTTTTAGTACTTGGAATGGACTGTGGCTATGAAGGTAAAGCTAGAGAACTTATCGTGTTTGTATTCCCTTAGGGTTCTTATCATGCATCTACTATTTTATTTAGATCTGTGGGAATATCTTACCAACTTTACTTGTATTATTTATTTTAGACTTGGTTTCCAACCTTTGGGTGGTTTTATTATTGAATGGGTCCCTCTTGGAAGCCCACATCATTGGATGCAACTTAGCCTGGAGGAAGTAACCATGGCACTAAAGTGGGCTCACAAGGTTGTTCCCAAAGTTTTTCATGAGGTAATGTACATGTTACTCAAGAATATCCCCCTATTATTTTACTTTATTTACCTAATTTTGATCATGTTTGTAATCGGGATGAAACTCATACCTGTATTGGTTATTTTGTGGGCTATATCGATGTTAAATCTATGATTCTTGGTTGGAAGTAAACCAATTGGCACCCCCATGGCATTAAACTTATAGGGATTCAAAATATAACCAAGGGTTTTTTTCATTTTTAGGTTTGAAAACCCTAAAGAGTATGATGTTACTCATAAGCATGGCCATGTTATATGAAAATCTCTTTGCTTGTCTTTTCCCCTAGACCAGTGACTTTATCATCTTAGACAAATCTAAACTTAAGGTCCCTATATGGGTTAAATTTATTGAGTTACCTATGCTTTTTTGGAATAATTAGTTAAAACCACTATGTCATTTCATTTATTTTAAAACAAATAGTTTTTTGTCACCCACCTTCAATGACACATCTATGTTGAGCTTGACCTTGCACAATACCTCCATGAATGTATTGATATACAAACTGGATAGCAAAGTTTTACCCAGAGGGTCCAATATATAAAAATCCCTAACACCTATTTTAGATGTCTAGATTTAGACCATATGACAAAGGATTGTTCACTTATGGCCGCTTTGATTCCTCTGCCCAAATCTATACATGAAACCTCTCACCCAATGGTGGGATTCAATAATGGACGGCAGGTGGTGAGTTGAAGAAATAATCCCAAAAACCCTACTATCAACCCTAATCTTTGAATTTACACTAGTGTAGTCACTCTACTATTATTGTTCCACCCCAAGTTCCTTTACCAAAACTTACATCCTCTTGTTTTATGATTGTCTCTAAGATAATCTAGGGCACGAGTTGTATGTATTAGGATCTATTAAATATCCTGCTTAGAATAGATCTCTAAGAGATGTAACACTACCACTAGAGGCTCAATAATAGTTTTCTCACTAACACACAAAACTTATATACTTATAGATAAATTGATATCTATAGATTAAAATTTTGAGCTCTACTTGCTTCACTTCACAGAGCTTATACGCTTATATTTAGCTAACTATTGGTGTGAGTTTTAGGCATGCAGTAGGCTAGGGAAAATTCTAAGACATTCCACTCAGGCCCTCTTTCTAGCACCAATTGTTGTTATGAGTTTTAGGCATGAAGTAGGCTAGGAAAGTATAAAAGATGGGTAATAAGTTTAAGAGCAATGATAAGTATAAAACATTCACAATAGCCTTTATTTCACTTAATAATTTCTAAAAATGAGGACAAAGATCACTTGACAACAAATAAACATCAAAATGGAGAGAGGGTAAGGTAGAAAAGGGAAACTATTTGACTAAATGATAACATCAATGTTTCGAGGACCAAGAATTGCCCAAGTATCATTGTACCACCTATATGCTAAGTTTCATGATGGCTTGGGCTCTAGTCACATAGGGAAAGAGTCTAATGAGAAGGGTAAATGCTTGCTTCCAAGATTCATTAAATGAATAAACTAAAAATAAGCATATATTTAATCACACATAAATCCTCATAGACTTTAAATAAAATTAAAAGAATCAAAGAACTCAACTAAAATAGCAAGAAACACATCTTAGTTAATGCATAAACCTTGAAAAAAAGCACAAATAATGGTTCCTGAGCATTATTATTAATCCATTAAAATTTACAAAAAGTGTAAGACATCAATGAAAACCAGACACATTTACATAGATAAACCAAATTAGTATTAATATAACCATGTTCATTTGCAATAGAGTTGACCCAAAAAAAATATTACATAAAAGTATATATAGAAGAGAAATAGGACCTGTCTCCTATAGAGAGGATTACAAAGCAAGTTAGTCGAACATTAGTCCATAAATCATGAAAAATGCATAAATAACTAACTAAGCTTATCTATTCCTATGGGAATTACAAAGGATAACAAGAAACAAATGAAAGAAAGAAAACATCATATTACCTTCCCAAATGGATTTACCATACCCATGTGGCTCAAAATCATGTTCTCCCTTGATTAAGCATCCTTGTCTTTGTCAACAAAGGTGGCAAACTCCTCCAATGTCTCAAAAACACTCCATAAAACCTAGGCTCATGATTCCAAATCATTAAACTAGCCTATCAATGAAGCTTGTAACTAATTTTAATGGTCTAGAGTAAAGGATTGTAGAGACAATTCTGCATAATAACTTTGCATAAATCAAGCTTAAAATTCATGTCCATGACCTCTCTATTTATAGATTTTTTAGATTAGTCAGGATAAACCATGATTGTCCATCTCAAGATTGAGATGTGTGGCCATGGATAATCCTAATATTTAGAATTAAACTCATAAATATCCTCAAGATAAATAAGCATTAAAGAGGCATGGGAGGTATTAACTAGGCATGGGTGACCCATAATCCTGATATTTTATGCACTTATGGCTTGATGGATGCCACCCTATAGATGATGTCACTAGGTGATGCAGATATTCAAAATCAATTTCCAATAATGAGATATTCAAAAAGATATATGGAATTCTTACTTAAGCTCTCAAATTAGATTAATTAGCTTAAGTAAGTTTAATCAATTTTAGTGCAATTCTTTAGAAATTGGTGCATAATTAATCAAAATGGTCAAAAAGTCATATTACTGGGTTATAATTTTAATAGAGAGGAACTAGAAGGCGATGTTAGATGTGTTGGAGTTGTATTCTCATTTAGCATGTTGCCAACACCAAATAACAAAGGTACATGATGTGTACCAATGAATTAGAAGAAAAGAGTGATCCAGAGCACTAAATGGTGATATTGTCATTTTGACTCGAAATGATCTAATCAAAGTTAGTTGGCCCATAAAATGCATTGCCCTATTTGGGGATACTTTGACCTAAACTAGCACTTCTAAGTGACAAGTTTGAACCATTTAGGGTGTTTTATAGATTTTGACCTAAAATGTGCATTTGAGTACAATTCAAGTAAGATTGACAATTTCAACACAAATGGTGTTAGGAATTGGATGTCTACATTTTGCCCCTATTTGAGGTGTAGCGAGACATTTAGGTGAAGCAACATATTTTCAAAGAAAAGAGTTGTTAAGAATAAATTGGAACAGACCCATGATGCCCGCTCGAGAGGACATACTAGAATGGAAGAAAAGGATGGACTCTCGAAAAGAGAGAGAAAGTGAGAGATTAACCCATGGACTAGATCACATCTAGACAAGATAATGCTTGCACATGTGATTACCATCAATGATCAAAATATAATTAGGAGTATAATAGGCCCCAAAAATAGGGGGAATGGGAAAGATACAATCCATAAATGTAAGGGACACACTTTAAGCATACCCAATTTGAGAGTACAAACTGTACGCTTACGATATTGATCAATCTCGAGACAAGTTGCACACTAAAATATTTGTGTCATGGGTATTAGTGTGGAGAGATTGAAATTATAGGAAAAGAGAGAGTGTTTTGCTTTAGGAAGGGAAGCACCACTAGAACAGGGTCTCCAAAGAGACGATAATAAGTACTCCAGTAGAGCAAATGTGATCATGATAAAATAGTTTTGCCTTGGTAGGGCAAATTTTGATCATTGATAAAAAATAAATAATGATTTTTCCCCTGTATAGATGGTTTGATTTGGACATGGTCCAGATGTTGTGCCCCATCATGGGCAATTTGAGGGTAAAATAGCTCAAGGATATAACCTAAAAGATAGGTTAAAACGAGTGGGTGCAAACATACATGCGATGGTGTAATGGCTTAGAAAGCCATATAAAACCAAGAATATGAGAATGCACAAAGTGATGAGAGAGATGAAAAGAAGAATGGAGATAGTCGAGTTGACCTCAATATAAATTGAGCATTACCTGCATAGTTCTATGGACTCATGTTCTAACATGAACTTCAGGCCAATGTAGTTCACCCAAGTTTGGGAGAGAATGGAATGAGGAATGAAGAAAAATGACCAAGAAATGATTAGACTCACAATGTATGAAAAGAGATGCACATCTAAACATAAGCAAAGAAGCCTAAAATGCATGTTACCTAGAAGCCTAATTCTATATCATGAGCCTAGGTTTTGCAAAGTGTTCTTAAGAATCATTCAACAGAGCTAATGTTGACGTTAAGACTTTGAGACCTGAGTACAAAGTGCTTGTTATAGCAAAATAAATTAGGCATCATCAGTATGAATAACTTAGAATGACATAAGATTCCAATTTCATTGAGCCAGTTCAAATATGAATACCTATAACTAAGGATAATGGTAAAACAATGACCAAAACTAGAGTTGCAATGATTTACATTTAAACAACAACAAAAAGCAAAGACAAAGAAAAAGATAAACATAAAGAAACCTATCTCAAAATCAAGAAATGATCTTAAGTAGGAACAAAAAATTTTAAAAAATAAAAGGTAAGAATGTCTTAACGACATGAGACCAAGATATGAATAATCAAGATCCATGTGGACCATCAAGGCATTCTTGAACACAAAAGAGAAAAGCAAAATCAAACAGAAAAATAAGACCAAGATGAGACAAGAACTTAACCAAAACACATTGTCCTCAATTTTCTTGAGCAAGGGAGGCGTTACATTGTCCAATTGGAAAATTCATCTTTTCCTTATTCAAATTGTTATCAAAAGCTTTATGTCATGTCATCCACTTTGGCACAGCCATGTTGCACAATTGAGTCTAGATCTTTTCTCCAATTTGTTTAAATCCTTATTTTATAATCCACATTCAAAATTGAACCTTTTCAAGTTATAAGGGTTGGTGTGTGAAAGTGGATTTGCCATTTGTGCACTAAGATTGTTCTAACTTGGGTTCCATTTTCTATTTGGATTGAAGGTCATTTATTAAGACTCAAAATCACATTATCATCTTGGTGGACTCAAGTCATCTTGCGTATCGCTCACACTTTGAGTCTTAAAACATATTTTATCCTATTGGAACCATGTGGCAACGTTGTGCTACCTATTTGGTCTTAGCTTTATACTTAGTGATATCGAAGTTTTTGCTAGAATCTAGATAACGTGAGTGCAATGGAGACGTGATTACACAAGATGAATAAGTGCACACCACTAAAGCAATTTGAAATTGACACAATAAGATAAACTGCACAAGACAAAATGGAGAAGACCAAAATCTGCTTAGTGAATCATCCTACAGCAAAAAGTAGACATTGGGATCAAAATGGCACCTAGTGAAACCCGCTGTGAGAAGGAAGGAATCCATCTTGGCATACCAAGCCCGAGGGGCCTGTTTGAGGCCATAGATAGATTTCCTAAGTCTGCATACTCAGGAAGAATTGTAAACAAATCTTGGCGGCTGCTCCATGTAGATCTCCTCCTCTAAATCTTCGTGAAGAAAGGCACTCTTCACATCCATCTAATGCACATCCCAACCATGTGTTGCGGCAATAGCCAAGGTGAGTCGGATAGAAGTCATCTTTGCAACGGGTGAAAAGGTCTCTGAGTAGTCAATCCCTGCCACTTGTGAGAAACCCTTGGTGACCAATCGCACCTTATACTTATCAATAGACCCATCTGCTGCAAACTTGGTCCGATATATCCACCTACATCAAACCATCTTTCTTCTCTTAGGAAGCGAAGTCAAATCCCAAGTGTGATTTTTGATTAAGAATATTCTTCCTCCATAGCATTATCTCACTCAGGTTCCCCCGATGCCTCTTGAAAAGTCTGTGGATCTGAAACTGAAGCAAAAAAGGCATGTGGATCTCTCTAAAAATCCCCCCTAGTACATCTGTCATCTGCAAGATCTCCTGCCCAAGTGCCAGCACTCTCAAGTGTCTGTCTGGCCCAGAGTGGCCCAGAAGTGGGTGAGTCAGGTGCTAACTCCTCATCCTTTGACTAACTAGAGGTGGATGACTCTGCATCACTGTCCTCGCTGTCTAAACTCGAAGAAGAAGAAGATGACTCTGGCTCAAGAACCTGTTGTGGCTGATCTGAATCTGATGAGGAATCATCATGAAAAAGTAGATCCAATGAGGGAGAAGAAGTGTCAAGTGTTGAGTCTCTAGGACTCTCCTAAAAATGGACACTTCTCTTGATGAACAACTCATGTGTGACTGGATCTAGAAGGCGATATCCCTTAATACCATCCGAATATCCTACAAAGATGCAAGGCTTGGATTGACGTTCCATAGCTTTGCGTTTCTTCTTCAAAATGTGGGCCATGGTTGGGGATCCAAAAACTCTAAGGTGCTCAACATCAAGTTTCCTATTATGCTAAGCTTCAAAGGGTGTTATCCCTTTCAAAGCTTTGTGAGGAACCCTATTTTGAATGTAGCAAGCACAATTGATGGCTTCGGCCCAGTACTGTGGTGCTAAGGATTTGGAGTGGATCATACAGCTAGCCATCTCTTTCAAGAACCTATTCTTGCGTTCTGCAACCCCATTTTGTGAAGGACTGTAGGTGACTGTACGCTACAAATCAATCCCCTCTGTAGCGCAAAACTACTCAAATCTGATGATGACATACTCCCCTCCATTATCAGTTCAAAGAATCTTGATGGATTTCTCACTTTGTTTCTCAACAAAAGCCTTGAAGTCTAGAAAATTTTCAAACACTTCAGACTTTTGTTTGAGAAAATATATCCAAGTGTACTTAGAGAAATCATCAATGAAAGTGAGGATGTACTTGGCCCTTGTGAAAGATGGTTTGGGAAAGGGTCATGATACATCATTGTGGACTAACTCCAAAGGTTGTGAAGCCCTCCAAGCTTTGCTTTTGTCAAATTTTGCTTCGGGATGCTTCCCAAGGGAGCACCCTCGCAAAGTCCTTTTGAGAATTGGACACGAGGCAAGCCAATGACCATGTCATGTTTGCAAAGTTGCTCAAGGTAGCGGTAGTTAAGGTGGCCAAACTGCTCATGCCACAATTTGCTAACTCCATCTGAATGAGTCAACAATGTTGTTGGAGAAGAATCTGATGCAAAATGTGAGGTGTATAACTTGGCTTGGTGATCTGCCCTACCCACTACCACTGTAGTATCACTATGCAACTCCCTGATAGACACTGAATCTGGTGAAAACTCAACTCTCATGCCTTGACCAATGTGAGTGATTTGGTACACTGATAGGAGATTGGTTGAAAGAGAAGGAACACTTAAAACATTATTGAATGTTCCTCCTTCCATTTAAACTGACCCTCTTCTTGCAATGAAAACTGATGTGTCATCACCCAAACTAATTGAAGTCATGCTACAAGGCTCTAAAGATGAAAACTTAACTAGTGAAGAGCCCATGTGGTGAGAAGCACTCGAGTCGATGACCCATGAAGATGTGGAAGCTGTTGTAGCTACAAGGGCCTTGCCCTTTTCTTTCTCCTTACCCTTGCCTTTTGCCTTAGTAAAATCTTGGGTAGATGAATTCTACTTGATGGACTTAGGAACACCTATGTTGTTCTTCTCTAGAAGATGAGTTAGGTGATCTATTTGTTTCTTCATGCATTTGTGCTCAGCATGCCCTGTATTTTTACAATAGGCACACTTAACCTTCTCCTTCTTCGATTTATCATTGGAGGATGAAGACTCAGTGTTGTTTTTGGTAGGATTATTGTTTTCTTTCTTCTTCTCCTAATCCTTGTTCTTTTTCTTCTTCTCCTTTGTTGAAGTCTTGTCCTTACCATTTCCAGCTATCAAAGCTTGGGATTGAGTAGACTTCATTGTGCCTATTTGAATTAGCTTATCTTGCTCCCTAGTCAAGTCGACAATGAATGAATCCAAATAAGGCATTTTCCATGTAGTGCCAAGGGCACTTTTTGTGGCATGGAAAGTGGAGACAAAGACTGAATAGCTTTGACCTAGCTTTGCGAGAATAGAAAGTATGAGTTGATCATCTTTCTTCTCTATCCCGCATTCTTTCAATTGTAATCTAAGGGCCTTAAACTTAGTGAAGAAGTCCTGTAGGGTGTCAAAGTTGCTAGGATTTAGACTTATGAGTTCATTTTCGAGCTCATGACCTCTCATCTTATCAAGCTTCCCAAACAACTTTTCTAAGGTGTCCCATATGTCATTAAGAGTTTGAGAGGATTTTAAGTGGAAGAAAAGTTTTGGAGACACAGACAAGCTCAGTAATCCAAAGGCTTCATCACTACGGTTATACCACTTAACCTTTTCAGCATTTGTGTTGGGTTTTACTTCTGTACCCATGGTGATCATATACAACCCTTTACTTCTAAGAATGATTGACATTATAACTTTTTATTCATGATATTTGAAGGGTGTTAGGGGTTTAAGTTGAAAATAATCCATTTTTTAGCTGAATTTAGGTGAAGTTGTGTTGGTTGCAAGTTGTGAATGTATGCAAAAAGAAGAATGAAAGCAAGTTGTGAAAAGCAATCACACCCCCCCCCCAAAATATTGAGCCCCCCCCAAATATGCAAGTGCATGCTCAAAATATGTCAGACTCAGCCGAAAATGCGTCTTAGAGCAATCAGTGCAACACTAAAGCAAACAGGACGTCGGACTCAGCCGAAAATGCATCCCGAGAGACCCTAATTTTTGGCACTTTATAAAATAGTGCATTTTTGAAAAATAACAAGTCTACGCTGTGGATAATTTAATTACAAGCACTTTTGCAAAAAATGGCACCCAAAACCGAGCTACCGTTTGCAAGATATTAAAGTTACAATTTTCTCGTAAACTAGTGTTTTTGCAAAAAAAGCACTAAAACTTTTTAAAAATGCCTATTATGGGGAGAGAAAGTGGTCTTCCAACCACTCGTTGGATTCAGCACGGAATGAAGAATCCAAATAAAAAGGCCTTTGTGAAAGCAAGTTTAACTGATTGTCTCAGTATGCGTGAAAGCAAGTTTACCTTCCTCTTTTAGTAAAAAAATACAACTAGTAAGGCAAAAATGAATTTCCAGCTAGTTTTTTTACTTTTTTTTTAATAAGAGAAAGGGAGATAACTGTCGTGTGATGTCTAAGAACTTGATAGGCACTGCGAAGAAGATGAAATCAAGGCTTCACCAATGAACATGCACCCTTCAACTCATTCAACTCATCCAACGCAATGCAGATTTTAGTACTTCAACATACACTGCAAACTTAACACTTCCAGCTAGTTTTTACGACAGAAGAGACAAAACAAGTGCAAAAAAAGAAGCGCCAGGTGTAAGAAAAGGACAATCTTGGCAGAATTTTCTCACAAAAAAAAGTGCAGTTCAGTTTTTGCTTGAAAAGAAACTTGCAGACATGCTGGATGGACAGTGGCGTGGCAGAACTGGAAGCCCCTACTGCTGCTTGGCATGGCTGGAAAGGACACAGGCAAGGACATAGAAACTATGCGACCTCCCTGCACACAAAAAATCGGCGCCCAAGTGCATCAAGTCCGCAAATCTTTATCTGCAAACAGAGTTATCTTCCATGTATTTATTGATCCGTACGGTTAGATATTTGCTTGTCTATAAGCACAAGAACTGGTTCGGCCTGCTTACCAGCCCCCCATAAGCGTAGCTTAGGTGGGCAGACTGCTTACCAGCTTTGAAATAGAGAAAATACGTATAATCCGTACAAATTCAATGTAGAAGTCAATGCCTTCGAGCAGAATGAAACTCAACAGAAGTAAACAAAAATTTAACAGAATTCCGTATGGATTTGCATGAGTTTTCAAGAAACTCTACCAAAACTCTCAAATGTAACGGAGTTAAACAAAAAACTACTAAGAAAGCAAAGTAAGAATTTCAAAATAGCACAACCAGAAACACAATTACCGGAGTGGCTCTGATACCATATCGGAGTTGTTGCTAGAATCCGGATAACGCGAGTGCAATGGAGACGTGATCACACAAGATGAACAAGTGCACACCACTAAAGCAATTTGAAATTGACACAATAAGATAAATTGCACAAGACAAAATGGAGAAGACCAAACTCTGATTAGCGAATCATCCTGCCGCAAAAAGTAGAAATTGGGATCAGAATGGCACCTAGTGAAACCTGCTGTGAGAAGGAAGGAATCCATCTTGGCATACCACGCCCGAGGGTCCTGTTTGAGGCCATAGATAGATTTCCTAACCCTGCATACTAAGGAAGAATCCTGAACAAATCCTGGCGGCTGCTCCATGTAGATCTCCTCCTCTAGATATCCGTGAAGAAAGGCACTCTTAAATGATTCGTATATGTTTTTACATCTTGAGTTGCTTAGTCCATTTTGTCTTTTTCATAATCTGGAGAGCTTTCCTTTAAACTTCTACGGTCAACTTGTCAAAATTGAAACTAGCTTTTATAGTATGGGCATATCACAAAGGTCTAGAATTTGGTGGGTACTAGTTTTCAACTTGGGTCTTTGAGTTACCTTACCCTCTTCCGATCTATGTGATTTTAGCTTTACCAAAGGTTGAGTAAACTCGTGAACCAAAATCTTCTAAATTGTGCATGGTTTCAAACCACCCTACCTTATAGTCTCATTGGTACCTTGGTTATTTGTTTAAAAGAGAGCCAAAACATACTTTCTTTGGTTGTCAAGCATTGGTCCAAAGTTAGTCAAACACACAGAACAACTCTTTTAGACATGACTCAAAGGTTCACTCATATTGGGGCCTCTTATGGCCTTAGTTATGAAGATGAGCAATTTTATGATGGTCAAGATAACCCCATTATTTTTTATGACATCATGGCAACAGTAGGATCCAAAGATGATTACAATGAACATCAACCCCAAGAAGATCAAGATGAAGCCCTTATAAGATTGATAAAATCAAGTGCTAAACTCCATTCTAACTTTCCTACAGAACAATTGCATACCTTAGTTAGAGAAGGATAAAAATGATGACAAGAGCAATCTTTTGAACGCATATACATACCTTCTTCCTCTAACAAAGGAAAAGAAATACAAACGGAGTCAAAACCTACAAATCCAGATCTTCTAGTTAAGATCAAGATAATAAGTCAATGATATGCAGATCAACTTGTCATAGACTTAATTGACTCCCTAGTTGCCACTTCAATTTACAATAATGCTTAGAAAGAACAAGGATATGTGGTTGAAAGTATGCAACAAATATTGGATGAGGAGATTATCATAGTGGATCAAGGTAATCTAAATGAACAGTTAAAGTCACATGAGAACTTACAAAGTGTTCCATTTGACACCAAACATACATTATTCAATCATCAAGAACCTCTTGTTACTTTACAAACTCAAAAACCCAAACATTTAGTTCGAATTGAGGAAATCCCTTAAGACAATTTGGCAAGTTCTTTTTGACCAACATAAAAATTGGTAAATAAACATAGAAATTTCCAAAATCAACAAAATACGAAACAACCAAATTCAAAGAATGTTTTACAATCCAAGAATCAACAGCCTATGTTCTCAACTCAAGGAGCAAATCAGAACCAAGTCATGGATTAAAAGGTATACACTCCCTATAGATCCACAGAAAGCCAAGTGCACATTCTACCCCAACATCAACAAAACTAGGGGCACATTCCACCCCAATAACAATAAAACCAAGGGCACATTCCACCCCAACAACAACAAAACCAGGGGCCCATTCCACCCCAATAGCAATGAAACCAGGGGCACATTCCACCCCAATAACATCTTATTCAATCCAAAAATGCACCAAACATGCAAGAATGGAATTCTATGAAAAAAATGGTTCAAAGATTAGAGATGAATAATGAGTCAAAAAGTACAAATTCGATGAGATATGCCCATATCCATTTATTTATCTATTCTCCAAAACCCCTTTCCACCTCATTTTGAGGTGCCCAAATTTGATATGTACAAAGAAAAAGGAGATCCATGTGAGCACATATAGGCATTCTTTGTCTTGTGTCAAGAGGTTACTTATAGTAGTGAGTACTTACTATGACTATTTCTATGAAGTTTAGTGGGACAAGCTCTTGATTGGCTACGTAAACTACCCAAGGGATCAATTGTGAATTGGAATGACTTATCAAAAAAGTTCGTTAACTATTTCTCATATAACATAGAACATGAATTAACCATTATTGACCTATGCAAATCCAGGCAGCGTGATGGTGAAAGTTTTGCCACATATCTACAAAGGTAGAGAGCATTGGCAGGTTGCTTTCAACATAACTTGCCAGACAAATAGTTGGTGATATCTTTACACAAAATTTGCATCTTAAGGTTGCACATAATCTACAGTTAGCTTATGCTAACTCATTTGAAGAAATTATTGACAAATGAGTGTAGATTGAGAAGGCTCTTATTGTTAAGGGCCTTGTTAAGATTTTTGTGCACGGTCGAGTGTCTAATCAGACTAAATCACTGGTTCAAATAGTTATGCAGGATAAGCCTAAAGATTTTAGCAAAAATAAGAACATGGTTGGAAATGGGGTGACTAAAACAAGACATGTACAAATGGTACAGGCTATGCCTCCTTTAAATGTACAATTAACTCCCTCAAATCCACTACCTACTTTATAGAGACAATCTCCATGAAGGACATTTCATAAAAAATTTAGAATCTTTAGCAAGTTAGGAGAATCGATTGAAATAGTGTTATAAAAGCTTGTTGTAGCTAATTTAATTATATGGCCAGTATCAAGGCCATTTCCTCAAGATCAACCAAAACCAAATTGGTACAAAGAGAACGAATGGTGTAACTTTCATCGTGTTACTGGTCACGATGCATATCATTGTGTTTAATTATGGCATATTATTGAGGACTTTATTAAAAATGGTGAACTAGAAATTAATTTGAACCTTAATCAGGACATAAATTAGGATATGAGAATCTAAAAATACCCTTTTTCTCGATATGATCCACCACCACAAGAAATAAACCAAATGGTCATAATCAAGGACAGAGGTAGAATCAGAACCAACAATAAGGTTAGAATCATAATGAGCATAATCGAGATCATAATGCACATAATAACAATGTGGCTTATAACAACATAGTTTACAACTATAATAATACTATGGGACACAATTTTTTCAGCCCACATTGCCACTATTACTATGAAACCACGTGGTCAATCTCATGTTCCTCACAACACGAGACCCATCATTATAGGGTCAACACCTTCTCCCCCTAGTAATATCGTGTTAGGTTCGCATCATCATGTTACAACTCCATTTACATAGGTTACTAATTTTGAACAACAACACCTTTATTCTAATTATAAAGGCTCCTCGTTGACCCAAAATTCTAGAAATATAGTTAGTCACCCACGAGTCACCATCCAAGGCCCTTTGCCTTCTTCTTCTAATTATAATAACTCCTTGCCAGCTCTAGGTTATGCAGTCACAACTAGATGCCTGTGAGTTACCATCCAAGGCCCTTCACCCACTTCTTCCATAAAACCCAATGAGAACATTGTGTCAATGGTTCCAAAGCCAAATACTATCCCAACAAAGACTAAAACAGTTCAATCCACAATTTAAAGGCCTTATAGTCCAACATATTAATTAGATAAAACCCCTACACAAATTTCCATATTAAAACTCTTACAAACATCTGATGTCCATAGAACCATCTTCAACAAACTTTTGCAAGAGTCTATTGTGCCTAATGATATAAATCTTGATCAATTCTAGAACCTACTTGGACACTTATCTTCATTTTAGAAAATCACATTTGATCAAAAAGATATGTCCACACTTGGCCCAAACCACAATAACCCACTATACATTAAGATAATCATTATAGATCACAAGATCAAATGGGTTCTTATAGATAATGGTTCAGGGCTGAACATCATATCTCTTAAATTGGTATGATCATTGGGTTACGTGGATAAAGACATTCAGCCAGAAACTATTATAATCAAGGCTTATGATAATGTTGAAAGAGAGTCATCTGGTATAATTTGGTTGTTAGTCTTGGTTGGGTCTATTTCTCATCACACATTATTCCATATTGTGGATATTGAGCTTCCTTATAACATATTTCTTGGTCATCCTTGGATCCATGAAGTACATGTAGTTTCATCTACTCTTCACCAATGCCTTAAGTTTCCACATGTTGGGATCGAGGTTACTATTTCTGTTGATCAGTAGCCTTATCAATACTACAAACATCTTAAAGCAAAGTTTCCTAATTATAACTATTGCCCAGGTTCTAAATTCATTACAAAGAAGAAAAAATCCATCATTTCTCATCCATCTCCATCTAATTATATAGACCCTAGTGATCTAGCCCCCACTTCGGCTGATCCATTTCCTACAACTCTGGCCAAGCAGGTTATTATTAAAGACGTAGGCATTTCCAAGTACCATCTAAAAGATGTCCTCCATATTTCAAAATTACCAAAATCCCCTAAAACATTTGGTAAGCCTAAAACTTCCTAGACTCCTAATAGAACCAATTATATTTGGTAACCAAATAAGAAACAACCAAAACCTCTTGTGGTTTTTATACCTGCAATCATACCAAAGAAAGATCGAGAGGCTTTTATCAAGGGATATTGGTTATGTTTTGAAGGCCATGCTGATTATTTTTAGAATCAAAAGTATCATATCCCTAAAAGGATAATGGATCATCTTGAATATATAAGGAAAGGCCTTGGCCCATAGGTGTGAGGAATTTTAGAACCCTTATCAATTGGAGTTGTCAATTAAAATCATGGTCTTGAATTTAAACCACCAAAGGATGACATCATGACATTTGATAGTGACTCTTTCGAAGTGACTAGTAATGAGACTCTTAGTAGTGATATAATGTCCTATTATAGCCTTTTTGATGAGCTTGCTAACTCAAATTTATTTGACTCAAATGCCATATTGACTATAATGCCTATTAGAGCTTCCCATCCTGAAGCAAAAACCCATCCTAGTGGTGCTTCCCTTCTTGAAGCAAGACATTATATCTTTACCATTGGTGCTACCCATCCTAAAGCAAACCCTCACTATAACCGATGCCTTTGCTATCCTGAACTCATAGATTGGGACCAACAAAATTCAGTCATATGCCTTGATGAGTTTCAAAATGAAGAATCAATTATAGAATACATGGGCCTACGAGATGCATTCCCCATTGGGGATCATAAGCAGGGTTTTAATTTTTCAAGGGATCTTTCTGCCTACTTTGGAGAGCAGGCAAACTTTCTTGGTCATAATAAAGAATAAACATTTAGATCTTCAAGTGAAAACCTCTTTGAGGCACTTGTCAATCAGGGAAAAAGTAAAGAAAAAAACAAGCCTTTGAGTGAAAACTTATTTCAGGCACTCCCAAGCAAGAAAGTTTGCTCATCCCCTCAGGTTGTAGAAAGTCCATCTAGCCTAAGTTCCACAACTAGTACAAACATATCTTCAAAACAACATCAAATATTTGAGCATCTTGCTCTTGAGTTTCTAGAGTTTTTTACCAATTGGCCTTTACCTAAGAAGGTAGATTTTGATTCTTCTTATTATCCATATCTTTAGGAGGAACAACAAGAAGATATAACAGAGGAAAATGATCATGACCATACATTGCCTAAAATTCTAGAGGATGGATCCATACTCCTTGTGGAGAACACACAAAAGTGAACTGGGAACCTATGAGGATCCCAAAATTGTTTATCTTGGATCTTCCCTTACTGAAGTAAAACATGAACATTTTATATCCATTCTTAAGTATTATATAGACATCTTTGCATGAGCATACTCTGACATGCCAGGCTTGGACCCAGATTTAGTTGTGCATCATCTTATTGTTCACCATGGTGTTAAACCAGTCAAGCAAAAATTAAGAAATATTAATCCACGCATCGCCCTTTTGGTTAAGGCTGAGTTGGAAAAGTTATTAGAAGCCAATTTTATCAGACCACTAGACTACTCTGAATGGGTTTCCAATATAGTACCAGTGAGTAAAAAGACCCTAGGCATACATATTTGTATTTATTTCCATGATATCAAAAAGCATGCCCCAAAGATGATTTTCTTCTGCCTAACATCGACATGATCATCGACTCAACTACTGAGTATGAGATGTTATCCTTAATAGATGGCTTTTTTGGTTACAATCAAATCAAGATAACCCCTGAAGATCAGCATAAGACTACGTTCACCACTCTATGGGGGACATTTTGCTACCAAGTCATGCAATTTGGTTTGAAGAATGCTGGAGCCACATATCAACGTGTAATGACTATCATTTTCCATGACATGATGCATGACATCATCGAGGACTATGTTGATGATATACTAACAAAATCAAGAACAAGAGTTGGACATCTTGATATTCTACAAAGAATATTTGAGAGGCTTCATGAATATAAATTTTGCTTAAATCCTAAGAAATGTGTCTTTGAATTCACATCAAGAAAATTACTAAGGTTCATTGTATCATAATGAGGGATCGAAGTAGACCCTACAAAGGTCAATGCTATTATGGAAATGCCTCCACCAAATAATCTTAAATAGCTGTGAGATCTACAAGGAAAGATCTAGTCTATACGCAAGTTCATTTATCAATTGGTAGATAAGTGCCACCCATTTACCCATCTCTTAAAAAAAGGGGTAACATTTCAGTGGGATGAAGATTTTCATATAGCATTTGCAAATTTTAAAACATACTTGGCCAATCCACCAGTCTTATGACCTCCAACACAAGGAAAGCCACTACTTCTTTATATATTAGCCATAAAACATACACTGGGAGCACTTTTGGCTCAACATGATGATCATGGTAAGGAATGTGCTATTTATTATTTAAGACACACATTAGTAGCTTATGAACATAATTATATGCCTATTAATAAATCATATTTACCTATGGTGTTCGCCACTCAGAAATTATGACATTATATGCTAAATAACAAAACTATTGTTATTGCCAAGGTAGATCCTCTCAAGTTCCTCTTATCTAAATTAGCTATTCAAGGATGCATGTCTAAATGGATTATGCTCCTCAGTGAGTTTGATATTGAGTACCAGAATCAAAAGGCAATCAAAGGATAAGTTCTTGCTAACCAACTTATAGAAGCTCCTATTGAGGCCACTCAACCTCTCAACTTTGACCTTCTAGGTGATTCTATCATGACAATAGAACAAGCATGCAAGAACCTAAATAGTGGACATTCTATTTTGATGGATCCTTCACATCTTGAGGGTCTGGAGCTAACATATTGTTAATCATGCCATAGGGGAATCTAATCCCCAAAGCATTCCATATACAATTTCATTGTACAAATAATATGGTTGAATATAACGCATTAGTTATAGGGCTCCATCTTGTTATATAGTGGGATATTCAAAGCTTAAAGGTCTATGGAGATTCACAGCTAATCCTAAATCAGACAACTAACCAGTATCAAACAAAGGATGACAATCTTGTTCCTTACAAGCAAATTATCGATAACCTCAAAACACATTTTAAATCTCTGTAGTTTGAGCAAATTCCACAAGTCAACAACAGATCTCTTGATGCCATGGCAACCATTAGTTCCATGATTCAAATGCATGACAGTGCTAAAGAGTATCAATTCTTGATTAAAAATCTTCTTCAGCTAGCACATATTCTATCAGATTTAGAGAGGATATGCACCATTGATGATCCTAATCCCTCACCTGAGCTACCATGGTACCAAGATTTTTATAACTATTTCCATAGTCATGTATTCCCTATTAACCTTTCCAACAACCAACAAAAACTATTCCTTCATCATTTAAAATGTTATATTCTCCTTGGAAACATGCTTTATCATAATGGTGGTATAAGTATTTTAGTTCAACATTAATAATATCCCTGGATCGAGCCTGGAGTATGACCAATAGTAAGCATCTTTGGGGATTCCTTCCTCCATTATGTTCATCCATCAATACCCTAGTGGGGCATTCCCTGATTTCCCTAGCCCTACCCAACTCACTTAGATTGTGCCTCCCTTACTCTCTATTACACCCCTTATATAATTCACTTAAGCACCTTTGGCTCCAACCATACACAATATCGCCATGTCCTAATTTCCCTCCACTCATCCCATCACCTCCATATAAATCCCTACTACTCACCTCTAGTATTTAGAAGTTGTTATTACCTAGCCCCCAGTAACCTAAGTGTTTAGTATGTAGTAAGCTACTACTATGGGACCTATGCCTAGTCAAATTCTAATGGCACTAGATTTATAGCACTATTGAGAACAATATCTCCCATAGTGGCACCTGTTTTGATCCTTCCTCATGTTTAACCAACTCTAAGTGATCTCACATCAATGATCTTGATGGTGACCCCAACAACAAGTACATATGTGTACATAGTCCAGTCAACTCTATCCACCTCAATAACACCTATGGTTACTCTATGGACTCCTTAGTCAACTCTTGCCACCATTGCCACATAACCCCTTCTACTATTATGGCACAAGTTGATCTAGGCAAAGGGCCTAAGAAGAAATAGAACAGAACTCCCTCTCAACATTCAACTTAGTCCCCAATTGATCCTCTTACTCTGCTTGGGTTTTTATTTTCCATCATCTTAAGTGCCCAACTATCTAGCTTTAACCAATTAATTTCCTCATTCTTGTTACATACCCCTCTCCCTGGTGTCATAAACCCACAGGTTAATTTGAGCCAAATTTAATGGCATGCCCAGATATTCCCATTGGATTCTTTATTTATCCTTCGCCCTTTTGCCCCCATGCCTCCTCTTCCTCCATTGTTCTTTCCCTTTCATCCCTCTGATTCATCCACTCCTCCTCCTCCCATGCCTCCACCTTCCACCCCTACCTCTACCACCCCACCTTCATATTCTTCTACCTTGGGAGTTACTATAGGATCATATAGGCACAAGATGCTCTTACAAGGTGATTTGGAGGTCCAATGGGAGTTTGATAGGGAGTTTGAGAACATGAAAAAAATTATTGCACAGAGATTCGTTCAAGAGGGAGACTTAGTGGCATGGCAAACCAAACATGACCACTTCTCCCTCACCAAAGTGAGGACACCTAGTGGGGAAGAAACGGTGGTTGAGGACCCAGTCTCTGTGCTCTGAGATACTCATGACATGTATAAAAACTCATGGAGGATATGAAGGAGTAGGTTTGGGTACTCAAATCAAGGTGAGGAGCTCATTCCTTGTGTGTCTGGTTAAAAAGGTGGCTAATGCTTTAACATAGTTATTTTAAGCTCTCAATAAGGTCACCCAAACATTATCCATAGGTAAAGACCACCTACAACACACTCAATATTATTCAGACAAAGTAGTTTGAATGGACAACAAGTGTAGGAAGCTCATAGTGATAATAAGCAGAAATAAGTTCTTAGAGTTGAAACTAATGCCTTTGGTAGACTTGGGACTTTACCAAACTTACACCGAGAACATGAGAAGATATCTAGAAGAGTGGTTGGTGGTAGTTTAGGCAGTAATTAAGCCCTTATAAAAGAGTAAATAATAAATGTTGGCCTACTTTTGAGAGGTCAACATCACAATCCTTTTCCACCTGGATAACACCTTGCTTGATAGCGAGGAATTTGGTGTCAGCTTGGCTCAATTTAATTGAGTCATGGATAGAAGGGTGGCTAAGGATAACAAAGTTGGGACAAAATTAGTTATAGAGTTGGCCACTTAGACCACAACTAGCATGAGCCAAGTGTTTGAGGTGAAGATCTCCATGGAAGCCCCACTCAAGGCTCACAAGGGCTTACTAATTTAGTTTGAGGTCATCTTTTATGATCCCCCTATAAACTTAAAGAAGTTGGACAAGGGGTTTGAATTGGTGGCAAATGCATTGGTAGCCAAGAAAGTGCAGCCTAAACAATTGGGATGTGGTTCTTATCTAGCTCCTTAACATATCAGTCAAGTGGGCCCCATGCCATCTTTTAAGGAATGGGAAATCTTTCTTTTTTAATGATTGTAGTTATAAAAACCTTGGGTGGCCATCATGTCCAAGGATGGGAATCTCATGATACTTGGGGGAAGCCCCATCCTTTTCTATATATCGTATACTATTTTCTTTTTGTAAAGGTTAACATTTTTATGTAAAGAAACTCTATTAAAATAAATGTTAATTTCCTTCTTTCTATCAACTATTTTTATTTGTCTATGAATGTGGTCCATTATCTTCTAGTATTGAATGAATGCTTATGTTAGAAAATTGATAATGTGATTTATCACCAATAATAAATATATTAGTTAAAATGTGCTTTATCACCAATAATAAATATATTAGTTAAATTGTGCTTCATTATTCTAATTCATTTATGAATTCTTCTTGTTTTTGTAAGAAAATTACTCAGATGTTCGCACATAATTATTATATATCACATAAAATAGATAAAGATAAGAGATCACACAATAATAATTGATAGTATAGCAAAATACTGAATAATATAGCAGATCCACTTTGAGGGGGAAACCTCCACAATAATGCAATAAAAGAATAATACTTAATAAGATGATCAAAGGCTAACCACTACCTCCTATACATAGTCTACCTAGCCACGGTTATTCCATAGGCTAACCTAACTAAGAACATAGAGAAATGTAATAAGAATATAAAAGAGGTATGTAAGCCACAAGTTGGCCACACATATCCCTAGACATGCCAAAGGTTAAGGGTATAACATGCCCCTCCCCTTCAAAACAACATTGTCCTCAATGTTAAATTAATTTTGGATGTTACTACACAAAAGATTCATCCTCCTAGGTATAATTTTCACATGGAAGATTATTCCATTTGATCAGGTACTCCTTAATCACTCTAGACTACAGTTCCTTAGTGCACATTTAAAGGATCACATCAGGATCAAGAATAACTCTCCCTTCCTCATCTAATTTTGGTAACTCGATTTGAGTAGCAACTCTGTGTCTAATGACTTTTTTTAGGATGATACATGAAATACCGGATGTATGCAAGTTATTGAAGGAAAATCCAACTTTTAGGCCACACTACAAATTTTTTGCAAGCTCTGATAAGGCCCATAATACTCAGGGCATAACTTGTTATCCCTTTTCTATTGCTTCAAGGACATATGCTTATATATCTATAATCAAACAAAGACCCAATCACCAATGTCAAAATGCTTCTCACTCCTATGTTGATTTTACTATTGCTTCATGCGATTCTAGGCCATGGTTAAATTTTCATGCAAACTTGCAAGGACCTCTTGTTTATGGTGAATATGTTCTTCAACTACATGAACCTTAGGATGGAACTTCAAGGTGGAAGTGATGAATGGAGGTTGGTATCCATACAAGGCCATAAAGGGATACATTTTGGAATAACTGTGAATAGAAGTATTATACCACCATTCAACAAGTGACAACTAATTAACCCATTTATCATATTTATCATAAACAAAACAATGGAGATATCCTTTTAGACATTTGTTGACTACCTCAGTTTGTCCATTTGATTGAGGATGATAAGATGATATATGAGCCAACTTGGTTCCAAAACATGCAAATAATTTAGTCCAAAAATTACTAGTGAAAATGGGATCTCTATCACTGATAATGATTTTAGAAGTACTATGTAGTTTATGAACTATATTGAGAAAAGTAGAAGCTACCGTACTAGCAACAAATGGTTGTGATAGAGAAAAAAATGAGCATACTTACTGAGATGATCCACAATAACCATGATAACATTTTCACCATCAAATCTTGGTAACCCTATAATGAAATCCATATACACCTCTTCCCAATGTTGGTTAGGGTTGGATAAAGGCTATAGAAGACCTGGGGTTTTTATAGTTTCACCTTTATTTTGTTGACAAATCATATATTCAACCACATATTTTTGGACATTAGTCCTTCTGTAAAAAAATCCTTCTTGATTCTATGATAAGTTTTCAAAAATCCTGAATGACCCCCAAGTGGAGTTGCATGAAGTTCCTGAAGGATTTTTTGTTTCAGAAGAGAATTATTACATATGTATAATTTATCTTTATACCATAATGCATTACCCTTCCATGTGAATTTTTCAAATCCACCCAAACATTGCTAAATATTCTAAATCAAATCATGGGTAGCACTATCATTTTCCCATTTTGATCTTGCTTCCTCTAGCTAATCTACCTGCCAAATGGTTATGGCATATAGCAAAACCTCAACTAATTCATCCCTCCTAGATAGTGCATCTTTCACCACATTTTCCTTGCCTTTCTTGTAGAATATTTCAAAATCATAGCCTGACATCTTAGTTACCCATTTCTATTGTTCTTCTGATGACAATCATTGTTCCAAAAAATATTTGAGACTATCATGATCAATTTTTACCTGAAAGTGATGACCCATCAAATAAGGTCTCCATTGTTTGACTGCATGCAAAATGGCCATCATTTCCTTATTATAAATGGGTTTGAGTTGATTTTTATCTTTTAGTTGGTGACTTTAAAATGCAAGTGGTCTACCTTATTACATGAACACAACACCCATACCATATTCAAATGCATCACATTCAACCACAAAAGTCTTAAAAAAATTAGGAGTGGCCAATACTAGAATGGTGCACATAGCCAATTTAAATTGTTCAAATGCCTTGGTAGTTGTATCATTCCACTAAAAGGAGTCTTTCTTAAACAAAGATGTGAGTGAGGCTGTAATGCTACCATAATTTTTGAGAAACCTATGATAGTGACCATTTAACCCCAAAAATACCCTTAGTTACTTGAGTGTCCTAGGAATCGACTAGTCCACCATTACTTGGATTTTTTTAAGATCCATTTTCACTCCTTCATGTGAAACCATATGACCCAAATACTCAACCTCACAAGCTCCAAAAGTACATTTGGAAGGTTTGGCATACAACTGATGTTGATTAGAATTGAGAGTACCTATTTCACATGTTGCGAATGATCTTCCCAATTTTTACTATAAATGAAGATATCATCAAAAAACACCATAACAAATTTCCTCAAAAATGGCCTAAAATAGTATTCATCAAACTCTGAAAAGTGGATGGTGCATTTATTAGACCAAAAGGCATAACCATAAATTCATAATGGACCTCATGAGTTTTGAAAGTTGTTTTGGGTATGTCTTCATCATGGATGTAGATTTGATGATACCCAAAATGCAAACCTAACTTGGTAAAATAAAGAGCACCATGCAATTCATCTAGCAAATCATCAATGATAGGAATAGAAAACTTATCTTTAATAGTGTACTTATTTATTTCTCTGTAGTAAAGGCACATCTTCCAAGTGTCATCTTTATTTTTCACGATGACAATTGGTGAAAAATATTCACTTTGGTTGTGGTGAATTATTCCTATGTCCAACATCTCTATACCATTTTTTTAATTTCACTTTTCTCAGTGTAAGGATACCTTTTATGGCCTGATTGTGGGTGGTGTACTACCAAGAATAAGTTTGATGGCATGATCATACGTGCGACTAGGTGGAAGTCCTTTCGGCATGTCATCAAAAACAATATAATGGGCATCAATCACTTGTTGCATATTTAAGGGTGTAAATGGTTGAGTTGCATGGACTTAAATGGAGAATAAGCAAGCTACAAATCCCTCAGCACCCTTTCAAATAATCTTGGTCATTTGATGGGTTCTAACAAGCTGTGGAGATTTAGCCCTTAATCCCCTTTGCTCAAATGTCCTTCCCTTAGAATGAAAACAAGTGAATAATTCTTGGAAACTTATCTCAATAGTGCCCAAAGTGGCGAGCCATTATACTCCTAAAACAATGTTAGCTCCACCTATGGGAATAACAAACTTAGGATAATATAACAAGTAGTTTCCCATGTCTAGCTTAATATTATAACATTTTCCTAAATAGCTGACAGTACCACCATCTGCAATCGTGACCTAAAATTCTAGAGCAAGATAAATGAAACAATTCAAATGAGCAACCAACTTACTATTGATGAAGTTGTGTGTGCTCCTAAAATAAATTAGTATAGTGACCCTTTGTTGCTTAAGAAAACCCACCACCTTAAGAGTTTAGGGAGTACTAATATCTGAAAGGGCATGACAAGAAATAGTAGGCTGAGAGTCTTTAGATTCCTCCTTAGGTCCTTCTACATCTTCACCAATTGCTTCCTCATCATCTTCATCCTCATTGGCACCTTCGATGTAAAACAATTTTTTTTTAGCACAACAATCTCCTTTGCTCCATTTGCCATCACAACCATTACACAAGCCTTTGGCTTGCCTCTCCTCAATTTATTAAGGTGTCAATCTGGTGGGTTGAGGAAATGATGGTGCTAGAAAGGTCTGATCACGACTAGTAGTGAAAAAATTTCATTTGACCATCTCTTTTTCTTCTACCATGTGTGCCCTTGGGATAGCTTCTAATATAGATGATTGATTAAACATTTGAGCATCTAATTAAATGTTATCTTTGATTCCACCCAAAAAAATATCAATCAAATTTTCCTTAGTGATGTCTTCCACCCATAAGGATAGTATCTGAAATTGATGAATATAATCCTTCATAATTATTGTTTGATGTAGTTTGGTTATCTAGATGAATTAGTTATTAGAGACATTATTTCTATAATGAGCCAACAAATCATCAATGAAAATAGACTATGTAAAGGAGCACCATTTTTTTCTTTTGAGCACATAATCAGCAATACCGAATGAATTGTTCAGGTTCTAAATACAAAGATGCCACTATCACCTTCTGAGAACTAGGAGTTTTGTGTAGATTAAATAAATTTTCAATTTGGGTAATCCAAGTGAGAGGATCCTTACCATCAAAATTACACATGTCCACTTTTGGCAACATCAGTTTCACACCAAGATTGGAGCTATTAGTGTTGAGAGGAGGACCTGAATGATGAAGTGGAGGGTTGTTTGGCTATAACTAAGATGAAATGGTAGCCAATTGCATAATGATCTAATGTAATTGAGTATGCACCCCATTAATCTCTCCATGCATCCTTAAAACATCAATTTGAACTGTAACAAAGTCATATGTCGTACCAAGCCCTTTATGTCAGATTGAAGTTGAGAAAGTAACATATTTGAAGTTCTAAATTCCATGTCATCCCTAGAAGGAGTCTTAGGAGTTTCTTGCCCCCCTTTTTTTCTCTGAGTACTAAGACCCTCCAAGCACAAACCTTAGGATGGTTTTCACCCTTAAAAAAGTATACTAGGAGATGGTATCATTTTGATCACATCACTAACATGAATCTAATGACTACTTTTGCATACTAGGGTGAAAAATTTTGATACCAAAAAAGTGTACCGGTAGAATATAGCATTATGATCATCTCATCGAGATGAATCCAACAACTGCAAATGTGAAAAGGGAAATTTTTTTTAGAATCTTTTTTTTTAATATTTTTTTCAAAAGAGCATTTTGAACAATACTATGATAACAAAAAAATTAATTCTTCCTAGACTGCAAGTTATGTTTTTTGCTCCATTTGCTCATATAAGTCACGCCTCACCAGATCTAAAAAAAAAACACCACAGGAAACATACCCAAATCGAAACTCTGATACCACTTGTAAGGAAATTACTTAGATGTTCGCACATAACTATTATATATCATACAAAATAGATAAAGATAAGAGATCACACAATAATAATTGACAATAAACTAGAATACTAGATAAAATAGTAAAGCCACTTCGAGGTGGCAACCTCCACAATAATGTAATAAGAGCAAAATACTTAATATGATGATCAAAGACTAACCAGTACCTCCTATATATAGTCTACTTAGCCATGGTTATTCTATAGGCTAACCTAACTAAGAACATAGAGAAATGTAACAAGAATATAAAAAAGTTATGTAAGACACAAGTCAACCATGTATATCCCTGGGCATGCCAAAGGTTAAGGGCATAGTAGTTTTCTTTGTAATAATCATAATCTGTGTACTTGAAGCTATAGATCATTTGTGTAGATAATGTGTTTAATTTACTTCAAGCTCTTATATGTGTTTATGTTTAGTGAACAATTCATAAATTAAGCATTTCATTTCATTTTTCCTTAGACTCTTGCCTTATGTGATGATGAGTTTGATCCCCTTGTGAAACTCGACACATACTAGTGTAACTGTGGTTGGGCACATAGCTTAATTATTGAGTAATTAACACTTTCTCATACCTAGAACATCCTTTTCTACCCTACCTTAGTCCCTTTTTTATGTTTGGTTTAAGAACTAAACAAGTCCATCCCTTTTACTTAGGAATTGATGAAGGAAAGCCCAATAGCATTTAAGATTGGATTTGGTTAAACTATGTGAAGGTTGGAATTTATTTATTAAACTAGTATTGCATCCCCAATGGTAACATTGCATCTCTCAAAAACTCATTTCAAGCAGGCTACATCATGGATCCCAATACCTGCAGCTCATGCCTTGGATTGCTCTCAAGACAATCCTAAAATGGGAAGATGAAAGTCCCTTATTATCCCAAAGTTCACTCTAAACACTTAATCTCATATATGTCTTGGGGTTATATTTTGGACTAGATAACACAAGGCACGAGTTTTAGGGTATCAATTTTGTAAATAACCATATGGTGGAATAACGGTGATTAGAGTGGTTGTTTACATCGAATGATTCAAATATGATGTGAGTCTAGATTGTACTTGAGGTAGATCGGTGGATTTATCCTAAGGTTAATTTGATATAAAAAAGTCAAATATGAGGGAAAGGTAGGGCAGAAAAAAAGGCTCTATGACTCAACTAAGGAATAAACCCTTCTAAGCCAACTTCCTCTATCCTAGGCTGAGCAAATGTTCAAGAACTAGCACCTGCTATAAATTGCCATTAACATGGTTGACATACAAACACATTTAAGCATCAAAGGAAATAACTACAATGCATTTAATAATTATCATCAAATAAATTGTTAAAACTAAACTACATAGTACATCCCTGCCTCTAAGCGGTAATAAGTATGATTAATAATCAATGAGCATTCAGACTAACTATTTGTTCAATCCGAATAATTATAAAGCAAACAGTCACATAGCCTATTCTAGATTTATTAACTTAATGGAAATCTGTAGTAAGATGTAGAAATTTTGGAAGAGACATAACTTCAACACAAACTTACTAAACAATCTAAAAATTGTATTTCTTATATTAATTATGAACTTCTCCTCCTTTTGGAATGAGGAAAAAACATATATTTATAGCTTGGGATGGGGATACCTCATCCTCTAAGCTCAATCTAATTTTACAATGTCTAAATTAAGATTGTATACCAAAAATCCTATAGTATATGCATGTTTTACAATATAAATAAATATAATTCTTAATTTAGGCACATAAGTGCTTTTACAAAATAAACTGAAGCTAATGATAATAACAGCTTAAAATTAGAATGAAGACTCAATTAGAACTGCCAGTTTCAACTTGACTCAAATAACTATAGAATTGATGTGGTGCCATGCCCAAAATTTACACCCCTAGACACACATAAAAACTAAATTTTTTTGACACCTCACTCTAACACTCAACCATAATAACAAAATAAATAACAATCACTTACGATAAATGCAAGGTTGATAATTAGTAAGCAACACTTTCTACAAATGAGTCTAAGTTCACAATACACAAGAATGTCACTTCATCCTAATGCAATAAAGGGGCACAATAATAAATAGGACTCATGTCTATTCAAATTGAATGATCTACAAAATCAACACTAAAGGGCCAATATGCAATTTACATAGACTAGAAGATTGGTCAAACTGGGTGTTACTAGACTACACCCTTCACAAACTCACTAGTCTACCCAAGACACTATAGACATAAATTGAATTTCTCAACTTGAAATCCAACTCAAAAAGATGACATGACGATAGTAACAATGAAGAGTTAATTAAGTGAAGAGTAATAGGGTAAAAACTACAAAAGCACAAATACACCAACAACTCACAAAATGGTTCTAGATAAAACATCTTGAAAATAGGGGATATTAATTCGAAGTCACAAAAAAATTATTTATGTTCAAAACAACTAATATGAATAATAAAAATAGACCTAAGATAACAAAAACTTAAAATAGATCTTCAAATCCATACGACACTTATCAACATTTTCAGTAGTATGCAAAAAAACAACATCAAATAGGGTACAAGATGATCTTGTTAAAAATATAAAATGACATGGTAAAACAAATATAAAAGGTTATACATGAATATGAAACTCAAATAAAGAGGTTAAATATTTTGGTTTTCAAAAATGCTAAACTAGAAAATTAATTTGACACCCTTTCTAGAGTGACTTCGTAGCCAAAAATAAGAATTAGCATAGATTTCTTAAATTGGAAGAATTACTAAAAAAAAGTAAATGTATCCGAAAGAATAAATTAAAATATTATATGGAAATCTAAAGGTATAGGAAATCATTACTAACTTTTGGATTAGCGAAGTGCTACTTCTAGATATGTTTGGCAAGTCATTTCTAAATCAACTCTGCAAACTGAGTCATAACAGATGTAGAATTTCAATGGATGCCTCTAGAAATGGGGCCACCAAAAGATGATCAATTGAGGAATATATATGATTATTATTGCTGCTCATTTTCATATTGAAGTTAATTTGATACCATGTCTTGGTAGCACTAAACCATGATCTTAAGTAATTATTTAAACCTACTTAATCAGTTGCTCTAGGTTGATTTTCCACCAACTTTCATAGTGTGAACTTTAAGAGAGTTTCATCTACAAGTTATTGTTAACCTATCAAATTTTACTTAACTTTTATAATGTTCATGTAGTTGAAAATCTATCCTTACTTGAAGAAATATGAGATAATGCGACAACTAAGAATATCAATCCAGTTACATGAAGGTTATCACCTAGTTTTAAATTCAGCAAGGAGTTTTGATAGTCTATTCAAAGAGCTAGATAGTTATGGAAGGAAGTTTACACAAACGAATCTTTTATTGGATTAAAATTACATTATCGTTAAACCATTAATAACACTTCTAGCATCACAAATGTATCAAGGATTTCTTATTTACTTACATAATTATAATTACAACATCAATAATAACTCAGTTGATATTATGATAATGAATGTCTATGATAACCAAAAATATTCAAGAGTACATGATAATACTACTAATTTCAAAAAAACACATGGCTATTTTCTTAACCAGACAACCTTCTCAACATAAAAAATATATTATCTCTCTTTGCTTTATTTTTTGTTGGTAACTCTTTCTCCTGCACTAAAACATAGGCAACAACAAGTTAGCTTACATTGAGCAAGTGAAATCCAGTCACCATCTTTCATGTTAATAAAATAATGAACGTATCAAATAAGATATAAACTAAAATGATTTGTGTTACTGATTACACTAGTAACTCAATATAACTCAATGTTTAAAATAATGTTAGGCATGATCACACATAAACACTAATACATAAATACACATTTTTGCATTCCCCCTCTCTTTATATAGAAAAATATAACCAATCTATTTGTAGTAATAATTGATTGCTAGAAAAAAAGTTTCACAGTGATAAATGGAAATCTAACTAGTCAAATGATAGTAAGGATATCCAACATACGAATCAAAGAGGCAAAGATCAAGGATCAAAGGAAAAAAAATATAGGTGAGTTAATTATAGAAAGATGAAGTACTCGTAGTGAGGAGAGGATATTTTGATAAGAAGTTAATGTTAGGTTGTGGAGCTAAAAGCTTCAACTTTACAGACAAAGAAAATGAGGTTGCTGAAGATCCAGAAGAACCGGCGTCGATAGTATGACTGACGTCGGTCAAGATGAAGCAGAAGGCAACTGGCGTCGACAAGGAGCCGGCCAACATCGGTCAGCACCAGGCAAGCAGGGATCGACGTCGGTCGCCTGTGTGTTTCAGAACTGTTCGTTCCATGAACAGTTAGTTAAGTGAACGAAGTGTTTGCATGTAAAGGCTATTGCAAGTCTTGAGCTGCGTGTCTATTATTAGTAAACTAAGAGTCTAAGTTATTGTTTAAGTCTGAGATCTATTTATAGACCCATTGGCATGTATTGTAAAGAGTGCTAGTGAAGAGAACAAAGTGTGTGTTCCTCCTAGTTCCACTATGAGCTAGAAAGGAAGGCAAGGAAGATCCTTCCATTGTAAGATCATTGAGTTGTAGGTTGTTGCAAGCTCATAGGAGATCTACATGTGTGAGTATGGTCTATTGAATTGCAGGTTCCAGGTTCATGGGAGATCTACTTGAAGTACTTTAGAGTGTTTGGGTACTGGCAGGGTTATTACTGACTGGTTGGAGAGGTGAACACCAATTCTATGTGTGAGTTGTGTGTTGGGACCGTTTTTGGTAGGAGAGTGTTTTTGAAGAAGAATTACTGTACACTTGAGGTGTGGGAAGCCTCTGTAAGGTGGAAGAGTGTGGCGGCTCTTTATTGTATTCTTTTCTGTACAAGTATTAATACAAGATTGTATATTGTCTCTCATATTCTGTGCTATTTGTGAATTCTAGTTACTTGTACTTTTAGATATTTCCGCATGTTTAATTGCTTGTATTTGGTAATCATATTGTGCTCTTTCTGAGGAGCAAGATCCTAACAAGTGGGATCAGAACAAGGTGTGTTTGTTCTTGGATTCCCCAACAACTGGTATCAGAGCTTTTAGGTTGGGATACTAACAAGTTGGTTCAGATCTGGTTAGTGTGTGTTGATTATAGGTTACTCACAGGGTTTCTGTTTGAGTGGGAGTAGAGAATTGGCAGAAGACAGTAAGCTACAAATGGAAAAGTTTAATGGCAGGAGGTCCAAATCTAGGTATGGCAGAATAACCTACTAGAAATGTGGAAAGAAAGAGCAGGGAAAAGAAGATTGTTGGTTGGTAGCAGATCATCATGAAGGACATGAAGAAGAAGCAGATGTTGCAGAGTTCGTTGCACAGGATGCTCTGGTATGTTCTTTAGATAAAGTAGAATCTTGGGTTTTAGATTCTGGTGCCTCTTTTCATGCATCCCCAAATAGGGAATTTTTTCATGAGTATGTCCAGGGAGACTTTGGAGAAATTTGTGTAGGGGATGGTAAGCCTTGTAAGATGGTTGGCAAAGGGAAAGTAAAGCTGAAATTGTAGACAGGTAACACATGGGTGTTGAAGGAGGTCATGCATGTCCCAGTTCTAGAGCAAAATTTTATTTCTGTAAGCAGTTTGGGTGATGAGGGTTGCACAGTAACTCTCACATCGGACTCTTGGAAGGTTACCAAGGGTGAACTTATTATAGCAAGAGGTAAGAAAGTAGGTACGCTTTATCTATCTACTTGTATTACTGATTCTCTTTCTGGGTTATCTACTTCAGCTGTAGATTCGAAGATGTGGCTTAATAGGCTTAGTCACATGAATAAGAAGGAGATGCATGTTCTTGAGTCAAAGGGTATGCTTTTGGATTTGAAGAGCATAGATCGAGATTTCTATATGCAGAAGAAGAAGGTGACGTTTCTTGAGAAATTCGATGCTAGTGACAAGAATAGGAAAGCCTTGGTTTTCAAGGAGAAGGTGACGGACAGAGTTCAGCACAAGGGGCAAAAGAATTCTGAGTAGAGCAAGGGTGATTTGGACAAGGGTTTGATCCAAAAGGATCTCGCGGGTAG
Organism: Torreya grandis; assembly: GCA_037957365.1. Taxonomy (NCBI): domain Eukaryota; kingdom Viridiplantae; phylum Streptophyta; class Pinopsida; order Cupressales; family Taxaceae; genus Torreya; species Torreya grandis. The sequence goes on from JARHVA010000006.1 coordinate 6,145,672, forward strand.
AAGTCAGTTCTCACAAGCAAAACACAGAGACCGACGTCAGCAAGAAAACTGGCATCGGCGTCTAGACAGGGACTGACATCGACTATGTGTAGCCTGATGTTGGTGACTCAGGGCAGATAAATATCGGCGTCGGTCAAGGGAGAACTGACGTCGGTCAAGGGGGAACCGACGTCGGTGATGAGGCAGTCACAGGGAACCGACATCGATCGGGTGCAGACTGGAATGTGACCGGCATCAGTCACTGAGATGAATTTTGGGTGGCCAGCAAGCTGTCAAGGAGTCTCAAGCACCCATATGGAGGACTTAAAGGGTATGTAAGCCTCAAATTTGTCATTTCCCTTCTTTACACTACTTGTTTCTCACTTATGGTAAAGAACCATGAAGTTGTTAAAGAAGCAGAGCAAGTAGATCCAGGAAACAGTGGCAGCTTGGCATGGATGAAGGATGTGATTCCCTGGAGGAGAACCAAACAAGAGTTTTAGGTGGAGTTTCCAGCTGGAAGTAAGCACTGAGAGACGAATGGATGTTCAGGATGAAGAAGAGCAAAAATGGACACGTGAGATGATAGGCCAGGGTATATGGTCTTGAGTAAGCTGCAGGACAATGGAGGTTTGATCATTGTGTTTCTCTTTACCAGGTTGGATTATATTAGCTACATTATCCTATTACTGTATGATGTGCTTGTTGCAGGGTTACATATACAGGGTATTGTTGAACTAAAGGTAAAGCTAGTTCAGAGGTGTGTCATGAGGAATCTGGGAGCAGCAAGATTCTTTGGCATGAGTGTGTTCTAGGGACATGGAAGGTCACAGGTTGACTTTGTTTCAGGATGATTGTGTGAGACCGGTTAGCATGCCAATGGTTGGACAATTCACATAATGAGGTTAAGTGTATGGTATGTACTAGACCTGAGTTTTCCCAAGCAGTGGGAGTTGTCACAAGTTTGGAGCCAATCTGGGAAAGAAGCATTGGAGGGCAGTTTAGTGGATTCTTAGAGGGACCAGCAGTAGGTGCACATGCTATGCAGGGTCAAGTTATTTTCTACATGGTTTGTAGATGTGGATGTGGCAGGTGATTTGGATGACAGGTGTTGCACCACAGGGTGTGTGGTGGTTGGTCTTCCAGAGTGATCTTGAAGAGGGATAAAAAGCCAAGGGAACAAACTAGATGATGTATAGGTACAGGTATAGTTGCATCTATTTATCTCCAAGTGGGAGATTATTAGGTTGTGGAGCTAAAAGCTTCAACTTTGCAGACGAAGAAAAGGAGGTTGCTGAAGATCCAGAAGAACCAACGTCGATAGTATGACCGACACTGGTCAAGATGAAGCAGAAGGCAACCGGCATTGGTAGGGAGTCGACCAACATCAGTCAGCACCAGGCAAGCAGGGACCGACATCGGTCGCCTGTGTGTTCCAGAACTGTTCGTTGCACGAACAGTTAGTTAAGTGAACGGAGTGTTTGCATGTAAAGGCTATTGCAAGTCTTGAGCTGTGTGTCTATTATTAGTAAACTAAGAGTCTAAGTTATTGTTTAAGTCTGGGATCTATTTATAGACCCATTGGCATGTATTGTAAAGAGTGCTAGTGAAGAGAACAAAGTGTGTGTTCCTCCTAGTTCCACTATGAGCTAGAAAGGAAGGCAAGGAAGATCCTTCCATTGTAAGATCATTGAGTTGCAGGTTGTTGCAAGCTCATAGGAGATCTACATGTGTGAGTATGGTATGTTGAATTGCAGGTTGCAGGTTCATGGGAGATCTACTTGAAGTACTTTAGAGTGCTTGGGTACTGGCAGGGTTATTACTGACTGGTTGGAGAGGTGAACACCAATTTTGTGTGTGAGTTGTGTGTTGGGACCGTTTTTGGTAGGAGAGTTTTTTTGAAGAAGAATTACTGTACACTTGAGGTGTGGGAAGCCTCTGTAAGGTGGAAGAGTGTGGCGGCTCTTTATTGTATTCTTTTCTGTACAAGTATTAATACAAGATTGTATATTGTCTCTCATATTCTGTTTTATTTGTGAATTCTAGTTACTTGTACTTCTAGATATTTTCGCATGTTTAATTGCTTGTATTTGGTAATCATATTGTGCTCTTTCTGAGGAGCAAGATCCTAACAAGTGGGATCAGAACAAGGTGTGTTTGTTCTTGGATTCCCTGACAGTTAAGCTACTAATCCATTGATTACCTAAAAGATTAAAGTTATGCAAAGAAGGAAAAACTAAAACACAATATTCCTCCACTAATATTATTTCCACTAAATACGAACTCGATTAAGGAAATAAGGTTTACCCAATCATAATCTAGTAATTCCACTAGTTGGCCGAAATAAGATAAAGGTAAAGGGTAATTATGCCAAAAGTTAAAAACAAACTTAGAGTCATTCAAATAAAAGAAATAAAAATAAAATAAGAAACATACAAACGAAGGAATTAAATTCAAAACAAGATTAGATTTAAATATTTCTCCTAGTCATAAGGTATTTCATTCATCCAATAGCGTAGTTGTAAGACTAATGAGGAGTCAACAAATTGGTATTAACCTCATGTTATGTCTAAGTTTTGGATGGAGCCATTAACAAGGTAAGGAAAGTATTAAAAACTATTCAAGAATACAATATTAAAAACCATTCAATAAGGAAAAACACAACAATTTTCTTATCTAAAAAAATAAACTTACAGCTTCAAGTATCCACACAAGCTCTACACCCCATTATCCTAAAACATAACCAAAACTTATTTCCTTCCCATGCACTTAGATGACAGGTATGCCACATACTTACCAAGTTGGAATTATTTTATGGCAATATGTTATAGGTAAGAACTAAATTATTTATATATAAATATATCTATTTTGTTTTAATCAATCTACATTGCGCCAATCAAACCACCAATAATGAATTTTAATTTCAATGTTGCTCTATTACACCATTCCCAAGTCACTGGCAAATAGTTTTACTTAAATTTCATTCTATTTTTGTGACATATCCAAGTCACCAATAATTGATAATAATTTCCATTTCACACTACTACAGTGCCATTTCCCAATCAATTGAAAATTATTTCAAGTAAATTCTTCTATTGGGCCATTTATAGAGACTAACAACATATACAAAAATCAAAGGTTTGACTCCAACATTATATATCTAAAGCTATGTATAGGTGGTAAAAAAAAAGTTAATGTACAACTAAAAACATGCAGTAGTAGACATGTGCAAGATAGTGAGATATTTAACCATTTCACTCCATACAGGCCAGACAACCAATCAAAACCATCATTTAACCAAGCTGGAAAAAAAAGTTTAAAATTTTAGTGTGAAGCGAACTAGATAAAGGAGCATCTCAAGATTAGATGTAAACCACTGTCAAAATTAAAGCAACAGGCAGGAAAACTAAGCATTACTATGACAAAACCCACACAAGATAATGGTACAACACAAGCCAAAATCATTGTAGTATATTCATTTAACCATTCATTATCTAATTACAATAAAAGAATGATAGAATATGTTCACTTTCCTGGTCAATTTCTCCCTCAATAGTATTGTGTCTTCTTTCCAGTGAATTCCTTCAACCAAAAAAAAACTTTTGCATTTATATTTTTCTTCTCAAATGTATTAAATTATGAGCATGGCACGGATAGGTGAGAGATTTAATTGTTTTGGGTGAAACAAGATAGCAACTCCTTTGATCACACCACCCTTTGACTGTGCTTTGGTTTGCCACCAAAATTCAATCCCCTCTCCAACTACACCACCTTCCTTCAGTAACCCCTTGATGATTTAAATTTTGATTGGGTGGACATGGCTGTCTAGACCTGGGCGCCATACTTCTATTTGTTTATTTTTTTATTTATTCATTTTATTATTATTTGTTTTTTTATTTATTTTAAATAATACAATTGATAAATCAACACCCATTAAGTTATAAAAACATCATTAATGAGATTATATGCTTGGGCCTTGTAATTAACAATATTTAATTATAATCTCAAATCTTATTATGATTATGTTCCTTGACCATAGGGATGGGTAAATATAATACTTAAATAATATCAACATATGCATGATTGGATATCGAGAAAATTAGGAACAATTGATCCCCGATCAATGATGGTCTTCATACAAGGTTGTTCATCATAGAAATTTGACAAAGGTTTTTCTAACTATGGCTCAAAAGAACAACATAATCATAGATATTATCACGCTTAACTCTAGTCCTAATCAGGGTGTTAACCAAAAGGGTTAAATTCAAAGAAAATAATGTATTAATATGTTTATGATATAATAACTTGATCTAATTTAAAACATTAGTAAGGAAGAAAGAAGCTACTTGAATGCAAGAAAACCCATCTTTGAGCGATGATGAAGTATACACCAAAATTTCTAAAACTATACACCAGAACACCAAAATTTTAGGGTATGATGAGGATAAAAGATAAGCTTATCTTATTTTGAAGTCCATAATTTCTTTTATGAGTCTAAGTCATCCCTAGTAAACATGTTATTTCACACTTATAATCATTAATGAAGTATTATGGTTATCATTATGGTCATACTTTTGGCCTTAGTTATTCATTAGGGTGAGTATAGAAAGCGTTTTAAATCCCACCATAAATATGTTGTTGCATCTACCTCAAAACTTCATCATGCGATAGTTAAAACACATAATAAACCCAAATTCTGATAGAACATAAGAATTATTTGTTGGACTATTCAGACCACCAACATCAACCAGATTAGGGGGGAAGTAATTCTTAAGAATCCTCACTCATAAAATTCCTATCTTAGGTTCAAAATCCGCTACATGCTAAAAGTAATGTGATAATGAAAGTCAACATATAATTCGAGACCGAAGTAATGCTCACTAATAATTAACAAAGATATCACTCACAAGACAAAATAACACTATGGAGTCACAACACACATCAATCACCATGAAGGTGTTGAAACTACTTAAGGATAAATAGCTAAGCATAAGGGGTTTTACATTCTCCCCCTTTGGGAATAACATCATTTACGATGCATCACAACTCATGTAGAAAACTCCACCATAAGTACAATTGTAAGGCAACAATAGGCACCACACCGAGAGTGTAAGTACACAAATTGCTAACTCTCAGAATGGTCATACAATGGATCGATCAAGGATTTGCTATCAAAACTGACATAATGCTTGAATATAGAGTATCAAATAGCTACTCAATCTCACAAAATACTTGTATGTCATCCTGAGGTGAACATATACTAAGTAAAAATTGAAATTCTACGATGAGTATGCCATGTAAATAATAATGTTATTCCCTAATAGTGTTGTACCAAACTTATCATACACTACAAAATCCAATTATCATGTCAAGCCATACTTCCTATTGATTCCCATTGATCAATCTAATAAGGTACCAAAAGAAACATGGATAGGCCCAAATATGAGCAAATGAGGACACAAACCATCCCAAGGTAAACCATGTTGTCACACACATCTGTCCAACCCACTAGAAACCAAAATCCATTGATATGAGCATAAGAGTTATGGTATACATCCAATGTCTAAATTATACTAAGATAAGAATGATGAACACCAAATGTGTAGAAATTATACTACTAAGATAAGTATCCATCCATGGTAATACCATCCAAAGCAAACTAAATAATATTGAGCCATACTAGATCATGGTAAGAGGCATCTCGATTACCTCTCAGAGGTACGAGGCATCCCTATTACCTCATAGAGGTTTGAGCATATCAATTACCTCCTAGAGATATAAGGAACACTATTTATTACCTCCCAAAGGTAGGGGAAATACCTATAAATTACATCCTAGATGTCATGTAATAACTTTGCATCATCATATGTAATAGTGTCACAATATAAATCAACTGATTAATTCCTATACACAGCAACTCAATGCTATAAAAGTAACAAAAGTAATTATATTAGTTCACATCTCTGATTGTCATGTAACCATTCCATTATCAAATAACATAGCTAGTAGAAAATAACAGTGTCAAAACATAACCCTTTGTAATTATATGATCTAAGTACTGTCAAAAGGAAAAATTAGTTGTGTCTAAAATGACAGTCAATAACAACTATCATATGCTAAAATTATCTGACTATCAATATAATCTAAGTAATCATCTAAAGAATTAAACTATGCATTGATTGTATTGCTCATCAAGTTATACTTTAAATAAATAGGACTTCACCATTCTCAACTAGGTGTGGTATGGATAAAACAGGGTTCTACAACTATGACACATGCATATAATATGTTATTGTATGTTGCTTAGCACAACACATACAAGGATAAAATGGGCAATGCAAAAGGACAAAGGTCACCTCACAATGTTCCTCACCCATAGAGTTTGGTAATCACAATCGGGGTGAAACTACCATCTCTAGACAAATAGCATAAATGCTACTAACTCAAGGTGTTCCCTCATCATGAACATGCATGACTAAGGAAGATATTACTACTTAGGGTTCTCAATCATTTTCAGAGGTGATAAAATGTTATTTTGTTTACTTTAGTTGTATTATCAATTTATTTCAAGGCTAATATATATTCAAGGAAAGTGATTGTCCAAACATAATTCATTAACATGATTAACTTTTCATAAAATAAGAAAGATAATTACAACATCAATCTAGTGTTCTTCACAAAAGCCAAGGAGTACAAAATTTGGCACCCAGTATCTCAAGAGACCAACATTAGATTATAAAGCATAGCATAATAGTCTAACAAAATTTTAGTTCCCAATTTTCCCCAACTCAAGGTTTTCATGGTCCTACCCCTAGTGCCCGATTATCTGAATGTGATGCTCATTGGAAGTTGAGTCATTTTTTATCCATCCACCATATCCATCCTTTCTTGGTTTAAATGTCATTTGAACCTTGTGTGGGTAATTATTATCAGAATGGCCCATAATCTTGCATAAATCACATGTTCTTAAAGAAGATTCTTTAGCTGTTGGGAATCCCAATTATTGACTTGACCCTACATCAGGGATCTCTACTAGTCTTCATCATACATGCTGACATACTCGAATCGAGCTAGTCTTCTTCTTCAAGTTAGCACATATCTTAGAACAAGAGCAAACCATATCATAAGTGATGTGAGAGTGTCTCTATGATACATGTGACTACTTATATATACATACTCAAGTATAACATGGTTGGAATATCTTTAGTTAGTGTTATTGTATGGGTTTCCACACATATTGTTGATAAAGAAGAGATCATTTAGGTGTTCCCGTACCTCCCAGTCTTTCCAGGGTTGGTCTGGGCACTTACTGACCTCCATCAGAGTGACTGGAAAGATCCTATCTAATCTATGGCTTTCCCACTTGTCAACAAGCTTATGATCTTGTCTAGATCCCCCACCACTATCTAGGGACATATCCTCATCCCCCACCACTATTTAGGGACATGTCCATTTGCAGTCAAGATCAAAATCTTGACATCACATCCCCCAGCCCAGATATTGAGTCTAAGGCAATCTCTCCTACAACATGTGTACCAACTACTGAAGGGTTTATATAATCTATTGGATTACTTACATCAGATGTTCTAGTGATGTTTCTTGATGATTCCCATCACAAGAACTACCCATACTATCTCTATGTGACATACTACAATGGTCCAAAATTAAAGCTTAATTAGAAACAATTGAAGTTAAACATCCCAAAGCTCCAAGTGTTTCAACTTGGATCTGATACCAAAATGTCATGCCCAAAATTTACACCCTGAACACATGTAAAAACTACATTTTTTTTACACCTCACTCTAACACGCAACCATAACAGTAAAATAAACAACAATCACTTATGGTAGATATAGGGTCGATAATTAGTAAATAATACTTACTGCAAATGAGTCTAAGTTCATAATATTTCATGATCAAAATACACAATAGCATTGCATCATCCTAATGTAATAAAAGTCATAATACTAAATAGGAATTGTCTTTATTCAAATTGAACGATCTACAAAATCAACACTAAAGGGCCAATACATAATTTACATAGACTAAAAGATTGGTCAAATTAGGTCTTACTAGACTACAAACTTCATGAACTCACTGGTCTACCCAAGACACTACAGACACATATTGAAATTCTCAACTTAGAAGCCAACTAAAAAATATGACATAATGATAGGAACAATGAAGAGTTAATTAAGTGAAGAGTAACAGAGTAAAAACTACAAAATCACAAACACACCAACAACTCATAAAATGGTTTTAGATCAAATATCCCAAAAATAGGAGATACTAATTTAAAGTTTTAAACAAATTATTTATGCTCAAAACAAACCATATGAACAATAAAAATAGACCTAAGATGATGAAAACTCAAAACAGATCTTCAAATCCATACCACACTTGTCAACATTTTATGTAGCACACAGAAAAATAACATCAAATAGGGTACAAGATGATCTTGTTAAAAATATAAAATGACATCATAAAATACATATAAAAGGTTGTACATGAATATGAAACTCAAATAAAGAGATTAAATATTTTGGTTTCCAAAAATTATAAACTGAGAAATTAATTTGACACCCTTTCTGGAGTGACTTCGCAGCCAGAAATCAGAATCAATAGAGATTTCTTAAATTCAAAAAGTTCTCAAAAATAGTAGATGTGTTTGAAAGAATAAATTAAAAGATTATATGATAATCTAAACGTATAGGAAATCATTACCAACTTTTGGATTAATGAAGTACTATTCTTATATATGTTAGCAAGTCATTTCCAAATCAACTTTACAAATTGTGAGTCATAACAGATGCATAATTTCGATGGATGCCTCCAGAAATGGAGCCACTAAAAGATGATCGACCAACGAATATATATAATTATTGTTGTTGCTCAATTTTATATGAAAGTTAATTTGATTTGAGGTATTGGTAGCATTGAACTATGAGCTTAAGTAATTAATTAAACCTACTTAATAGGTTGTTCTAGGTTAATTTTCCACCAAATTCCATAGTGTGAACTTTAAGAGAGTTTCATATGCAAACTATTGTTAACCTATAAGATTTACTTAACTTTTATAGTGTTCATGCAGCCAAAAATCTAGCCTTACTTGAATAAAGATGAGATAATGTGACAACTAAGAATATCAATTTAGCTATGTGAAGGCTATCGCCTAGTTTGAAATTCAATAAGGAGTTCCGATAGTCTATTCAAAGAACCAAATAGTTATGGAAGGAAGTTTACACAAAGGACTCTTTTATTGTATTATAATTACACTATCGTTAAACTATTATTAACATTGTTAGCATCACAAAAGTATAAAGTCTTTCTTATTTATTTACATAACTACAATTATAACAACAATAATAGCTCAATTGATTTTATGATAATGAATGTCTATGACAACCAAAAATATTCAAGAGTACATGATAATACTACAGATTTTTTTTTTTAAATGGTTATTTTTTTAACTAGCCAACCTTTTTAACATAAAAACAAATATTATCTATCTTTATTTTATATGTCATTGGTAACTCTTTCTCTTGCACTAAAACATATGCAACAATGGGTCAGCGTATGCTAAGCAAGTGAAATCCAATCACCATATTTCATGTTAATCAAATAATGAACGTATCAAATAATAGATAAACTAAAATAATTTTCGCTCTTGATTACACTGGTAACTCATTATAACTCAAGGTTTAGAACAATGTTAGGCATAATCACACATAAACACTAATACATAAATACACATTTTTCGCATTCCCTCTCTCTTTATATAGAAAAATATAACCAATCTATTTGTAGTAATAATTAATTGCTAGAAGGTTTTATTAATTATAGTATGCATGTAAAATGAGAGTGTGATTATTTGATTTAATTTGATCTTAGCAAATAGTAGGATTTTTTTTTAATTGAATAAAAAACCAGAATCCCAATCCTTCCAGGTGGGTCTAGCTCAACACAAATCTCGAGCTGGTGTGCAGGTGATAGAGAAAGATTTTTAGTTAATGGATAAATGGATTGGTTTTTCATTAGGTTGGTGGTAAAAAATAGGGAGGAGTTTTGTTTGAAGGAAGAAAAACTAAAGGTAGCTTAAATGGAATAGACCCTGCCTAGAGATTTACCTTTCTAAGATGGTGTGAGTCCTCTCTATGGAGCTATGTGCTCTTAGCAAGAGGATCCAGGGATACCTGGAGGAAACAAAAGGGGTTGAGAAGTTTCCAGTTGATCAGCACTGAAAGTGGGGGCAGACAAATAAATAGTGTGGGAGACTATGGAACTTACTCAAGAGATCTCTCGCTTAGAGGCTTAAGGTCTCATAGGAAGGTTTGCAGGGAGATGGTTGGTGATTGCGGAAATAGAAACTTGGATTTTTGAGAACTAGGGGGAGAATTTGGAAATAAAATTTTTACCCAAAGGTTTTTTTATGGTTGTTTTCTCAAGTCAAAAGAGTTGAGATAAGGTGTTAAAGAACACCTTGTCAGGATCTACACATAGCTCTAATACCACTTGTCAATGTCTTAGAGTATAATTGATTACTTTTGTATAAGCAACTAAACACGAAATTGAACCAGAAGTAATAAGTAACTAGAAATCAGAAACAACAAAGAATAAGAGATATGAGAAACAACCAATTTGTATTAAACTCTTCTAGAAGGAAATACAAAGAAGAAATCTCTTTCTCCTCACACCTCTTAGATGTACAGTAATTCTCCCTCAAGAGTTCTCTCTCTCTCTCAATCAATTACAATCACAATCAACTCAATACTGAGTTGTTCCCTCCAATGACAATCAACCCAATTGTTGTTGCCTCCTTTTCTTGCAGATCTTCTTGATCTTACACCTTGTAGATCTTCCTGATCTTGCACCCTGCAAATCTAAGTGATCTTGCTCACATTACAATATAGCCCCATGGGTCTCTTAAATAGAACCCAAAGCAAACAATAATTAGAAAAGTGGACTCAAGACTAATTTTAGTCTTTACATGCAAACTAACTGTTCTCCTAAAATTAGAACAAAATTAGAAATGCACAGATGACCGATGTCAGTCTGAAGATGACCGATGCCGGTTGACCCCTAACCGATGCCAAGTATTGTGTAGCTGAAGATAACTGATGTTGATCGACCCCTAACCGATGTCGGTTGGCTCTGACCGATGTTGGTTACTGTGTAACGTAGCAACCTAGACATTTGCACATTCAGTGAAGCTTTTAGCTCCATAACTCAACAATCTCCCACTTGGAGATAAACAGCTGCACCTATACCTGTTCTCCATCTTCAAGTTCAATCTTGAAGACCAACAAAAGTTGAATGAAGATTCAACTTCTCCTTTGTTACCGGCTTTGTTAACATATCCACAGGGTTCTTATCCGTATGGATCTTTTCTAGCTTTAACTGACCATCCTCCAATACCTGTCTAATGAAGTGGTACCTAAGCTGTATATGTTTGGTTCTTGCATGAAAGGCTGAATTCTTTGCCAAATGAATTGCACTTTGACTATCACTGTACAATCTACAACTCTCTTGCTCTTTTCCCAACTCTTCCATGAACTAAGTCATCCAAATCATTTCCTTGCTAGCCTCTGTGACTGCAATGTATTCTGCCTCTGCAGTAGACAGGGCAACAACCTTCTGTAACTTTGAAATCCAGCTAACTGCCATTCCACCAATAGTGAACACATATCATGTGGTGCTTCTCTTGCCATCCAAGTCACCTGCCATATCTGAATCTACATACCCATGTAGAGAAGTGTTTGACCCTCCATAGCATAAATGCTTACTACTGGTCCCTCTCAGATATCTGAGAATCCACTGAACTACTTTTCAGTGTTCTTTTCCTAGATTGGCCATAAACTTGATGACAACTCCCACTGCTTGGGCAATATTAGGTCTAGTACATACCATTGCATACATCAAGCTCCCAACTGCTGAAGCATATGGAACTCTACCCATGTACTCAACCTCATCATGTGATTTAGGACACTATTCTTTACTCAACTTGAAGTGTCCAGCCATAGGTGTGCTTACCAGTTTTGCATCCGACATATTAAACCTCTCTAACACCTTATTCACATAATCCTCTTGAGACAAAATCAAACTATGATTTTTCCTGTCTCTCTTAATACTCATGCCAAGGATTTTCTTTGCTGCTCTTATATCCTTCATGGCAAATGTATGAGCTAATTTTACCTTTAGCTCAGTAATTTCTTGCATGTGTGAACCTGTAACAAGCATATCATCTACATACACACAATGGTCAGATTGACATTTACTAAAGCCATGCTTTGTCATAAACCTGTCAAACCTCAAATACCATTGTCTTGGAGCTTGCTCAAGACCATATAACCTAGCCTTATGTCTCACTTGTCCATTTCTCCTTCATTTAACGTGTAAACCCATTTGTTTTTCAGTGCTTTCTTTTCAGCTGGCAACTCAACCAAATCCCACGTATGGTTCTCTTCTAAGGAATCAATTTCCTCATTCATGCCATGCTCCCACTGTTTCTTAGATTCTACCTGCATTACCTCATCAAAACTTTTTGGTTTTCCACCATTAGTGAGCAACAAGTAGTATAAAGAAGGGGAATAATGAATTGAAGGTTTACTTACCCTTTCAGACCTCCTCATGGGCATTTGAGACTCATTCACAGCTTGCTATCTGCCCAAATTTCATTCTGACAGTGACCGATCTCGGTCATCTCTCAGTCTGCACCTGACCGATGTCAATTTCACCTGATTAACCTGATCGACATCAGTTGCCATCTGATCGACGTCGGTTTCCACCTGCCTGACATCACCAACTTCGGTCTCCACCTGACCGATGTCGGTTCCTGCCTGATCGACATCGATCTCTGCTTGACCAACGTCAGTGTTTGTGTTTTCCTGTGAGTGATGATTTTTATCTATGAGCTCATTTTGGAACATAACCTCATCTAAATCAAGATTGCCCTACTCAAAATTATTTAGCCTCTTGAGTTGATCACTGTCCATCACCTTCTCATTAAAAACCAAGGCTTTCCATTTCTTAAATGTGTCAAAAACATCAGATTTCCTCTTTATGTAATAAACCCATACCTTTCTTGTAGCATCATCAATGAAAGAAACATAATATTGTGATCCTCCAATAGAAGCTCCCTGAGCTGGTCCCCACACGTCTGTGTGAACAAGCTCCAACTTGTGCTTCTTCTTTGTTGACCCAGTTGTGAGAAACCTCACTTTCTTCTGTTTCCCAAAAATACAATGCTCACAGAAATCTAGATCTATGCTTTTCAAATCTGAAAGCTTACCTTTTGACTTAAGAACATTCATTCCCTTCTCACTCATGTGACCAAGCCTACAGTGCCACAACTTTGCAGCTACATCTAAAATAGATAAACTAGAAGGAGAATAATCAGTAATACAAGTAGATAGATAAAGTGTACCTACTCTCTTACCTCTTGTTAATACAAGTGCACCCTTGGAAACTTTCCAAGATTCAGCTGTGAGAGTTATTGTGCAACCCTCATCACCCAACTTTCTTGTAAAAATCATATTCCTCTTCAAGATGGGTACATGCATGACATCCTTCAACACCCATGTGTTGCCATTCTGCAATTTCAGCTGCACTTTTCCTTTGCCAACAATTTGACAAGGCTCATCATCCCCTAAATAAACTTTTCCAAAGTCCCCATGGACATAATCATTGAAAAATTCTCTATTTGGGGTTGCATGGAAAGAAGCACCATTATCTAAAACCCATGATTCTACCTGACTATCCAAAGAAAATATAAGAGCATTCTGTGTAACAATACCTGCATCTTTTGCTTCTTTATTACCTTCATGCTAATCTTCTTTCAACCAACAATCTTTCTTTACATGTCCTTTCTTTCCACAATTCCAGCAGGTTATCCTTCCATTTCTAGATTTGGATCTACTTGCCATCTTTGACCTTGATTTCCCTTGCTCACCCTTCTCTCTTTGCTTTCCCCTGATGTCAACACTTAAAGCATTACATGATGTTTCCCCTATGCTTTTCTTATGAATTTTTTCATTCAAGATTACACTAACAACATCATCAACTTTCAAGATATTTAAAGCAGATGCAGTATTACTAACTGCCATTACCAAACTATCTCAACTTTCAGGTAAAGAGCATAAGATTAAGAGAGCCTTAATTTCATCATCAAAAACTATTTTTACTGAATTTAACTGATTTACTAATCCATGAAAATCATTAAGATGACTAGATACCGATCCACCTTCCTACATTTGCAAATTAAATAATTGCTTCATAAGATATACCTTATTCAAAGCTGAGGGTTTTTCATATAAATTTGCCAAAGTATCCATTAACTCTACCGTTGTCTTTCCCTGTGATAAGTTAGAAATCACAGAAGATGCCAGGCTCAACCTTATAGATCCAAGAGCCTTTCTATCAAGAACATTCCATTCTTCATCTTTCATATCTGTGGGCTTCCTTGAAACCCCACCCAACAGTAAGTATAGATCTTTCTGATACAGATAATCTTCTATCTGCATCCTCCATAATTGATAATTCTTGCCATTGAATTTCTTCATTCTTAGTTTACTTTCTTCTACCATTGCTTTACTCCCACTCAAACAGAGACCCCTATGAGTGACTTCTGTAATCAACAAACATTAACACACTCTGTGCTTTTCTTCAACCTGGCTCTCATACCACTTGTCAGGATCTACACATAGCTCTGATACCACTTGTCAGTGTCTTAGAGTACAATTGATTACTTTTATATAAGCAACTAAACACAGAATTGAACCAAAAGTAATAAGTAACTAAAAATCAGAAACAACAAAGAATAGGAGATATGAGAAATAACCAATCTGTATTAAACTCTTCCAGAAGGAAATACAATGAAGAAATCTCTTTCTCCTCACACCTCTTGGATGTACAGTAATTCTCCCTCAAGAGTTCTCTCTCTCTCTCAATCAATTACAATCACTATCAACTTAATATTGAGTTGTTGTTCCCTCCAGTGACAATCACCCCAATTGTTGTTGCCTCCTTTTCCTGCAAATCTTCTTGATCTTGCACCTTACAGATCTTCCTAATCTTGCACCCTGCAAATCTAATTGATCTTGCTCACATTACAATACAGCCCCATGGGTCTCTTAAATAGAACCCAAAGCAAATAATAATTAGAAAAGTGGACTCAAGACTAATTTTAGTCTTTACATGCAAACTAACTGTTCTCCTAAAATTAGAATAGTTCTAGAAACCCATAGATGACCGATGTCGGTCTGAAGATGACTGATGCCAACTGACCCCTTATCGATGCCAATTACTGTATAGCTGAAGATAACCGATGTCAGTCGACCCCTAACCTATGTCGATTGGCTCTGACCGATGTCAGTTACTATGTAACCCAGCAACCTCCACATTTGCACATTCAGTGAAGCTTTTAGATCCACAACTCAACACACCTATTGGTCCTTGAATGGTGCAAGGTTATGGTTCCAACCCTAAAAACCCAATTTTGATGCCATGACCTTCCACCCAAAAGTGGTGGCCCTCTGAATTCGCCTTTATAATCTCCTAGTGGAATAATGGATCAAATAATGTTTAAATTAACTAGGTAATCTTTTGGGATCTTATGTGGAAATTGATTCAAAATTGGAGGAAGGTTACTTAGCTACTTTTGCTAGGGCTAGGGTTTTAGTCAACCTATCCAAACTTATTTTGGATAACATTGTAATCAAATCTCATGGCTGAGTCTGGAATCAACTGGTGGATATAAATAATTTTCCTTTTAGATGCTACAACTATAGAAAGATGAGACATATCTAGAAGTTTTGCCTTGGTAAGATCTTTAAGCCCTTTTCTGCTCCTTCTCAGGATATCAGAGATAGGCCTATTTTTCCCAGTATTCCTAGTCGTAAGGTTAGATTTCTAAGGCAAAAAAAGGTGAGACACAAGAGATAGACAAAGGTGGTTTAGGCAGGACACAGGTGGTCTCACAGAACCCTTCTTTCTCTATACCCCTACTAGAGAAATCCCCTTGTTCTTCTTCACCTAAACAGATGATGGAAGCCTTACCTTATTTTAATCAAGTGAACATTCTAAAAATAGTGGCACTTCTGGAGAGACGTGGTAAACCAATTTTTTTATCCCCCAATATGATGATCAAAGGGTGTGATTTCATAACAGAATAATCTCTAGCTATTAAAAATAGCATTTATAATGAGGGAAGTAATTTGAATAAAGAGAATGTTTCACCAGTTTTGGAAGGCCCCTCTCAAGAGGAAAATCCTATGATTGAAGCTCTACAAAGTGATTTGGAGGAGGTTGATACAGATTCTAAGGAGGAATTGAATTCGAGAGAAAATTTATCCATTACTAAGTCGAATATGTCTAGAGCTAAGCCAGATTATGGTCCGAGCCCTAGGAGAGGGAGGAAAAATAAGCATGTTCAAGAAACTAAGGATGTTTCATGTGGCAGGTAAGAAATGCTAAAAAAAATTGGACCTGAGAAGTGGGAGGTGAAATTCCTTCAATAGGATTTATGAAGGTTATATCATGGAATTTTAGGGGCATCAATGGTCCTAACAAATGACATTTGGTTAAATGTCTTTTAGTGGCAAAATAACCAGTTGTTCTATTGTTGCAAGAAACCAAGTTGAGTAATGGTGATGAGAAGTTTTTTGAGCAAGGTGGTTGGAAGGTTTGGAATGGTGTTTTTGTGGAAGCAACTGGGGCTTTTGGAGGTCTAGCCATCCTTTGGCTTCTTATGAGAGTGAAGGTGGATCTGATTAAAGTAGGTTCCCATTGGCAATTATGTAGTATTACTTTTCTGAGAATGGATCTATCTCTGTTTCTAGGCAATGTGTATGGCCCCATCAATTTGTAGGAAAAGAGGAAGTTTTGGGGAGAGATTTCAGAGCTATGTTCTAACATCACTTTGGAAAAGTTTTTATTTGGTGGTGATTTCAATTCTCTTCTAAATCAATCAGAAAAGTTTGGTGGGAAAGGCTTTAAAGCATCAGAAGGTCTTGAATTTGGAAAGTTCTTAAAAGGTAATGATCTTATTGATTTGCCACCATAAGGTGGGTTTTTTCACTTGGAGTAGTAAAATAATTGGTAATCAAAATATTCTGGAACATTTGGATAGATTTGTGATTTCTAATTCATGGTTTGTCCAAGATTCGTTGAGGGACTCTTCAATTCTTGCCTTTGCTAGATCAAATCATCTACCCATTGCCCTTAGTATTAATAAAGATGGTCTCCCTTTTTGTTGTCGAGAAAATGTGGTTGTGAGATAAATCTCTTTTCAAGTTGGTTGAGAGCTGGTGGAAAGAATGTTTGGTTCCCTCCAAGTCTCCCATGTTTTGTATTTCCAAGAAATTATAGTACATAAAAGGGTGACTTCAACATTAGAACCATAATTTTTTCAAAAACATTTTTCAAGAAAAAGTGAGAGTTGAAGCTGATTTGGATAATCTAAATAGAGATATCTTTCAAAAGGGTATGGACCAAGTGTCCTATAAATTGGAAAAGACACTGCTTGTAGAATATGAGGAATTGTTGCTCCGGGAAGAAGTCTTTTGGAGACAAAAATCTAGAAACGTTTGGCTTAAAGATGGGGATAGAAATTCTATGCTCTTTCACCAATCAGTCAAGCTGAAGAGAAATTTTACTCATATCACATAAATTAACTTGATTGAGGGTGAAAGAATTACCAGTCTAGAAAATATTATGAAAGAAGCAGTTCTTTTTTTCATGGATCTTCTTAATGAAGATATTTTTTTTAGATTTAAAAGCTCAAGAGGCTAACTTGTCTCACATTCCTTGTTTGGTGACTATGGAGCAGAATGAGAAATTGTTGGCTCCATTTTCTCTCCAAGAATTCAGAAAATGTTGTTTTCTCTATGTCAAAAGATAAGGCTCCTAGTCTAGATGGGTTTTCGATGGATTTTTTCTAATATTTTTGGGAAAAAGTGGGTGAAGATGTTTTGTATATGGTTGAAGAATCAAAGAGAAAATCTAAAGTCCTGCATGTTCTGAATGTCACCTTTCTTTCTCTTTTTCCAAAAGGCAAAACTCAGGAAACTTTTGAGGATTTTAGGCCTATTTCCTTATGTAACATGGTGTATAAAATTATTGTGAAGGATATGGCTCTCAGGCTTTAGAAGATCAGGTCATTCTTAATCTCTGAGGAACAAGCGAGATTTATCCCATGAAGGAATATTTAAGAGGGGATTATAGTTTCCCATGAAATTATTCACTCTCTTAAAATGTCACATCAAAAAGGGATGCTTTTAAAGCTCGACATTAGCAAAGCCTATGATAGGGTGAATTAGCATTTTTTGCTTAAAGTTTTAGAGAAGTTTGGTTTCATTAAAGTTTGGTGTAACTAGATTTTTAGCTATATTTTGAGCCTAAAATTCTCTATCCTGGTTAATGGTAGTCCAACAAATTTTTTCCAAGCTTCCAGGGGTCTTCGGCAAGGTGATTCACTATCTCCTTTCCTATTCATCCTTGTGGTAGAAGATTTAGGCAGAATGGTGTTGGTGGTTAAAGGAGCCTCTTTAATCAAAGGTGTTCGAGTCGCCAATGGTCTGGAGAATCTGATGCATCAAAAATTTGTGGATGACACTTTTTTATTTAGATAAGCCTTAGTTAAGGAGGCATAGCCCTTTAAGGAAATCCTCTCTAGTTATGAGGAGGCTTTTGAGCAAATGGTGAATATAGGCAAATCTAACATTTTCTTTATCAACTGCTCATAATAAATCCAACAAACAATTTCTCTAGTGCTAGGTTTTAATGTTGGTAAATTTCCTTCAAAATACTTAGGTGTGCCTTTATTTTTTGGAGCTTATCAAACCTTTCATTGGTACCATTTGGTTTAAGCTTTCAAAAAGCATTTGGCCTCTTAGAAAGGTAAGTGGCTCTCCCTGGCTGGTCGTGTCACCCTCATTAAATCTATTCTCAGTGCTTTACCTACTTATTGTTTCTCGATTTTGCAACCCCTTGTTAAAATCTTCAAGCAGCTATAATTTGTTTTGAAAGACTTTCTTTGGCAAGGAGTTTAGGTTAAGAATAAAATCCCACTAATGAAGTGGTAAAAAGGTGTGTAGTTTGAAGAAAAGGGGGGTGTTGGTATTAAGAACCTGGAATTACATAATCGAGCTTTAAGAGCTAACATGGTTTGGAGTATGTTAAATTCCTTGGAGGCTCTTTGGGTTAGGGTTCTTCAGAGTAAATATCTTAATCAAGAAGATTCTTTGAGCATCATTTTGATGGTAGATCCACCCAAAGGATCTCAGGTTTAGAACTTTATCCTTAGGTGTAGAAACATTATCTCAGATTATGTCTCTTGGATCATTAATAATGGTAGAAAAGCTAGATTTTGGGAGGATTCTTGGAATGGGCATAAGACTTTTGCTAAAAACTAATTATTGGGGGATGTAAAGCGTATCCTTTCCATGGCTTGGGGTTCCTCTGTAGTGGATTATTTGGAACCAATGCTTATCTATAGCCTAAGGTCTTGGGGTTGGATTTTTTTTTGAAAATATGGAAATCCCAGAGGATCAAGTGGCAATGCTTGAGAAAAATCTCAATATGAGGAAAGTTTTTTTGATTGAGAAGGAGGATTCATTACTTTGGATTGGCTCAAAATCGGGCCTTTACAAGGTCAATCTGGGTTATCAGATGGATGAGTGGATGTTTAGGGCACATTTTTTGTGTTGGGAGAAAAGTGGTTTGTAGAAAGTTGGTGCCTTCACATGGTTGGCAGTTTAGGATCGGATTCCTACACAAGATAGATTTATAAAAATGGGTTTTTTGAGACCTTCTAGGTGTCCTCTCTGTAATAACAGTGAGGAAAATGCTTGTCATATTCTTTTTTTACGTCCCTTTGTGAATTGTTGTTGGACCTGGCTTTGTGAAAGATTAGAGTTGGTGTAGGCTTGGCATCCTAATCTAAAGGATGACTTCTATTCATGGTCATTGGGTGACTACAAAAATATTCTCCATGGTTTATGGAAAGTCAGCTCAGCCATTGTAATTTGGTTTGTGGGGAAAGAAAGAAATAAGTGCATTTTTGAAAATCAAGAGAAAGAGGTCTCTAGAGTGATACAAGAAATTGAGATTTTAAGTTTAGAATTCATCTCCACTCTAGTGTGTAGGAGGAAAGGTTTTCTATCTAGGTGGGATATAGTGATGGCGACTAAATGGAATCTGATTTCTATTCCCCCTGTTAATGGGTCAATTGCAACAGGTAAGAATGATTAAAAAAAAAACATTGGAGTCCTTCTCTAGGTGGTTGGTTTAAATTGAACTTTGATGGTGCATCCCAGGGTAATCCTAGAGCTTTGAGAGCAGGTTGTGTTATAATGGATTTTTATGGTTCTTTAATTTGAGAATTGTTGAGAAAACTTCAAGATGGTACAAATAACGAAGCGAAAGTGCAAGCGTTAGCTTTGGGTATAGACACGGCTATCCAATGTGGAATCTCAAAGTTGATTATAGAAGGATATTCCTAGGTCATGATCTCAGCATTGAAAAAGAAAGAGACAAAAGCGTAGCATCTTGAAAATATCTTGACAAACACTTGGGGAAATCTTGAACTTCTCTCAGAATGATAGTGCAGACATTATTTTCGTGAGGCGAAATCAACTACTGATTTCTTCGAAAACTATGGTATTGATCAAGAGGATTTAAGTGGGATGGATAATATCAAAAAAATGTGGGAGGATTTTCCTAATATTTCTCTAATCAATTTTGGATAAAGTTATGGAGTTTTTATGTCTTGGTGGGTTTGTAATTTGTATTTATCTCAGCTTATTTGATTTGGCCTTTTGGGTTAATGAGTATTTGGTGGTGGTGGCTTTATTTTGGGTTGTCTGATTAATGATGAGATGACATCCCCCGATGTGAAGGGACTCAACTTCCCATGGATGACATTCATGAACTTTCAAGGGAGGGTGTAGTATCATTGGAGATTGCTCGTGGTAAGTGGAGGTCTCGACGCTCGCATGTTTGTTCATCATTTATCTCGGTGGGCTTTATCCAAGCAGAGATCTATGTGTTATTCTATGTTTGTGGCTCCCAAGTGGAGATTAAGGCATGGCGGCTGATAGTCGATAGAATGGAGGATGTTATTATGATTCCCATGGAAACTCCATAAATCTTAGGGAGGAGTAAGGTGCGTGAAATCGCCTTTGAGGGCAAAATTTTGAGGGCCCGTTTATCTCAC
Source organism: Torreya grandis (assembly GCA_037957365.1). Classification (NCBI taxonomy): domain Eukaryota; kingdom Viridiplantae; phylum Streptophyta; class Pinopsida; order Cupressales; family Taxaceae; genus Torreya; species Torreya grandis. Next base: position 6,166,862 of record JARHVA010000006.1, read on the forward strand.
ATATTCTAGCTCCCATCAGAAGATTTCCTATAGGCCATATCTGAGGTGCTTGGGCTCGAGTTTTTGATGTAGAGTGTCAGCTCTTGTGTGAACTTATAAATTATAGTGGTTTTTGCTTCATATTTGATGGCATTGATTTCTAATGTTGAAGTGGTGGAACAAGTGGCAGTTTTCTACATGCATTTAGAAGATTAGGTGGGGTTGGATGAAAATATTATGCTTTTTGATATTTATCCTTTACCCAATCTCCCCTTGTCAGGTACGGATGGCTTTGGTGTTGTCATGTGGTCAGTGTTTTGGGCGTTGGAAACTCATTTCATGGTGTTGGTAGATTTCATGGAGCAACTAAAGTAGAAGATTGTGGAGCTTGGGTTAAAGGAAGGGCAGTATATCCCTTTGCCTATTTTGGTGCACCTTAAGAGCCAAATTCCAAAAATAGTGAAGTTGTGTGAATGTTGGCATGCTAAAAATAGAGTGGTGGCTATCAAAAAATTGGTGAAAGGGGTTCTGTGAAATGAAGTTGCACCACCACCCTTATGGAATAAGCCTTGGGATGAAATGTCTACAACCTTCCTCCCATGTGCTTCATGTCTTTTGATAGGTAGAGGTGCAGGTTTCAACGTGCTTGATAAAGTAGAAAACACCTTTGAGGTGATGGTGGAAGTTCAAAGAAAAGGAAAAAAGGAATTTGAAATGGTTTACACTTTGGATTCAGAGGAAGAAGTTGGCTTGGGTAAATTTTAAGTTTTTAATGGTTGTTATTTTTAGTCACTAGTTTTTTGTCTCTATTTATGTCGGTTCTCGGTGGTTGGTTGTTTGGTTTTCTCAGGCAGTCTTTGTTTAGCCTATTGTGTTGGTTTTTACTAGTTTTGGATGTTTGTGGTTGGTTGTATTTGTTGCTACATGGTTTCTAGGGCTGGGGGGCCATTAATACAACCTCGTAATTATCCAAAAAAATAGTTGATTGCTAGAAGAAGAAAAAAAAATTGCAGTGATAGATGGAAATATAACCAATCAAATGATACTAAGGATATCGAACATACAAATCAAAGAGGTAAAGGTCAAAGATCAAAGAAAAAAATATAGCTGAGTTGATTATTGAAAGATGAAGTACTCATAGTGAGGAGAGGATATTTTGATAAGAAGTTAAGCTACCAATCCATTGATTACCTACAAGATTAAAGCTATGAAAAGGAGGAAAAACTAAAACACAATATTCCTCTACTAATATTATTTCCTCTAAATGTGAACTCAATTAAGGAAAGAAGGATTACCCAATCATAATCTAACAATTCCACTAGTTGCCTAAAACAAGATAAAGGTAAAAGGTAACTATACCAAAATTTAAAAATAAATTTAGAGTTGTTCAAATGAAAGAAATATAAATAAAATAAATAAACATACAAATAGAATAATTAAATTCAAAACAAGATCATATTTAAATATTTCTCCTAGTCATAAGGTATTCCACTCATCCAATAGAGCAAATATAAGACTAATGAGGAGTCAACAATTTGGTATTAACCTCACATTTCATCTAAGATTTGGATGGTGTCATTAACAAGGTAAGGAAAGTATTAAAAACTATTCAAGAAGACAATATTAAAAACCATTCAAGAAGGAAAAACACTACAATTTTCTTATCTGAAAAAATAAACATACAGCTTCAAGTATCCACACAAGCTCTATGCTCCATTATCCTACAATGCAACCAAAACTTCTTTCCTTACCATCCACTTGGATGACAGGAATGCCATATACTTACCAAGCTGGAATAGTTTACGGTAATATGCTACAGATAAGAACTAAATTATTTACATATAAATGTAACTATTTTATTCTAATCAATCTACTACTATTGCACCAATCAAGCCACCAACAATGAATTTTAATTTCAATGTTGCTCTATTGCACTTTTCCTAGGTCACCAGCAAATAATATTACTTAAATTTTATTCTAGTATTGCACCATATCCAGGCCACCAACAACTAATAATAATTTCCATTTCACATTGTTGCAGTGCCATTTCCCAATCAATTGAAAATTATTTCAAGTAAATTCTTTTATTGGGCCATTTATAGAGACTTACAACATATACATAAATCAAAAGGTTTGACTCCAACATTATATATCTGAAGCTATGTACAGGTGGTAAAAAAAAGTTAATGTGCAGCTAAAAATAATGGAGCAGTAGATAGGTGCAAGAAAATGAAATATTCAACCAGTTCACTCCATACAGACTAGACAACCAATCAAAATTGTCATTTAACCAAGTTGGAAAAAAACTCTAAAACTTTATTGTGAAGCAAACTAGATAAAGGAGCATCTCAAAACCATATTTAAACCACTATCAAATTTAAAGCAACAAGCAAGAAAACTAAGCATTACCAAATACTATGACAAAACCCACACAAGACAATGGTGCAACACAAGTCAAAATCACTACATTATATACATTTAACCATTCATTGTCTAATTACATTAAAATAATGATAGAAGAATTGCACTTGCCTAGTCAATGTCTCCCTCAGTAGTATTATGTCCTCCTTCCAGCACATTCCTTCAACCAACTTAAAACTTTTCCATTTATATTTTTCTCCTTGAATGCATTCAATTATGAGTAGGGCATGGATAGGTGAGAGATTTAATTATTTTATGTGAGACAAGATAACAAATCCCCTGATCATGCCACCCTTTTATTGTCCTTTGGTCTACTGCTAAAATTCAATCCCCTCTCCAGCTACACCACCTTCTTTCACCAACCCCCCTGATAATTTAAATTTTGATTAGGTGGACATGGTTGTCCAAACCTGGGTGCCATGCTTCTATTTGTTTATTTATTTATTCATTTTTGTTATTTTTATATTATAATTATCTAAATAATATAATTGATAAATCAACGCCCATTAATTTACAAAAACATCGTTAACAAGATTATAAACTTGGGCCTTGTAATTAACAATATTTAATTATAATCTCAAACCTTATTGTGACTACATTCCTTGACCACAGGAATGGGTAAATATAATACTTAAGTAATATCAACATATGCATGGTTGGATATTAGGAAAATCAAGAATAATTGATCCCCAATCAATGACAGCCTTCATACAAGGTTGTTCATCATAGAAATTTGATAAAGGTTTTTCTAATTATGGCTCGAAAGAGTAACAGAATCATAGATATGATCACACTTAAATTTAGTCCTAGTCAAGTTGATCAAAGTGTTAACTGAAAGGGTTAAATTCAAACAAAATAATGTATTACTATATTTATGATGTAATAACTTAATTTACTTTAAAACATTAGTATGGATGAAATTAGCTCCTGAATGCAAGAAAACCCATCTTCAAGCGATGATGAAGTATACACCAAAAATTTTAAAACTATACACTAGAACACCAAAATTTTAGGGTATGACGAGGATAAAAGATAAGCCTATCTTAATTTGAAGTCCATAATTGCTTTTATGAGTCTAAGTCATTCCTAGTAAAAATGTTATCTCACATTTATAAACATTAATGAAGGATTATGGTTATCATTATGGTCATAATTATGGCCTTGGTTATTCATTAGGGTGATTATAACAAGTGGGTTAAACCCCACCATAAATATGTTATTACATCAACCTCGAAACTGAAAGGTTATGGAGCTAAAAGCTTCACTTATGCAAACAGGGAAGGAGGTTGCTGGGAGGTTGTTGAGTTGCAAAACAAGTTGCAGGGCAACCGACGTCGATCTGATCAACTGATGTCGGTCATATTACAGTGCAGAAGCAACCGACGTCGGTTATAAGTCAGCCGACATTAGTTAGGAAGGAGCCAACGTCGGCAACCTGTGTGTGCATGCAGTTTGCATGCGAGTTCCGGACTGGTCTATTTTTGGACAGGCAGTTTGCATGTAAAGACTATTTTTGGTCTTGAGTTGCGAGTCTAATTATTGTAATTAAGAAAGTCTAATTATTGTATGCATGAGATCTATATAATAGACTCATGGGCTATATTGTAAAAGTGTGCTAGAAAGCCATTGTGCTTGAAGAGAGAGCAAGAGTAGCTCCTCCTAGTTCCAAAGGGGTGTTGAGTGTGTATGATCAAGGAGAGTTGCAGGTTGTGTAAGTTCTACTAGGAGATCCACCGGGGTACTGGTTGAAGAATCATGAGGACTTGGTGAGGCAAGTACAAGGGTTCTTTAGGGTGTAGAGACATCTACATGGTAAGTAGGGTCTGTTGACTTACATGTGGCAACAAGAGAAGGGAAGATCTACTTGCAGTATGATTGTGTACTTGGTGTACTAGCAGCATTGTTACTGACTGGTGGAGGTGAACAACAACTCTGTATTGGAGTTGATTGTTGTGACTGTAATTGAGAGAGTGAACTGTTGAAGGAGAATTATAGGTGAACCCTAGAAGTGTGGGAGCTCTAGAGGTGTGGGAAGAAGAAGTGTGGCATCTTCTTTATTGTATTTTCTTTTGAGTGATTATTAATACAAGATTGTGTATTGTCTCTCATATCTTGTGTTGTTTCATATTTCTAGTTACTTATTCATTCAGGTTAAATTTCGTGTTTAGTTGCTAATACAAAGGTAATCAAGTGTGCCCTTAGTGGGCAGTAGGATCCTGACAGTTGGGAAACTTCATCATATGATAGTGAAAACACATAAGAAACCCAAATTCTAATAAAATGTAACAATTATTTGTTGGACTATTTACACCACCAACATCAACCAGATTAGGGTGGTGTGATTTGTAAGAATCCTCACTCATGAAATTCTTATCCTGGATTCAAAATACACTACATGCTACAATCAACGTGATAATGAAAGTCAACATACAATTTGCAATCAAAGTAATGCTCACTGATAATTAGCAATGAGATCACTCACAAGACAAAATAACACAACAGAGTCACAACACACATCGACCAACATGAAGGCACTAAAACTAATTAAGGATAAATAGATATACATAAGGGGTTTTACATGTGGTACCTCCATGCATAGTAGATATTACTGAAGTTGGAAATAGAATAGTAACTAGAGTCACAGGACACTAGAATTTGGATTGAAGTTTTAGCAATTGTAGGTGGTAATAGTGGATAACATATATATGGTAGGGTGACAATCACTAGTCCTATAGGAGTATGCATTGTAGTATATCGAGGGACCATAAGTGGAGGTGTTGAAGGTTGAGCCTGAGTTGCAGAGGCTCTCATTAAAGCAACCAACTCTCCTTATGTTTGTAATCTTTTATATTCAACCATGCTTACAACAAAATCTAGCTCAATAGTTTCAAAATCAATCATGGATCTTTTGAAAAAAAATGAAACCTTATCCATTAAATTTTTATGTGTGGCCTTGGAAAATTTGAATGTTGCATGAAGGGTTTCAATTTGGGCCACTTTATCTTTGGTAAATGTGAAATTTTACACTATTTGTTCATTAATTCTATAGGTGGTGCTCTTCAACTCTACCTTAAAGCTATCTGCTACAATCCATAGTAAATTCTTAAAGAAAGGCTTAGTGATTATTCCTCCATGAAGAGTACCTACACATGTAATTGTCATGTTTCAAAGGACTTGAATAGCCTTTTGTTCTTGATTAACAAACTATTGTATCAATCCCTACACCTCTTGGTGCCATTCTAACAAATAGTCTTGTTTATTATTTATAGGGTTTTGGGCCAAGGTCACATTCAATGGAAAATGATATTGAGGTGATGGTATGTTTTTAATCTAGTATATTTGGTAATGAGTGTTAGCTTGACATCCCAATCTTTCACTGTCTCATGAACTTGACAATATCTGCCCATCGTGGTTGATATTGAGACTTTGTTGTTTTGATTGTGCTCAGAACGTGGTACAAATTTCTAGCAAAACTATACACATTGTCAATAATATCCTTAGGATCCTCAATCACACTTTGTTCCTCTAGTTCCTTTTAGACTATTGTAATTGCCTAAACATTTGCACTACAACTCCACCTATAACATCCACCATTGTAAGGGGATCTTTTTTGAATTCATCTAAGTCTCCATGTTTGGTCTTCCTCTTCATGGTTAATGAAAATAATTCTTCTTACTTCTCAAGCTCGATAGGCTTACCATCCACCATCATTGACCTCTTCCTTACCCTTTTCAACATGTTTATGACTCGATCAAACTATGTATCAACTTTAGGTTGCTCAGTGATGACTAGTCTTGCCTTGTAATTTCTTCTTCTAGTTTTAAATCTAGGTATGGAACACCATCATAGTTTGCTTAGTGGCTTAGGTTTGATACAAGGTAATAGAAGGTGGAGGATTACCTAGGGGTCTCGTCATTGAAGATGGAGGAGTAGCCATGGAGGATGAAGTAGAAGGTATAGGTGGTTTAGAAAAGCAAGCATAGCCTTTTTCCAACCTATTCTCTTGATCTGTGGAAGAGTCTTGTTAGTATATTTGGTTATATCAAGGATCTTGTGAATAGAAACCATTGATGACTCAGTTTGAGTTCCCTAAGCTAGATACATCCCTAGTTGGGTCGATCATCTTATTGACATGGACTATGTGGCAAAAATAGATTTAGATATTAAATATTCAAAATTCATATGTGTGCTTGTGGTTCCTTGGTTAGGGGTCAAAACCATGGATGATTTGATGTGGCTCAAGTGAATGAATGTGACACCAAAGAATCTTTAGAACTAGTAGTAAGATAATTAAAAGAATGGGCAACATAACTTGCCTTTGTAAGAACATTATCAGTTGGAACATTTGATCCTCGATCTATTGTACTGGAATCATCTGAAATTTGAATTATAATTAGCTCTACAACTATAGAAGGTTTTGTACTAGGATCACCCATTGAACTAGTGTCAATCATTATAGACTCCATAATAGAAGCAGGGGCCTCCTTGGGACCATCTTCCCTAGTAAGTTCAGGGGTAGTGGTAGTCTCCATGCTTGTGACTTCCCTTGTTCATAGTTTTTCAATTTATGGAGAAGATACTAAGGGATTAAGAGGGTTATCATCCTTTTGCTCTTGCATCCCATATTCTCTAATATTTTCTAGTCTGATACCCCCTTGTAGGTCATCTTTCTTGTCAAGCTCTTCCTCTATCTTAGTATATAATAGGCCAAGTGTAGCACTTGTATACTCTATAGCCTCTCTTTATTCTTAGTAATTGTACGAACTTGGATAAAAGGTGGGAGAGTTCTTATTTTCCTCTTATAAGTAGTTATAAGAGGAGGAACAATAGTAGCAACACTCTATAGTGGTGAAAGAACACTAGAAATTATAGATGGGAATTTCACAAGGTCAGGCACTGACTCGTGCTTAATAGCAGTAACAACACTCCTTAGTGCAGTAGAAGCAATAAAATTTATAGGTGGATGTCACAGGGGTAGGCACTTACTCAAGCTCAGTAGTAGTAGCAACTGTGAGAGACTCAGTAGTAATAGTAGGATTTGATGCAAGTACAATAGAAATAAATATTGGTACATAAGACATATTAGTAACTACCTATGGTAAGGTAAGAAAAACACCTACTTTTGGAATTTTTGTTATCTAAATTTTAGTAACATGTGCAACTAGATGATTAGGTTGCACGTGAGCCAGAGGTGTTCCTAGATTCATTGCAAAAGAGGAGGTAGTAGTATTTGGTGGTTTTGCTAGACCCCTAAAGATGTTGGTCCTTATCTACCTATTAATCTCAATTGTAGTCTCTTGTCTCTCATACCCTATAGGAATGCTTGTTTGGGTTGGAAGTATATACTTGTTATCAATTTCTCTAGCATCTTCAAGAGACATAGCAGGGTTATATTGTATTATTTGTACTACCATCGTATAAATTGAATATATGTGTATTCTCATTACTTCAATATTGTTGATGAGGTCTTTTGACATGTTAACTTAGGCATGGGTTGTTAGTCCCTTCTTCTCCTGAAAGGAGACTTGTGTGAACAAAATTCCCCAAGGTCTTGGTTTCCAAGTCTTGGTACACAGGGTAACCTAGTAAGCTTATTGTGACTGTCCTATTCAAGGGGCTTGTGTGTGTGTTTTATCCAGATCAATATGCATTAAAAATAAAGATTATATATATATGAAACTATCCAAATGATCTAACTATGAATAAATAGTTGATTCAAAGAGACACGTCCATTGCTTATAAGTTTCACAATACATAAATGAGTAATAAATAAGAGCACGCAATCAAGACGAGTATTAAACTCAGACTGAAACTCAAAAACCAAACCAACCCACTGAATAAAAAGAGACAGGAGAAAAAGAAGAAAAAGATTAGGAGGATGTACTTGAATCCAACAATCTTTTGATCAAATGTACACAAAACCAACCCTACATCCAACCAATATTTGCATAACTGTAATAGGAATTAGTGCAAGAGTTTGGGGATCAAAGAGCTAAAAGAGAAGGAAGACACCACCACCATATTACATGTGCAAACAGATGCCAAATAAACTTATAGAGCTCATATATTGAATAAGATGTTTGCTTGATAGCATAATAACATTACAATGATCATTCGATTATGAACCTCAATAGCATTTCCCCATGCAAAATAAGGAGTAAAAAATTAAAAAAGTGCAAAAAATAAGTATGATTAGGTCTTTATATTTTGGAGAAGAACAACCAACCATTACATGACATAATGATCCAATATACAGATTTTTGGCAACCAACAACTGCCTTTAATTCACTAGCTACCTTATGACAATGATCAACCACCTTCATTAATGCTCAATACGGTCACCTAATGGGGGAAATGTGGTCACCCGATGACTCATGATGCAAACTTTACACCTCTATTATCACATTTCTCAATGTTTACCACCTATACAAGGCAAAAAAAACAAGTTAATTTATGAAAAGTGCTAGAAGAATTAAGATAAAATAAGACATACAACACTTATAAAGTTTAGGTCGACTGATGATAATACGGTCACCCCATGATAACATCATCTCCTGATAACATTACTAACATCTAATGATAATGTGGTCTCTCAATGATATTTCCATCACCTAATGGCAATGCAGTCATCTCATGACAACGTCCTCGCCTAATGATATTACTATCATTTGATGACAAGGTAGTCTTTAGACAACATTGTTGTCACCCCAAGACAATTTTGTCATAGATGACATAACGGTCACTTGATGATTATGCAATCATCTGATAACATAACCATAACCCAATGACATAATGAGAACTCCCCATGAGAATAGGCTGAGAGAGTTAGGAGAATCATGAGAGCTAAGATTTAGAGGTAAATTAGGAGGCCCTAACTCCACTTTTACGTTAAGTGTAAAATAGAAAATTAACTCACACGAACATGGTCTTTGTAATAGTGGTGGTTTTGAATATTGGTTTGGCACACAAAATGAGATGGACCACCAAGGAAAGTTGTAGTGCTGAGGCCAACAAACCATGAATGCAAGTGGGAGCGATTATAAAAAGCAAAAAGAATGTCCCAATTTTTAATCAAAAAATGGGGTGTGTTATGCAAGAAATAATAATTGTCATCCTCCACATCCATGAATATGGGATCATGGCCATAAGACTCATGCCCATATTGAATCCTAACCTTGTTTTCATACTTATTAAGGACTTCATAACTAATATTTTTAGGATCCCAAAATCTGAATTGTGTTTTACTAAAGCCATAATGAACTATAAGCCTACCTGCTTGAGAGATGTGGTCCCACTATGTATACTATTGGTGACCAATGTCTAGGGGAATTTTATGAATAACCCCTTGTTTAGTTACCTTGAGTTTCAAGTCCATGCAGTTGGATAGTTGGAAAGTAATTTATTGCTTTACCATTTTGTCTGGAAAATGGTGTGGTAGATTTAATGAGGCCTCATAGGTTCCCTCAATTTTGATCATTGTATGGTCTAGATAAAAATAGTAATCACCCATTTTATTGATAGACCTTTTGATTTAGTTAGATAACCTTGGCATCCTTTGCCCATTAATGGCCTGATAGGCCATTGGGTAAAATTCATCGACAATCCTCTACACTTAGCCTCTAAACCTATATGTATGGAGGATAGATAAATCATCACATATCCTATTTTTTGGATATTATATAGATATATCCCATAGTTCCTCTTGAGGAATCACAGTGGCAGTTATGGCATCTACCAAATATAAAATCATATAGAAGTTACCATTATGCATGTTCTCAATCCTGCTCATCTGAAACTTCAAATTGAAGATAATTACTTCTCCTAGGGCTAAAATTTATTTTATAGTCAGGATGATGTCAAGTAACATGACCCAAATCTCTCTGACATAGGTGATATGATGGAAACCATATACTATATTCAATAGGGTCATTACGATTCACACTCTAGGATTGAATCTCAATTTAGGATGCTACTGATCTAGCCTCTCAACATAATAGTGTTTGGGCCTACTGCACGACTCTTAAGTGTATCTTTGATGTTATTCTTAGATAACAATGCATTGGCTTTGGGTTAGTTGTAGGTCATGTTAGGAGTAAGGAGTCTCTAGTATTTTTCAAAGGCATTACTTGATATATAGGCTACTATAGATGATATTTTATGATTATATAACATCTCAGTCTTGTACACTTGGCAAATTCAAAACTTGGTTGCTCCTCTCAATTCTTTACCTTTTCCCACTTTTCTAAGTCTTGCATTTACTCCATATTTGTGCCCCTTGACCTATATCTCTTAGTATGACCATTCTTATGTTGATGACTAGGTCTTCTATCTTGCCTAGAATGCTTAAAATGTATTTATCTTCCATCTCTACAAGTTTAGAACCTATACCTACTTTTATGCTCCTTAGAAACTAACATTTAGGACAAACAATAGCATTGACATTATTGTTATATCCTGGTGCATGTGTCCAATGCCCTAAATTCATCCAATTTATAAATGAATTGTATCCTAATCGTCGACCTAAGTGATTTAATGTGAGTTATTACTCCAAAGGGATTGATATAAATACAAGATCAACCCTCATTCATTCCTAGCCTACAAGACCTAGCAAAAAGACCAAAGAGCATTCAATTGAATAAAGCTTCCCTATTTATTCTTATTTCCATACCAGTCATAGGGATGACACACTACAAGTTTGGAGTACTAAAGGAGGAGTCCAAGAGCCCGATTTTCCATATTACAAGCTAGGTCATTGTTGTACTTAATTTTCACATATTATATGATTCACACATAAAATAACACATAGGGGATAACTACATGAGTTTGAGGCCCTCTTATGGAGTATTGGTTATCTAGGAAGTGCCCTATGATAGTGGGGTCCTTGGGGTCAGCTCAACACCATGTGCCCACTAACCCATTTTCCCCCAAGGCCACTATGAAGGCAGAGAATTAGGGTTTTACCATTTCATAAGGAGCGATAGTCCATGACCCATATCTGAAAGCACCATAGAAAAGATGCAAAAAAAACCATAAGCATTTATGTGGTCACATCTTGATTCAACAAATATTTCATACATGACATTAATATTGAACCCAAACAATAACGTCGACACAACCATCCCAAGCTAACATTATTGTCTAGAGTGCCCAAAGTGTCAGAGCTAAAATCTAATGACTATCCTAGAATCTCCTTCCTACCTACTTTTTACCTATTTCAAATCCAAAACCACATTAGCATTAGAACAAGCTAAGTACATCACTTCTTTGTAATGTCTTTATCTAACGTGGTTAGACTTTCCTTATTAGACTAGCCCAACATAATAAATTCAGTGTATGCTTATATTTGAGTTTAACATCTAATTGGCCTGCTCTAGATTTGATTATCACCTTGTGCTTTTTTCTTTCTATATACCCCTTTAATGGTAATCTAAGGCTAACTCCAAGTACTTAGACTCTATTTTAGGGTTAAACATTTTGTGAACATGATCTTTGAACATCAAACCCTATGATAAATTAGGGTTTTTTTATTATTGTACTTTGTTGTAAATTTTAAATTTTTCATTTATGAAGCAATGGAAAATGTTAGTGTAAAAACCCGATTCCAAATGGAAGATAAAGAAGCATTGATTGCTCATCTCAATAATGACAAGGGATTAATGGATGCATTTTTATATGTTACAATAGATGAAATAAGTAAATAATATATAACTAAGGTTGCCTTACCTAGTAATAATGAATCCTTAGAAGGTATTATAACTCAACACACACTTCTCAATTCACCTATATCTATTGGTAGTATGGATTATGTGTTTAAACTTTTGTTTCCTGAAATTACTATTGATATATCTATTAAGGAATTACTAGTTGTTTCAACACAAATACTAATTTTAATGTGTATTACTACTCAAAACATATTTTTATCCCCTTTGGTGACTACTCAAATTATTAATCTAAATCCCACTAGGCCTATAGTTCAATCATTCCTTCAATATATAAAGACCTTATAGGACAAGATTACAAATATTGAACAAAATGCTTTGAAATCCACTCATGCTATAGATTCACAAGATGTATTGCATAACCTTTTTGTACTTGAAATCTCTTTGCACCCTTTGCCAACTAGATTTGTTGCACCTAAGTTTACATTTTATGATGGCAACGGTGGTCCTAAACAACATCTTTGAACATCTTATGTGGTATGCCATGACTATGCTTTCAATGATAAACTTTTAACCAAATTATTCCAAAAAGTCTCAAGGACTATGATTTGAGGTGGTTGTATGATTTACCTCTCCAATCCGTAAAATCATTCAAACCTATTGTATACTAGTTCTTAGCATACTTTTCCTTCAATGTATCTGAAAAGGTTTCATATGCTAAAATTGCCAAAATCAAACAAGAAACTAATGAACGTATTAATTAATATGTTTTGAGATATAAGATGATGCTAGCCAAAATGATAAATCTTATCATAGATAAAGAGTTACAAGATATATTCAAGCAAATTTTGATTGCACCTTTACATGAGTCCATTATTTTTAATAAGTTCAAATTTTTTGATTACTTATGCCATGTTGTACATGACTGTGAAATGAAGCTTATGTCATTGAATTAGCTCAAATATGTAGCAAACACACCAACTACATCTACATCTAGAACCAAAACAATTTATAAGGTAAAACCTCCTGAGCCTAAAAAGAATACAATCACCATGATTAACATAGTTTCACAACACCCTAATCAGCGTGTCCTATCTAATGCACAAGGAGACAATTTACACATTTACTTGAGTCCCCCGCTTCATTATTATCATGATTACTAGAATATCGGCTTATATCTCTCTCTTATCCTATCAAGGTTGATATGATTCAACCTCTACTAAAAGGATATGATGTGAATGCTTATTGTGATTATCATTAAGGACCAAGACATTCTATAGGCAAATGTTTTACCTTGAAGCACAAGCTCCAAGATCTTATTGATGACCAAAACCTTACATTTGAGGATCTTTCAAAGGAATCAGACTCAAAACCCAGTGATCACCATAAATAGAAAATATTTAACAATCTTTTGTAAGCCCATTCTAAGAAGGAACCAGAAGTGAAAATGGCATATAATGTGTTGTCCCCGAAAAATGCCACTCATTTTTGGGACAACTTACAGAGCAAAATTTCTCTTCCCTTCTCAAAATTTGTTATGAGCTTTCAAATTCCTCATTTTTAAGATTTTTTTGTAAAGGGGATTCATAGGTTCAACAGGTTAAAAAAGCTTCTGCAGGCAAGTTCAGTCAAAAGAACAAGCTTCTAACACTTAGTCATTTCCAGGATTGGTTCAGCGCCTCGATTCAATCAAAAAGATTTCAATCGGCAAATGATAAAGGACTTAGGCTTAAACCATTAAACTTTGAACCACTTTGGTTCAAAGGTTCAATGGGTTCAACGACCAAGTTGGTTCAATGCGCTTGGTGCAAAATAACAAAGGACTTTGCCAAATAACAAAGAATGAACCGTTGAACCGTTGAACCAAAGTTGGTTCAATCAGTTGGTTCAATCAAAAGGTTCAAGGGGCTGCGCCAAAGCAAAAAAGGCAAGTGCCCTTGCGGAGGGCAGGCAGCATTGGTTCAAAAGCTCAAAGGCGGCCTCAATCAAAGAAAAAGCCTGACTGAAGAGAAAAGCCCGCAGAAAAATGCCCGATGGAAAAAAGACAAAGCAGAGCGAAAGCCACCACGTGTCATCTTCTGCAGGACCCCCAAAGGTTTCTAAAGCTTCTATAAGTTAAACAGAATACGTCATGTGTCTTGTTATGACTCAGCGAAATGTGACAAGTGTTTGCATCCGTGTTCCCCTTCTGGAGTTGCTCGGGCAAAACGTGTCATGGACCCCATTTTTCATAAGTTTCTAATGAGTTTCATAACAGTGTAACTTGCCACTTGTCAAAGACATAGAAAAGACACCCCCAAAGAGATAGGCAAGAAGGGCTATAAAGAGCAAAGAAGTGCTTAAGCAGTGAAGAGAGGAGCGAGACCAAAGGACCAGAAATATCTTCAAAAGAGTTATTCCTAGTAGGTGAAACAGTGGATCGAGTAGACTTCTGAGTGCACCAAACCAAGGATGCAACCTATTTTCTTCCATGAAGTAAAGACAAATATGCAAAGGACCAAACGGTCCATATGAAGGAAGAGACATATCAAATGAAAGGACAAGCCATAGTTATGGCAGCACACTATTCTCAGCATGGTCTCCTCAGACCAAACTAGAGACGCATTGAAGATGCTGACTACAGCATGGGCCATCCCATAGAAAAAGGTGCCAATCCTTGGGTAGTTGCTATAAGTTTGTATTTTCTCTCATTTGTAAAGGGGACTTTCATTTTTATAATAGCGAAACTCTGCCCATTTTGAAAGAAGAAGACTGAGACTTTGAGCTCAGGTTGTAATTTCATTTTCCTTATTATTTGAATGAGAAAACAAGTTTTTCCAGACTTTGTGCTATTCTGACTTGTGTCATCTGAAGGTGTCCTTATTCATTTAATTTGGTACGCAGAATTAGTGAAGGTAATAGGGAAGTGTCATTAAACCAACTGTGGGAAGACTTAGTGCTTTCACAATTGATTTCAGTCTGTGTTTTCTTTTTCTTTTTGTGTTGAGGATTCTGGGGTGATTTTGTGCCCCCATTATCCTTTGTGATATACTCTTTGGGCAGTTGAGGTGGAGACTTTGCACTCTGTTTCATCCTGCTATTACTATGCCCCTTTTTATCACTGGTTATTTCACTATCTAAAAGAAACTCTTGCTATTTCCTGTAGTGACACTTCTAAAAGAAGAGAAGTGCCTTCAGCGTTTATAGCCAAAATTTTCTCCTTTGTCTGTGTGCATCATCTTTGAAATAAGAGAAATGGATGGTTTGTCTCACCCATGTGTCTTACTTTCTGCTTATTTATATTATATATAGCTCTACATATTTAATAGGGAACCTCCCCTTGATGAAAGAAGAGATTTGTCCCCTTATGATGCAGTAAACCTACACATCTGGACGACCAATCTCCCTATGCTGTGGTGATAAGAACTATTTTGAATGCCAGTTAGCTGGTCAACAAAATATTCACCCAACAGTTTTTGGCAACTCTGTTGGGGAAGAGCGCACAGTTTGAAGTCTCAAACTTCAAGCTGAAGCAGATCCTGCTCTTTTCCATTTTTTGTTCTGCAATCTGGCAACTCCACATTATATTAGAGGCCAAAAATCCCAAGGTGTTATTGACCATGCTTTTGAGTTGGTGCAGCAGAGTAATTTTGAGTTGTTTCCTCCACAACCTCACCTTAGATGAACTAGGGGTCTTCCTCCTAGCCCTACCAGGCCACCAACACAAAGCAGAGCTTCTTTTTCTGTTGCTGGTTGAGCTTTACCTATCCAAGCTCCACATGGATTAGTGATCCCAATTTTGCATAATCCAATCATGGCTCAAGGCCCCTAGGGTAATTCTTTCGATCCCCTACATTTGACTCCAACTCTGCATGAGCTTCCACGTAGTTCAAGAAAAAATTCCCCAAATTTTTTGGTGATGGGAGGGTTCATCCTAATGAACACATTGTAGCTTTCAGCATAGCCTGCAGTGTCATAGGGGTGGAATTCAAAGACATAGCGGTCAGGCTGTTTGAGGAGACACTACAAGGTGCTACTGCATACTAGTTCTACCACTTGTAGGCTGGATTAATGACTGATTGGGACACTCTGAAAGACAAATTTGAAGCCAGGTTCAAGCCTACAGAAGATGCACATGCCTTACTGGCCTAGCTCACTCAGATGAAGAAAGAGCCTCATGAGCCTATGAGGGATTTTATTGCCAGGTTCGATAAGCTAAGGCATAGAATTCCCATGGTCACCTAGCTGACGCCTCAGAACCTCAAATGCTTCTTCATCAATTCACAATTGCCTAAAGTAGGTTTCTTGCTGAGACGGGCCAGACACATAGACCTTACTACTGCTTAAGACATGGCTACTGA
The DNA here is from genome assembly GCA_037957365.1 of Torreya grandis. Taxonomy (NCBI): domain Eukaryota; kingdom Viridiplantae; phylum Streptophyta; class Pinopsida; order Cupressales; family Taxaceae; genus Torreya; species Torreya grandis. The sequence continues at coordinate 6,183,261 of JARHVA010000006.1, forward strand.
GGTAGAAGATGACCTTATCTTGGCAGGAAAGATAAAGAGAGACCCTAATAAAGGTAAATCCTCTTCATCTTTTGAGTATTCACCTGAAGTCACCACTGACCCAATGGTACAAAAGCTAGCAAATGAAATGCTAGCTCTTAGAAAGCAAATGGCGTAAGAAATGTCATCTGCTCCTGCATACAGAGATATGCCTAGAGGGACATTTTAGAATAAGGCATACCAAGGCAATGCTGCCAGGAATCAGGGACAACAAAATTACCTTCCCCCTCCACAGAGGAACCTTGCCTTTGAAGTGCCTCCAAACAACTCAGCAGTCAGATATCTAGAAGCTGAAGCAGATTTCTCATTCCAGCTCGAGTTAAATCATGCAGATGATGTTAATCTCTTCATTGAGGAAGAAGAAGAATTAGCTAGTGACTCCCATATTGGTTTCTTGAACTATCAAGATGAACCCAGGAGTGAAGACAATGCAGCTGAAGGGTCATATGCTATATTCACCCAGTCCAGGAATCAATCAGCTCAACAAGCCGATAAGGAGAAAGCAGATGAACGACCTCAACCAGCAGTTTCAATTGTTAAACGGGGATCCACTCTTCCTTTCTAGCCAAAGGACCTGGTGATTTCAAAAAAGGTAAATACCCCAAATGCCCCTATGCCTTCTACTTTAATTTTGTAGTCCAGTCCTCCCCCTTTCAAAAATCAAAAGGATGAACTCCCATCCTTTGTTCCTAGCTCATTTTAGGCATTTGATATCGTTGACCATATAAAGAGAACCAAAATTCAAATGTCTAAATTTGAGTTTTTGCAGTCCCATGTCAAGCAATTAGACATTAGCTGAATAATTTTATCATTGATTCTAGAGCTTCAGACAATGTCATGACTGCTAAAGTGGTTGAATCCCTTAGTCTTACATTGACCAAAACTTTTGGTAGATACTTCTCCATGGAGAACAAGCAAGTGCCTTTGCTGGGACAAATTAAACATGCCCAATTTGCATTTATTGCATTCCCAAACAAAAGAATCAAGATGACTGTCTTGGTAGCAGACGTCCTAGCATCATATGGCATCCTTCTCGAGTAGAATTTCTATAGGGATGTTGGTGGTGAATTGAGCATGGATTTATTAGAGGCAAGGATTCTAATCAAGGGTGTTATGAAGAGGCTAATCCTTGAGAAGGAAGCGAAATATGTGGTTACCCAGACCTCAGCACCTGAAGCTCAAATTTTGTTTGAGTCTTCAAGCATGGGTAACTACTTTTTGTACACAGATGGAGTTCATGAGACATCTGATGAAGCACCCGTAGATGACAGCCTGGAAATGCATTCAGCTAGAATAACAAAGGAATTGGCTGAGCATGAGGCAAGTGTGGAAGTTTCTCCATCCCTAGATGAAGAAGAATCCAAAAGGAAATTAGTATCAGATGAGGTATGGATCCTTGAATTTGATGGCAGCTGCACTTCCACTGGTTTAGGAGCCGAGTTGTGTTAATATCTCCTCAAGGAGATATTTTTCCCTCATCTTATAATTTGCAATTCAATAACACGAATAACACAGTTGAATATGACTCTCTGCTGCTTGGATTGAGAGCCGCTCGAGACAAAGGCATCAAGCTCCTTCGTGCTAAAGGAGATGCTGAACTAGTGGTTTATCAGGTGAGGAACCTGTATCAAACCAAGAATGAAAGATTGCATCATTATCGCAATCTAGTCTGGGACCAGCTTGAAGACTTTAATGCTTTCAGCATCTCTACAGTTCCCAGAGAATTCAATGATCGGACGAATGCATTAGTTATTTCAGGTACTCTCTTGGTCCCCCACCCATATTTCAAAGGAGACAAGTACACGATTGAGTTGGTATTTCAGCCAAGTGTACCTGACAATGCCAGTCATTGGTAGGTATTTAACAATGATAGCCAAATCATTGCCTTCCTAGAGTAAAAAGACAACTTTGAATGGCTGCATTTTGAAGGCAGTGAATCTCAGAAGTGTGAAACAACTCTTGAATCAAATGCAGACATAGGTGAGGAGTTCTTGCAACTAAAAGCGAATAAGATCCCTAAAGTCTTAGTTTCCCTTGAAAAGCTATTTGATAAGCATGATAGATCCATCAGACATCAGCCAATGGATTCAAGCTCATCTCAAGAGTTTGATCAAGTAAATCTAGGAACCAAGGAAGACCCCAAGATGGTGAACATTGGGAAATGATGCACTCCTGTAGAGCATTCCAAGTTCACCTCTTTACTCAACGAAAACATGGATGTCTTAGCATATTCATATACTGACTTGAAATCACTCCGGTCTGATGAAATCTGACACAACATCCCCCTCAAGGCTGATTCAACACCTTACAGGTAAAAGACTAGGCATTATAATCCAAAAATATCAGGTACTATTTTATCTGAGATACAAAAAATATTAAATGCCAGGATAATCTTCCCAATCTATCATTCCACATGGATTGCCAATATAGTCCCTGTAAGAAAGAAGAATGGTGAAATTCACCTTTGTGTGGATTTTAGGAATTTGAATCAGGCATCCTTGAAGGATAATTATCCTTTGCCAATCATGGATCAAGTGCTGCAGATAGTGACAGGGTCAAAGATATTATCGATGCTAGATGGCTTCTCAGAATATAATTAGGGCAAAGTTGGTAAAGCAGACCAGTATAAGACTGCTTTTACCACACCTTGGGGCACGTTTACATATAAAAGGATGCATTTTGGCTTGATAAATGTTGGTGCCACCTTTCAAAGAGCAATGGACCTTGCCTTCAAGAATGAGATGGGTAAGTTCATCGTAGTGTATCTTAATGACTTGACTGTCTTCTCTAAACATCACCCAGATCATGTGAGCCATTTGCAAGAGGTGCTAGAATGCTGCTGCCAGAATGGCATTTCCTTGAATCCCAAGAAGTCAGTCTTCAGAGTAACAGAGAGAAAACTTCTCAGACACGTTGTGTCCAAAGGAGGCATAAAGATTGACTCAGATAGAGTCAAGTCTATCCAAGAGCTTTTCTTGCCCACAAGTAAGACTGTTGTTCACTCTTTTTTTGGAAAGGTGAATTTTTTATGAAGATTCATCCCCTAATTTGCTGAGAAGACCAAGCACATTGCAAACATGATGAAGGAAAAAGCCACCTTCAGCTGGATTGAAGAAGGCAAGTCAGCGTTTGAAGATATCAAGACTGCCATTGCCCATGCTCCAATTCTAGCTTGTCTAGACTATAGCAAAGATTTCACCATTTACATCTATGCTTCAGAACAATACACTTTCAACAATTCTGGTTCAACTAAATAAAGAAGGCATGGAATCTCCTATTTCTTTCATGAGTTGTCCTCTCAAAGTTCATGAGTTGAAGTACTCAAATATGGAGAAGCCCGCTTTCATAGTGGTGAAGGCCGTGAAACATTTTCATTTCTACATCCTCAATTTTTGAGTTACTGCCTTGGTCCCTGACACCACAGTGAAATCTATATTAACTCAATACGAGTTTGGGACGAAAAGAGGCAATTCAGTTGCAAAGATCTAGGAGTTTGATCTGATCATCAAGCCAACAAAGTTGGTACGTGGAAAGGGGCTATGCCAACTAATTGTTGATAGCAAGCCAAGAGGAACAAAGCACGAAGAACCAAAAGCGGATGAGGATGACACCCCAACAGTCCTCTTTGTCTCCACCATGAATGAGTGGTACTCAGGTATTGCTCATTTCCTCATTTATGGTGAATGTCTTGCAAACCTATCTTATAAAGAAAGGAGAACCATCAAGCTGAAAGCTACTAATTTTGTCCTCTGGGACAACAGCCTGTATAAAAAGAGCCTTGATGGAATGTTCCTTCGCTGTGTGGACAAGGAGCAGCAAACCTGACTTCTGAAGTCCTTCCACAATTTGGCCTATGGAGGACATTTTTCTACCCTTGTGACTATCCATAAGATCCTATAGGCCAGGTATTATTGGCCAACTCTCTTTCAAGATGCATACAAGTGCGTCAAGAGATGTGAATTGTGCCAGCAGTTTGTTGGAAGGCCCAAGCTAGCTGCTTTGCCTCTCAAACTAGTGGTCATTGAGGATCCTTTCTAGTAATGGGGAATTGACTTTATTGGTGCCATAAACCCATCGTCAAGTGCTGGACATAATTATGTCCTTATAGCAATAGACTACTTTACTAAATGGGTGGAAGTAGTTCCAACCAAGCATGCTACTTCAGAAGTAGTATGCAATTTTCTCAAAGAGAACATCATGTCTAGGTTTGGGGTCCCAGTCAAAATTGTCACTGACAATGCGGCCTATTTCACTTCTTAAGAGAATACTCAATTTTGCTTCTGCTATGGAATTACACTCTCCCACTCCTCTGATTACTTTCCACAAGGTAATGGACATGCTGAGTCAAGCAATAAAAATTTGGTGACTATCATCAAGAAGCTGGTGGATAACAACCAAAAGACTTGGTATAAGACATTGGTTGATGCTCTATGGGCAGACATAATTGCACTAAAGAGAGCAATTGGTATGTCTCACTTCCAACTTCTATATGGTGTCAATGTTGAGATACCAATCACCTTGGAATTGCCAGCATTGAAATTGGCCAAGGCGATTGAAGATCAAACATATGAGAGCTCACTTGAGAAGAGGATCATGTGCCTTACTGAGATGAATGAGCAGAGAACTACAATGGTGGATATGATTGTTGCCCATCAAAGTTTGGTGAAGAATCTCTTCGACCAGAAAGCAAAGAATCATGATTTCCAGATTAGAGATCAAGTCCTGCTGTGGGACAAGAGGAGAGAACCAAAGGGGATGCACGGAAAGTGTGATTCCCTGTGGAGGGGCCCTTTTACTATTCATTAGCTCAATGGTAAAAAAAATTTCCTATTGAAGTATCAAGATGGCACTCTCTTCTCTCTGCCTCAAAATAGGCAACATCTGAAACACTTCAACTCTTGAAGTATCAGATGAGTCCCCTTGTACATATGTATATTTGTATAGTCTTTTGCTTTGTTTTGTTCGTTTCATTTTCATTTTTGAACCTTTCTTCTTGGGTAGCACGACTCCATAGCCCAATGGCACACTTCAAGGCACTGGAGATTATGGTTTCTACTCCCCTCAGATGTGTTTCAAGTTTTTAACTGAAGGTAGTTCCCTAATTAGAGCCAGCTGTTGTCCTCGAAAAATGCCACTCATTTTTGGGACAACCTATAGACCAAATTTTCTCTCTTCCCTTCTCAAAATTTGTTTTGAGCTTTCAAATTCCTCATTTTAAAGCTTTTTTTGTAAAAGGGATTCACAGGTTCAACAGGGTAAAAAAGCTTCTGCAGGCAAGTTCAGTCAAAAGAACAAGCTTCTAACACTTAGTCATTTCTAGGATTGGTTCAGCGCCTCGATTCAATCAAAAGGATTTCAATTGGCAAATGATAAAGGACTTAGGCTTGAACCGTTGAACTTTGAACCACTTTGGTTCAAAGGTTCAATGACCAAGTTGGTTCAACGCGCTTGGTGCAAAAGAACAAAGGACTTTGCCAAATAACGAAGAATGAACCGTTGAACCAAAGTTGGTTCAATCGATTGGTTCAATCAAAAGGTTCAAGGGGCTGCCCCAAAGTGAAAAAGGCAGGTGCCCTTGCGGAGGGTAGGTAGCATTGGTTCAAAAGCTCAAAGGTGGCCTCAGTCAAAGGAAAAGCCCGACTGAAGAGAAAAGCCCATGGAAAAATGCCCGATGGAAAAAAGACAAAGTAGCGCAGAAGCCACCATGTGTCATCTTCTGCAGGACCCCCAAAGGTTTCTAAAGCTTCTATAAGTTAAGAAGAATATGTCACATGTCCTATTATGACTCAGTGAAACATGACAAGTGTTTGCATCCGTGTTCCCCTTTTGGAGTTGCTCAGGCAAAACGTGTCGTGAACCCCATTTTCTATAAGTTTCTAATGAGTTTCATAACAACGAAACTTGCCACTTGTCAAAGACACATAAAGGACCCTCCCAAAGACATAGGCAAGAAGGGCTATAAAGAGCAAAGAAGCACATAAGCAGTGAAGAGAGGAGCGAGACCAAAGGACCAAAAATATCTTCAAAAGAGTTATTCCTAGTAGGTGAAACACTGAATCGAGTAGACTTCTGAGCGCACCAAACCAAGGACGCGGCCTATTTTCTTCCATGAAGTAAAGACAAATATGCAAAGGACCAGACGGTCCATATGAAGGAAGAGACATATCAGATGAAAGGACATGCCATAGTTATGGCAGCGTACTATTCTCAGCATGGTCTCCCCAGACCAAAGTGGAGACGCATTGAAGACGCTGATTGCAGCATGGGCTGTCCCATAGAAAAAAGGCGCCAATCCTTGGGTAGTTGCTATAAGTTTGTATTTTCTCTCATTTGTAAAGGGGACTTTCATTTTTACAAGAGCGAAACTCTGCCCATTTTGAAAGAAGAAGACTGAGACTTTGAGCTCAAGTTGTAATTTCATTTTCCTTGTTATTTGAATGAGAAAGCAGGGTTTTTTAGACTTTGTGCTGTTCTGACTTATGTCATCTGAAGGTGTCCTTAATCATTTAATTTGGTACGCAGAATTAGTGAAGGTAATAGATAAGTGTCCTGAAACCAATTGGGGGAAGACTTTGTGCTTTCACAATTGATTTCAGTCTGTGTTTTCATTTTCTTTTTGTGTTGAGGATTTTGGGGTGAATTTATGCCCCCATTATCCTTTGTAATATACTCTTTGGGCAGTTGAGGTGGAGACTTTGCGCTCTGTTTCATCCTACTGTTACTACGCCCCTTTTTATCACTGGTTATTTCACTATCTGGAAGAAACTCTTGTTGTTTCTTATAGCGACACTTCTGAAAGAAGAGAAGTGCCTTCATCATTTATAGCCATGATTTTCTCCTTTGTCTGTGTGCATCATCTATAAAATAAGAGAGATGGATGGTTTGTCTCACCCCTGTGTCTTACTTTTTGCTTATTTATATTATATATAGCTCCGCATATTTAATAGGGAACCTTCCCTTGATGAGAGGAGAGATTTGTCCCCTTGTGATGCAGTAAACCTGCACATCTAGATGACCAATCTCCCTATGTTGTGGTGATAGGAACTATTTTGAATGCCAGTTAGTTGGTCGACAAAATATTCACCCAACATAATACACATCCTCCTCCATCACATTATGGGCACCAACTAGATAAAATTATTTGTACATACACGTGACATATACCTCATATGGTTCAAAAACCTATTTCTTTTAATGGCAATGAGATTAAGGATGATGACTTTGATATTCATTCTTTATTCATTCGAGCATACCTTGATAAATACCCCATACGTAGTGTTATGATTGATAATGGTGCAAGTAAAAACATTTACACCATGATGTTACTTACGCACTTGGTTTATACTCATAATTATTTACATCTTTCTACCAGATCAATTAAAGCATTTGACAAGACCTCCTAGAAGGATTTTGGTGAGATTATCTTGTCTTTATAGGTTGGTCCTGAACATGTGGTTACTACTTTCTCAATTATCTCTTACACATGCATCTTTGATATGTTATTGGGAAGACCTTGGATACACACTCTTTGAGCAATACCTTGTACAATCCATGGGTGAGATAATTAAAGTTTATAGAATTCCATATGAGTATCCTCTTGAACAAAATAAACTTATACCTGGATAACTAGTTATCAAGCCTACTAAGGATAATTCACCACAAAAGTGTAAGCAACAAGCAATCCCCTTTACTAGGTGACCAAAACTTTAGAGATGATCACATTAGAGACATATAGTGGATTTTATGGACTCCCAATCTTTTATTACACACTATGTTTAGATTTATAGATCACATCAAAATGTACATATCATTATTATGCCAAAGAAATAAACAAGCACTCAATGATGAGTTACAAGAATCCCTACTCTTGTTACTCATACTACTGCTACATGACCATATAGTCATTTTTTACATATGAAGAGCACCATTGATACCACAATGATAGATATTGCACCTATACATGCTCCTTGATAGTGTAAATGGGGTATTACAATAGATTCATAGTAGGGAGATATTTATGACATTCATTGGATGATCTTTCCTCTTCAAGAATTTCAAAAATACACAAAAAATCAAAAATATCCAAAACATCTAAAACTCTAAAAACACTTTCAGAACTTACATGTTCTCTTAGCTCCTTAGTAGCCACATGTTAGCTTCATGTTGATGGATGGCATAGTCAGTTACTCTTACATACACATAAGCGTCACACTTCTAATTGAGTGTGATACATGCATTCACAGATCCATGATACATTCATATTTCAGATGTTGGGCTTTCTCTCTACTCATGTCATTTAAACATTAACGGTATCTGTTTATTTAATACTGATACACATAGGTTATATGGTTCAATGATCACTCTACACTATCACGTTTGAGCTTACATATGTACTTACACATGCTTTAATCCATGATTATATCTTACATAGGGTACTTGATATGCTATACACTTGACATAATTTTCCTAACATATTGGATCCATGGGTTATTATGATATATTTATGATGGTTGCTTATGCTTTATCTTATGCACTTCTTTTAGTGTCTTGCCTTGTTATTTTATTCCTTGTTTGAGAATTTGAATATGCTCAATTTCTTGTGGACCCCGTGCCTATGTATGCTTTCATTGACATTTGCATATGTCATTGTTTATTGTATAAGCATTTGAATATGCAATTATTATTTTTGAGGAAATTTTACTAAGTCACGTACCTTCGATTATGTAGCATTTGAACATGCCCCTTGTTTGTGGTATCCTTAGACCATTACATTTTGACTTGTTTTTTATTACTCTTGTGTGCATTCTTGTTTGCTTGTTGAGCTTGTGTTGTTATTATATAGATGTTTCCATGATCTCTATCATGTGTCTTAGGCCTACACGTGATCACATTGGTTATGTGCACTTCAATGATACATTTACTTAGACATTTTCCCTTTTATATGCAACATGGTTACATTCAGAGATTATATAGTTACCTTATATTTTTGAGCTAATAGTTCCTTTATTTCCCTCATCTAAAAAGGGGGGAATATTAGTGGGGGCATGTCATATAGGCATGTTCTCCACATTTGGCACAATCTTCAGATTTAGCGGGGGCATGCTTCGGAAGTATGTTCTACACATTCATTAGTATGTGGTGCTTATATTAGTTTTCAGATTCAATGGGGGCATGTCATATAGGCATGGCTTCAACTCATTCATAATTCTCAGATTTAATGGGAGCATGCTTTGGAAGTATGTTCTCCACGCTCATTTAGTATGTGGTATTTATATCAATTTTCATATACAATGGGGACATGTCATATGGACATGGCTTCCATACATTCACAATTCCTAGATTCAGCGGCGGCATGCTTTGGAAGCATGTTCTCCACAACTATTTAGTATTCAAAATCTCCAGTTTACAGAGGGGGTATGTTTTGGAAACATGTCCTCCACATTGATACTTATATCAATTTTTAAATTTATACATATATAATGGGGGCATGCTTTGGAAACATGGCCTCCATACTTACACAGTTTTTTGAATTGGTCAAAGCACGCAACTATATGATTTAGATTCACAATTGTGGTAGAATTCTATACATTGGTACTATTATTATACATAGTTTTTGCATGAGGCATATCTAAGGTGCATATTGTATGCAACATGTGCCTAATATTGCAAAATTAAAATAAGTTTCAGATTCCAAAACTCTTTTATGGACTGGTCAAAGCACGCAACTATATGATTTAGATTCACAATTGTGGTAGAATTTTATACATTGGTACTATTATTATACATAGTTTTTTGCATGAGGCATATCTAAGGTGCATATTGTATGCAACATGTGCCTAATATTGCAAAATTGAAATAAGTTTCAAATTCCAAAACTCTTTTATGGACTGGTCAAAGCACGCAACTATATGATTTAGATTCACAATTGTGGTAGAATTCTATACATTGGTACTATTATTATACATAGTTTTTGCATGAGGCATATCTAAGGTGCATATTGTATGCAACATGTGCCCAATATTGCAAAATTAAAATAAGTTTCAGATTCCAAAACTCTTTTATGGACTGTTACCACATCACAAACTTTTTTTCATTATGATACCCCACAAACTTTTACGGACTTTATCGAGCCAATGTATGAAAGTAGTTAGTTATCCTTTTTGGTATGGTTGAGGTAATAAAATCACTTAGTCTTGTGAAGTTTTCAAGTTGGAATTGATCATCTAGCCTCACTAGGTTATACGTATCATTGCATTGTATGGTTGAGCTAATCTCAACTATTAGGTGGTAACTCACTTTTTCTCCAAAGTTGGGGGCACATGCCTTATAATATATATATATCTCTCTCTCCCTCCCCCCCTCTCATTAGATATATTCACTTTAAATATTTATCTATATTTGTCCTAATCTTAGTTCTAGAGCCTTACAATGATACATATTTTTTCAAAACAACTTGCCAATAAGCAAGGTAGTTTCATCGACACATAGGTGTACTCTTAAACCTTGATATTTCATTTTCAATATATTTGAAGTACTTTCAATCCGTATTATATGCACTAATTTTTTACTATAACATACTCTTGGTTGCAGGTAAGTCACCAAAAAAGTGCTCAAGTTGGGCACAGATAAAGTCAAGGTGTGCATACACACCTAGGTATGCATTACTTTTTTTTAAATTAGTGATTTTATTACTAAATTAAAGGAGGGGTGGAGTAATTTAGATGATATTTTATGATTATATAACACCTTAGTCTTGTACACTTAGAAAACTCAACCCTTGGATGTTCCTCTTAGTTCTTTAACTTTTTTTCATTTATGCAAGTCTCACATTTGCTCGATCTTTGTGCCCCTTGTCCCATATCTCTTAGTATGACCAGTCTTATGTTGATGACCTGGGTCTTTTATCTTTCCCAAAATGCTTAAAATGTACTTATCTTCCATCTCTACAATTTTAGAACCTATACCTACTTTCTTGCTCTTTGGATATTAATGTTTGGGATAAATAGTAACATCAACGTTATTGTTATGTCCCGATGCAAGTGTCCAATGCCCTAAAGTCATCCAATTTGCAAATGAAACATATCACCTTTATACCATTTCATTTCTATGTACCCCTTTCATGGTGATCTAAGGCTAACTCTAAGTACTTAGACTCCATTTTAAGGTTAAACAACTACGGGAGTTGAATTGCATGACATGTGAAGGATGTTGCCTACAAATTACCCATAAATAAATAAATTGAATAGGATGTCAATGCATGTAAATACCTTATCTTTGGTAGTGGAATTATGGAAACTAATTGCCTTGATCAGTGGTGAGTCATCTATGAAACTTTTGGTGAATGAGGACAACTAATTATTTATTCTGTATGGCTTGACTCCATCAACCTCAAACCAAACTATTGTGTAATGTTGGAACTTGTGCTCCAGTGCCATTAAACCAAAAACTGTGTCTGTATACTTAGTTCTTCTAGTGAGACTGAATGTAGACAAGGTTGGTTCTCTAGATGATAATACCATTTCATCTTTGCGTGTTGTTCTAAGTGGAATACAAAATTTAGGGTTTGTGATCATAATAAAACTTGGATAGCAATTTGCTTGTTAGCTTGTATATAATGTAGTTTTAATTTTGCTTTTGGGGTTCAATATATCATGGATTTTATTGGGCTTGAGACTTCAATGCATTAGATCACCCCTATGTGATAATTAGTTATAAAAAATGGTTTGATCTCCTATCAAATCCCATTTTTTGAATTTTATTTCATGAAGTCAACTTTTGTAGGAATACTTACCACGTGGCACATTATCATTGATTTTGGCTGCTTAGTCATCATGTTGGGCCATTCATTCCACCACATGTTGACTTATCATGCAATTGAGCCTTGTTTTCCTCTATTTTTATTCTTTAATATGGAGTGTGACACGTGGTCTACAGTCACTTAGTCATTTAATGTCAGACTTTACACTCTATACTTTGGACCTTTGGTCATAATTTGGTGAGATTCTAACATGTGGCATGATCTCAATTATCCAATTAGTTGGGGCATCCATAAATATCTTTCTCCATACATGTAGGCTACAAGTCTCTGAGATGTTACCATATGGTGCAAGTGTGCTAATCCTTTTAGTCATAACTTTGTATTATCTTTCTCATGTCTATAAACTATGATTTAATGTGATGCTACCACGATGATGGTTGTCAATGTGTTTAATGCTCTTTGGGTCTTGACCATGTACCTTTGCTAGATAAGTTGTGTCTTCCCAAGATTTTGGCATGTGGATGGCTCTCACTTATCTATAGGGTCGTGGGATATTATTAATTTTGTAGATAGTTGTTGGTCATGAATGAGTGAGATGGTGCCACATGGATGACCCTCGCTTCTTCGCTTGTTTGAATGATTTCTTAAACAGTGCTTGTTGCTTAAATTGTGAATAAGTAGGGTTGAGACATGTGGAGGGATATCACTTATCTAGATGTCTACTAAGTTTTGTTATTTGCATAAGTACAAAGCAATTGCGGATGAATGGGATGGTGCCACTTGGAAAGATATCATGAGTTAGGATGCCCAAGATGGGTTATAACTTGTATGCTGAAGCTAGTAAAAATGAGTACATGAGATGATGACAAGTGGATGATTGCCACTTATCCAGGTGATTGCTAAGGATAAACACTTAGATAAATCCACTAATGAACAATATTAAGATAGGTGGCAGAATATTGTGGACCAAGATGTTCATGAATAGATAAAGACTTGGGATTTCATACCACAAAACATGAATAAATAGATGAGTATATGTGGCATGATCTTGTTATCTCGGATGCTCAAACATTAAAAATGCACAACCACTCTTTAATTGCATAACCCTTTAGGCATAAGAGAGACACGTCACCAAGAGTGATGTCAACTTACAAAGTCAACATGACCTAAAAAGGACAAAATAACTTTGAACAGATTGTAGTTAACTTTGTTAGTCAATAAAATTAGAACCCAAATACGTAGAAAAAATCCAAATAGATTTATAAAAATAAATTCAACAATAATGTTCATTTAGGTCTTTAAACTAAAGGTCATGATATCAAATTTGATACAACCACCAGTAACTTTGTTTTCTAAGGTTTTTACATTGAAATAGACATGAATATGAAATCTTTAGCTCAATGTGGGTCCTCATTTAGAATTTTGAAAATGGGGTGTGTTGGGTACAACAAGCCTATACATAGTGTTATTATTGACAATGGTGTTAGTGAGAATGTATGCAATATGACATTACTCACACATTTCAAATACACACATGATGATTTATTCCATTCAACTAAAATAGTCAAATCATTTGATGGGAAGATACAACAAGTTTTTGGTGAGATTGATTGACCTCTTTAGGTTGGTCCAATACTTGTGACCACTACCTTTTTAGTTATACCAAGCACATGAGTCTTTGATAGTTTATGGGATATCCTTGGATACATAAGCTCCATTCGATACCTTCCACAATGCATGGTTATCTTAAGTATATTCATGCCAATAGGGTAATTACAATTTCTAGGATTCCATATGAACATCTTTTGTAACAGGCAGAGTTTGTTCCATGATTGTTGATTATACAACCTACTAAGGTTAATAATGCATAAAATGATAGTCAATAGGTAGTCCCCTTTCCTAGGTACCCCACACTTGCGAGGCCTTTACATTATAGATATATAGTAGACTCCTCAAGATCCTCATTCACACCTCCATGACCTAGCCATTTACCTACATTAGGACACTATATTTCCAAATAGGTAACAAAACCCAATATCACACTGAAGAAATTACAAAGCACAAAATAGTGGGATCCATGAACTCTTACACCTTTTATTACTACTTTATGACCATAAATTCTTATGTGACATAAACAAAACATAAAAAATTCTACACGTTTACATTTGGTACATATACATGATCCTTTGTAGCATGACCAATTTATTATACCACGTTTAGAGTATAGATCATCCTATGATCATCCCTTAGATGGGATCATCAGCTAACACTCTCTTTCCATAAATTCAAAAATTACAAAAAAAATCAAATATTCAAGAAAATACAAAAACATTCAAATAATAAAAAATACCAAAAATATTTAGCATTTCACTTGTTTACTAGTTTTTGCATATGTTGTTTACTTTGTGTAAGTAGATAACATATCATAAACTATACACATATGTTTCATGGGTACTTGAAGGTGATACATGCATGCATTAGACACATGATACTCAAGTATGTAGAAGTTGGACCTTTCCTCTTCCGGTGTGATACATTATGTTGGGGACATATTGCTTTTATATGATCACGATTGACACAGGTTCTATTGTTTTATGATCATTTTATATTATCTTACTTAGCTTATATATCTTACGCATGCCTATACTCATGTTGATATCTTATACAATATATTATTCTACATGAAATTTTACTAACACGTATGCAGGGACTAGTACGACATGTTTATGCTAGTTGCTTATTCTCTCGTTACTTTATTTATTTATATTATCTTACTTGAGTGTACTTTTTATTTGTTTATTTTGTCTTGCTTGTGGAACGTTTTAACATGTTCCTTTGCTTGTTGGCCATAGTGCCTTGAGTGTTTCTTGTTTATTTGGTGTGGGGACATTTGCACCTGTCCTCCACTTGAGTGTGCAACATTTGAATATGCCCCTTGTTTATGGTCTCATTGGACCCCCTTTTGTGTGACATTTGAGTACTCTTGTATGCATGCTTGATTGTTTTATGAGCTTGTTATCTTCTAGACATTTCCATGATTCATATCATGCATCTTAGGGCTTGTTATGTATACATATTGTGAGCTTCATTGATATATCTACTTTGACACGACACTATTGTATGCTTATTTTACTACACAATTCATACAAATACAACATAATTGTCTTATCCTTTTGAGATAAGGTGATTATTACTTTTACAATCTCCTAACATCAAAACGGGGGCATACCAGTGGGGGAATGACATATAATACATGACTCCACATACATACAGTTGACAAAATGGGAAACATTTGATTCAGTTTACATAATTTACATGATTCAAATATACATTTGGGACAGTTTTTTATGCATCGAGCATAGATTTGTGATACATATTACATAAATGTTACAAATCAAATTTTATAATTTGACAGATACATCAATTTGAGACATATTCAAGGTGCACGTACATGAAATTTACAAATACAATTTAAATTATACATACATTTATGTATTGACTTTACCAAGATGCACTATTTGAGCACTTATCTATTGTGGTAGTTGGATATTTTTTATTAGTGGAATCGATATTACATTCCCCCGATGGACTCGGAACTATGATTTTATTATTGTGAGTTGATATGGTTATGCCATTAGACTTAGGCAATATTAGTTATATGAGATATTTATACACTTGAGTTGTGCACTTGAGATTTTGTGCTCTCAACAAACTTAGCACAATTCATCTGTATACTAGATTGGGGGCATGATCATCCTCCAATTCCCCTATTCGCATATCCAAGGTTCGATTATTAACCTCTTTCCAATGCTTCACTAGGAAGCATCTCTACCAAGACAAACTATGAAAGGGGTAACATGGTTGCATTGACACACAAGTGTACTCCTTCCTTGCTCTCTTTATTGCAATTATTTTCAAATTATTCAATTCTAAATTATATGCATTAATTAACCCTGTAACATCCTCTTGATTGCAGGTCATTCACATACATCAAAATTCAAGTGGGCTCAATCAAAGGCAAAGCACATTGTTCACACCATAATACACTTTCTTTCCTCTAACCTAGTAATTTCATCCTTCTGCATCGCTATGTTACGGGGGGGGGGTATGTAGATGATTAAATATGGATTTTTATATTAAACTAATCTTGTACACTTGGAAAATATATCTCAGGGCTCTACCCTTCAGATTTGACCTTTACAGCTGAAAGGCTCCCATTCACCACCTCATTGGGTTTAATAACTTATTTCTTAGTCCAACCTTCATTATTTCAATTATCTAAATCACATGTAACCACATAATGCCTAACATTTCATATATATCCTTCACTATTAGTTACATAACCTCAACAACTTTCCTCCTTCCTAGATAGTTGCCTTTAGGACAAGACAGTATCATCGACACTATTGTCCCTGTTTCAATGCAAGTGTCCTTACCCTAAAAACACTCAAATTTATAAATATTTCGATATGTATGGGGAAGTCTAAGAATTCCATTAATCCTTACGTGAGGATTATTTCAATAGAGCTAGTATAAATACAATTCATAGCTTGTTCATTGTTCATCTAGCAATGACCAATAATCATCTCTCGAGCTTATACACACTACTGAATTTCAAAGTGCACAACTAAGCTATTATACCCTATGCATTCATATTTACATATCAATCATGGGAGTAGTCACACTATAAGTTTGAAGCACTAAAAAAATAGCCCATGAGCCATATTTTTCAAGTTGTAAGCTAGATCACTACATGCATTTTCATATAGTATATTACACCCTTGTGCACACACATTCCCACACATAGGCAAGAACTACATAAGTCTAAGGCCCTCCTTGGAGTATTAGATATGTATTCATCACTCATTGATAGAGGGGTCTTTGAGGTCAACTCAACACCGTGAGCCCACTAACCCATTTTTTGGCAAGATAATATAACCTAAGGCGGAGACCTAGTGTTTGAGATACAAATAATGATACAAAGCCTATGCACAATATCCAAAGGTTTGAGATATAAATAATGATACAAAGCCTATGCACAACATACAAATACAACATATGAAAGGTGAAAAAAAACCCAAAAATACCTAGATGATCACATCTTGATATGACAAACATTTTATACAAGACCATTGCATTGAGATTCAAACACTAGCATTAATGTAAGTGTCCAGATGTTGATGCAAGTATCTAGGTAACTAGAAAGAATATTTCCATAATTTGATGACTATTTCTAAAACATCAGACAACCTATTTCCACACTTCTATATCTGAGATCTATCTACACATAATTTCATAAGCTAAGTATTGTTTCTTATTTGTGATTATGTAATCAAAATAATGTTAAGCATTGTACTTTATATATTTAGTATTTTTCATAATTCAACACTAATATCGAATATTGAAAACTAAATTATGTAATTGACTTAATTTTAGGAATAGTTTACTCCATGCTTCATTAGATTATTCATCCCAACCCTTGATTCTAAAAATGTTAAACACTATGATTACCTTAACCAATTAATGCCTTCGGTAGCCATCAACTACAATTGCACAATTCAACATAATTGTCACTATATGGATTCATACAAGGGAAGAAGTTTATAATGGCTTGGCTCAATGGTCATTCATACAAGGTGTATAGGGTCCTTTAAATGCTAGAAAAGTTTCAATGTGGAGTTATCATTCACAAATCAAGCCTAAATGAACATCCATTTATTTTTCAGGACGAAAAGGTGATATTTAAGCTACCACAAAACCCAATAATTCATAATCCAAATGGTGCAACCTTAAGATTTGATATAGGGATAATAGTAACAAGTTTAATAGGATATTTAACAACTTACTCCTAGCTTGTACCAACTCAACCGTGTGAGTGAATAGAGTATGGCCATCCATCAAAGTATAAAAGAGTTATTTTTGGGTATGTATGCAAAAAGTATGAGCATATACAAGGCCACATATTAATTGATAAAATGCCTTGAAAAGATGTGATCTCATGAATTTCCTTCAGTGTACATAAATGAGTTTGTTGAAATGCTTACAAAAATGAAATCACATGGAACACCAATAATAAATGTATGTACACAAAATGAGTTCATTGAAATGTTTTAAACCAATGTTTTTATGGAAAACTTTGGTGACAACATATGCTCAAAATGGATTTATTGAAAATACCTTATGAACTCGACAAATTTAATGATTGCCCACAAAACCTTCCCAGTGTCTTTGAGGTTTGTGTCATAATAGTGTCTTGGACTCAAACAAAATAATAATAGAAACAAAGGGTATTTTTATGATGTTTTTGTTGTGGCTATGAGTATACAAAATGTGGAGGCATACACAAGGCATGTGGAATGTTTGAAAGAAAAATCCTCAAATAAATGTGGTCTCATGGAATGTGATGATTCCTATGGTCTCATGGAATGTGATGATTTCAGGGTAAATGTGTTTTAGACAAGTCTTTAGGGTATTTCAGAGAATGCCTCATCCAACTATCATCTCGTGAAACACCATAGTAATAGAATATAATAAAAATGTGTTTGTTGAAAATGATGTATAGGATTTTAAGTTAATGCCATTGGTAGGTTTAAATCCAAACTCCTCAACCTTGCCAATAAGCTCCCAACTTTTCCCATGTTGGGAAAACTACAACTATAGTTTTATTTTCAAGTAGCTTATTGATTTTTTAACATGATGCATGCATATTCAAGAATACAATTATGCAATAACAAAATTTAATCATACAATGATTTAGATGGTCAGAATTTAGTCACACAACCAACATAAGTATATAATCACGTAAAATTTAATCATAAGGCAAGCCATTGTTATCAATTTATGGTCATATGGTGATCACACATTATCTATTTTTAAATATGACAGATAAAACATGCTTGATTATACCCCTTTGATGTCACGTTGTCTTCTCATAGTGAATACTTCCTATTGTTCTTTTCTCTTTCCCTGAGCATCCATCTTCTAATTTTAATATGCTCCTTTAAGGAAGGTGTCCACCTTTAGTTTTAAATGTGTTGCTTTAGGCAAGGTATCTAAATTTGGAAGTTGTGTCACTCTCTCTTCTTAGCATCCCCTCTTGATATGGTCATTTGCTTCTCGTTACACCTTCCTTCTTTTGGAAAGCAACTTCCTCCTTCTTGAGATGTGTGAATTTGAGGGGGTGATCAACTTAAATATATAATTCCTAGCTACTCGTAATAAATGCATTCCTTTTTTTTACTATTCAAATGGAGAGTGCAACCTTTTGATAGATTCAAAATTAAATGGTTTTGGTTCAAAAATTATATTTTTAATCTTATTCAAATTCTCTGGATTTAAGACTATGTTTTATTTGAATTTAATGTCAAAAACTTCTTCATAGCCACCCTACGTGACAAATTTAATGTTGTTTGTCTATTCAAGAGAGTCCTTCAAATGCTAGGACAATTCTTGGTCAAAGAATGAAAATAAAATAATTATTGAGGACAAGGACGGTGATTTATATTCATTGTGATATAAGTAGTTTGAATAACAATCCACATTTCACATTATAATCATACAATGCCAATGCCATACCATCCACCACCAATCTCAATATTTCAACATGGCTTGGAGGTTAATTGTTTTTATGTTTTATAAAGTATTATTTATACTTTACTACTCTTAATTTATAAATAAAATTATAATCTATTATTTGTAATTATGGATTCTAAATAAATAATACTAACACTTGGGAAAGCTAACCGCACGAATTAGCTTGAATGGTTGAGTAAATATTAATACATAAATAAGGATGATGTCATGGGAGTAATGTTTACTTGTAGAGGTCATCTTAAAGTGATGGCATAAACTCATATGCATGTCAAAAACTTATGTTTATTGATACCTAGTCATCAATAAAATAGATTGAAATTTAAAATGACAAAGTCAAATAACTTGTTCAATAATTTGTATAGGTTAATTGGGTATCCAACCCAATGACCTATTACGAACATGCTCATTATAAAGGACACAAGGAGGGGTGATAATGTTTGTTGACAATATAGAAGTAACCAACTCTCAATGCAAGTTTTAATGCAATAAGAGCATGCACGGTCGTAATCATTTGTTATGACTGCTAAAACTCCTTGAGGTCAATGAATTCTCTACCAATGTCTAATGCAAAAGACGAGGTACTAATGGGCACATATACAATCATCCAAACGAATTAGTCACTACTCATGCCAAAATAGGCGAAGCATATGTCCATATTTGTCATATAGTTAGAATGATTATACCTCATTCTATATTTTATTTATTGCCCATAATCCGCATCTAGTTCCTCCTTTCCCATGATTCCATCCCTTGCACCAAGGATGTTGTGCACCTATGTCACAACAAATGAACAAATGGCAGTTATCAAATTCATGATATCAAATCTACACAATATGAAATAATAAAAACATGATGATATACAATGCCAATCATTTCCCATAATTACATAACATTTATTTATACAAATGACAATTAATACCCTTAATTGCATTACATGAATATACAAAGCAAAATATCAATCAATAACTGTTCCATAATACATAGAGTAACATGTAGCATACAAAAATAGATTAATATTTTCATCATTAATCATGCTCTATAATGCCAATTGTAAGTAGGTGCCTTCAAAATCTGGAACGAGAAAAAACAAGATATGACATAATCTAAAACTAATCCTCAAGGATCAACTCCAAGCATCCATTTATTTTGAACTATGAGAAAGGGCCATTGATAAAATCCTCCCATCCTAAATTCAAACTATAGCAATTTATTTTATAAGCCAAAACTTTTGAATGTGTACATGTCAATTATGCAATCATGTCTTCATTATGTTATTATTTTTTGATCTTGAATATTATTGAAAAAATCATATGGCCACTATGTTTACGAATTTTGCATACATGTTTATGAAATTGATATAAATATGTCTTTAAAAAATCACTTCTAATTATTTTATTTTTATCAAATAATTTAATGCATTATGTATACTGCCACATTTTATATGCATACCATTTCATGCATTAGTCAACAATATTTGACAAAATATTTACTTTTGATTATTTTTAGATGGATCTCCACTCATATTAGGAAGCTCCAAATTTTGGCACAAGTTAGGGGGAAGGTGGAAAATATTGATGAGTTTGTAATTACACTTGCCATTTAGATTTAATTTTTAATTCTTTTAAGGCTTGTTTAGCAAGACCATTTTGTCCATAATTAGTGATGGTGGGAGTCTATGAGATTACACATTTTGTATATATGTTTATTAGGATATTTTTAACTTTAACTTCTAACAAAATTCTTCTTTCAATAACTTCGAATGGTCTCCATACCTTTTTCTAAAGCTCTCATTTTGATACATAGTGCGAGGAGTGTGAGGATGTTGACACACATACTATTTAGTTTTACATTACACCTGTTAATTGTCATTTCTTAAAAATATGCAGTGGCTCATTTAACTACATTTGCTTAAATATTTATAGATGCTCATGCAAGTCACAACTCCCCTTTAAATTCATCTACACATCTTCAATTATTACATATTTACATTTCCAAGAAAGTGATGTCAGAGTGTAAGAAAATCCATTCTTACGCACTTTCACAAAATAAAGTCAAACACGTGTGACAAGTGTAGAAATTGAGTGGATGCTCATGATGTGTTTAAGCAAATTAGAGAAGTAACCATCTTCCCATGGAAAATCCTAATTATAACTTACATATTGTCGGGGAATCCAAGAACAAACACACCTGTTCTGATCCCACTTGTTAGGATCTTGCTCCTCAAAAAGAGCACAATATGATTACCAAATACAAGCAATTAAACATGCGGAATTATCCAGAAGTACAAGTAACTAGAATTCACAAATAGCACAAAATATGAGAGACAATATACAATCTTGTATTGATACTTGTACAAAAAAGAATACAATAAAGAGACGCCACACTCTTCCACCTTACAGAGGCTTGCCACACCTCAAGTGTACAGTAATTCTTCTTCAAAACACTCTCCTACCAAAAACGGTCCCAACACACAACTCACACACAGAATTGGTGTTCACCTCTCCAACCAGTCAGTAATAACCCTGCCAGTACACCAAGCACTCTAAAGTACTTCAAGTAGATCTCCCATGAACCTACAACCTGCAATTCAATAGACCATACTTACACATGTAGATCTCCTATGAGCTTGCAACAACCTGCAACTCAATGATCTTACAATGGAAGGATCTTCCTTGCCTTCCTTTTCAGCTCATAATTACAATACATGCCAATGGGTCTATAAATAGATCCCAGACTTAAACAATAACTTAGACTCTTAGTTTACTAATAATAGATACGCAGCTCAAGGCTCGAAATAGCCTTTACATGCAAACACTCAGTTCAACTAACTGTTCGTGCAACGAACAGTTCTGGAACACACAGGCGACTAATGTCGGTTCCTGTCTAACTGGTGCTGACCGACGTCGGCCGACTCCCTGCCGACGCCAGTTGCCTTCTACATTCATCTTGACCGACGTTGATCATACTGTCGATGTTGGTACTTCTGGAACTTTAGCAACCTCTTCTTCGTCTGCATAGTTGAAGCTTTTAGCTCCACAACCTAACAATCTCCCACTTGGAGATAAACAGCTGCAACTGTACCTATACCCGTACATCATCTAGTTTGTTCCCTTGGCTCTATATCCCTCTTCAAGATCACTCTTGAAGACCAACCACCACACACCCTGTGGTGCAACAACTGTCATCCAAATCACCTGCCACATCCATATCTACAAACCCATGTAGAAAATAACTTAACCTTGCATAGCATGTGCACCTGCTGCTGGTCCCTCTAAGAATCCATTGAAGTGCCCTCCAATGCTTCTTTCCAGGATTGGATCCAAACTTGTGACAACTCCCACTGCTTGGGAAAACTCAGGTCTAGTACATACCATGCACTTAACCTCATTATGTGAATCAAGACACTGTTCTGTGAACTGTCCAACCATCGACGTGCTAATCGGTCTCACACAATCATCCTGAAACAAAGTCAACATGTGACCTTCCATGTCCCTAGAACACACTCATGCCAAAGAACCTTGCTGCTCCCAGATTCCTCATGACACACCTCTAAACTAGCTTTACCTTTAGTTCAGCAACTCCCTGTAAATGTAACTCTGCAACAAGCACATCATACAGTAATAGGATAATGTAGCTAATATTATCCAACCTGGTAAAGAGAAACACAATGATCAAACCTCCATTGCCCTACAGCTTATTCAAGACCATATAACCTGGCCTTCTGTCTCACATGTCCATTTCCGCTCTTCTTCATCCTGAACATCCATTTGTCTCTCAGTGCTTCCTTCCAGCTGGCAACTCCACCAAAAACTCCTGTTTGGTTCTCCTCCAAGGAATCACATCCTTATCCATGCCAAGCTCCCACTGTTTCCTGGATCTACCTGCTCTGCTTCTTTAATAACTTCCTGGTTCTTTACCATCAGTGAGCAACAAGTAGTGTAAAGAAGGGAAATGACAAATTTGAGGCTTACTTACCCTTTAAGTCCTTTATATGGGCGCTTGAGACTCTTTGACAGCTTGCTGTCCACCCAAAATTTGTCTTAGTGACCGATGCCGGTCACATCTCAGTCTGCACCCGATCGATGTCAGTTCCCTGCGACTGCCTCATCGTCGACGTCAGTTCCCCTTGGCTGACGCTGGTGTTTATCTGTCCTTAAGTCATCGACGTCAGGCTGCACATAGCTGACATCGGTCCCTGTCTGGACGTCGACGTCGGTTTTCTAGCCGACGTCGGTCTTTGTGTTTTTCTTGTGAGAACTGACTTCTACTCGTGAGCTCCTTTTGGATCAAACCCTTGTCCAAATCACCCTTGCTCTGCTCAGAATTCTTTTGCCCCTTGTGCTAAACTCTGTCTGTCACCTTCTCCTTGAAAACCAAGGCTTTTCTGTTCTTGTCACTAACATCAGATTCCTCAAGAAATGTCACCTTCTTCTTTTGCGTATAGAAATCTCGATCTATGCTCTTCAAATCTGAAAGCATACCCTTTGACTCAAGAACATGCATCTCCTTCTTATTCATGTGACCAAGCCTATTAAGCCACATCTTTGAATCTACAGCTGAAGTAGATAACCCAGAAAGAGAATCAGTAATACAAGTAGATAGATAAAGCGTACCTACTTTCTTACCTCTTGCTACAACAAGTGCACCCTTGGTAACCTTCCAAGAGTCCGCTGTGAGAGTTACTATGCAACCCTCATCACCCAAACTTCTTACAGAAATCAAATTCCGCTCCATAACTGAGACATGCATGACCTCCTTCAACACCCATGTGTTACCTGTCTGCAATTTCAACTTCACTTTCACTTTGCCAACCATCTGACAAGGCTTACCATCCCCTAAACAAAATTCTCCAAAGTCTCCTTGGACATACTCATGAAAAAATTCCCTATTTGGGGATGCATGAAAAGAGGCACCATAATCTAAAACCCAAGATTCTACTTTATCCAAAGAACATACCAAAGCATCTTGTGCAACGAACTCTGCAACATCTGCTTCTTCTTCATGTCCTTCATGCTGATCTTCACCTGACCTGCAATCTCTCTTTAAGTGCCCTTGCTTTCCACACTTCCAGCAGGTTATTCTTCCATACCTGGACTTGGATCTCCTGCCTATCTTGGACCTTGATCTCCCATGCTCGATCTTCTCTCTTTGCCTTCCTCTGCCTTCAACACTCAAAGCATTCCCTGATGATTCACTTGTGCTTTTCCTACGTATCTCTTCATTCAAGATTACACTCACAATATCATCCACTTTTAAGATTTTTGAAGCAGACGCAGTATTAGAAACTGCCATTACCAAACTTTCCCAACTTTCAGGTAATGAACATAAGATTAAGAGAGCCTTAATTTCATCATCAAAATCAATATTGACTGAACTTAACTGGTTTACCAAACCATGGAAATCACTAAGATGACTATGTACAGATCCACCTTCCAACATTTACAAATTAAATAATTGCTTCATAAGAAATACCTTATTCGAAGCTAAGGGTTTTTCATATAAATTTGCCAAAGATTCGATCAACTCTACTGTTGTCTTAGCATGTGATAAGTTGGAAATCACAGACGATGCAAGACTCAATCTTATAGATCCTAGAGCCTTCCGATCAAGAACCTCCCATTCTTCATCCTTCATATCTCGGGGCTTGCAATCAGCCCCACCCAACAGTAAGTACAAATCTTTCTGATACATATAATCCTCAATCTGCATCCTCCATAATTGATAGTTCTTGTCATTAAACTTCTCCATTCGTAGCTTACTTTTTTCTGCCATTGCTCTACTCCCACTCAAACAGAAACCCCTGTGAGTAACTTGTAATCAACACACACTAACCAGATCTGATACAACCTGTTAGTATCCCAACCTAAAAGCTCTGATACCAGTTGTCGGGGAATCCAAGAACAAACACACCTGTTCTGATCCCACTTGTTAGAATCTTGCTCCTTAGAAAGAGCAAAATATGATTACCAAATACAAGCAATTAAACATGCGAAATTATCCAGAAGTACAAGTAACTAGAATTCACAAATAACACAAAATATGAGAGACAATATACAATCTTGTATTAATACTTGTACATAAAAGAATACAATAAAGAGACGCCACACTCTTCCACCTTACAGAGGCTTGCCACACCTCAAGTGTACAGTAATTCTTCTTCAAAACACTCTCCTACCAAAAATGGTCCCAACACACAACTCACACACAGAATTGGTGTTCACCTCTCCAACCAGTTAGTAATAACCCTGCCAGTACACCAAGCACTCTAAAGTACTTCAAGTAGATCTCCCATGAACCTGCAACCTGTAATTCAACAGACCATACTTACACATGTAGATCTCCTATGAGCTTGCAACAACCTGCAACTCAATGATCTTACAATGGAAGGATCTTCCTTGCCTTCCTTTTCAGCTCATAATTACAATACATGCCAATGGGTCTATAAATAGTTTCCAGACTTAAACAATAACTTAGACTCTTAGTTTACTAATAATAGACACGCAGCTCAAGACTCGAAATAGCCTTTACATGCAAACACTCAGTTCAACTAACTAACTGTTTGTGCAACAAACCGTTCTAGAACACATAGGCGACCGACGTCGGTCCCTGTCTAACTGGTGCTGACCGACTCCCTGCCGACGCCGGTTGCCTTCTGCATTCATCTTGACCGACGTCGGTCATACTGCCGACGCCGGTACTTCTGGAACTTCAGCAACCTCTTCTTCGTCTGCATAGTTGAAGCTTTTAGCTCCACAACCTAACACATATGAGAGAGGGCATCCTAATTTTTTTAGATGCTTTAAAAATACCTATAAAAAAAGTGAAGCCTGTGTCTGCCAAGTCTATGTTATCCATTATTGTGCTTTGCCCGAGGCAATTCCATTCGTTACTAATCTCAATCTCAATTTCAATCTCGTAACATCATGTAGAGAGGTTTCACTGAAAAAAGGTGCTACACATTCTGCATACACACAACACCACTATAAACTCTTTACATGTATTCTCAACTATCACAAACATGCATTTTTAAGAAGGCTCGTTTAGAGCGTAGGAAAATCCAATCCACCTAAAAGACAGGGAATTTAGATTGCCACACACAAACTCTTACAAAATAATTGAATGAAATGGAAAATTTTAATGAGTTCTCACCATATTTTTGACCAAATGAACAAACACATAAGTACCCTCATGAGCCTTTGACACAAACACATGTCCAACCCAATCAACCTACTCCAACATGTGTTAAAACAAGGCACGTATATCAACCATACCACAATACAAAGGGGGAGAGACATATTTTAAACAATAATATTACAAAAGTAGGCCATCAAGCCCTCTTCTAGATGACCCACCCGCCTACCCAAATGCCTCTGCCACCTCTCCTATGGAACCCATAAATCAAATAATAACCAACCATTTCCAAGCAAGGGAACCAATAATGATAAACCATCCACAAATCCTCTGTAAATATGATAGAGAGAAATCTTTTATACGAGAGAGAACTTTAACGACGATAGAAAGGCCAATGAAACACATAAACTACAACACGATTAGTGTATAAATGCACAAGCAAAAGAAAAGAAACCTATAAAACACAAATGAAATCAAGATAACGATGGCCTACCTTAATTTTAGCACTGAAAACACATCGTACTAAAATTTAATTAAATCACTATGTAAATATGGTCAAAAAATTTTGAAAAAAATAATATGACGATAAATCACTTTAATTATTATGAAAATTTGACGACACCAAATTTTTTCAAATTAAAATGTCCAACTATTAAATCCTCTCCCTTAATTACGAGATATATTGAAAAAAAAAAAAGACTAACAACTCAAATTACAAAGATTAAATCAAAATTCCCCCCTCCCCCCAAAACATGTCTACTAGAGTAATTGCCCGAAGTCACCACTCCACCAATCCCAAAGGGAGAGATTAGGTTTGAATTCGTGTCTCCCATAAGTTTGGACAACAAATTGTCTTGCGATGGGGGACTAAAATATTTAATCTCCCCGAAGGGATGAAAAACATTGGCGCACGTTGTTCGTTTGAAAAGCATCGAATGATAGTTAGCCACGACAGCAAATTTCAAACTGGAAATTTATATATTTCCCGACAACGATAATTGGCAAATCATTTAATCGTCGGATTGAAAAAAGAATGACCCCAGGTAGCTAAACGGAGGTGCAAAATGGCTATACAGACGTGGCAGATGCGTCCACGTGTTCGCGCCACGCGCGACACTTAACACTGCTGATTGGTATTTCCACTTTCTTCAAACCAAAACGCGTTCCCGTCACGTTCCTTCAGGCAGAAGCCCGCAACGCCGTTCATGTATAAACAAGTCCTTCCCCGTCCCTGCAATCTTCTTTCTTCTCCTCCTCATTATTATCATTACTCCTGCGTAATAGTATCTTGAGCGATCACTCGTGCTGCGGTCGAATCCCCGCGAGCTTGAATTTCAAAATACGGGCAAGGAAATCTTTTTTTATGCTACGGCATATTAGGTTTAAGTACTTCTGGTTCTTCTTGTGTTGTTCTCCACATTAATTAGCGCGGCAGCCCCTGGCCGTTGTCTGGTTTGTGATATTTAGCTTAGTGCGAAGTGAAATTAAGGAAATACATGCATAGACCGACTTTCCCACTGGCACTCGGTCCCGTGTGACTTGCATAGAACCCTACGCTATGCTGGGACGATTCTGCCGAGTGTTTTATCTATCCGTGTTCTGAAAGGCTTTACTTGTCCGGTGTGCTCGATTAATTTTGAAGATGGCTGTTGGATAATCGGCCGGAGTTAGGGTTTTGTGTGAATTCTGGACTGTGTGTATAATGAGGGTTTTGTCGAGGTGTAGTTTGCCTCGTTATCTAGCGTGCAGTTCTGTGGATTATGCGAAAGGCAACAAGCCGCTGTTTTGGAGCCGGTTTGGAAAATATTCTTCAGGTTTTGTAGTGACCGAGATTTTACCTGCAAAGAGTATTTGATTGAGTTAGGGTACATATATTTTAGAGTCTGAGCAGGGTTTGGTTTAAATTGGTGGCAATTTTGGGGGCTGAGGCCATTTTGCCATAGTATTCATAATAATTAATGGCAACTTGTGCGGATTGGATTTTGCGTCACATTGTGTGAGTATTTACATTTATTTTCCTTGGAGAAAGCAGTCTGCTTGTGGTAGGGACTTTGTACAGGTGGTAGGGTGGAAAGAACATTACAGCATTGCAGATTTGTTGTGGGCAGAGATTGGCATAAAGGCACTCTGTTGTGTCTGCACATGTCCAAAAGATATCTCTTAAAAGTAGTTTATAGGGGGCTCTCTCTCGGCTGAGGGAGAGGATAAGAAACGGAGGCACGGGGATAGCTAAAGAGAATTTGCATGGGCGATCATGAAGGCTGGGCACAGCCAAGTGGCCTCTTGCCCGGTGAAATAGTGTTTGTCACACGACACTTGGATCAAGAAAGATGGACCAAGGCGGAGGAGAGGACTGCAGCGCTGATTGCCTGCATCCAGCCGAATCGACCATCGGAGGAGCGAAGGACAGCCGTTGCAAAGTATGTGGAGAGCCTTATCCACAAGTGCTTTAATAATTTTAATTGTCAGGTAAGAACTGCTAGTTGCTTTTATCATTAGATTTGCATTTCCTTTGTGCAAGCGATTATAAAATGAATATGCTGGATGTTTGATGGTTACACAGGAGCTTCATCTAAGTAGTGCAAATCCGTTGTATGAAAAGTTTTCATACATCATATGCTATTATGCACTGTAATTAGGTTTTAATTTCGTAGAAAAAACAACTGTGGCACGATATGTAAAGCATATTTCAGTAAATATCAGCACAATTTTAGAATAATACAGATGCAGATAGATCTTGCAAGCTATTCTATAAAGAGTAACAACAATGTATGCTTAAAGAAAGCAAGAAATATTTGTATTTCAATGACATTTCAAAGGGCAAACCAATGATTATAATTTTTCAGTACCACACACAGCATGCCTACCAATGAATTTTAACTCCTATTTGAAGAAGAATATAACAGGGCTAGGTATTCTCAAACTGGCATGAGAGTTGACCCAAATAGAACACACATGTAGAAGAAAGCAATGAGAGAGTAGAAGACGAGCTTAATTAAAATAGGAGAGTATATGTAATACATTGCACATGTAGTCTATATTATGTCAGCAATCAACTAAACAATATGCAATTTGTACATTAGCCCAATGCAGGAAACAAGTCATTTTGTTGTCGCTCTACATCCTTATCCAATCATTTTGTTTCACCCATTCACTTGTTTTCTGTGATTTCATTAGAATTCAGCTCTTCTATGTGTTTTCTATTACCTGATTCATGTCAACCTCCAACATTATTAACAGAAATGTGCCTTTGCATACACTCATCCAGAAATACATTACAATAATAAACTAGCATTTGAGATGGCTCATTGACAAATCATCATACCAAATTGTATGGTGTGCAATGCATTATATTGTGGGCTCAGGGGAGCAATTAATATCTTTGTGTGTTGCATTTACAAGTTGTTTGTTAAACACTATTTCAAGTCAGTTCACAGATGGGTAATACAATATACTTTATTGAGAAGTATTTATCCTTAATATTGGAAACAACATCTGGATGCTACATTTGTTTTTTGTCTAACACAGGTTAAATATCAGGACAATAGTTATAGAAAGTCAATATCTCCTATAAATATGGGGGAGACTTAAGCTAGAACATAATACAGAGAGTCCATTTTCTTGATATAAATTAATTTTTATACTAAGTATTTATTTGTTAGGGGAGCTGTATGAGATCGTTGACTGGACTGTAATTGTTCATTCACGACTTTGTTTAAAGGCATATGCCATTCATTTTATCTTTTTAATCTGTGCCTTTTGCCCAAGTCCTATGTATACGATACGTTATGGTTTGTCATATTTCTCTCATATTATGGAAGTTTTTTATTTTTCTTCTATCATGGTCTGTCACTGTTGATGCTGTTATGCTTGTGCTGCTTGTTGATGGAAACAATCAGAGAAGAGAAGAAATAATATTCTTTCTCTTTTGCTGTTCTTGTGATTAATGCAAAAGCTTTGTTAGCGTTTTTGTGATTTATCAAGATTGATGCAAAAGCACATTTATTCATTTTATTGTCTTCATTACGTTTATTGAGGTTATGGAATGGTTGACATGTGCTGTGCATAACTCTTGACTTTATTTGGATCAGTCGGGTTCACAACAGTGGTATCAGAGTATTCAATAATTTTTAGGCTTAGTCATTCAATTCAGATTTTAATTTTTATCCAGGGTTTTTTCCCTAGGGTTTACAGCAGTAATATCCTTCTTTATTTGGGTTCAAACATTGGTATCAGAGCAATTTGATTCATAACATGTTATTGTATCTGTTTAGAATATAAAACACATCTGGAGCTGGTGCTAAAGATCTTTTGCAAAGCTAAGTTATACACAGCCCTCCACACACTTTTGAAACAGGTTCTTTTTAGAAAAATCCAAGCTGTCAGAAAGTGAAGAATCTGTCAACATTAAGGAGATGGGTCAATAATTCCTTGTAGACATTTTATCGAAAATGTTTCTTACATAGTAGTACCCTTGATTGGGTTATTGTGGAATGAAGTTGGTTTGCATATTATCAACTGCAACAAGACAAGTTTGAGCTATTAAAGCAAAAACTAACTGAGACAACCCTCTACTGGGACATACTTTGTAATGCATATAGACAAAAAATGAATTATATGGCTGGAAACGAACATATAGTAGCAACTGTTTCATCTCAGATACTGCAGGTATGTGCAAGAAAATGAAGGGCGTAAACATTCGCAATGGTTATTTCTCCTGTGGTTCGATTTCTATATAAATTTAATATGAAATGCATGATACTCCTTTGGATAGCTAATGGGAAGGAAACAATTTATGACGATGCAAGAGCCCATGATTATTGAAAAGATTAAAAAAAAGGATATAGCCTAATACACTAACCTTTGCGAGACATGCATGTCAAGTAAAAAAAGCATAAAGGAGTCTATTAATATGTATGTTGATTTATTTGCTTGTTTCCCAATAGATGTGTCTATATAGTTAGGGAGAGGGGATTTGATCAACTCATACTATGACAATACCTTTATTATAAAAAGGCTAGCCTTATAAGTGAGGCCTGAAGTGCCAGATGGATGGTTTTAATGTCAGAAAATAAGACAGTGCAGAAATATAAAACAGTGAGCAGCAAACAAGAAATAAACAGCACAGAATAACAAACTCAGATTTAACGAGGAAAACCTGGCAATGTACCAGGAAAAACCATGGGGCAAAAGTCTCTCTTAGTATTTGATTAATCAGGAATAACTCGCTGTTACAACAATGACTGAACACTCTCTAGCTCCAAATACAAAACTGCATTTGCTTTCCTCTTGCACTAAATGTAATGTTTATCCTCTCTTTTCAAAACTCATAACACAATAGTTCCTTTTATAGAACGGTTTATTTAATTTTAAGTGGGCACCCCACTATTGTCCACTAAGAGGTAAGTGGCCATCCCACTTTCCTCCACTAAGAGGTAAGAGGCCAATCCACTATCATCCACTAAGAGGTAAGTGGCCATCTCACTATCCTCCACTAAGAGGTAAGTGGCCACCCCATTATCCTCCACTACAAAAGTGCATGTAGTACAAAACCATTTTATAATGCTGGCTGAATAATAAAACTGACTTCATATTCCAACACTTAAAGGGAAAATAAATAATAAAGAAAGTAAATCATAAACATCACCATTCACCATTTATAGGAAGGGATGCAAAAGTCCCAAAGGAAATAAAGAATTACAAACATTGCCATTCTCAAGGATTTCTTGATTGATTTATATGTCTACTTTTGTTTATTTGCTGAATTTTTTAATCCGTCAAGACAATAATTTTTATAAACCTGCTGTGACACTCATTGAAGGAAATTTTTAATCTAGCATTTGCAATAAAGCTTCTGGAAGGGAAGGTGATGATGCTGTCACGGGACCTTTCATAGTTGGGATGGAATGGTTTATAAAAAACACTGCCTTTCTTGGTAAATACAAACTGAGTAATGTTGCTGTTGCCATTGTGAAAAGGAGGTGCTGTAATGATACTGAATATTTGCTTTAAGGTCCTGTTTTTTTTTTAATAGTTAAACCGAGGGATTCTATTGGGTTCCACACCCTTGTCACTCAACTTTTGAAAGTACAATACATCCGAAATCTAAGTTAATTCATAGTATAATGTATGATACATCAAAGGTTACACAAGTAAAACTTAGTTAATTTTATTCAATGATGTGAGACATGCATATAGCCTTTGATCTCCTACAAATGTGGAGTTAGGCTTAACATATACAACCACACAATCCCTATTTTGACTTAACTAAACCTAATCTAAAGTGAGTTGTTGAAACAACTCGTACAATTTTTTTTTTTTTAATATCGAATATGCTAACTACTCACATTATGTGAGTACCAACTAATTATTCCCAACATTCTCTCCTTAGTACGACCATAGGGAAATTGAACATTGTACATAGATCAAAACATGTGATGTTATATAGATGTTGATGGATAGGGAACACATTGACCTTCCACGGACATCGACCATCCAAGTATGAACAGAGACACACACAACTATTCTTCCACCATATCTATCACAAACGTTGATGAATAGGGAACACATCAGCCATCTAGGTATGAACAGGGATACTCACATTTGTTCATCACCCATATGTATGTAAGCATACACATTGGTTCACAAACATGTTAGTAAACAAAGACTAACACATTTGTTTACAATTTATTTTCATATTGCGAACACATCAGCACTGTTTAAACACAAAACATAGGAAAAAAATATAAAGATTGAGGATTGTGCCCTCATTGTCTTCAATGAGTACTGGGCTTCTCACTAAACTCACATTTGCAGCCTCTGTTCATAACCATTGCCACTTGATCACAAACAACGTAAATGGTAGCCACTGCCATTGGACACCGTTCTCGGCATTAGTTGGTTTGACACAGTTGTTTTGCCACCATTGCAATGTGCAACCTTTGAGTTAGAATCAAACTCGAGGTTGCTGATGGAACTTCTTCCTTTGTTTCATTTGACCTCGTGCGATCTTGGTTCACTTAGCCAGATCGGTCATGATGTTCGCCAATGGTTTTGGTGGATTCTTTATTAGCACCAGTCGCCTTCATGGGAATTGGAACCCCCCATAATCAAAATAATTTTAATGGGTGTCGAATTCAACCGAAAATGCACATTTTTTTTTGATTTTACACAATTTCAGGTCTAATGTCTATTGACTATAGACACAAAGAAAGCTAGCCAAAAAATTGACAAGTCATCAAATTAAGTTTAACTATAGACTTAGTACCATAAAATCAAATAAACAAGACTATGTGGACACTTCAATTTTGAGACCCATTATTGACCATGACTAGACAAACCTATAAACCTAACCATGTTATAAAAATGACAGAACTATAGGACTAACAACTGTAAACAAATAAAATACTATGCAAATAAATATTAGAATAAACCACTATCTAAAAGACTATGTAAACTATTAATTCAAACATTAATAAAATGTCAAATTTACCACTTTATGGCATATGGCTTAAACTAGCTTAAATATGTTTTAGACTTATATCTCTTGTACACTAACATCACTTTACAATTATATTAGACACTAAACAACTATATTATACTTTAATTAAAAACACTTGCAATAATAAAGTTGTCGGGCAAGTACCATTAGAATGGGATGCAAATGTTAGAGTGTCCTCATGAATGTTACACACATGGTAAGTTTAAATATTGGATGCACACAAAAAATAATGCATTGA
This sequence comes from Torreya grandis, assembly GCA_037957365.1. Classification (NCBI taxonomy): domain Eukaryota; kingdom Viridiplantae; phylum Streptophyta; class Pinopsida; order Cupressales; family Taxaceae; genus Torreya; species Torreya grandis. The sequence continues at coordinate 6,217,521 of JARHVA010000006.1, forward strand.
AAGCTAATTCACAGAACTGCACATGCACGGCGACGAAATTTCAGGACTGCACAGTGAGATAAGAGATGGAAAGCCTGCAATGCAAATGGGGGTATAAGGTATTGTAACATAATTGCAAAGGCGTGAGGAAGATTATGCATAGGGATGACGGGAATAGAATGCACTAAGGCTGCATGATAGCTCATTCACGTGACCAACAAACACAAACATATGTGCAGGCAAATAGAATAGAGATATGGTCAGAAGATGAGTGAATCATGACAAAGAACACCAACAAGTCATTGTGCGCATGCAGATTTGAGTGGCATATACGGAGAGGATTTGTGCCGATTAGACTGCGAACAAATACCTTAACTAATATGAAATGTAAATTAAAAAATGCTAAATTAGTTTGATGGCTAGAAAATGACACATTAATAATATAAGCTCTACACAAAACTAATGAGTTTCATACACGGGCAACTAGGAATAGCAATGGAGATGCCCCATCACTCTTATTATTCTATCCCAGGGCAAGACCATACTGCTCTGATATCAAATATTGATTTTGGTCAGAGGTTAAACACGTAAAACTTAGTTAATTTAATTCAGTGATGTGAGACATACATATAGCCTTTGATCTCCTACAAATGTGGAGTCAGGCTTATTATATACAACCACATAATCCCTATTTTTGCTCAATTGAACCTAATCTAAATTGAGTTGTTGAAACAACTTACGTACAAACTAATATTCTTTTTAATATCTAATATGCTAATTACTCACATTATGTGAGTACTAACTAACCATTCCCAACAGGACGAAGAAGAAAAGAAGTACTAAGGACTTAAGAAGAACAAAATACTAGGAAGTATGAGATCTTAGCGGATGGAGGAAGAATATTAGATCATTACAAAATGCCAAAATAAAATTTGGCATGAGCCATAGATTCAAAAAACCAATAAAACCAGCACTGCTACCCGAGACAAAAGATCGAGAGAAGAGTGTGCAAGTCATTGCGCTACGGGGCTTCAAATAGAGACATCAGGTCAAACCTCATGCAGAATTTTGATCGCTGGAGCTTTAGATTTTTTTGATTGTGTTGGAGTGTGTAGTAGTTGATGGGTAAATTTAGGACCTGAAATCGTTTCCTTAAAATGATCCTGCATGGCATAAAGCTTTGGCTAGTTCCTTTAAGCAAGTTGAACAAAAGCTACGTTCGATGCAAGAGTTGCATTCATATTCATTTCCATAAGCTCAACCATAGTGCGAGTGGGACCATTGAAGAGCTTTATGAAAGAGAGCTTACAATTACCAATCATCAACCATTCCTATGTAGACCAACCCCCAAATTTGCGAGCACATTTGCCTTGATGAGGTGGAGTAAGGGATGCAACAACATTACATACTGGGGTGGGCATGTGTCTCCTCACCCGATCTGTGGGCTTCTTCCTTGGTCTGCCCTCTTCTTAGTAGGTGGAAATTCCACATAGTGCTTGCTGAAGAGCTTCTAGCAAGCCTTCACCCTTTTCTCCAATTCAGAAATTTTGCCATCCAGATGGTTATGCAGACCTTTACCACGTTGCTTAATTGATACCAGCTGGGGAAGGTGCCAATTTGGGAGCTCCTCGGCAAAATTCTCCCAAGTGAAAATGTGATTATCCTTGTTTTGAATGGACAGAGCTATCAACGAATGAAAGATATTCCAGACCTCCTTGAGCTCCTCTACATGCGGGAGAGCTGAGGGGGAAAGAGAGCTTTAATAGAAATTGGAAGATTAAAAGGCTGGGGTAATAATAGTTAAATTCTCCAAGAATTCATCTCAGATGGTGTTGACTGTATGCTTAACTCGTGGGACATCTTTGCATCTGTCGTCTCTGAGAACATGTTGAACTAGATCCTCGCCTAGGTTGTCAAGCACAAAACATCTATGCAGGTGGGTAGAGAAAATAGGAATCCCCACTGAGAAGAACTTGGGCCTCATGCCATAGATTAAATAGTGGATGAGTGCAAAGCTGAGCAGAGTTGAGTGAATATGAAAGATAGACAAAAAGCAAATAGGAGTGACATTTAAAGGCGCTGTTAATGCTGCTCTGCATAAGGTGGCCGAGTCGTGCACAAGGGAGATCCATGTTTCATTATATCACTTGTGCGGGGAGGAGGGAGATCATATGACAATCGCTGCAAGATTACTAAGTATTATTTTCTTGCAATAATGGATTGGATGTCTCCGTTGAGAAGAAAGGTGAATGAAAAGACCTTTGCTGAAAATAACTCGCTCATACCAAGAAATCTGCCTTTTTAAAACTTATGGGATTTAATTAGGCAAGATGTGAAGGGTAATGTTGGATTGCATCCTCTAATCCTGAACGATCCGAGGTAATGGAGCTCACAAATTTTGAAAATGCACCTAGATTTGCATGGGCATTGGCTAGAAGGTCTACTGCACCTTTGCTTCCCGATAGCAATGTGAGGAGATGTTTCAAAACAAACATTGGCATTCAAAGGCGGGGTGAAGAAGGTAATTGAGTTTCCATTTGGGGGGTCTTTCCTTTGTCATTACATTAATGACCGGCTGCAAATCACCCTCAACTTCTAAATAATCTACTCCTTGTACCCTCGCTAGTCGAAGACCCTCCACCAATGCTAGTGCTTCTGCTTCATTATTGGTTCTGAAAGAAGCAAATTAAGATGAGGCTATGATAAACTTACCTTGAGAGGATCGTAAGATGCACCCTAACCCTGCGGTTTCAGGATTACCTTGAGAGGCACTGTCAAAGTTGAGCTTGACCCACCTCAGCTTAGGGGATTGCCATTTTAATGTAGATCAATCAAAACCTTTAACTCTCTGCCCATGAATGAGAGAATATTAGGGTAAATCTTAGGCAGGGGCATGAACTGTACATAGAGGCGGGCTTGGGTCCTTAATGTTGGAGAGTGTGTCCTATGTGGTTTCACAATGATAAGTTTGACCCCAACCTCTCGGTGTCCCATGGTCACTTTGAGGTGCCTGGGAGCCTGTGGGAATGGAACCTTGATCAATGGTGTGAAACTCATTGTTTCCCACTACTTGCTCCAAACCTGTTGGACGTCATGTCTTATTGTTGAATTATATAAATATCAAGATTTTCTTTCAATAACAGTCCATAATTATGATTATAATCTTGTCAAAGTGTAATATAATCTGACACATGCCTTATGCATGTGCTCAAGATCATTAGATATTATGAAATTTGTGTAAGAAACAAAGATAAATTCTAAAAATTGTAATAAGGTGGGTATTTACTCATAATATTTACTCTCTATTGTGATGAATTGCAGTTCAACCGTCAATGTTGAAGAGTCTCAAATGAGTTCAATGGATTATAAGAAAAGGGAAGCTTAGACTTTATATATGCTTGATCTTTTCATTCTGTTTGTATTTTTGACTCCGGTTTAATCTCGAAGTTGGTGGGGTTGAATCTGAGTGTCTCGAATTTTCTGCTGGAAAGTTGAAACTTGAAACTTATATGATCTTTTATCAAAAGGATTATTTGGTTGGAATTTTTTGAATATTTGGTTACCTTTTTTTAAATATTTGGTTAATACCATTTTAAATGTGCATTTATTACGTTACCATGGTCTGTTTAAAAGTGCCAACTCTATTATTCATGAGCCAATTGTCCTTTGTACGTAGTTGCATTTGAACTTGAAGTTGACACATAAACCAAAAATAGTAAAGTTCTTGGATATTGTTATTTTTTTGTAGTTTGTGTCTACCATAAAATATGTCTATAATGTCGCCATGGTCTGTTTAAAAGTGTCATCTCTATTATTTATAAACAAATTGTCTTATTTACATAGCTGCATTTGAGCTTGAAGTTGACACACAAACCAAAAAGAGTAAAGGTCTCCGATGACGTAATTTTTTTGAGGGTCTCAGATGATGTAATTTTTTTGTGGTTTGTGTCTACCATTTATTTAATTTAGCTTTGATTTCTCCATGGTCAAGAGAAATCATACCACTATTTTGAGCCATTCTATATGGGTTATAACTGAGATCCTCTGTCTTTCAGGTTTTTACCTTTGGTTCTGTTCCACTAAAAACCTATTTGCCTGATGGCGATATTGATCTGACAGCTTTCAGTGAGCATCAGGCTTTGAAGGATACATGGGCCAATGAAGTACGTGATGTGCTTGAGAGTGAAGAAAAAAGCGAGCGTGCGGAGTTTCATGTCAAAGAAGTTCAGTATATACAGGCCGAAGTATGTTTACTTCTCTTTTCTCTTCAGCAATAGTAAATTCTACCATTTGTCACTTCATGACACAGAACAATACAATGTTTCAGTTTTATAGAGAGCACCATTTCAACTCCTTTTCTTCTGCAAAATGTTTCTGAAAATTGATTGGCTTTGAAATTCATAAGAAACCTTTCGTGTTTAATGCAGAGATCATAAAAATGAGGTTTATGTCTTATACATGTCGGTCCTATCAAATAGTAGTTCCCTTTCATTGTCCCAATATGAGCAGCAAGTTCTTTTGCAGGCCAAATTCCTTTCTGCTCATCTCCTCTATTCTTTTTAAATTTTGATGGTAAAACCCTTGTTTCCACATTTATATTTTTTAATATTTTTGGAAATTCACAAAGCTGCTTCCTACGATGGTTGATATGAGGACATTGCTTCGTATATTTTCTTGGTAGAAAAATTTCTTCTCTCTCCTTTTGTTCTTATTTATTCTCCTCCAAAGCAGCAGTGTCACACGTGTTCTCATTTGGATTATTTAATTGGTCAACTGCTACAATGGCCTGTTCTTGGATCAGGGTTAATAATGGTTGTAATTCTTTTTCCACAACTGTCCAAATCCTGAGACAAGGGTAAATCTGGTTTCTTGAGGCTATTAGATTCGGAGTTTTCTTCAGCCTTTTGCACGCTATTTATGGTTGATATATCTTGCACATTATTTTTAATGTCGAGTTCACAATTGTCTTCAAGGATAAGTTCCTCTTAGATTAAATATACACACACGTATAAAGGCTAGAATATATTACGAAGGAATAGGAGTAAATATAACAGTGCCATTAAATATACACACATATAAAGGCTAGAATATATTATGAAGGAATAGTAATAAATGTAACAGTGCCATGCGTAATTGACTGCACAACAACGCGATTATTTTTTAACATAAAGAGGTCTGATGTGAATGGTCATTAAGCTTGGATTTGACCATTCACATAAACTGATTACATTATTTATAATAATGCCCCTACTACACTATAGGGATTAGGACTTCCAATTTGGTAGTCTAGGTGTAGAGTGTTAGAATGTCTTGTTTGAAGTCTTTGGATGTTAAGGAAGAGAAGAGCAAAACATATTGGCAAAATGTTTTGGTGCCCAGGGGGAGGACATCTTACTAAGAGACCTTAGACTCAAGTGCTTAGAATGAGGATGGCTTGATGGGATGTCCAAATGATGGAGATAGAGGGGCCTATGTGCTTAAGAAGATATTTAGAGGAAAATATATCCTGACTAGGAGGATGCCCTAGGGAGGGATCTATGTGCTCAAAAAGAGGATGTTCCTTAGTAGTTTCTTAAGAATCCCCAAAGACAGACATTTCAATGAATTGCCTAAGTGCCAAGAAATAAGTACAGAGGGTGCTTAGATACTATCAATGTTGTAGATTAGGATGCCATATCAAGCCTTTGAACGCTGTCACCATGTGGTATCTTGTCAATGAGTTTAGCATGGCTAATGTAGTTGGCAGCTTCAACCATATCAATCTTGAGAAGGAGCAAGACATCCTATTAGAATGGCCAAGCGAGGGTGTGAAATTCATTTGTAACTTGGTTTAGCATCTTGGATGAGAAAAAGAGAAAAGAAGGGAAATCTGTTTGTAGTTGCGTTGAATCCCATCAATCAAACCACTTGAGTAAATTCATTTAAAAAGAGAAATATTAGAAGACAAGGCAACAAAACAATACATATGAACTTGCAATATCTAATACAAGAATAGAGTAGAACTCATGTCTAAAGGGGTGTTAGCCCACAATGAGTTCATTATAGTCCACAATGAGGTCATTATGAATATTGTATGTTGTCAATTTGGCTTGAAGAATAAAAGTGTTATTCAAATCCCAGGAGATATCCAGGGGACAACACTCTAATTTGTTAGAATCCAAATGTTTTATATGCAGAAGCAATGTTAAAAAACATTTCAGAAATAGAAATGAACATTAAAAAAACAACACATAGAAAAGATGATAGAGCCGGAACACAGAACTTTGTGAATCTATGTGTTTTGTACATGGCATACTTTCGAGGGAGTTGTATGGTTGTCTATCTTCCACTAGCTATATCTATGCTATGCTATGTGTTGCCAACTAACTACATACATAATGTTACAAAGCCACAAAAGCTAAAGAATTGTTATGGATGATAAAACTATTGTTCTTCCACATGTGAATCTTCACCTTTTTTTGGTTAGGTTGAATGGTGCTATTATGTAGTGGTAAAAAATGATCCACAGGGCATATGGGGGACTCCACCTCTATAAGGATGAAGGTAAAAACATTGTTGGCACTCGACGGTACCACATGTTGTGAGTTAACTTTAATGGTTTGGTATGCTGATGTTTGGAACCCTAACATGCATAAGATTTGGTGTGTGCTTGTATGGCGCCATGTCCGATCTACCTAGATTGCCCTGTGCCATTGGAAACGTGAGGTATTTGGTGGAGATGGATTGATGATGTTGTAAGTATGGCAGTCCTTTAGAATGTGTGTGGTATCTGGTGGAGATTGATGATCTTGGAAGTATTGTGGACCTATGGAGGTGGTTTGGCAATACCACAAATCATAAAACATGAGTTGACATTACTGCACGCCATAAGAATGGGCTTGGTAGTATCGCTGGATTTGTATTTGGAGAATCCACCTGGATCATTCACCACACCTTGAAAATAAATAGTCTCGATTGCATTAAGTCTAGGAAGCAAGTGTGGAAACTTGTCTTCTAGCTTAGCCTTGGTCAATCATCTTTCTAGGGGAGTATGTGGACTCGTTCTGATAATTTTGTGTAACGACATAGAACAATTTTGTACATGCCTGGTTTCTAGAATCTGATTTGATTTTATGGCGTGAGTTTGTTTTGCTGAAAAAGGTGGAATTTTGAACGCAGAAAATACATATATAAATGGCATGATCTTCTTAGGAGTTGGCATGACATAATTAGAGGATGGAATCACTTGAGGAATCTTGTATCTCTTACTACATATTGATATGATGATTCTCTATGGATTGTCTATATAAACATTTTGATGACTATGCATTTTTGAATGCCCAAGGATAACATCACAAGCATCAATTGGCACTACATCATAGATTATTTCATCTCTAAAAGGATGCATGACAGGGGATCTCTGCACATGCACTTTTTCATTGAGAAATGCAAGTCTTGATTGCAAGCACAGGTTGTGTCTATTATTATTTGTGGAATGATTATCATTTAAGGGTAATGAGTGTGTGATTGGTACGTGCATGATTTAATTGGGCATCCTCATCGTTATCAAATTGTTTGACACTCAAGACTGAATCCATCCAAGATTTTGGGCATCATTGATGAGTCTAGTGTTCATTCTTTTGAATCATGTTCACAATACTCACAAAAGGAATCAATGACATCCTTACATTTTGTGCAGCTCGTAAATAATAAGGGGAAGAAAAATAGCCCTTGTTTGTGGTGTTTGCTTCATTTGAAGGCAAAGGCCATGGTGCGATAGGCTATTGGAGACGGGACATTCAAAACACAAAAGGAACACAAATTAGAAGATTTAAAATGGAGTTACATAATAATGTAGGTTATATTTGACGACTTGCACACATGTTGTTTGATGACCAATTGTGATGGTGTAAGTATCATATGTTGCAAAACAAAGATGCACCAATTCCTGCTTTCTATGCAATGCCAAGAGAATAGGTTTCCTTGACATACCGTAAAATATGCTTAGTTGCTTTTCTACAAGGTTTCCTTGGATCTTGTAGGACTCTGAATACTAAAGCAACAATATAAGCAATTGGTTCAAGTACGAGTCAGGGAGTGAACTGCCAATGTAAAGTGACTTTAAATTCATTATCGTCACAATAGGAAGTTAATTTGACCTCTACACAAAAAGGTATTCTAGCTACTTTACAATCATCCATATTGAAAATTTTCAGTATGTCTAAAGCATACTTGGGTTGAGAGAGATAAACCTATCTCCCATCTACCAAACATGCATCCCCAGAAAACAATGCAGGATATCCAAGTATTTCATATCAAAATACTTACTCAAACTTTGTTCGGCATCATAAGTAAAACTAGTATGGGTGCTGGTAATGGCCATGTCATCAACATACATGAGAAGAATCAAAATATTACCGATCAATAGAATGGGTGCAAATAACATGGTGCTTTTGCAAAAAAAATCATCAATCTTTCCCTAGGATCTCGCTTGAGACCATATAATGATTTCTTCAATCTTTAAATGAGATGATGTTGATTAGGGTTAATAAAACCAATGGGTTACTTGTAATGTCCCCATTTTGAAATTAAATAATATTATTACTAAAATAAAAAGTATTTTTAAATACTTAAAATAAAGTAATAATAGACTAATTTGCTTTTCACTTAAGTTGGGACTTTTTTAAGGGTCATGGGCTTATTTAGCTCTTAAGTGATTTTAAAAGCAAATTATCCTTATAATCCACTAACTCTTCCTTCGTAACTAAAAGGTGGATATATAAAGGGGTTTTGTATTTCATTTGAAAACATGTTGAATTTTGATAACAAATCTCTTGAAGTCTAAGCATGAACAGCTGGACTTGTTTTTGGAGGACGAAATCCCTTCAAGGGCGCTAAATTGAGGACGAAAATTTGAAATTCAGACCTATGCAGCTTCATCTAGGAGTTGCATTGAGCAGAATTGAGTTCGAAAGGTGTTTTCAACACTAAATAAGCACTTGCAGGTGAGTGAACCAGTGGAGGAGTGGAGTGTGGAGGACTGCTCAAGGGCAGCGAAGACTCTCCAAGGGCAGCGACACATTTTCAAAGGGCAGCGAACAACTGGAAAGGATCGGTGACCCATCATGGGGTCTTGTTGAGGGCAGCTGGGATGTGGATCAGCCACATTTATTTTTCCTGAATTTTATAATATTTTTCCAGCTCAAACACTTAATCAAAAACCAGGTTCTTGGCTGGTTTCTTTGGCAAATTTATTATTATTTATGATACTATTTTTTGGAGAATTTAATATAATATTTGCAGCTGATTTCAAGGGTTATCTACTGCTGTATTTACAAAATCAGATTGCTAGGGTTTTGAAATAAATCTGGAAATTCATATTTGCTGATTGGATTGATAGAATAATTTATTGTTTAATCTAATATCCCTAAAAGGGACATTACAGTGGTATTAGAGTCAATTTTTTGGCTATCTATGGGAAACAAGGGTTAAATGTCAATCAGTGACATGGACTGGGCTAGGTTTGAAAGGTTAGCTAGGGCACAAGAACAAATGAGAGAAGTGATGGGGGAATTTCTTCAAACAGTGAAGGACAGAAAGAGCAGGGTTTGGCAAGCAACACCATGGGCTAAGGAATCCATACCTAAGTCTAGTGTTCTCCCAGAAGAAGCCACATCAGAAAAAGAGAAAGAACAGCCTTCATGCAAAGCAGATTTGTTAGCATCATACGGTGAGTATATGACCTATCCACCTCCTTTCCGAAAGGAGATGAGCTTTAATGGATATGTCACTTGGAAAAGAGGCAAAGGGGGTTCCAACAAAAGGCAGGACAGCCTTGGAGAGTGGAATGAAGAGATTGAAAACCTTCTTTTGATGGGGTTACAAGTAATTCAGCTAGGGTTTGCATCAATAAAGTGGATACATATTTTTCATTACATAAGTTGAAGGAGAAGGATGCTTTGTCATTGATTGTTTTACATTTAGAAGGAGATGCCCATGACTGGTGGCACTAAGGGTTGATAACCCTAGGGCACAACACCATCAAGACTTATGAGGAATTCCGAAATAAAATCATTGATAAATTTGAAAAGGCAGATTTGGACTTGCATATATGGGATTTAGCCCAATTGCAACAAGGTCAATCATTGGAAAATTACATTGAAGAGTTTCAAAGGATATCCACCTTCGTTAAGGATGTTTTGGAGAATAGACTTACAACATGGTTTGTTGAATGTCAATCCCCATCTCTCAAGGGTTTGGTTAACGCCTTTAACCCCCCACCCCTCATTACCAATGGCCATCAAAAAAGCAATAGATTGTGAAATTGCAGCCCCTTTGGTGCAAAATTTACCTTTCCTAAAGCCTAAAAACAGTGATGAAGTTCGTAGGGATCACAAGGAAAGAAGGTTAGGCAGCCTGGTGAGCTGATCCGAAAGGTGGCAAACTCAGACATTAACATACAGGAAAAAAAAGGTTTCCAGCAAGATAAAAAACATCCAATGAAGCTGCCAATAAGTTCAAAAACAGTCCCACACAAAGAAACGAATTTCCAGCCAAGAGAAGAGCCAGTGGAAGGGCTGCGGATTAATGACAGCAGCACAGGAAGGTCTGTAACAGACTTTAAAACAGTAGAACACACATAGGAAGATCTCAAACAGCCCTCCAAACAGTGGAGCAGCATGAGGAGATGAATTTCCAGCCTAGGAAAGGACCATTGGAAGTCTGCCAACCAATGACAGTAGTATAAAAGGGTCTGAAACAGTCCTCAAAGTAGTAGAGCAAGATGAGGATTTGCAGAATTTTAAGGAGCAACCAAAAGAGCTACAAGTTGAAGGCAAGGAGGTGGATGAATGAAGAGATGTAAGCTCTAAATATACCATGGAAGGAGAATCAAGTGGGGCAGCCACTTGTAATGAGAAACAAGTCATGAGTAAGGAAAATATGCCCAGCCAAGGAAAAGAAAATTGTGTAATTATGTCAAGGACACAAGCAAGGTGTGATGAGTGGATGAGGAGGACAAAGCAAGCAAAGATGATAGCCTTGCAAGCTAGGCAACACCTAAGGAAGTTTAAGGAGAAAGGTGAGTCCCTTAAACACATACATAATTATGCCAAAGATAAAGGGAAATCAATATTGCACATTGATGAAGGAAAATTGGTGAACAAAGTCCACACCACAAGGGCTAATGATCACTATCAGCTTGCTGTAATTTCTGGAACAGCAGATAAAGGTAAGCCATCTAATTATTTTTATGGCAAGTCATTAGTGCACAACCTTCCTACTATGCTCCTACATCACTTTAGAGGATATGAGGGTCATGCCAAGGGTGAGGGCAAGGTGAAGGGCATGCCAAAAAGCATGCAAACACATCACGAAATTGGTAAGCATCACTGTTCATTTGAAACATTTCATATGCTACATATAATCATTGTGTGTAGAAGGAAAATGCAAGAGGAGGGTATCCAACCAATGGCAAGGCTTGAGGTATGTATTGTTGTTTGTAAATCAACTACAATAATTACAATTCAGTTTTTAGATGAAAGGATGCATTATATAAGAAATAATGCATTGTCCTATGATAGTGTGGTGAAAGCTTGCTATGTGGGATCACAAGATTCAAATTATGCAAAGTGTGCATTGTCTTTTGGAGGGAAAAGGCAAGAAATTAAGGGCTGTTACAGTCCTACAGCCTTTGTCTATGGTGTTCTAAGTGGATGTGCCAAGGGAAAAACTTGGCTAGACATGAGAATAGTAAGAGATGACAAGTGCTATGACCCATAGGTCATTGCAAGAGCTGTTGATGATCATCTGATGGCTGTTTTTTGCATTTTCAGCTTATCTCATTCACGATTTTTGGTGTACATGTTGTGCATGCGTCTCAAGGAGGTGAGCGTCACACCCCCTTCGACATGAAGAGGGTGGTTCAAAAATACATAAATGAATTCCAAGACACCATAGGGGAAAGGAAAAAGGAAAGAGGAAGTTGCTACATTCATATTGGAAGCAACAAGAAAATATCTCTTGATTTTCAAGTAAGAAATAATTGCAAGGGAGGACCAAGGCAACAAGGAAGGATGTATCCTATGATCCTACAGATTGACAATTGGATCAAAAGGGTGTTATTAAACACTAATGCTTGTCCTAATTTGTTTGTTTCATGTGTAGGTTTATTTTGGAGATCTCTTGCAAAGGGCAATGCAAGAAATAAGTTGGCTTCCATACATGGGCAACCAATTGGAAGGGATGATAAGGAGGACATTGAAGAAGATTTAAGGTCCATCATAGATTGGGCAAAGGCTCAAATCATGAGCATCAGTTGGGAAGGTAAATTGGTGGGGAAAAAATTGTTTTTTTCCTTTCTGAAAAATTCAAAAAATTGTTGGCAACAATCTTGGCCATTGACCCTCCAAAAAGGGTTCATTGTTTGTACATGACAGCCAACGAAGAGGCCTGAAATTGTTGTTGGAAGGTATGGAAATTCTGAGTTGTGTCATTCATTACAGCCACCCAGCATACATAAAAAATTGGTTTTGGAGGTACTTTGTTACTCATGACAAGGAGAGATATTATTCCTTGTGTTTTCGATTTTGTTCAATCCAAAAAATCAGGGCTTTGGCATCTCTACTACAACCTCTCTATTGGGAAGGAATTACTGATTTTTGTGCACATCTACAACTGTTATGTGTTTTTGATTTTGTGCAATCAGAGAAATCAGATCTTTTGCCTCTACTACAGTCCCCTGGTAAGAACAACATGACTGATTTAATTGCTTACTTTCAGCTGTTCATAAGTTCGGAAAATGACATCTTTGGAGACCACGGTTTGCACATGAAGTGGGTAAAATTTGTGAGTATGAAACAGCAGTGTATCTTACTTATTTTTGAACATTCCTTTGATGTTTACATGGTCGCATACTTACAGAGCAGTCATGAGAAGGGGCAGCCTTGGATAAAACATACTTTTGCATATGATGGAGACCATTCATAGTGGATTGCATATGGTGATGAGTTGCTTCAGAGGTATGTTGCACCTGATAATTCTTTGGGCTACTTCTTTGCACATTTGGGATTCTTCCTCAAAGCATAGAGGAATGAGTAAGATAAGTTGTGACTACAACTTTACTAGTATACATTCATTGAGGTGGGTTCAAGTGGACCTCTACAAACAAGACAACGGTTTGACATCTTCTAGAGGCCATGATTGGATTGACATGATGGTAGATTTCATCATGCCCAACTCGGTATTGAGTTAGAAGCATGGGAGCATAGAGAGCCACTGGATGGTTTTTATGTGGACTTGGACATCATGGAGCAACTTTCAAAACATAGGTACAACAAAGTACAAGTTCAATTTGGAGTTTTTTTTCGATGGGAAGAAGTTACAATTGGACATTTCATAATAAGGTATGTTGGGACACCTTTGTGGATATTGCAATTGCTTGAGGACAAACAATTTTGGGCAGGGAGGATTGTAATGTCCCCATTTTGAAATTAAATAATATGATTACTAAAATAAAAAATATTTTTCAATACTTAAAATAAAGTAATAATAGACTAATTTGCTTTTCACTTAAGTTGGGACCTGTTTAAGGGTCATGGGCTTATTTAGCTCTTAAGTGATTTTAAATGCAAATTATTTTTATAATCCACTAACTCTTCCTTCGTAACTAAAAGGTGGATATAAAAAGGGGATGAAGGCATGTTGAATTTTGATAACAAATCTCTTGAAGTCTAAGCACGAACAATTGACTTGTTCTTGGAGGACGAAAGCCCTTCAATGGAGCTGAATTGAGGACGAAAACCTGAAATTCAGACCTAGGCAGCTTCATCTAGGAGTTGCATTGAGCAAAATTGAGTTCGAAGGGTGTTTTCAACACCAAATAGGCACTTGCAGGTGAGCGAACCAGTGGAGGAGTGGAGCGTGGAGTTTGGAGGATTGCTCAAGGGCAGCAAAGACTCTCCAATGGCAGCGACACATTTTCAAAGGGCAGCGAACAGCTGAAAAGGATCAGCGACCCATCTTGGGGTCTTGTTGAGGGTAGCTGGGGTGTGAATCAGCCACATTTATTTTTCCTGAATTTTATAATATTTTTCCAGCCCAAACACTTCATCAAAAACCAGTATTGGCTGGTTTGTTTGGCGAATTTATTATTATTTATTTTGATATTTTTTGGTGAATTTAATATAATATTTGGAGCTGATTTCAAGGGTTATCTACTGCTGTATTTACAAAATCAGATTGTTAGGGTTTTGAAATAAATCTGAAAATTCATATTTGCTGATTGGATTGATAGAATAATTTATTGTTTAACCTAATATTCCTAGAAGGGACATTACATTCTACACATATTCCTTCATTCAAATTACCAAAAGCAGGCTCTTTTAACATCCTTTTGATATAGTTCCTATCTAAATTTAGAAAAAAATACAAATAATATTTTTTATGGAATCAAGTTTAGCAACAAGAGCAAAGGTTTTATAATCCATTAGAATTGATACTATCTTCTTGAGAAGCCCTTAGCAACGAGTCGAGCATTGTAACTCTCAATCACACTATAAGGTGTAACTTTCGTCCTGTAGATCCATATACCACCTTCAAGATTCTTCCCTAGAGGTAGAGTAGCCAACACATAGGAGCAATATTCATTCAACATGGAATTTTACCATTCCTACTTACCACAAGCCGCATGTGATTGGGATTGAAAGTGGGCATAAATTGTGCCAGAGTTCATAATTAGCACGCCTTTGTCCTCAGTTTTCCTATGGTTAGCCACATCACCAACATTTGGATCAACGTCTTGAAGGGTTTGGTAGTGGGCATAGTGAAAGATGAGCTTCACTTATAATAGAAGCTTTAGTCGATGAGGATGCAACAAGAGCATTAAGAACTAAAATAGAAACATTAAAACCTGATTCATCATTAAGAATTTAGAACTACGATATGAACATTTAAAGATTATTAAATGGGTATGGAGTGAGAGGGTTGTTGAGAAAGTGGGTAGCTCTCTTCCATCTGCACATCCTTTTGAGTAATGACTTCTTGAGACACTAGATTATACAATAGATATGCCTTTGATTCCTCACTATTTCCCACTAAGATGCATATGTTGCTCTTGGGTTCTAGCTTCTTTTTCTTCTCAGATTGGGATATGAGGCCTTGCATTGCAACCATTTTTTGTGAAATGGGCAATAGTAGGCTTTCGTCCACTCCAGTTTTCTTCAAGTGTAACATTTAGAACAACTCTTGAAGACATTTGATTCAATGTGTATATTTCACGACTAACTACATTTTCCCGGATTTTGTAGTACATAATTTGGGAGTGGACCATACATCTAGCCATCTAAATAATTGTTTGATTTTAGCCATCCCATTTTGATCTGTATTACACAACTTAACGAGCTATTGCAATTTTGTATGCAAGAGCTTTATGTTATATGTCACCAATTCTATTAACATAAATACAGCATAAATATTATACAAAAACATGTATTAAAATGCCCTTAGCAAAAACACATCACTGTTGCAGCATGGAAATGGAAATCAGATGCGAAGGAAACAAAACAATGAACTTGCATGCATGTGACACCAAAATTTATGTGGTAAAATGCCTCTTGGGGTATAAAAACACCTTGGGAAAAGCATACAACTCTATTTCCCTTGAATAATGAGATGCACAATCTGTTACAGAGTCTGTGCCCCTTTCTGAGCTTTGGTTCCCGCCTTCACTCTTTTCAAGACCCCAGCCCTCACCTCCAATGAATGTATCTTCTCAACTATGGAAATGTTGTATTTGATGTTGTGGATGCTGTTTGACTTTTCAACTTCTAGCATTTTGGAATAAAACGGAAAGATAATGTTTTTTTGCTGGTTGAAGCAAAGATTTCTGTTGTTTCACTGTTATATCTGCTCAATGGCAGTCAATTCCTCCCGGTTGCAGGTTCTTTTCTGTCAGGTCGCAAACAGTTTTTGCCGATCAACGTTCACGAGCAGTTTAATTGGTCAAATGAGTAAGTTTTTCGACGAAACTTGGTGGGCAGGTAGAATGCCGTGCTTAGTTGCTTCATATCAATTTCAGGTCATGCTGACATCAGATAAAGGAGTCATAGCTTTTGCATTGAGACCGCTTGTGTTTTTGGTGGACATTAGTTTTGTTCCTTGTCTTTTATCACTATTAGTGAACCAAAAACTGATCAGAATTTCTTCACAAATCACAAGGTTGCCCAAAAGCCATAGAGGCTGATTTAGGTTCTGACACAAAAGGAAAGGTTGATGTAGGCACTGTGATTTATCTTCTTGTCAAGTTTCAGGCTGAGTGGAGATCAATTATTTCAGCACGTTTTGCAAGGGGATCCAAAAACGCTGTATGGAATCTGATTCTGAAATTTTCTGCAGAAAGTTGCCAAGTGGTACTTTCACGACAAAATAAAAAATAACGAACTTTTGATTTAAAGTCAAGCCTCAACTTCAAGCATGCCCTGCAATCTCTTGCTAAATGGAGAAATCCCTTTTCAAACAAGAACACTGTGTGTATGGCAGCCACACTATTGCAAGACCCATAGCAAGCAATCAAATTGCAAGATAACTCAAGACAGAGATGAATCTGGTACAATGTTAGGATAAAGTGCACAAAAAATATTGAAAAAATACAAATAGAGAATGGCACAGGCATAAGTAGGATAATCAAATTAAGGTGGTTAGTTTCCAATTATTCAAGTAATTTTTGAGTGTATGCTACAAGACATAAATGCATTAGCGTGCTGTGAGAGCAAGTGCTGTCTATATATAGACTTACATACATGAGTGCACTGTGAGAGCAAGTGCTGTCGGTATTTACTGGAAGATTTGATAAGCATGCATATTAACAAGTGGAAGCATGCACAAGCACAGACAAGTACAATCATGCATATTTACATGCGGAAGCATGCACAAGCAGAGACAATTACAATCATGCATATTTACATGTGGAAGCATGCACAAGCATGCAAAAGTACATATGGACGATCCCAAAAGCATGCACATGCATATAGGTGTAGCATTCACAAGTACGCACATGCATATAGGTGTAGCATTCACAAGTACACACATGCATAAGTGCACGAAATATTTTTCAAATAGGGAAAAAAGATAACCAGGAAACAATTTTGACAAGAATAAAGGTACCGCATAGTAAGCTAGACGATGGCTACTTATTCTACCTGAGTAAATTATTATCGCCAACAGGTGTGCAACAGCACATAATTAGAATCAATGGAAACAAGGAATCATTTGTCAAATATACGATGTACTTAAAGTGTTAGTGTACTTAACTTACATTTTGCTTAGATTCATGGTAATCTTAAAGATTTGGAATATAAAATGAGTCAATTTAATAAAACATCTCTAAACAGAGCTGAATAAAAAATCTTTCTATGGCAGCCCGATGAAAATCATTTAACAGATTAACCAAGTTATTATTTGTTAGTGCGGATTCTTCCTAAGCAGATTAATGTCATTGCTATTCAAACATGCCATATTGTTAAGGAAAAAATCAGCAACTGTGTGCTAGCTTTTCTGATTATTTATCTTTCCTCCTGTCTTCGGGGAATCGGTTGTTTACAACAAAATGCTACACTACCAAAGGACACTACTTGCAGAATTATAATCACATACCATGAACATAACACAAAAGAATATAAGAGAGCAATAGATTTATTACATCAGGTAGTGTAAGTACAGTGCATGGTACAGGAAGTACCGGTCACATCAGTGCCCTTTAGCTTGATATTCAACTTACTGTTATAAGACCAATGGTTGTCGGTTAAGAGTCAAGGCACAACCATTGACCCCAATATTCATAACTAATAAGTGACTGATACACTACCAAAGCTGACAATATGATAATTAACAACATTAGTTAATGTTGGGTTGTGATCATCCCACATTGTTAATAACCGTGAGACAAGGAAGGCTTATAAGGTACACCCTTACTCAAAAGCTTTGTGAATAGGGAAAGGGGCAAGAGGGTGAGAAGTCCAAAGTGGTGGATTATATTCATTGTTCCCCTCCCCCTACTAACAAATACTTAGAGGTGCTTGTGTGCTTTGTGGGTCCCTTTGTCTTGTGATTATTAAGCAATGTATATAATGAGTTAAAAATTTGTAGAGAAATGACTACTCAAGGAAAATAGTCGTCATGGTAATGACTCGAGTACTTAAAATAATCCCAAAACATTTGTTTTATTTAGTAACATTGACAGACTACATAGTCAATTCTAACTTGATCAAATTGAAACTTGTTTTGTATTTCACAAATCCTTTGATTCATAGTAAAAAGAAGTTCTTATTCAAAGGAATCATGTTTTGATTCTATTTCTAGAATGCTTTGGCTATATTATTAGTTTGGCTCATGTTTAGCTGCAACTCATTTCAAATCATTAAAATGTATTTCAAGTGTAACATAGCACAACTTTTCGCTGTGTACATAGGATAGACTCCCCACCTTTCAATTAACTAGAGCAAGTTCCTGGTATTTCCTTGGGTATATATATGTACACATTGCTACCAAGTTAGAAAAGTTCGTTAGATTTGGGATGGGAAAAGTTTAAAATTTAGGGGTTTTCGAAAACGGTTTGAAAAATTTAAAAACATGTAAAAGTTCACATATTCCTAATGAATAATCTCAAAACTAAATTATATTATATGGAATTAGATAGACATAAAATAATAAATTGAGATACTGTGTGTGTTTTGGATTCCTTTTCAATTTTTTGCTTTTATTAATTAAAAAGATATGGTGACTGTCAGGCCACTGAATATCTTTTTTTACTTTTCGTTTTCTCTTTTTTTCAATTTTTTAATATTTTATGAAAAAATAAAATTCTGCTTCAAGGTTCTTCATTTACTCCAGGTTTCTTTAAAGGGTCCTTCCCTTGCAAGAGTATTTATACTTGTACTATCTCGTATGACTCGGTTTGATCACTTCAGGTTTACACCCTCTTTCTTTGTTCAGCTTTCCTCTGTACTCTGTGTTTAGTTAATTTCATAACCTAGGGTCTTTTTACCGTAGTACATCTCTTTTATAGCTGATCGTACTTTTTGAATTGTGTTGACTTATTTTGGTTACTTATGGACATTAATATAATTTATTTCTACCTTTCTGATATAATGGAGATATCTAAACTTCAAAGTGATGCCCTAGCAGCAATCTGAATGTCTAAAGGTTTGTTGTTTAGCGCCCTGACAAACATGATTATGTATATCACAATTGATTGTATTTTATACAGATAGTGAAAGACAAGGCTTGGAACATGTAAGGGAGTTTATTGTTAGAGGGAAGCTGTAGTGTCACCATGCAAAGAAGGCAGAAGCAGAAAATTCTCTATAAGGGGGCTTACTCCAACTATGAATGATCTCCAAAACTTTAATAAACCTGATAAGAAATTATTTTTCAAGATTCACAACTATAAACTTACAATATCTTGGACGCTTGTAATTTGCGGCCAAACTCTAGCACTAATAGTAGACATTCAATATGGCAATCTTTAGGCTTTAAACTGCAGTTGCCTTCAAGTGCAAGGTTTGGGATTTCATCATCCATATTTTTGAACATCCTATGTTTTGACAACAGCTTTTTCGTTAGCTTTTCCATTTTTATTTTAAATTATTGCCATCATGTTTATCGTTCTCACAACAGCTTGTTTGGAATTTGATGTAAGCTATTAGCTTATTAGGTAACGAAGGGTGCTTTGTGTCCTGATACTCTCCTGGCATATGCAGGTTAAGCTAATCAAGTGTCTTGTGGAGAACATTGTGGTAGACATTTCCTTTAATCAGCTTGGGGGACTGTGTACTCTTTGTTTTCTAGAGCAGGTGCGGACAAGACACTAATCGTTCTCTGCATGGGTTGACTACATAATAGCAAAAGGACAAGTTTGTCAATGTTAACTATGTCTACAATACCTTAGCAAGAAGAATCTATAATACTAATAACAGGATTCAATTTCTGCAGGTAGATCATGTCATAGGGCAGAATTATTTATTCAAGCGTAGTATAATCCTTGTCAAGGCTTGGTGCTACTATGAAAGCCGAATCTTGGGTGCCCATCATGGGCTTATTTCTACATATGCTTTGGAGACCTTGGTCTTGTACATATTTCACGTGTTTAATAAATCTTTTAGTGGGCCACTAGAGGTGATGCTTGCTTATAGAGTTCCTCATGTTTAATGAATTTGTTTGGCAATTCCAAGTAATTAATTTGTGAATGAAGTTGGAGATTGCTATAACTTGCTTTGATTAATATGAAATGTTCCAGGTCCTGTATCGGTTTTTGGCATTTTTCAGTAACTTTGATTGGGATAATTATTGTGTTAGTCTTTGGGGCCCTATACCTCTTTCATCGCTTCCAGATATGACAGGTATTATTGTGCTCATTTCTTATCTAGTCCTTACATGAAATTATATATGAAAATTGTTCAAAACTTTTCAGTATCTTTAACATTCAGAATGTTGTTTACACGTGTTTGGTGTCTGGCCCTTTTTTCTATCTCTATGTGAGCTTTGTATTCAAGCTTGACTGTAATTCTTTTCTAATATTTACTCTGAATCGTTTATAACATGCTTTGTCCACAATGCTTGCTTTTGGGTAATTTCTCCAGCGGAACCACCTCGGAAGGATGAAGGCAAGCTGCATCTTGAAAAGTTCTTTGAGGCCTGTCATGCTGTATATGCAGTTTACCCAGGTGGTCAGGACAATCAAGGCCAGTCTTTTGTAGCCAAGCATTTCAATGTTGTTGATCCATTACGAACAAATAATAATCTTGGACGCAGTGTAAGCAAAGGTAATTTAATATAATGTGAGTGGCATGTTTAAGTGTAATATATAGGGAAATCTTGAAGTAACTATGAACCCAAGCAAAGTATGCGTTGTTTTTGTCTCATTTTGGGTCCTAAATTTTGTTATACATTACTTCTATTATTTTGGCTATAATCCTTTAATACTATTAGTGAATTCTGGAGTATAATTTCATTCACATCTTCAACTGTGGAGTTTTGGCTTGGCATTTTTAATATCAATGTTATTCATATATTCACTAAGAAGAAATAGTTTATCTCAAAAGGTAAATGCAGAAGCCCTTTCCAATCTACTTTGCTGCTTGATATTGCTTCCATTCTCCTCAAAAAGTTACTTGGAAAGTAAAAGGTTTTATCAGACTTGGAAAAAAGTTTATCATTTATTGCATTCAAACTTATCAATATGCATCATATATATTGGTTTTATGCATGCCCTGTCTTCTTGTTCTTCCATAACAAATGTGTCCACTGTCTATGTTTACTGTCGAGAGATGCATGTTGCAACGATCCAATCTAGTGGATAAATGTGCACCATCCCCTACATTTCGGAGGTCCCTCTAGCCATCCACAAAACGCATCTCCCCATCACCATATACTGGAAACGTTTGGGCATGTTGGTGAATGTATTTTAGCAGATTATCTTGAGAGACTTGGCTGCAATCTTATGAGAATGCTGCCCTGAATAATGTGGGTTTTCTGAGCAGGAGGCTGTTGCCTCCCCCTTCTGGCTTGCTGCAGGAGTCAATAGCAGTCTGATCTGATTATTGTTTCTTTGGTATTCTGGGAGGAGGGATGGAAGATATTACTGATCAATGGTAAGAGTCATGTAGCATCCTTGTGCTGCAATAATCTCTTTGGAGGTATACCCATTGGTTCTTTTCATCATAACTTACACCGTACAATTATAAACATGGCAACACTTGGGGCACTATATCATGAACTTTTGCCTTTTAGAATACAATGACAAGCATCCATTTTGGTTATCTCCATGGTACAACATTTCTGCAAAATCAGGGTGCCAAACTCATACATTTTCCACAAAAGTAGGCCTTATGGTGTCAATGGATTTCTTGGTACGTATTGTCAATGACTTACATAGACACGGCAGTAATCTTGTAGAAATTTCTCCCAAAACTGGCCCTTTTAAGCCCTCTTTCAAAGGTCTGGGCGTGAAGAGAGTTTATGCTTGATGAACAAGTCAAAGACACCTGTTCTGCAGATCCAAGTCAGCAGGAGTCTCTAGTATGAATAGAGGCTGAACTCACTATTCAGCATAATTGTGCTCTAACTTTTCTTCCTCTAACATAGTTTCTATTAGGAATTGCATATGGCCTGCAAAATTGTTTTGCAGCGACCGTTCTGTTGAGGGGCCGGACAGGTACCCATACTTGACGTATTGTTCATCAGAGGTTATTGATCGTTCAAATTCTCCTCATCGTGGTTGCGGTTGGTACATTGAGGTTTCCGACCTCTTAGGGACAGTGGGCATTCAGATGGATCGTCTTACTCCTTTTCAGTATTCCTTGGACGCACTAGGCCACCTTCTACCTACCAAACAAGTAATGAATAAGATCATCAAAGAGGATATTTACAGGCAGTTCATCCACACCGCTTGGGTGAACCCTCATGGGGGGCTATGCTCGAAAATGGCCTTCTATGTTGAGCACTTTCTGGGGTTGAGTGACGGTCTCATTAGCAGTCCTCAGTATACTCTTCGTCACTGGATGCATGCCCTTCGCATCCCCCTTGGTCAGCTTAGAGTATGTTCTCATAGACTTCGATGCGAGACAGATCACCACGTTGATCGTTCTGATTGGATTTGCCAGCGGTGTGGTCTCCAGGGGATTGAGTCTTAGCTTAGAGTATGTTCTCATAGACTTCAATGCGAGACAGATCACCACGTTGATCGTTCTGATAGGATTTGCCAGCTGTGTGGTCTCCAGGGGATTGAGACGGAGACACACTTCATCTTCCGCTGCCCCATTTACTATGAGATCAGAGGGAGGTTCTACTGCCTATTTAGGAGGGCACAAGGTCTTTCTGATTTCTTCAGGTATGAGGATCAAAAGTGCCTGGGCTTATACATACAGGGGGCTCTAAGGCTTTGTGAGCACACACTTTAGCCACATTCCAAACCGGATTCTACTGGATGAATCACTTCCTTCTTCGCAATACTACCTTTAGTGAGAGGCACTAAGCGCCACTATGAGGCCAGCTCTGCTTCTTACTCCAGATCTATTCAGCCCAGAGATACCATCCAAAGTTCCTTGAGCCATCATAGCTACGGCCATACCAGGTCCTGCACTAGGAGACAGACTAGTTCTACCAGGGCTTTAAGATATAGTACGGTGTCCAAACAACAACATAGTAGGCGGCCTCTGCACTCTACCACCTCTTCATCTGGTTGTCATTCCATCCAGAGTTTCTTTTAGTCGGCCTCAAATGTTAGGAGAGTGGGATCTTCCATTCCCTGATAGACTTCCCTCATTACTTCTCCTTGGCCATCTTCCTTTCTTTTTGTTTGCATTTCCACCCCCTGTTTTGGGTTTGTGGGATTGCTCTTTTCGGTTTTGCCACTTTCTTTGGCTTTGTACTTTTCTTTTCTTTCTTGGGAGTCTTTTGGTTCTCCCGCTTTGTACTTTCACACGTTATCTGCAGTCCCTTTGACCTACTTTTGTCGTCATTTGTTGGACATAAATATATTTATCTTATCTTCTTTTTCCACTTCCAAACAAAAAACTATATTTTTCAACTCTTTGTTTTCCCCTTGAATTCTCTGAAAATATCATGGAGTTTTTGGAGTCTTTGCCTCATTAAAGTTTTGCCCATGGTTGGACCATACAACCAAATGGCTTCCAATTCCTTGCTAAGTATAAAATATGTAACCAAATACACTTGAAACTGAAGTGTTTTAGCCAAAACCTTACAAGCCGCAAGGAGACCTGCTTGATACCACTCGATTCATAATGGAATTGGATATTCCAATGTGCAATACTTCAACACAGATTTAAATATTCTTATGTGTTGATCCAATGGAATTTGCTACTACTTAAGGTGGAATTAGTCGTAACATGAGTGAATAAATATAATATGAATATGCAATATTTGTTAATGAGTTGGTGCAACAACTCTCGTAGTGTTTTTAGGTGTGAAATTATTCTACACAAGGAGACTTGCTTGATACCACCTGATTCATAATGGAATTGGATATTCCAATGTGCAATACTTCAACACAGATTTAAATATTCTTATGTGCTGATCCAATAGAATTTGCTACCACTTAAGGTGGATAATGTTAGGAATTAGTCCTAATATGAGTGAATAAATATAACATAAATATGTAATATTTATTAATGAGTTGGTGCAACATCTCTTATAGTGTTTTTAGGTGTCAAATTAAAGAATAAAGGTTGTTAGAACAACCGATCTAAAATTGTGTTAGAGAAGTTAGTTGTTGAGAACAACTAACTATTGTTAGGGAGTGCTATTAGAAGCATATTCACATATATTGTGATGTTCGTGATTAAATAAAATGTTGAAGATGATTAACTGATATTCGTCCCTGTGCACACCTTGAGCCTTCAGCGCTCTTTTTGAATATGGGTTAAAAGCTATAGATAATTGATATTTGCTACAACTATGGGCTACCATCTACGTCTTTGGCTCTCTTTCTGAATATGGGTTAAAAACTATAGATAATTGATATTTGTTATAGCTATGGGCTACCATCTATGTCTTTCATTCAATTCGCAATGTGTACATGCTCAAACATATGCCTATAAACTACGTTGCAGGGAAACATTGCTATGTATTTGGGGATATGATATATTAATGTATATGGGTTGATGGAGACACTGACATGTGGCACACATCCCCCTTAGTTATATGGGTCCAATATATTAGGATAATGGAGTAACTTGTGGAATTAGTGTATTAGGTAATGGTTGGCTTACATTGGGATTAGGTGGTTACCTATCCATTGTTAGTTAGATAGAGGTCTATATAAAGGAAATGATTATCATTGTAAAGAAAGCAAGTAAGCATTGAGTCTTCATTTGTAAGAGGATATTGGAGGTTGTCCCTTCGAAGAGACATTGTGGAGTTATTCCTATTTAAAGGAGTATTGTACGGTGTTGCTCTATTTTAAGGGTACTCATTTTTTGCATATATTGAATATTTGGATATATTGGTCCCACTAATATCTATTGGAGCTAAACCTTGGTTTTTTGGAATCGTCAATATCTTTCTCTCAGTTGCGAATTTTTGCACAAATGTTTTACTGGATATGAAGAATATTTCAAGGAAGTCTCAGTAAAAAAATTGAGTTTTTTTGATCAGTTTTGAGGGAGTTATTCATATTTTAGGGTTTGTACTCATTTCGTCATATCTTCCAAAATATAAGGTATTTTTCTATGCAATTTTTACTGATGATGTTCATGATACAAGAAAGCTACGGATAAAATTTCAGATGTTTTTGATATGTTTGGAGTGAGTTATTGTGATTTTATGGTTTTTCATATATTTGCTCTATAGGCCGAAATTTGAGGAAAATTTTCACAAATTTTTTACTGAAGTTCCACTATCATAAGGAGAAGCTACAGTCAAAATTTGGGACTGTTGTGATCAGTTTATAATGAGTTATTGACATTTTAGGTTTCGTGAACCCTAGTTTTTTTTGTGGATCATGAAGTTGCAAGTAATTTCAGGGGATGATGATATTGATGCTAGAAAATGGTGGCTCCTTTTTAAGGAGAATAATACAACAATTTTGTGTCAAACATGTTTCTATCTTTATTTGGCTGGGCCTGTACAACATTGGTTTAATCAGTTGAGCTTTGTACAGAGGTATTTTTCATGGGAAGAAATGGAACAGGTTTTCTTATATCGATGGGATATTAAAAAAAAAGAGGATGAAGAGGAAGAAAATAATGATGGTAATGAAGATGCTGAAGAAATCGAGCATAATGATAATGATGAGAGTACAAATGGTGCAAAAGGAGAGGTAGAGGATTTCAAAGAAGAAAAAGAAGAATTGGATGATAAGGGTCCAAATAATTTGGCTCCAAAGAAATCCAAGTCAATTTTTCAATTCCATGGATGCATTCAAAAGAAAAAGGTTGTGTCCATAAACCCTATCAACAAGTATAACTTCATCAACATGAATGTGGTCAAGCATCTACATGTTCAAGCAAAGAATATCAAGGAGGTTCAAGTAAATGGTAAGAATATTCCAATGTTTGAAGATTTGAAGCTCATTATGGAAAAATATGTTTTACATTCAGATTTTTATGCTTTGGATATGGATGATGTGGATATGGTTCTTGGATATCCATGGTTAGAGACTTTGGGAAC
Organism: Torreya grandis; assembly: GCA_037957365.1. Taxonomy (NCBI): domain Eukaryota; kingdom Viridiplantae; phylum Streptophyta; class Pinopsida; order Cupressales; family Taxaceae; genus Torreya; species Torreya grandis. Next base: position 6,243,660 of record JARHVA010000006.1, read on the forward strand.
AATCAATATTAATGTTCAGAAGAAGTTCATGAAGTTTTGGTATAGAAAAAATGTCACTTTACAGAATATCATAGTGGGAAAGATACCAATAACAGTCAAGGTAGATCATGAGGATGAGATTGAAACATGTGATGAAGAGCACGAGGAAGATTCAAATGACATAGATAAAGACAATACAATTAGAAATGAACACTTCATCTACTCAAGAGGTAGAAGAAGAGGCTGATAAGGTAAAAGTATCAGAAAAAGTTGAGGTATATAGACACCCACATCATTATGAGAGGAAACAGTCATGGAGCCATGTGAGGGAGTATCATAATAACAGGCACTTTGGCTATATAAGAAATCAGAGTTCCAATAACTATGGCTATGTATGGAAACCAAAGAATATCTTCTATGGTCATGGATGGAATCAGAGTAGTGCAACAGAATATGGTATTGTTAAGCACCAAATACACTGAGAGGGGGGGTGAATTAGTATTATATATATCTATTTCTTAATCAAATTCTTTTTTTTAACCACTTAACCACACATTCAAGATATGCAATAAAACTGAAACAATAATATGCACCACACAAGAGAGAGAGAGGCACCAAATTTTTACGTAGAAACCCAAGTGGGAAAAACCACGGAGAACAATCTCAAGTATATGAATGAGCACCAACTCAAATTACAAAGTTTGCAAGCACCAACTTGCAGGAGCACTAACCCTTTGTCGAGCACCAACACAACTATTTGTGAGCACCAACCCCTCTTGTGTATAAAACACAACTATCTTTCAGTGTTGCTTACTCAATAAATGATAGAACTCTACAATATCTCCTGCTTTTCTCTCTTCGAAAACAAATACAAACTATGCACTCTTGCATTTTACAAATGTCTTCTCAAGCCTTTATTTATAGCTTTCCAAATGATGTTTGGCATTCACTCTTTGTGACCCTTCAATCCTCATAAAAAATGGCGCCAAACTTGCATGACCCTTCGTATCCTTGCATTTGAAAAGTCATATGGTGACCCTTTATAAGCAAAAGCGTCATTTCCTCTTTTGTCTTTATCTTGGTGACTTTTCGTATTCTTCGAAGTGTCATTTCATGGAAAAATGCGTTATACCCTTTTTTGTCTTCACATGGCGACTCTTGGAATTCCTCAAGATGACTTTTTATGAGCAAATGTGTCTCATTCCTCTTTCGTCTTTTATCCTGTGACTCTTTGACTTCTCCATGGGCTCTCTTTTGATTTATATGCAACCAAAAATATATTCATTAATATTAAATAAATATTAACACACATTAGCCAAGATATGAATATTAAAAACACCATTAAATGCGATGGGGCCTTTATCACCAATGCTAGACCTTTGACATCAATGACAATATTTCCAACAGGGACATGGAATCACAAGAGGAATAATTATGCATGGACATCAAAGCAGTATAATTATGATCATAAATGGAATCAGAGGAGCACAATGGAATTTGGAAACAAGCTTGGAGAGCTATCACTTGCTAAGATCACATATGGATGGCTAGATGATCAAGATTGGAGGCAAGTGCGCAATGATTTGAAGCACACTCATTATTTGGTTTCTTCTTATATTTCGAGGACGAAACATGTCAAGGAGGGAAGTAATGCTATGTATCTAGGAATATGATATATTAATGTATATGGGTTGATGGAGATACCGACATGTGGTACACATACCCCTTAGTTATATGGGTCCAATATATTAGGATAATGGAGTAATTTGTGGAATTAGTGTATTGGATAATGGTCGGCCCACATTGGGATTATGAGGTTACCTATCCATTGTTAGTTAGATAGAGGTTTATATAAATGAGATTATCATTGTAAAGAAAGCAAGTAAGCATTGAGTTTTCATTTGTAAGAGGATATTGGAGGTTGTCCCCTTGAAGAGACATTGTGGAGTTATTCTTTTCTAAAAGAGTATTGTATGGTGTTGCCCTACCTTAAGGATATTTTATTTCTGCATATATTGAATAGTTGGACATCTTGGTCCACCAATATCTATTGTGTTGTGTTGATCTACATTATATTCTTCATTATTTTCGAATATTATAAGTGTCGATTATACCAAACATCCTAGGCCCCCTTGTTTTTGCTTAGAAACGTTTTCGGAACGAAACCACACTGGAAACTCTCCGAAAACATCCTAGAAATGCCTAGGCACGTCCAAGAAACGTTTGGAAATTTATAGGCATTTTTGTCATGTATATGGGCATTTGTGGGCCTTTTTCAGTGGAAAAGTCAATGACCAAGTCATAATAGAAAGAAGCTAAAACATTAAAAAATCCTAATCTTCTAGAATTTGCTATGTTAAACCTAAACCTACATAAACACACTCGATGCAATGCCCAAACACGACAAAACACACACTTTCATCATTGTTGTTTTTAACAAGAGCAAGGAGGAATTCAGGGGGCAACCATTGCAACAAGGAGGAGTTTAGACGCAGCGATTGCTGTTTTTAAAAGAGCAAAGAGGAATTTAGCAGCAAGTTGAATAGAAATTTAGATGCATGTTGAATGTTTTCAACTTTCAAGAATACTATAGTTTTTAAGTGTTTTGTCTTTTATGGACTTAAAATGGGTATTTTGTGTTGTTTTTATATATATTTATATTTGGATAGTATATTGTATGGACGTTTCCAAACCAAGGGATTTTGAAAATCCATGTTTCCGCATTTTCGATCCGTTTCTGGGTCCGGCCAAGAATAAATGACAAGTAAAATAACAAGATTTGGTGCAAACCAAAATTATTGTATTAATGAATGAACGAGAGATTACAATATTATAGCCAAATATGTAATTATTCATTTCATATTCCAAGAAGACTCTTCGGCTTTCTATGGAGACTATCTATTTACCACTACGAGAATTTTTTTTCTACAGTTACTCTTAGGATTAACAATATTATTTACAATAATATTACATCCCTCCTTTAATCTATATGGGTTATTGTGAGACCAAGCATGTTTCTGAACTTTTCAAACTTTTCTCTTTCAAGCGCTTTTGTGAAGATGTTTGCTGGTTGCTTTATAGTAGGACAATGTTTCAATTTTACACTGCCATCTTTCACATAATGTCGAATCAGATGAAATTTGGTGTTGATGTGCTTAGTGCAGTCGTAAAAGATTGGATTCTTTTCCATTTTAATTGCCGATATGTTGTCAACTATGAGAGTTGTTGATGAAACCCATTGTTCCTGCAAATTTGAAAGAACCCTTTTTAGCCACAAAATTTTTGTGGTTGCCTTTGAAGCCACCATGTTTTTTGCTTCTGTTGAAGAAATTGTTGGCACTGAATGCTTCTTTGAATTCCAAATGACAACTGTTGTTCCCAAATCATTAGAAACCCTGCAATAGATTTTCTATATTCAAAATCACCAACATAGTTAGAATCTGAATATTTGACCAGTTTGAAGTCTCATGTCTGAAGTATTTGAGTCTAAAATTTTATATTCCTTTGAGATTTCGAAGGAGACTTTTTGCTGCTACCTAGTGAATTTATTTGGGTTGTTGCATGAATCAAGAAAGAGCACCAACAACGAAAGAAACATCTGGTCTAGTTGTGGTCACATAGATCAGAATTCTAATGATCTGTCCAAATTTAATAACATCTACTAAATATGTAGTATCTTCTGATATCAATTTTAGATTTTGTTCCGTGGTGTACTGAAAGGCTTAAAATTTGTCATTCCAAATTTTCTTCAGAATTTCACCAATGTATTTTCTGTTGAGTGATGAGGATATACATTGATTTTTGAATCACTTCAATACCCAAATAGTAATGAAGGTAACCCATATCTATTATTTCAAAGCCTTCTATCAACTATGATTTGAATTTTGCAATGTATCTCATTATTTCTTGTGAGTAGATCATCCACATACACCACTACAAATTCAATTGTTTTGACAAAAAGAGTTGCATCTTCATACTCAAAATGTTTGAAGTTCATGTTCAGGAGGTGCTCAATGAGTTTGTTGTCCCACGCTCTTGGGGCTTGTTTCAAACTATAAATTTTTCTAGCTTGCACACTTTTTGCTTTTGGTCGTTTACTACAAAACCTCTACGCTGAGTCATGTACATTGTCTCTTTAAGATCACCATTTAGAAAAGCAGTTTTGATGGCCGTTTGGTGAAAGTTTACATCCATTGCGAAATGCATTTTTCTATAGTGCAAAGGTCTCATTGTAGTCAATTCCTTCTTTTTGATCAAATACCTTTGTGACAAGCCTTGCTTTGTGCATGTCAAGTGAGCCATCTGCTTTGCACTTGTTTCAAAAGACCCATTTGCAGCCAATACATTTACGAGAGATTGGAAGATCAACAAATTTCCAAGTTTCATTTTGGACCAATGTATCATATTCACTTTTCATTGCATTTCTCCACGCATCAAGCTTTTCAAATTGTTTGAAGGGAGTTTGTTCAAAGTCGAAAGCAACTTTGACTTCTTTTAGAAGGTATTCCAAGGTAAGCTTTTCTATCTTATCTTGAATTTTATCTAAGAACTTGTCTCATTGGTGTGCCGCTGTGTGTACACTTCTAGTCTTTGTTTTTACCACCTCATCAGATGTGATATCTTTCAATGTTTTTTTGACCCATTTTGGTATTTTTTTCTGAGTAGCTTGTAGAATCATAGGTGCTTCATTTTCTTGCATTAGATCATCCTCTGGTGAAGTTTTACTTTCTTTTGTAGGGAGATTATTGTTTTCAATTATAGGAGTTGATAGGGATTCAATTGTTTCCCAATTACACCCCCTCCCTTCATTGTTTGAAACCTCCATATCAACCTCCTTGAAAACTTCAAATTTGGCATATTTCTCAAGTTGATTCAATTGTCAATTGATGCTAGTTGTGTCCATAGTTTCACAAAAGACATGTTTTGTGATGATAATAAAGTTCTTGTTCTCATCAAATAGCTTTTATATCTTTGAAGACTCTGAGTATCCAAAAAATATGCATTTATGACTCATGTGTTCTAGTTTGTTCCTATTCTCCTTGGGAATCAATGTGTAGCATGTGGATTCGAAAATCTGAGGATATGGCACTGAAAGGACATGATCACACCATACTTCATATGGAGTCTTCATTTGTAGGGTTGTTGATGGTGACTTGTTGTAAAGATATATTGCTATTTGAGTTGCTTCTACCTAGAAATGCAGATTTACCTCTTTGAAGTACAACATTGCCCAAACCATATTCATCTCAGTTTTGTTCATCAACTTGACTACTCCATTCTATTGAGGAGTGTAAGGGATTGTGAGATGATGCTTGATTCTTTTTTGCTTGAGATAGGTTTCAAACACTTTTGATGTGAATTCACTACAATTGTTAGTCTTGAGTGTTCCAATGCGGAATTGGGCTTCATTTTCAACCATAATTCAAAATTTTTGAAATTTTTTGAAGGCTTCTGATTTTTTTTTCAAAAAATTTATTCAAGGCATTATGCGGTAGTGATCAATGAACAACATGAAGTACTTGTGACCACTAGTGGAAAGAATTAGCAGAGAACACATATAAGAGTGAAGTGATGGCAATTTCCTATTGACTTTCTATTCGAAAATTTGAAACTGTTCCCTTTCATGTTTGGCCGATATGCAGGCTTCACACTTTTCAATATTTTTGGGTAGTGTCGACAAGCCTACAACACCATTTTCATGTATAGTGTGAATGTTGTCATAGTGTGTGTGACCAAATTAGGCATGCCAAAGAAGACTTGTTGGCATTCATTCTTCAGTGAGATGAGAAAACTTTATTGGCACTGAGTGCTCACCCTTGAGTTTTAGCAATTTGCCTTCATATCCAATTAGAAAAACCGTGTTATCACATTTCCTTGTGACCTTCACCTCTAAATCATCCAGTAGAATGGAGTGGCCTTGTTGTCGAATTAGCACAAGAGACAAGTTTCTTTTCAATTGAGGAAGGTATAATACATTTCAGAGAATTAAGTTTGAAAGTCTTGGTGGTTTGAGTTGAATTGAATCTTTGCCTTGAGGTCACAAACATGTTTTATCCGCCAAATATATTGGACCACAAATTTCTTTATGAAACTCATCAAAGAAATCCCTTTGGAATGTCGTATGTTGTGTGGCACCAGTGTCTTGAACCCAAGTATTATCCCAGGTTGAACTCTCAAAAGCATTATTTGCTTCATCAGAGATGGGAAGCACACATTCACAAGAAACTAAGCTAAGTTATGAGTTTTTCTTATCCTTTTTTGTTTTTTGTTTTCTGTAGCCTTCAATTTTGCCCCATGATGATTTGCATTCATGGGTCTCATGACTCCATTTCCAATCACAATGTTTGTAAAACAACTGTTGTTTGTCATTCTGCTTTTCTTGATGTTGACTATTGTTCTTGAAGGATTTGTTGCCTCACCCTTTGTTTTTCCCTCTGCCTTTATCATTTCTTGCATTTTTATAAGAATTGTCCTTTTGATTAGCATAATAAATGTTTTCTTATATGGACTCTGTTTTTCTTCCAATGGCATTTTCTCTTTCCGCTATCTTATCAACCAGTTGACCAAATATGAGTCTTCAATAGATTGCTTGCTTGCTTGCAAAGACTTCAAGTAGGTTGAGTATGTAGGAAACATATCCTTTATGAAGGCGGTCATATACATTTCAATTTTTATATCAGCTGCATCAACATTATGTTTGATTGCACAGATTTCGGAAGCGAAACTCATGACTTTATAATTTTTCAACTCAAGATTGATTAGTTTCAACTGCAACTGTGTGAACTTCGATTCTGAGTGAGAAGTGTTAGGAATTTTAATATTAATGCTCACATTTGTGAGCAAGTATATTTGTTTGTATAAATAAATGGGTTGTTTTAACAACTCATATGAGTTAGGAGTTAAATTGTGTGTGTAAATATTATCGTTGTGTGTATGTTGAGTTGTGATAACAACTCAACAAGAATAGAAGAATAGGAGAGATATTAGGGATTGAAGATTAATAGGGATGTCTTAATAAGCTACAATTCCTTGTTTTTAGGAGTTAGCCAATTTTTTATATGTAATGTCTGTATTGAATAAACTCATTCGAATTGTGATTGATTGACTAGAACCTATGTTCGAGCTTCGACTCTTCCATGAAACGGGTCTTCCCCAACATTTGATATCAGAGCATGTTTTGTGGACCTCTCTGCAAATGAGGCCTTGATCGTAATAAGGCTAATTAGTGCAGACCACCTGAGAAAGGCAAAGCCTTTTCATTCGATGGGCTATTCATTCTTACTGATAGCATAAGAGCAGTGTAGACCACGTGCAATCCTGCTATCTTTTGTTTGTTCATAGATCTATATAGTCTTATATTATAGTTTGCAATGATTTAGTTTGCTGAGTGCATATATAAATATATATTACAGGGTTTATATTTGGTTTGAAGAATTGGCATTAATCTCAGCTCGTTTGATTGCATTGAGCGCATTTGGTTTGTATTGCATCGATCATCGCATTAAAGGGTTTGAAAGTTTGTACAGTTATTAGATGTGCATTATTTTATTGCATCAAGCCTTGAGTTGCATTCTGGATTGGTGAATCAGGTTATATCCCTGAAGTAGGCATTTTGACAGAATTTTTTTTATGTCACCATGTTGACAAGCTTTCCATTTGTTGACATTATTTGTTTGGCGTTTTGCATCAACATTATTACTGGTTCGTGCATCAGATCTCCTTCAAAATTGCATGAGTGATCTACATCGATAGTGGCATGATTCTCATAACAACGATTCTCACTCTCTGTTCTAGCTTGACTCAACAAGTTCTTGTGAATGGATCAACTCGGCATCAATTTGTGTTGAAATGGCTTCGAACATCGATCATTTCTTCAAAACTAGCTAGAACTCGCACCCTCTTGATCGATTTTGTAGCAAACACTGCATTCGACACTGTCACAAAACAACATAGAGCTTAGACTACACCACGACTCGAACTTGACATACCTGTAATAATAGCGTTTGACATCATTTGATACGACAAATTCTTCTCTAACTCAACTTGTTTGGTACCTTCCTTGTCGAGTTGTACACAATGAATACACATGGTTTTTGTTAGAGTAGGTTATTTACCTTAGGTCATGTTCCTTAGGTGCTTTACTTAGTTAAACATTATTTGTTTTTTTGCACCCTCTTAGGTGTAGATATTAAATGTTTTTCTATTTAGGTATAGTGGGTTTCTATCCCTAGGTTATCTCTTAGCTTGATCTTACGACTATGATTGATCTTCCTTGTCTATATATGCAAGGCACTTTCATTGTACTTACATGAATCTTTTTTGAGATATATTATATGATATTGCTCTTTATTCTGTATATCGATTTGCAAAGTCTATGCTTTCATATTCTTCTTGTGATGTTTTGTTGTTAACACTTGAGATCTTTGTGGCTTAGAACACTTTGCTTTTCATTTTTTTCATGCTGTGTTGCAGCGATTTATTTGTGAGTTTGTTGCAAGGGCCTAGTTTTTTATATATTCAGACGAAAAATGGAAAGTGCCATTGGATCCAAAAGATGTCAAAACCTTAGTATCGGCTGTAAACATGATTTAGTTTCATGACAGGATGTTTTTTACCATTTTGGAAGGTTTAGAGGCAATTTTTTAGATTTCACGCATATTCATATCTAGTGGTAAAAGAGCAATTTTTTTTGGGTTTTTTGAAAAACCTAGTGGGTCTTTGTTGAGTTTGGAGGAAACATCACCATTTTTTTTCAGATCTGAGTTTTTTGTCTGCCGTCTCATTTTTTACACGTTTTTTTTGGTATTTGCTGGGATTGCGTGCTTTTGTTGAAACCAACATCCTTTTTGCTGTGATCCATGTTCTTGCATTTAACCTGTGATTTGCTGGTTCAAGAGTTTTGCTTGTGATTTGGTTCCTGCGATTAGTTGGTTTAGACGCACTTGGTTTGGTAGCGGCTTCACACGGTCGTGATTGCATGTGTTGGGCTTAATTTTTGAATTCTATTAGTGGGGGCTCAAGTCCCAGGGTTAACTTTTAAAATCTCTCCAAGAATTGAAAATTGTTTTCCAAGCATTGAAATTTTGTGCATTTTTATTTGACCCATTTATGATGGGAAATTTGTAATAACTATATAACTATAACTTTTGATTGGGAACTCCAAACTGAGTGCCTTCATTTTCAAAAGTGCTTTTTATACTTGATCTATTGGTGTCATTTATCTTGTAAGTGCAAAATTTGGGGGGCTTAATAAAAGTCTTTTGGGGTGGTTGTTTTGGTGCCAATTTGAGCACCCTTTTTTGCATTCCCTTGCTCTTTGGTGATTCTTTTAGAATGGCTACTTCTTCTGCATTGGATCAATGTGAATCATTAACAACACATAATTACCACACATGGAGATAAAAAATGAAAACGATTATTAAATGCAGAGAATTATGGGCCTTAATGACTGAAACACAACCAATATTTACCAGAGAAAATGAGAAATTTCATCACCAATACATATTTGATGACTGTATGGGCTTGATAGGAACTTATGTAAGTGATAGTCTCTTATTTCATTTGGAAGGATGCGACTCTCTTTTCAAAATATATGCAAAATTGAAGGGTTTATATGATTAAGTGGATCACATAAGAGCCATGCAGTTGGACGTAGAGATCACTTATTTCAATCTTGAAGATTTTCCATCCATTGTAAACTATATTATTAAGTTCTAGCACTTGTTGACAAAATTGAAAGGGAGTGAAAGAGATAAGAAAGATGAAGAGTGTGTTTACCTAATTATGTCCAAGTTGAAAGGTCTATTCCAAATCTTTGCTTCTACCTTTTTCTATAGCATGGATGCCACATTCAAAATTCTTGATATAGAGTTGTTTTGTGAAAGATTTACTAGGGAAGAATCCAAATTGTCTAATTTTGAGTCTTCCACCTCTCAAAAGACATTAGTAGCATCTAATTCTAAGGGCAAGGGAAAATACAAAACTAAACCCAAAACCACTCTATCTCAAAGTGCTGCTAAACTCAAAGACAATAACTCTTAACTCAAAGAGTCTTCTAAATCATAGAATAAGTCTAGCCTTTTATGCTCCTTTTGGGGGGGGACTGACCATGTAGAAACTATGTGTTGGAAGAGAATGCAAGCCTTAAGAGGATGCAGTTAAAAAACACCAGAGCCCTATCTCCACTCCACCTCCTTTCAATGAGCATGACAATTCACTTAATGTTGTTAGGAGATCTTAGTCACCTATTACAAATAGTTGGGTTATAGATTTTAGTGCTTCTCACCACATAACTTCTTCTAAGGAGTCTTTTGCATCTCTTAGTTTGAGTTCTACTTCCAAAATTAAGGTTGGAGATTCTTTTTTTATTTCTGTAAGGGAAAAGGTAACATACAACTTGTTGGTGGCTACATCAATGATGGACTATATGGTTCTGATATCATTACAAATTTGTTATTCTAGTGAGGACAAGACAATGACTTTTACACCACAAGGTGCAGAAATTCAAACCTTGTTGGAGTCTCATTCACTTGTTGCATAAGGTGTTGATCATAATTCTCGATTATATCACTTTGAGGGTTTTGATGACCCTTGTTCTATGGGGACATGCTTGGTTTCTCATGCCGATTCTAAAAGTAAGCTTTGGTATGAGAGATTTGGACATCATAATTATAGATATTTGAAGGAGTTGAGCACTCATGGGTTGATGAACTTCCTAGATTTTCTTGTCTTGATGGTTTTTCCTACTCCATTCAATGGAGCTAAGTATGCACTTACATTTGTTGATAATTTCTTGAGGCGTACTTGGGTTTATTTTCTCAAATACAAGAGTGAAGTCTTTTCGCTTTTCAAAGTCTTTAAAGCTTTGGTTGAGAATCAAATTTCTAGTTGCATAAAGAAGCTTCACACTGATAATGGGGGAGGGGAGTACTTCACCAAAGAGTTTTTTGATTTTTTGGCAGCGCATGGTATTGTTCATCAACATTTTGTTCCTTATACTCCACAACTTAATGACCTAGTAGAAAGGAAGAATTGAGCATTAAAGGAGATGGCAAACTGCATGATGCATTCTCGAGATTTACCTCCTGTGTACTGGGTAGAAGCAGTGAATTGTGCAAACTACATTCAAAATCGCACACTACATAGAGCACTTGAACATTTGACTCCAGAGGAGGCTTGGTTTGGAACTATGTTTGATGTCTCATTTTTTTGAGTTTTTGTGAGCCATGCTTGGGCTTTTGTACCAAAGAAGAAAAGGAAAGCCTTGGATAAGAAGAACAAACACTTGATCTTTGTAGGGTATTGTGAGGACATGAGAGCTTATCGACTTTTGCAACCTGATACTCATGTTCTTTTTCGAACACATGTCCAGTTTGATGAGCGTTTCTCTTCTTATGATTCTTTATCTTCTTCCATGTTTTTTCTTTTTTTTTACTCCCATCCATTGATGATTCTTCACTTCATCTAGAAGATCCCTTCTTCGAGGAGCCAATTTAAAAGGCCACTGAGCAGGGTATGGATGTAGACTTAGATGAGGATCCTGTTCCCATATGACCAAGTGGGCTCATACTATAGTTTTTGAGGCAACATCTTCCATACAAGATCTTCCACCTACTAGACATCATGATGCACATTCTATAGGTTCCGAACTTTTGTGTTAGGCATTTTTTGGGGATCTAGTCTTTTTCATAGGCTCATGGGATACAAGAGTGGGGTGATGCAATGATCGATAAGTATTCCTTGTTGATTAAGAATCGTACTTGGGATCTCGTCTCTCTTTCAAAAGAAAGAAAGTTGGTTAGATGCAAGTGGATACACCGAACCAAATATGCAGGTGATGTGTTCATTGATAAGTATAAGGCTCGTCTTGTTGCAAAGGGTTTCTCACAAGACAAAGGTATTGATTCCCCATTTTCAAGCTGGATTTTGTGCACCTTGTCCTTTTTCTTGTTGCATCACGGGGTTGGTTAGTGTACCAAATGGGTGTAAAGAGTGCCTTCTTACACAGAGATTTGTAGGAGGAAATCTACATGGAGCAACCTGCTGGGTTTGTTCATGATTCTTCTCTTATTTGTAGATTTCGAAAATTTCTCTATGGTCTCAAACAAGCCCCTTGGGTCTGGTATGAGAAGATGGATTCTTTTCTTTTATCTACTGGCTTTATTCATTACAACTCAGATCCTATAGCGTGTATACATGTTAGAGAGGATATTATTATACTTGTCTTGTATGTTGACGATCTGCTTATTGGGATTTCTTTCCATATTTAGATTGTTCAACAGGTTCTTTCCATGCAATTTGATATGACAGATCTTGGTCTTTTGCACTTTTTCTTTGGTTTGTGGATTCTTCAATCAAATTTAGGGATTCATTTGAGTCAACAAACACACACCCATGATCTTTTTCAGTGTTTTGGTATGGTTGATTGAAAGCCAAGTCTCTCTCCTTTCCAGTCTGGAGTCACTCTTACTTCCACTTACTCCACTCCTCTTTGTGGTCCTACATTGTATAGGCAGTTAGTTGGAAGTCTCATGTATTTAACCCATACTCACCTTGATAGTTTCTTTGCAGTTTGACTTGTATCACGGTCTGCACATACTCTTCATGAAAGTCATTGGCAGGCTGCTAAAAGGATTTTGCGATATTTGTAGGGCACTTCTCACTTTGGATTACACTACACCAAAGGTTCTACTCAGTTGGCTATACTGATTCAGATTGGGTTGCTTCTATTGATGATAAACATTACACTTTTGGCTACCTTTTTTGTCTCGGTTCCTTTCTAGTTGCTTGGGCATGCAAGAAGCAGTAGACTATTGCACTTTCATCTATAAAGTGGAGTATAGGCAATAGTCACATCGAGTCAACAGGGTCTTTGGCTCTTATAGCTATTGACAGAGTTTGGTTTCACATAGGATTTACCTATTGTAATTTGATGTGACAATCAAAGCAATTCACATTTTCTGCAATCTTGTAGAGCACGAGCAGACCAAGCATATTGAGATTCATATGCACTTAATTCGTCAACACATTCAAAATGGAGTTCTTTGCTTGGAGTACATTTTGACGTAGTAGTAGGTTCCCAACATCTCTATGAAGCCTTTTGCATCACCTTGTTACCTTGAGTTGTGTGGCATGCTTGGGGTTTCAAAGGTTGTCCTTGGGGGGTGTTCGTGAGGACATCTTCCATCTTCATTTCTTCATGGATATATTGTACATGAGTTCTTGATCAGGGTTTGTTGTCGGGATTCATATTGTGGATATGCCACTTTATTTTTGACACCTAGCTTCATTTGATGGGGGGTGTTGAGTAGGTTATTTACTTTAGCTTATGTTCTTTAGGTGCTCTACTTATTTATAGCATTATTTATTTTTTCTCACCTACTTAGATATGGATATTAAATGTTTTTCTATTTGGATATAGTGGGTTTCTATCCCTAGGTTGTCTCTTAGCTTGATTTTATGACTATGATTGATCCTTCTTGCGTAAATATGCAAGGCACTTTCATTGTACTTACATGAAACTTTTTGGAGATATATTAGATGATATTGCTCTTTGTTCTGCATATCGATTTGCAAAGTTTATGCTTTCAAATTCTCCCTGAGATCTTTGTGGCTTGGAACATTTTGTTTTTAATTCCTTTCGGTTTTCTATTCCAATAGTTATTGAAATCTCCACCAAAAATGCCAACCAACATCTCAAGCTCGACCACGTGTTTTCCTTCATTATCCATGTTTAGGTGCCAATGTTAATTTTTTTCCCCCCGAGTCTATTGTTTGTTCAGTTGTTGTGTTTAGTCATAAGTCATATAATTTTGTTTTAATAATATGTTAAAACTTTTGTAGTCATTAGGTTTTTAAAGTTGTGTTTTGATCTTTGTAATAGTTATGTTTAATAGTTTATTGAGTTATATTTAGTTTGTATTTTTAAATTCACAATCTGTGTGTTTTAGTTATGGTGTATTAACTAGTTGTGTATTTAGGTTATATTTTAAAAGTTTCTTTTTGTCAATATTATATCATTGTTAGTCTTAAAAGTGTCTAATGTTTTGTTTTGTTAATTGTTATGTCTAATAAAAACATAATGGTTTTAGGATTGTTTTTATGTCTTTTATATATAGTTCAAACAAGTGGGTTTCCACATTGTAAATCGTCAGTAGTCAAAAGTGTATGGTATTTTGTTGTTAAATGAGCCTATGCTAAAATGCAAATGTCAATAAAGCATGAACGTCCAACTTCAATGGCAAATATTTGTCTCACCCCTTTTGTAATGGATGCATTATTGAGCAAACCCAACGTCCATTTTGTTGGGGGGGTTTGTATTTGCCCATGTGAGCATTAAGAGGGGGAATGTTAGGAATTATTATGTTAGGGCTCACATTTGCGAGCAAGTATATTTGTTTGAAAAATTAAATGAGTTGTTTTAACAACTAATATAAGTTAGGAGTTAAATTGTGTGTGTATATATTATTGTTGTATGTAAGTTGAGTTGTGATAACAACTTAACGAGAATAGGAGAATAAGAGAGATATTAGGGATTGGAGATTAATATGGATGTCTTAATAAGCTACGACTCCTTGTTTTTAGGAGTTAGCCAAGCTTTATATATGCAATGTCTATATTGAATAAATTCTCTTGAATTGTGATTGATTGAGTGAAACCTATGTTCGAGCTTCAGTGCTTTCACGAAAGGGTCTTCTCCAATAAGAATCATACATGTCCTTCAATTTGTAAAATGCTTTTCAAGAAGTGTTGCACCTTTGTATGTGACGATTTTTTTTTGCATCAACTGAGGCCCTCATCAAGGTCAATGCTTTTGATTTCTTCTACTCTAGGATGGTATCTCTTTTACTTCTTTAGGTTCGGCAAGTTTTTCATCCCCGTTATAGATGTTGAAACACAAGTCATTGAAGATAAGTATGTTCTCTACCTTCTAACTAGGCGTCTTTTCCGGTTAGGGTTGTGCCAAAAATAGTTTTGACTGAATGCATATCTATTGTATAGGGAGATGGAATAGTCTTTATTGCTCTAAAAAGGTTCACTTTTCTATATAGCACCCGACCGATAAACCAAACCTCTTTATATGTTCACCCTTCCTATATACTTGTTGGTACGTGGAAGAAGCTTGTCCTTTTTATATACCTATGGTACATGAAAGAGTTGTTAAAGCACATGAGAGGAGAATGGTTGTGACTTGGACAATACATGAAAATGACTTGCTCTATCTACAACAACCGCTTAACGAAAAGTTATTGAATGTGGGCGTGATAACCCTATATACTTGGATTATTCTTACATGCTTTTGGGATTTACATGTAGTGATAGTCTCAAATGGGTAATGAAGGGAATGGGAAAATGAAAATTTTGTTATTTCTTCTTAGTAGTTTATAGGGATGATGCCACAAATGTTGTTGTTGCAGCTATGTTAGACTATAAGTGCTGTAATTCAATCGCGACGACATGACCCGTAAACTCGAACTGGAAGCACTATTGATGCTGAATGCTGCAATTTTGTTTTTGTTTGCACAATTTGATTTGTTTTTCAAAATTTGCTTAATTTTTGAAAACGGAAAATGATTTCTGGTTTGCAAAATCAACAATTTCCCTTAATTGCATAGGGAATATCCTCCAAAATGAGATTATATGCTTTTCAAGTGGCTAAAAAGCTTTTAAAAAGATTCCTCCATGAAATGTTTTTAATTGAAAAAGCATAAAAGAAATAAAATTAACTTAACTGAGCCTTTCAAAGGCTTTTCTCTCTTTGGCTTCATGCGGAAGGTAGACATAATGAAATGCTTTGGTTTCAGCTAGATGCCCTCCTCTATATTGGTTTTTAACACCATACAAAGCAAAATAAACAGCAAAGACACCTTCAATGAAGACTCCAATGCAAATGAAGATTCCAACGCATACCAAGCACTGATAACAGGGTGTCACATAGGTCTTGGAGCAATTGATACACAGCCAATACAGATAATGAACAGCCACACAGACCAACAACTCAAACAGCAGATAATACACCACTTAAATTTCCATATTAGTAAAAAAACTGACATATTCTGCCACGCCAAACAGCCCATGCACGGTCAAAGGGATAGATAAGACACCATATAATGTTTGAATAGCTGAAATGCCTTGCTACAGACCAAAAACGCCTTGATATTAACTAAAAATCAATCAGACTGACAAGGGCACAGTCCAATGACAGCAAAACACCTTCTTTTGAGCTGTACGTTGGTCTTTTCACAGGTTTACACTGCCAAAACACATCTTAATGCAGCTGAATGCAATCCTAGCAGCCATAGTTCAGTCTAGAACAATATAAGAGACTGATTTTGAATGAATCGATTGGCTGAGAATGAAATATGTAGTAGAGAGGAAGAATGAGAAAACAATAATAAATAAGCTTGTGCTCTAATACCAATGTCAGGCAAGGAATGGATGACAAATAAAATTGAGAGATTTGTTGCAAATCAAAGTTATTGATGCAAGAGCATTCATGGTGGACAGGGTATCTTGCATCACCCAAAAATAGAGTGATGTTTATTTTTGGTTGTTTGTTTTGTCACCTTGGTTTTGGTGTGTTTGATTGGAGGTTGTTTTCTTGGCTTTCATTTTCTGTCACTTGTGTTAGTGACACGCTGTTCTATTTTGTCTTGTACTTTATTTCTTTGGTTCACCTCCAGGATTCTCTCTTCCTAGAACTTTCTATTGCTATTGGTCATATCCTTTAGTCCCATTGACTTACTTTTTGGTCATTTGTGGACATTAATATAATTTCTTTCTTTCTGCTTTGGTGGATTGTTCATGATGTCGTTATCAACTTTCGCTTTTAACACTTAGTTGGAAAAGTTGCTTGGTTGCCTTGAAACTGTGAAGACCAAACTTTGATTTGGTCTTAGTAGCTTGCAACGCTAATCGGGCTTCTCAACCCCGATTAGGTCTTGGAGAGGAGTTTTCGTCATTGTAGTTGTAATCGGGTTTCTAACTCCCGGTTTGGTCTTTAAGGAAGTTGCTCGACTCTCACAGTGGTAATCAAGATCGAGGTCCCGATTAAGTCTTGGTAGAATTCATTTGTTTGAAGTAGTGAAAATCAACCTTTATACCAATTAGGTTGTGGATGCAACTCATTGGGTGTTTCCTTTGCCAATTGGAACAAAAATTTCGGTTAGAATGGTGGAGGCTTCATTTGGTGAGCCAAGTGCTAATTGGAATTTCAATGCCGATTAGGTCTAGAAGACTTCAAGCTAGTGTTGCAATGCTAATCGGATCACCAATCCCAACCACATCTATGTTTTGTTCAGCAAAATGTCTCTATGCTAATTGGCTTTCAAATGCCGAGTGGGTCGCGTTGTTTTTTGGTGGAAGCTCATAGTTGTATGCGGAATAGAAGTTGCGATAGGGACTTCGTTGGGCAAAGAGGAGTCTTGTAGTTTTATTCCGAACCTAAGGCTCGATTAGAACGGTGTTAAGTTCTTGCAAAATCTGCAGTCTTGTTGGAATCCGCAACCCTGATTGGATAAGCAAAAAGCAACAACGAAATTGCAATGGTGTGCTGGGTCTTAACCTTGACTAGGAATGGTGTTCGCTTTGTTGATCGGAGTTGCAAACCCGATTAGAACAACATGAAATGTTTGCCAAAGTCACTATGCTAATTGGAGATAGAATCTCGATAAGGTTGGGACTGATGTCTTTGTAAACTTGCAGTGGTAGTCGGACGTAGAAGTTCAAATAGGTTGGGTAAGGCTTAAAGTGAATGTACATAGGGCCAATTGGGAATGAGGGCCCGATTAGGTCTGTGTTGGGTTTTAAAATGTTTAAAGTTATTTAAAAAGCCTGCCCAGGGTTGCAATTTTAAAAAGTCATTTTCATTTGTATCTTGATGTTTAAAAGGACCGATTAGGTCTCTTGTAGCAGATAACATGTGTTTTTGGTCTTTTGAAATGCTTGAAAGTTGTGTTGGCCCGTGGTGGAAGAGGAAATGCCAAGTGCCACCTATGGAAGGTGATGGGTTAGACCATTCCTACCATATATGGGAAAATGGCGATTGTTGTAGATGCTTCTAATAGGGGATTCATTGTGAAGATTTGATAGTGAATGCTTTTCTTCTTCCGTATGATTTTGGTGAAGCGTTATGTTGCCGAATTTTGCATTCAATACATGTCGTTTTGAAATGTATAGATTTCTTGAATTTTCTTCAAGTTGAATAAGAGAACGTGTTGTGTGTTGAACTCTGCATTTGTATTTATAATTTGGTCCTTGTGCATTTGAGGGGTTGCCCAAACTAAGCATCGTAGACTAAGCAACTATCCTTAATTAGATTCCCAGTTTGCATGTGCACTAGTTATTGCATCAATGAATGAATGTGAGATTACAATATTTATAGCCAAATATGTGACTATTACTTTCATAGTCCAAGAAGACTCTTCAACTTCCTACAAAGACTATCTGTCTATCATTATGAGACACAAGCTCTCCGACAATTACTCCTAGTGTTAACAATATTATTTACAATAATATTACATTCTGTTTTTGTTTCTGATTCCGTTTCGTGGTAACATAGCCTATAAATCAAATTTCACACCCTTATATGCTACTACTAATGAGTGATTCATTGTATCAACAAATTCAATGATATAACAAAAGAAGTACGTTGATACATGAACTCCTATGTATCTTTATGATTCTACTTGGTGTTGTAAACCATGGTAGCATTCCATTGATACAAGAAACTAAAAGTGTAAATAGAATTCAATTACTCAGGATTAAAATGGGAAAAACTCTGTAAACTAAAAAATGCTGAAATATTTGTAAAAATAGGGTAAGATAAAAACTGTATTTTTCATTTCATGCCAAATATAGTGCTTAGAGATGAAAACAAATATAATACATTAAAATTGAATTTGATCAATGTTGCTAATCACAAATTTGTAAACATTATCTCGAGCCTAGACTCTCAATGAGGCTCAAAATCTTAGTCAATTACAAATTGCAAATTAAAATGCAAAATAAAACACTTGAAGCACAATAAAATACGAAGTTCAAGCTACCATATCTTGGTTCTCCTACATTTGATTGTGGTCATTCAATGCGCCATCCAAGATGGTCGAATATTTATTTGAATCAATTGGTTCCTCATCGGCTGCGATCTGTTTTGATTCAAGATTAACCTCTTTAAGATCAATTGGTCGATTATCTTTAATAGTACATATTATCAAGGCATAATATATATGTAGGAAATTCAATTTAATTGCAATAGTCATTAAAATTTAAAACAAGCGACCAAATTATAATTTGGTAAGTAATTGCTAATCTCAAATGTTTTTAAGGTGTGGTGCACGAACAACAAATTATTCATCCACTTTTGACTTAAGAGGTTGCATTTCTTGGAGTGCATGTGTTTAAACCATAGTTACCAAGTTTAGAAATCTGGATTTGTTCGGGAGGGCAAAAAAATAAAAAATTCGGAATTCTTGAAAAAGTTCGAAAAAATCTGATCCAGAATATACACACACACACACACACATATATATGTGAACATAATTTTATAAATATATATATATATATATATATATATAAAATTATAAAATTATGTTCACACACACACATATGTGTGAACATAATTTTATAAATATGCAAAACTGACAAATACAACGAAAAATATCAATAAAATAACATAAAATGTTAATGTTATATCATATTATGGGGTTTTAGGGAATTTTTTTGCTCACAAAACCCAAAAAAATAAAAAATTGAAAAAAAACAGGGTTGACTCGGACGAATTTATCCAGGCTGGCCAAAAAATTTGGATCCAGTTGGATTTTGTCCTGATACGGCCGGATTTGGTAACTGTGTTTTAAACACACTCCAAGAATGCTTGCAATTGGAAGAACTGTAGGTCTATCTCAAAATCCATATTGCCATCCATTAAAGCAATTTAGCTCCCTTGCTAATGTAAATCCACCATTACCCTAACATTTATTATTTTCCAAAGAAAAAAAAACAAACTGTATTTTAAATCCATAATTATTTTATTTAGTTAGTTGTTGATCCTAGGGTCCTTTCACCCTAGCACTTTCTATTGTAATTGGATGTATTCTACAGTCCCATTGACCTACATTTGGTCATTTGTGGACATTAATGTCATTAGTTTTCTTTCCTTCTCTCTTTATTTGTTTTTATGACATTAAAGAAAAACATAAAATATAATATTTGGTTTCAAAGTCTTACTTGAATTGACAACAAATACAAAAAAAAAAAATCTCCTTGCCTACTGGTGCCTTTGCAACTTTGTTATAGCCGCTTGTTGCTCCTTTGCATTAGGAAAAAATGTTGTGATTCATTTGAATAGGCCTTCTGTCACCTTTGCATCGTCCTTGAATGTTTCACTATAAATGAATGCTAGATTTTAATAGTATCCAATGACAAAAGCTAACAATGCATCTATTAGTCCCACCTGACATCAATGATCTCCCATATTGTCATTTATTTAACCTCATTATTCTCAAATTTGGATCTTGATGTGCTCTTCACTCTATCCGTGGCCTTGTAAAGATATCCATTGGGGCTTTTCCCCATCGACTATTCTCAACACTTTGCCCAGTGGTGCTGAAATTTGCCAAATCTCATGTCTAGCCGTCCAAAAGGGCTCAGAAAAAACAAGGCTTGAAATGGTTTTGCCATCTATGTGATTGACGAAGGTGGACTCTACCCACTCAGATGAAACAAATATTTATTTAAAGTTCATCGTTTGTGTACATATATTTTGCAATGCAATAAAGTGGGTTAGAAATCGAGTCACCCCTTGGTGAGCAAGCTTCTTTTTGTTAGTGAAAGTCCTCATCATGTTGAGAACCTTGGTGGTATTTTATATGTATTTTGTGATAGATCTTCCCTTTTCTACGACAGATTCAACCCATGGAAGCTTGGCAATAACTTATAGGGTTAAATGAAGGCAATGGGAAGCACATGGGATCCAAAACATGGTAGTGTACTTCTCAAAAAATTGTACATGATATCACTAATAGCCAATAGTAAAACTGTAGTCGTTTATTCTGATTGGATGATCCCCATGGCTGACATCCACGTATATTGTCAACATTATTTATAATAAACTGCGACATATATTGTGGGCCAACCTTAGTCTCAACCTTGTCAAATAGATAAAATTAAAAATAGTGAATGTGCTAATTTTATTTTGTTAAATGCTTCCACAGTTGAGGAAGATCGTGCGATTTTTGATGCCACAAGGAAATTGATCAAGGTACGATTCCTTTTGTATATCTACCCATCGGAAATAACTGTATAGTTTGTCTTTACCCACTCTTTGATGCTCAACACGTACATCATTCACATCTTGCACAACTTCTTTTAGCATGTCAACCCTAGGGCTTTAATGTGAGGTTTTAAAGCTAGGGCCTGCAACAATAATTGCATCAATAGTTGCTTCCCAATAGGGAGACCTTGCAACATTGAAAGGAATGCTAGAGTAGAATTGGGAATTGACTATTGCCTTTCTAGCTTGTGCATGTACATTTTCTTCCACCATGTGCTCTCCGAAGTTGGTTGAGATTCACGTGTGGTACATGGCACAAAAAGGCATCCACACTGCCTTCACTAGTATTAGGTTTTTTGGAAGAAGGTGTGGATACATTAGTATGGCGTTGTCCCCACTAGTATTAGGTTTTTTGGAAGAATAATTTGTCAATACATCCGTTGAACTTCTTTCTCATTAGCGTCATGTCGATAAGCAGACCTTGTGATGATCCAATATTAGCCTTTGCCTTTTTCACCTTGCTTTCCACAAAGGCCCCAAGAGCCACCGGTGCTTGGTGGGTTACATCATCAAGGGTTACATCATTAGGGCATTTTTTTTTACGAATTGTCAGATCATGTCCTGGCAGCTTCATAAAATACCATTTGAAGTGATTGTTGCCCCCACTACCCACAAAGATTATATTTCAGCTTGGGTGAGTTGAGCACAGGTTTGCAATAGGCCCATGCGAAATCCCTTTCCCGTGACATTATTAGCTGAAATAATAAAAAATGTATAGGCTTAGGCTTAGTAAAAACTGAATTAAAAGCATTTAAAATAAATAATAGGTTTATTCACGGTGAAACCTAACAAAAATTAAATGCCTCAACCATAATTCTAAACTATATTTTTTAGTTTAGGGTTGGTAAATACTAAAAATGAAGTACAAAATGCCCTAAACCTAAACTAAAATTTTCTCGAGTATTTTAAGTTTAGGGTCATTAAATATTAAAAATAAATAAAAATTGCAAGAGTTAGGGTTTAAACCCAAACCCTAACCCTGATAAACTTAAAAAGTGATTCAAATTAACAAAAAATAATAATTACCTCTTTTGTGGGTTGCCATGTATAACAATGTAAAATAGTCCAAAATGCCAAGTAAAAAAGTGCAAAATGTCATGCCCTAGTGGAGGGGGATGTGCCCTAATTGTTTCAATGAGGAGCCCAGCTTTAATTCTCAGTTTGAAAATGTTTCAGTGTATTTGTTCTTTGTAATTTTCTGTATTAAAAGTGTCAAAATGAGACCAAAACCCAAAATTGGGTTATATAGCAAAAGTCTGCAGATTTTTCAAAAACTTGCTAATTACTTGTGAGTCATTCAAGCTATTCAATAACTCACGAGTAATTGGCATGTTTTTCAAAGGCTCCCATGCAATTGACCGTTGACCTCAATTCTGACAGTTTCTCGGCACAAGAAGTTGGTTCAGCACAGCATCTGGGATAAGCAAGGATTACTCACAAGTTACGGGTGATTTCTTCTTTTGTGTTTTGAACCATGAACTATGCTTGAAATCAAATTTAATATACAATTGCATTTTTTGTTTAAGTGCTGGAAATGAAATCAACATGAAAGAAATGAATAAATGAGCAAGTAGACAACATAGGAAAAAAAAACACAAGAAGACGCATGCAAGATATATGATTATACCTTGGAGAAACCCAATGGCAGTAAACTTTAGCTTGGAAATGGTTGCACTCCTTATGTCAACTGGAATCAGCAAGATTACATCTCAGTGCTCTTCTGAGGAGCCATCAAAAACATTGTGGATCGAATCAACACCTCTACAATGCTTCTCCTCGCTTGCTCTGCTTTTCAACTCACTCAGACTGCATCATTTTACCTCTTACTCTCGACTGGAATCCATATGACATCCCTCGATACCAATGGATTACCAATTGAATGATATTGCAAGGGCCCATTGTGCATATCAATGCACACTTTGGGTTACAAACCGTTGCAGATGGACCCATTTGTGAATTCTATGCAATAGTCTGAAGTAGAACTGCTTCATCTTCTGATATGGGATTTTGGTATTTGGCAAATTTGGTAAGTGCTGAAATTGATTGCTTCATCTCACACTGGGAACATTCGGCAGGTGTCAAATCTGTTTGCTTCAAATTTATTTACAAGGGTAGATTCGGCATGTGCCGAATTTGACTACTAACCCTCTTCCTCAAAGTTGGAAGGGTCCTTGACGGTCTGAACCATCTGAAGAGCCTTCTTCAACTTCCTTCAACTCTATTTCCTTTGAGTTTCTTAATGGTCAGACAAACAATCCAACTGAATTGCCACCAGATTCAATTAGATGAAGATCAGAAGATCAACTTCTGATCATACCTCCCCAACAGGGAGGCTTTTGGTCTTCAAAAGCTTATACATTGAAAATATGAGGAAGTACCTTCTACCTTTTCTATGAGATTTCTTGTTTCCTTCCTTGTAAATGGAAGTGAATCTGATTTTATTCCTGTGGAGTCTCACATGGATACAACTACTCCTTTTGAAGTCACAAAATGCTAAAGTGTGTATCTTTGGAGTGTCATGCCATGCTTCTCTTGGAAGTAATGAGTGTTTATGCTACTTATGTTGAAGTCTCATTGGAGCATCTTTTCCCAAGTGATGTGCATACCCTTCTCTAAAACATGGACTTGCCTTGCAGCAATTTGGTGTCTTTAAGCTTTTTCCCATGTTGTTTGTGGTGGCCTCATCCTTGGCTTGGTTTCAAAACATCTTGCCCTTGTGTGAATACCTCATGCTACATGAGATTGCTTATGAATGAAAGTTCCCTTCATTGTGCTTGCCCAAGGGGTTTTTTGCCCTTGTGCTTTGCAAGTGGTTGAGAGTTTTCATCATTTGGGAAGCTACTCTTGATGAGTTCTCCTCATAGCTTATCCCTTCTTACAACAACAAATGGAATTGGCAGCAAAAATTTCACAAACATTTCCTCACTTATAGCAAATGAAGATGCATGAGAGTACCTTCCATATGAATGTGCTGTGTATGCCAAGTTTCAACCCAAACTCGTACTTGGTTTTTCAATACTTCAAAACATACACCCATAATTGAAATCAGCAATTTCTTTTGCAATTTTGGGTGCTACTCACATCTCTCCCAACATTGAAGTGAACATGGATGTGTATGCCAAATTTCAATTCCAACTCTCCCTTTTGCCAATCAGAAATTCATGCTTGTAGATGCCAATCAATGTGCATAATACAGCTTGCGTCATATACAAATCAGCTTGGAAATATATATGTTTCAATTCTCTCTCTATTTCTGCTCCGTATGTGCATGACCTAACCATTGTGATGCTGAAATCAAATTTACATATCCACACTACGATCGTTGTGATTGCCCAAATGCATGCTACATCCATAGCAATGCTTGAATCAAATTTATTTATCAGAGCTACAATCATTATGATGCCGAAAATGCATTTTTAAACCATTGCGATGCTGAAAACATATATCCATATTGCAATCATTGCGATGCCCAAATACTTTCTACAACTATTGTGGTGCTCCAAATACATTTGAGTGCAAATCTCTACAAGCTTATCTATGCAAATTCTTTACCCACGAATCCAAGAATGACTTCTTAGCATTGCTACCTTGCAATGCTGATGAGGTTACATTGGTGCAGTATGCACCTTTGATTGTTTCTTCTTTTTGAGTTTTGCTTCTTCCCCTGTTGATACCTTTTGGATGGTAAGTGCATTGAATTGTTCTTTTCCATTGACCTGTTCTTTCTTGGGGTGAAGTTGAAGATGTAGTTTCCAACACTTTGCATCTAAATGCTCACTAGTGTGGCAATGATTACATTAATTTTCTCTAATGCTCTTGCAAAGTGTTTCTTTCCTCATCTCGTCTTGCTCTTTATCATGGTTTTAATAGCTGTCTTCACAATTTTCCTCCTCCTCGAAGTATTCAGGATAAATTATCTTCTCCAACACATGGCCAAACAATGATCTCTCATTCGAAAATAACATGGACAGAGCTTCCAACAATGTGTTCAACAATGACATGTTTCATGGCCTCTTATTTGACAATGGAAACAAACAGTGGATGATTTCCTTGTGCACCTTCTTGGTTTGTCCTTATGCTTTCTTGCACAAGGTTGATGGATTTATAGTGCACTACCTTCTCTTTAATTGGAATGCTGCCATCTTTTTGGAGATGTTTTCAACTCTATATCTATTCCTTTGCCTTTATTGGAATCTTTACTTTGAAGAAATTTTGACAAAGTGGTCACTTGGACTCCTCTTTGGAAGGCAATTTTGTTTCAACTGCCTTTGAGCATTTTCCAATCTCCTTGTTGCCACCAGAATAGCCCAAAACTTCATATTGTGGCCTTGTTCAACCTCTATAAGATTGTTCATTCCTAGCGTATTCATGCCAAGAGCTTGACCGATATAACCGATCTTTTGCATCAACTTCAAGATATTTCTTTTAGTATGATTTTTAAGGACACCAAAGGACTTACTTGATGGTTTATTGGAAGAAAGAGCATATGGTGAGGTGCTTAACATGCTGACCACCATCATAGTTTGAGCATCTTGTGTAGAGACTTACTTGTGTTGAGTATAAGACCCTTATTTCTCCTGCATCTCTATACATTTGCATTAGTGCTTTTTTAGCAATAACTCCGTGGATGCTAGTTCTTGTTGTAGCTTTCCCATGTCAACTCTGCAAGCCACTGTTCGTCTCAGGAGACATTAAGAACATTGTGGATCACATCAACACCTCTACGATGCTTCTCCTTGCTTGCTCTGGTTTTCAACGTAGTCAAACTACTTCATATGACCTCTTATGCTCAGCTGGAATATAGACAACATCCCTTGATGCCTATGGATTGAACCAATTGAATGATATTGCGAGGGCCCCATGTGCATGTTTGAGCACAGTTTGGGTTACAAACAACTGCAATTGAACCAATAGTTGATTCACCTCAATGTGCAGAAGTAGAACTGCTTCATCTTTTGATGTGGGTGGTTGTTCTTCACCTTTATTGTATTTGACAAATTCACCAGGATATGAAAAGCTTGGCAGGTGCCAAATTTGCTGCTTCATCTAATCCACACTGGGCAGATTTGTTGGTTGTCGAATCTGCTCTTTCAAGTTTATTTACAAGGGCAGTTTTGACAGGTGCCAAGTTTGACTGTGAACCCTGGTCCTCAAAGCTGGGAGGGTTCCTGAGGGTCTGAACCATCCTTTGAGCCTCCATCAACTTACTCCAACTATGTTTCCGTATTTGCATCATTTTTTCCCTCATGCTTGAGTCTTTTGCATGGCTTTGGAATGGTGGGTGCAAATGTTTAGTTTCTGAATGGCCATATCCACCATCTAACTAAATTACCCGTGATACAAGTATTTCTGCTGATCAATTCCTTATCATTGAATATGAGAGGTGATGGTAGAGACAATGCCTATACACACCCATGCACATAAATACCATTTGTCTGGAAAGCGATGGTAGTCTCATCTCATGTGGGAAAGGCCTGAAACTGACTTTAGTTAAGGCCTTCCTTCATTGGAACATGCAATAGGTCGAGGTGCACAGGTAAGGGCTGCCTTTAGAAGGAGACATGCGCATGAATGCCGTTTGTCTGGAAGTGATGGTAGAGACTCATCTTGCAGGGGAAGGGCCTGAAACCAACTTCAGTTTGGCCCTTCCTTCATCGGAATATGCAATAGTCGAGGCACACAGGTAGAAGGCTGCCTTTAGAAGGTCTTTAGTCCATATACATACAATGATACATACATACATACATAGAAAGGGTGTGTATGTGTTGGAAGGACAGCCTTGCAGAATGCTAATTATATTATTTAAAGCACATAACAGGTATGATGCCCATGTTGGGATGCAGCAGATGATGGCAATATCAATGCTAGAGCAGCAATTGCCTCTGCCATCAGCACATACCTCAACATCACCCACTGCAATGCTACTTACTTGGTCTATCTATTTCCTTGTCATTTAGAAGTTTTAATATACTGATACTTCCAAAAATAGGTATACTAGGCAACGGTATTTTTACCAACGAAGGAAGGCCCTAAATGAATTTGGGGTTTTACAAACTTTTTACCTTTACACTCCCATGCTCAGCCTCTGCCAAGTATAAATCAAAACCCAGAAACAACACAGCTTCCAAGCCTAGCGTTCCATATGACTTCCTCTCATCAGGGCTGTCAGGTTCGTAAATGAGCTCTGATACCAATGTTTATCTATACACGCATAATAACTGTTATTAATCACTGCACATGCAAAAGGAGTGTAGAGAACTCATATCTCCAAAATGTTTGCTGAAAGCTCAAACATTGAACGTGGAATGTGTTATGCTGGCTCATGATCACTCAAGTTTTTTGATACACATGGATCATTGTACAAATTAATATGTGATAAGCCCAAGGTTACATGGATGCAGGGGTATGGAGCATCCAATGTGGGCCTTCAAAACTTGGGTGTGCAGGTGTAGCTGTATATTATAATAAAAAGTTAAAAATACTTATGTCATATAGCCATGCATTACAAAAAAAAAGAATTTGAGATAAAATTTTAATATTTATCAATCTTGGTTTTTGTTTTTAATTTTTACTTTTTATACGTTAATTTTACTTTATTTTTCCTTTTATTTATCTTTCACCTACAGTCCCCACTGTAGGGGCCTTGGGGAGGCCTGTTGTGCATCAGAAATTGTGTGTTGCCCAAACACAGGGTGTGCTCTGGGGCTCACCAAGTGCAACCCAAAAAATTATCATCTATGCGCATCTGCACAAAGTTGTATTCTTAATTCTGATGAAGGTACTCGTGGTTCTGTTCTTGTGCTTCGAAACTCATTACACATTTCCCTCTCTTATGTGAGTAATTTATGAGCACTTGCAAATCTTATTAGGACGAATTGTGAAATTGGGAAGCATTGATGAAGTAATTATAGTTTAAAAATATATTAACTGTATTAAAATACATTTAGTGAATGGAGACTGAAATGTCAATCAACATTGTTTTTTGATTTGGTAAATTGACTGAATTCCCTTTGTGGGGTGAACCTTTGCCGTAGATGCCATGATCGAGGGGCATCTCTTCTATCAAATCCATCTGGGGCTTGCACCAGCCTTGTCTGTTGGGGTACACCACACCCATTGAGTTGGATGTGGTATTTGACCCAATTTCATTTTGTTATCATGTCTCTTGGGGATTTAATTCTGGGCCCCACCATTTTGGTAGCTCCAATGCTTTTACCTTTTGAGATCATCCCATCCAACGAAGTGTTGATTATCACTTATATCTTTCTTTGTTAGACAATTATGGTTCCGTGTGGTTTCACTGGTTTGTGTTATGATTCTTTCCAGTTTCATGGCAGCTCTCTTATCTAATTACCCTTCTATAAACATTAATTTCATAATTACAAACACCGTAGCTATCTTTATGGCTTTCTACATTTGTTTTTTATTATATAATTTCATTGAAAATTTTCATTACAAATTTTCATTTTTTTTTATGGTTGATGCTTTCTTTTGAATGAGAACTTGGGTTGTAACCCCCAATATTTTGATCACAACTCATTATACAGTACTTTCTGTAAATAAGAGTCTAGGTGTGAAAACTATCAATCAGGTTACAGGAATTTTTGATTTTTCTTTAGCCTTGAATTGTAGTTATTTTGTTGTTGCACCATGGGGAAGGAGCATGCGTACTAATCAGATAGAAGACATCAGAGGAAAGGTATACATCTGTTTAAACTGCACTGTATTTGAACTTTGAGAATAGATCTAATTGCTTGTGACCCAAAAACTGATGTAATTCCTTAAGAAATTTTGACATTCAACTTCTCCAAATTTGCATGCTTTAGTTTACATTTAGTGTTGCCCAATTTAAATAGCAGTTTCATTTATAGAATTGCACCAATAGCTACAGCCAATCTGAACATAATATTTTAGTTTTTTAACTATAACAAAAAAAGGCTTCAACGTAATTTTTTCTTAACCAAAATTGCCATTGTAGAACTCTAACTTGGTTTTGAGATATTTTTGTTCTAATGGATAATTTGGGCATTATAGAATCCTTAATATTGGTTTCTGTTGGGTAAAATAATGGGTCATTTTGTTTTTGTAGGGAATTTCTTCAGGATACGCAGTGCATTTGGCTTCGGTGCCCGGAAGCTAGCCCGGATACTTGAATGCCCAAAAGAATGTATTATTTCAGAAATTGATCAGTTCTTTATGAATACATGGGAGCGGCATGGCAGTGGACAGCGCCCTGATGCACCTAGTCCCAATTTATGGCATCTTCAACCTTCTAGATCAGATTCAATTGATAATGCTTACAACAGAAGCCTTAGTATTTTTAATACTGATGATGAAGAAAATACAGGGAAGAGTAGTGGACAGATAAAAGCTATTTCTGATCACTTGCTCTCCCTCAATTTACAAGGAGATGGGGGCAAACATTTTCAGGGGACTCCAAGTCCACCCGCTGGGCTTGTGACCCATTCTGCTGAAAACAATAACTTTGCTAGTTCTTTTGACCAAGAAAGTTTGGTAAGGAAAGGCACGATATCTGCTGTTGCCAAAAGCAGTAATATATCTGAAGTTTCCAAAAGCATTACAAATAAATACCACAATCAGCAATCAAATTCAGATCAATCATCAAAGTATGCAACCCATGAAAATAGAAATGCTACAAAAACTCAAAAGGGATTTAAGGGGGACTCTTCAGGCATACATTCTGAAGAAAAAGGAAGGTTCCCTTTTGCAAGACCTCGTTCAAGTCCTGAACTCACAGGTGTGCCCACTGAAATTTCCACCCGAGTAAGGCGAAACAAAGGTGAAATAACAGTTACTGGTAGAAATCAGGTTGCTTCTGTGAGAGTTGAACATGGTGCTATTGACCAGCGAAGAAGGAACATGAGCTCTGATTCCTCTAGTTCATATACATCAAAAGCAACATCAGTAAATGAACCACTGCCTTTGAGACGGAGTTCATCTCAGGAGAACATTGATAGTGGCAATTTCACCGACACTCCAAATTATCCCAACATTTTCTCTTCAAGTAATGAATGCCAAGATGCTGATCTTGATGTTCAAAGAGAAGACATAACACAACCTGATGAAACAGTGGCAACCCATCTTCCTGCCCATCAGAACATGCAGGATCCAGTTAATTTGATAGGTATCCCACGGCCACAATTTGTAAATAGACAGGCTGCTCAAATTCATTTGCCAATGAATTTCACACCTGTACCTGTCCCTATTTCACCCTCTGTTTTAGCCTCAATGGCATATGCTCCAGCAAATCTCTCAGGAATGGTTCATACAAGCCTTCCCGTAACTGAGCCAGCTTGGGGACCTGGTGGACAACCAGCTTCCTATTCAAATCGTCAGTTTCCTCAGGGTCCTCTTCCTCCTGCATTGCCATCTTATGTGCCAAATGTTGGATTAGGCACTCATGCACATTTAGAAGATTCGTCCACTTCTGACAAAGTAGGGGTATCCGGATCACATCATGAAGAAGAAGAAGTGCATTATGATCCTAGTTTCTGGCAGAAAGTGGACCATGATTCCCAACTTGGACATGCTGGATTGGATATGAAAAGTGCAAGGGGTTTTCATTTGGCTCACTTAGAACCACAGTTAGGAAGTCATGAACGGCCTGCTTCTCCTCTGGCACCTGCAGGGCCATCTCCTGGCCTTTTTTTGAGAGGTCAGAATAAACTTGTTAAAGATGTCAAAGAGCTTCCTCCAGAGGGGCAAGCAGATTTCGCTTCACATTACAATCCATCCAGGTTTGCGCATGACAATGGATTAAATCCCAATCAGATTGCAGTGACAACAAGTAGTCAGGAAATTAGTTCCCCCAGCATGGCTGAAACTGCATGGAATGGAGCAGCTGGAAGGGTTCCCAAGTTGACTAAAGATAAGAGAGCCAGGGGAAGGGGAAACAATAATGGTGAGTTTTCAAATCCCAAGCCAAGGGAAAACTTTTCATCCTCATATGGGAAATCAAATAGTGGTTGGCAAATGGAAAACACAATGGATGGCACACATGTAGGAGATGAGGCTAGTGATCACGATAAGCATATCTTTGGAGCTGCCAATGCAGTTTCTCTGGACCATAGAGACCACTTTCTGTCATCTTTGCATGGAAGTAGATCACCTATGCAGACAACAGTGCCTGAAACAGCTTTGCCAGTCACAGCGGCCAGAAATATTGGGCCCATTTCTTCAGCACTTTCACATGTTCAACCCTCCGTGTTGCCTGGTTATGATCCTGGGCCAACTGTCTCCTCTGATTCAGTTATTCCTGGTGCTAATTTATCTCCTGGCATTATGGGCCAGGGTGCCCGAGAGAGATCAATGGATAATGCTGGAGTAGTTCCATTTACATTTTATCCAATTGGACCTCCTTTTCCATTTTTGACAATGGTTCCTTTATACAATTTCCCTACAGACGGGGTAAGCAGTGGAGAATCATTGAGTCCATTTGAGGGTATGGGTCCCAATGATGATTCTTTTGATAATCGGATTGATCAACCTGAACACTGTCTTGATACTTCATATGATTTGGGGGAAAGCTCAGCAGAGGGGTCGCCCGTGGAGCATAGAGATGAGATGAAATCTCATATTCTTCATAGTGACTTTATTAGCCATTGGTACAATTTGCAATATGGACGCTTTTGTCAAAATCCACGCATCCATGGCCCTGTGATTTATCCATCTCCAATGGTAATACCTCCTATATACTTGCAGGGCCACTTCCCATTGGATGGCCCTGGGAGACCTTTTTCTTCTAACACGAACATGGTCATAGGCTATGGGCATAGAATTGTTCCTGTTGCCTCTTTGCAGCCCAATTCGAATCGACGAGGTGGAAATTTACCGTGTTTCAATGCACCTAATCGTTGCGGCACTGGAACTTATCTTCCCAATCCTGTAAGTGATAATATATTTGGTTGGTTCATTTTTTTTTTTCATCGTTTGCTTTTAATTGCAGAATGAGAATATTTTTAATGATATTGAATATTGTGTCACTTTAGAGACAGGTACCATATAGAGATAGACAGTCATCAGGAAGCAGAGGCAACCGTGGTAGTTACGGTCAAGATCGCAATGATCATGGGGATCGGGATGCAGGTTTGATATTCATTCCCAAAAATAGGGGTGGTGGACGTGGTCAAAATAAACATGATGCTCGCAATCAAACTGAGAAGTCGAATTCAAGGGGTGAAAGGAACTCTGAAGGGAAGGTTGGGGACAGGGTATGGGATTCCCATAGGCATGATAATTTTCGGAGAAACTCATTTCAATTGCCACCTGCTCATTTTACATCTGGAAATTCTTCACTAAATACAGGCAACTTCATGGCACATGGCTCTGGGGGAATGTCATATGGGATGTATCCTTTGCAGCCTATAAATGCAAATGGCAATGTTCCAGCCGTGCCAGGAAATGGGCCTGCTGTTCGTTCAGTTGTCATGCTATATCCATATGATCAGAACATGGCTTTTACTCCTGAAGCCTTGGAGTTTGGGTCACTTGGGCCAGTACAGTATGGAGGAACACATGAAGGGCGATATAATGATGGTGCTGCAAGACTGAATGATGGACGCTTTTTTGAACAGAGGCATAACTCATATCAGGCTAACTCTTCTCCTGGACATTCACCATCAGATCAACCTTCATCTCCAAAACAACACCAAAGGTAAACTTTAGTGCATGCTACGTGAAACATTTTGTTGGTTTTTAAATTAGCTTTTCAAAAGAGTTTCTGTCAATTGTCAAGGTTGAAATTACTTTATTTATGGCGATCTTATTTTTTTTCCAAAGGAATCTGGCATAATATCTTAGCTGCGTCTTAACAGGGACCTTTGATTATTTTGCCAGATCATCTACACAACGCAGTTATCAATTGAAAGAAGAAGATTTTCCGCCACTATCTTTCCGAAATCAGTCTGGAAGAGGAGGAACTAATAGCTTCAACACAGGAAACAGCTCTAACAGCAGAGGTTCTCATTACCAGGCATTCTTGGTTACTCCATCTTCCTAAGGAACGGGATTGTAGAAGAAGTGCCACTGGGTATCTGGGTTTTAATTAAGATCTTAAGCTAGAAAGCTGGCTGTACATTTAAGTAATTTTTTTGCCTTAGTAACTTCTATCATTCATTCAATGCTACTGCTTTTTATGCTAACAAATTTAACCTGGTGACATTGCCTATTTTCCAAGGGCATAGCAGCGGGAACATTTATTTGGTACTTTAGGTCTGCCTTGAAAAAGGCACTTTGAGATTTTGTCTAATATTTTTGAAGGTCTGTTTATCGTTTTTTTCAGTCCTGTTTTAACTGTAGCATATTCATTAACAAAGAAAAATTAAAATCATCTTTTTCAAGAACAATAGCTGTTAGTACTTTTGTCTTTCATTTTTGTTAGATGCCAATTGTCCTTGTTGATATTACGGTGCAGTTGTCCAGCTTTGGAATGGGTGTGTTTGTTTTTCCAAGCTGGGTGCTCAAGGAGAGAATGCTTAGTATGATTGGGTTTTTTCTGCTGTGTGTTACCCCACTACATTTGGATAATTTTGTATGCCTAGGCAGAGCATGTCTACGGATATGGTAGCGTTAACTGTAACATGCCAGCATTAATGTTTAAATGGATTTCAGATTTGATAAAAGAAAATCATAAATAGCATCTATGCTACAGATACTAATATGTTTTAAATGATATTCTTTTTTATCATATGGAACTACCATCAACCGCATGTTTTGAACTATCCGACACAAGTATAATATCCCAACACTGGTGTTCATTTCTATAGAGCTTAATGTGTTTCAAATGATAGATTTCGCTCTCTTATTATATGGAAGTACACATTCAGTAATATGTTCTAAAGTAACCAGGATAAGAACAATGTTGCAACATGTACAAGTTTGGATGGCTATTTGCCCCACATTTTTTTTATTTTTGAAGGAACTGGCACAAGTATCCCACACTGATGTACTTTTCTACAGAACCTTATGTATTTCAAATGATAGATTTCACTTTCTGATATGGAAGTGCATTCAATAATATGTTTTGAAGTAACCAGAATAAGAATAATATTGCAACACGTTCAATTTTGGATGGCTCTTTTCCCCACAAACTATAAAAAATTGAAAATGGCATGAGGGTTTGGGGTTAGCAGAATTTACTAAAAGTAATCTCAGGAGGCTGCCTGTTTATTATGTTGAACTATGACTTACACCATTATTTATTATTCATTTTGGTTGCAGCATTAATTGGCCTTTGTCCACATTTGGCTGTCTGTGCTGTCTGGAGAGCTAAGAATGGCACGGTTTGAAATTTTTACTTAGCAGTATTGTATTCCCACTCTATACTAATTGAATAGGAGTTCTTGGCGAGTCCACGGTTTATTGACGAAGTAGAACCTTATGAATACGAACCACATGACAGTGGTAGCATGAAGATTTTACATTATGGAGTTTAAAAGTTGTTAGTATTGGCCAAGGTTTTTATTTTTAATTTCTAGCACATCCTACTTTAGACAAAGCTGGAAACAAAAACCTGAAGCTTCCTACCATTTAATAGTTAAAAGAAAACATAATAGAAGCGTGCACTGGAGAAATTTGCTATGAATATGTCAACGATTCTCTTGCCTAGGCTAAGTTACCTGGTGCAAGCGCACAAAAAACAAAAGGGAGGAAAGCGAGGACGCTGATCACACACGGAAAAGATTAGATTTTCTGTATGAAGCGCTGAAAGCAGGAAACAACATAAACCTCAATATAAACTCTTATATTGACGAGTCATCTATTTCCCTGCCGAGTATGGGACCTTAGGTCACATGGCTCTTAACTTCGCAACTTATGTTTGATCATGTCAATTTTATTTACACTCACCACTCCTAACCCAAACCCTGTGTCTCGCCTGGAGAATTTGTATAATATCAAACTTATATAATGTTGAACATGATGATCAATTGGGCTTATATTTATATGGAGTCTGGATTCTTGTGATGTTGGCAGGAGAATCATTTTATTTCTTAAACAATATCTAGTTTGTCGGTGTTATTTTATGACCCGTTTGCACGTGCACAAGTTTAGCGCTCTTAACCTAGTGGTTTTAGCTACTTCACTTTCCCCTCCTCGTCTCTCCCCTAGGCTACAAACTTCAACCCTGTCTTCAATCCTTGAGGATTTGCACAATAAGGTTTGTTTTGTCCACTTGGTCGAGAATGAGGCCCTTGCCGTTCAAGGGTTCCCTAGAGCACCCTGCAGTGACTTTATGAACTTGCATGTCAGATTGCATTATTATAATGTCTCCAAGAAGATCCTTGTCATTGAAGTGGGTCAAGAAACTATAGATCAAGAGGCTTTCTAGAGAGAGCATTGACTTATTTGTTGCTTCAATAGGTGATGACCTACGTTGGCTGATCTTTATAGGGGAGTTCCTCTCCTTAGAAACCCTTGCTTTGTCGAGAAATCTACTTATACCCATGCTAAGGGTCTCTTCATTGCCGAATGTGATGTTGCTGAAAACAAGGATCTCATCTTCAAATCTGGTCTCTTGTTTTAGGGCGATGTTGGCCTTGGTATGAAAACTTGGTTCCCCTCCTTTACTCCCTCTGTGGACATTATTTTGGTTGCTAAAAAAAAGAATCTCATCTTCAAATCCGGTCTCTTGTTTTAGGGAGACGTTGGCCTTTGTATGTTGGTTCCCCTCTAATCCCTCTATGGACATCATTTCTTTTGCTCAAGTTTGAGTTAGATTCCCAAACCTCCGCCTTCACTTTTGGACTCTTGATAGCTATTCTTTCAGTGAAAATGCCTTAGGGTTGTTTCCTCTCTGTTCCCATGAAATTGCTTAGAGGCGGTTCACTACTTTCCCCCAAAATTTGTGGAAGTTGATTTTGCAAAAGGCCTCCCA
Organism: Torreya grandis; assembly: GCA_037957365.1. Classification (NCBI taxonomy): domain Eukaryota; kingdom Viridiplantae; phylum Streptophyta; class Pinopsida; order Cupressales; family Taxaceae; genus Torreya; species Torreya grandis. Next base: position 6,279,863 of record JARHVA010000006.1, read on the forward strand.
GACAAGATTTGGCTTAAGGCAGAGGATAGGGGGTTTGGAAGCAAAAGTAGGGACAGGGATTTGGGTGTCAAATTCTTTTTTTCATGGACACCTTATAAATGAGTACTTTAAAAGTATTGTTGAAAAAGTGGTTGGCCTTGGAGGTTTTTAAAAGAAAGAGCAAGAAACCTCTTCCTACCTCGAGTATTTGTTGGCACTGATTTCCATCCCCATGGAGGTTGAGGTTAAGCCTTACCCACTTGGGAAGGAGAAAGGTCTCTCTTGTTCATCTTTGACGCTGGGATCCAACCATCCATGGAGAAGGGGCCTTTTCCGGTGAGGGCCCCAAGACCTCTCTTTATGCAACAAATTAAAATGGATCTACATTTTATGTGACTTAGTAAATATAAGATCGGATAAGATAATCAACTAACATCCATTGCGAAAAAATACTGTTTATATCGGGAACATGACGAAATTGGATCCATCAAACCTAATCAAGGGATCTCTTATCACATAACACCAAATGAGAAGGTTCCAAAACCTCTAGGCAAATGATACTATGCAATAACTCTAGGTAGGTTTAAGTACATAAAATAAAATTAATTTAGTGTTCACCAAAGCTTGTGGCACAAATGAGGATGGTTAAGCAAACAAAATAAATCAAGGGATCATGGTAGGTAAATGGGGGCCTAAATCTCCTAAAGTGGAAAATGGCAAACAAATAATACCCTAAATCTATACTAAGTTTAAGTATAGAGGTAACCTTAAGGAGTTATACATTCAATACATATTACGTTATACATTATCTATCCAACAAATGAAATAGCATGAGTTGGGAATACTTACCATTTGAGTCTCAATCTCTCCTTTGGCCAATGGTGCTTTGTAAGACGCTGTTGTGATTTTGTAAGGATCACACTATAAAAATTATTTCTACATTAAAAGACTCTTACTTTGCATCCAAGACTTTCCACAAGGTAAGTTATCTTCTCTCCTAGACAAACCCTAAGCAATGGCTCCTTCAAACACAGATTTAGTAGAATTTTGAATTGTAACAATGTGAAAATGAATGCTCATCTCTATTGGATTGAAATGATTCTTGTATTTATAGCAATGAATGAACTTTACCCTTTTCAAAGGTCGGCCAACACGATCTAATTTGTTAGCAAAAGTTATCATTAGTGTTCGAACTATGTCGGCCAAGCCGACTTAGTTTTGTAACGTGTGCTTTAGCTTTTATATCAGTGTTGTTACGAAATACTTAGTAGGAAAAGAGGGCGTTTGCTTAGTCAGAGGCTATTTGAAAAGTTAATTGCTTAGGGAAATGGATGAATGAGATTTGAATTGCTTGGGGAGTTGGATGAGCGAGATTTGTAATGAGTTTAAGTATGATAAAGTTGATCGACAATCTTGCGAAGCACCAATGGTCTACTCACCTTTTTTTCAGTGCACCCTTTAAGGTGTCCACTTAGAGAGATCGAAACTCGATATGTTTTTATAAGAGAGAAAATGTCAGTAAATGTTAAAGTTTGTAAAAATATTGTATATACATATGCCCTACTCGAAGTTCATCGTGTGTCAAAATTGTAACATTGGATGGTGCTTCAGGGAAGAACATAGCAATACAATCACTAAGTTAATTCAAATGAAGTGTAAAAATAAATGTTGAAAGTAATTGAAATTACCATATACATATATTGACTTACCTTTCAATTGAATGACTGCATGAGAATAGGACATGCATTTGAGAAACCCTAAGGATACAAGACTAAAAATAGAAGCAATGCTTGTGTACATATGATGGTAAAAGTAGCAATGAATAACTCTCAAAATTGATGAAATTATTTAGAAAATTGGCAAGTCGGGATTGTTATGGCTAGGTTAGAACCAAAAGATCGACAATGTGATAGCAAAATGATGACAAATGATTGTAAAACATACTAAATCATGTGAAAACGCATGTAAAACATTGTAAGTGAAATATCAATGCGAGAAATATAAATATATGTACATGTAAGATAAGCATGTTAAATCAAACATAAAGAAAAACATGTAAACATGTAAAATGTCTTATGTAAGATAAGTGAAGTCCACAAAAATCAAACAAGAACATGATGGATAAATAAAAAGTCAAAAGCTATAAAGAATGACAACTCAAACTTAGTGCTTTTTCTAATATACAATGTAAGTAAACACAACCACTAAATGACATGACTAGTATAATAATGAGATGGTGTGGTAAGGAAATGTGAAGAGATGTTTGTGAGAAAACCCTGGACCTATCTAAGGTATTACAGTGCAACTCATAAAATAATTAACTAATTGAAGACCATGCAATATCTTCCCCCTATTAGGAGAGGTGAGAAACCCTTGCAACGAAAAAGTAAATCAAAACTATTATGTCTGCTCTTCATCATGAATATCAATGAACTATAGAAAAACCAAAAGTAGAACTAAAATCAATAATAAACTAAAAACCAACACATTATTACTACCAAAAATATTATTCAAGCATTTGACCCAAACTCCGAGCAAATAACTAATGGGAGAAAGGAAAATTTCCTCCAGCATTCGACGGATCCTACAACCTCCATTTCGAAGTTTACACTTTGTCAATTAGAAAGATCTTGATGGACTTGTAATACATCTTTGAAAGCTCTGATGATAACATTGACAACACAAACATGAGATGACGTGATAAAGTTTTTCATTTTTAAAGGGTCGGTTTCTACCAAAGATGTACCCTTATATACTATTTTCAATACATGTTCTTTAAAAACCATATAAAGAGGATAAAAATAATAAAATTGACCACTTAAATGTGTTTGAAATGTTCAAAAACTTAATAATTGATTAGACACAACCATTTCCATACAAAATAATGACTAGTTAAAAAGAGTGCCATGATACAAGGTACTCAATGACGAATTGACAAAATGAAATACGACCAAAAATAATACTTTAGAGGGTTTGAACTCTTGACCACTCCTTTTTAATATGGTTTACAAACATTTATACTCCAACTCCACTTCAATTTTTTTTAAGTATGTATGGAAAATATTCCATTTAAATTGACTTTTAATGATTTTAAAAATAAAAAATATAAAAATAAATTTATGCATGTAAAATGTTTTTATCAGAAAATTTAACTGAAGTGAAAATGTTACTCATCTTCATGCTACTTATCTTCTTTATTGTGGGGCCCACTGAAATCATTAATGTTTGAATAAATCAAATATTCAAACATAGAATATTTATTCACAAATTATTTACTGCACATAAGCACACCATCCATAGGGTGTACCAGTTGTACTACTACATTTGGTTGAAATTGAGTTTTGACCTCTAAAAAAAAGACAAGGGCATACGAATGAATTCATTGGTATTCAAAAAATATTTTGGATTGATTTGAATGATTTATCAATAGTTTGGAATTCCGTAACAATTCTAGAAAATATGTCTAGTGTCATACAAAATTTGTATAGATCAATTTAACTGAACAATTTGGTTTTGGGTTGTACAAGAGGAATATATGGTTGAGATTTTGAATGGTAGGCCATAAAAAATAGGGTTTTGGAGATTTGAACAGTAAAAATTCAAATTTATAAAACTTTTGGGCCGTACAAAATGAGTTTTGACCATATAATGCAATAAATAGGATTTTACAACGATTAAGAAGTTAATTTTTGAAGATTGGAATAAAAAATAAATGCCTAGACCTTCATACTCTTCCTATTCTTCATTTCTCTTTCAAACTTGGATTTCTCTCTCCTCCTTCACAACTTCTCCTTGACATGATAAACCAGGCTCGATACCACTAATAGGACCATGCAATGTAAATGTAAAATAAAAGATTACATTCTATAAGACAAGATTTAACAAAAGGTAAGTATAATATTCAATCAAATATATTTACAATACTCCAAATCGTTATAAAAGCTTTTACGAGAGTTACACAAAGAGACTAACTAATTTACATGTTCAACCCGTAAGACAACTAACTTTTACAAACTAACATTATTTAATTTGTCTACTAACATTATTAACCAAGAATTATAAAAATAAATTTGAAACGACCGACCTAACACCCAGATGATTACATATATTTTAAGGCATATAACCCACTAATGAATGCCACTAATGGTAGGTAGAAACCTTGGACCATTTGTTTCCATATCTTTATTGTTCACTTTTGAATATTTGATATGTTGAATCCATGTTGGAAATATCTCTCTATCTCTCTTTCTCTCTCATCACTTGCATATGACTTTATAATGATGTTATTTTGATTTGGGAACTAGTTTATTACCATATCGATAGTTGGGGGTGTTAAGGGCCACTAATAGAAAGTTCATTTTATACATACCTCTTTCATTCAATAATCACATAATTGATGCATGATGAAGGCTTGGAAGAGTAAACCTACCTGGAGTTGTGATGTTTATTTTGAATACTTCTCTTTTACTATATTAATAGATTTTTTTTGATATTAAGGAGATGGTTGTTTTTATATTTTTTAAAATAATGGTATGAATATTCTGTTGACTCATAGACTTAATGATTACACCCTTGCAACTAAGATGGTGGTATTATAGGTTGCTTATTAGGTTTGATATTTCCATTTAAATATGGAATACCACACTGTTTCCTTTTGTTATTGAAATCTAAGGAATAAGCATGGCTGAAATTACTCATTATGATTATGCAATCTTTACTTTTACTATTTCACTCTTTTTTATAGTATAGAAGAATATTTATTTTGATGTACAAACTTATTTTTAGTTGACCAAACTAAATATGACTAAATGTATGGATTGCATTATCAAAATTGGTTCACTTCAATGAGGATAATTTTTATTCTGCTTATGCTACTATCCTCTTGTTGCTTTGTGGATAAGTTCAATCCTTATGTTGTTTTCATTTTAGAGGAGTATATATGATGTGGATTGTTTTAAAAACTCTTGACCCTATTGTGGTTTAACTTCATGATATTAGAATTGAATCTCGAGCACTTGAAACCATGATATGTACATCTTAACTGTCACTCTTTACAAATTTGCATACAAATTTGGTTCTTTAACTACAACTTCTCAATTACATATACTCTATCACCTTATTTTGATCCATTTATTGGAACTTAGGCTGCAACTTTGTTCCTTTCCATTGGTGTATTCTTACTTAATTGAGTGGTTTGCTTACACAACAAGAATGTGAAATCAACATGTACTATGACACATAACTACTTTATAAATATTCACTAAGAAGACAGTGACTAAGCTAGAAAGTAGTTTTATCTTGTGATTCTTTCAATAGCGTTGGTTGGTATGTTTTGTCTTCTTGGCATCAATTTTTCTTGTTAAAAAAATATGGCTCTAAAGGATTCGTTGTTAAGTTTTAGTATAGTTAATGCTTCTCTAACGCTTAAATGCTTGAACATGTGCAATAAGTGACTGAACATATGATATTGTCTTTTGTGTAAAGCACAATAGTGTTGATATTATCTTAGCTACATTAGTAGCTAACAAAGGCATGATTGATATGGTATTATGGGTATATTGAAGACATACTATTTATTATCATTGAGCTCATTGTGACAATGGTAATTTGTATGGAATAGGATGGCATGTTTATCATTGTATTGGGCGTTATGCCATATTATATTTTCTTTCTCTACTTGTAGGCTTATGAGTTATTCAACAATATGCTCATTTTTTATATAATGAGTCAATTAGAATATTTTTTCAATGTTATAAATCTTACTTAAATAGGTGATGCAAAGATAATTATGTGTTTAAGAAGGATTTTCACATTTTACAATTACATTTTGTACTTGTTTATTTGATTAAGGATTGATAACTTCCATGCGAACGTTTATAAAACTCATTCTCATGCCTAAAATTGTAATGGAAAGATAGAATTAGGTTTGATTATTGAGAATATGGATGGAGTATGGTTTTGTCACCTTTGATACGCTACCTTCTGGTTTAGAACTTTGTTTCTTGGAAGAGTAATAGTGAAATTTAGAACTCTGTTTTTCATACTAAGGGTTGTTAGGGTTTTGGGCTCTTTGGAATCAATATTTAAAAAAGATGTGGCTTGATTATGTGTGTGCAAGTAGTGTTGATAAATTTCCTATTGCATGAAAATCTTAGATCAAACCATTAGGAGAATAAGGATGATATTTTAAATTAATACTTAGGGTACAATTGAAGTTCTCTACCAAACATGATTAGTTTTGTCATTTTATCACAAGATGAATAGGAAATGTGAATAATGGTAGTAGTGTACCTTGCCATCCATGCATTGTGTTGGAAACCTTAAAAGCATTTGATTATATCAATTTATTGTTATGTGGTACTTGGTGTGGAACATGAATTTATACTCATGTTAAGTATATTATTCCATTGCAAATTAGGCATGTTAAATTCTAATTCAACTAGACTTGGCTGGAATATAATAGTTGAGATCTACCACATATTTAACAGTACATAATTAGGTTAAATTCCTTTCATAGTATCAACCTTAAATCTACTTGCCTAGTGAAGGAAGATTAATATGATTAAATGGAAATCATATTTTCACTGAATGCATTCATTACTTAAGAAATAATAAGCCTTAGCAATCTTATCTGGAAGGGTAATGATATAAGAGATCATGTCTAGGGTTTTGAAATTAACCTTTTGATCTAATGAATGAATCCTTATTAGATAATTCAAGGTTGGGTTATAAGAGGCATATATGTACTTGGTAACTAATGTGTGCCTCTAGCCTTATGACAACCTGACTATGTTCTTAAAACCTATTGGATCATACCAAAAAAATGTATCATCACTGCTTTGCCCAGTACAACATATGGGGAAAGGATGGGGAGAACTATGGTATATCCTATTTGTTAGTATTAGGTCCATTCTTACACTTTATTTTCTCATAAATGATGATTTATAACTTTTTTCAAAATAGAGAAGACCATGGTGTGGTTAGGAAGGCCAACATTTTGATCAAAGTTTGAATCTAGGCCTAGCTAATGTTTTCTATGCTGATATTTTACCCTACACATTTCCCTACAATAGTTTGCATGCTAAGTGTATGCAAAGGAAAATGCAACCGATCTATTAATCAATCCTAGCTCGAAGAAGATAAATCCTACTTACACTTCTAATTGTTGATACGTTAGATATTTGGGGTCATGATCATGATGGATCTGCTAGACCTAACCAAGGGATCTCTTACCACAATAACATCACTAGAGAGGGTTCTAAAGCCTCTAGTCAAGCAACACTATGCAATAATCCTAGTTAGGTCATATGTTTTCATATTCACTAAGTATAATGACAAGTAAAGTAAAATCTAATCTAGTGTTCAACAAAGCTCGTGACATGAAGTGGGTGCAATAAACATAAAAAAATAAACATACACAAGAGAATCCTAATTAAGCTATGCATAGGTAAAACCCTAATGCATGGAGAGAGAAATATATTCAAAAGCCATTACTTATGCTACTTCTATCTACTAAAATAGAGAAGTAAAGTTAGATATTTTTACCTTGAAGACAAACCCATCAAGGCTCAATCTCTTCCTTGGCTAAGGTGCTTCGCAAGAGGTTATTGTGGTTTGTAAGGATCACTAAGAAAGGCCAAAGCATCCAAGACTTTTTGATAAGACAAGATTCTTCTCCAAGTATAAACCTTAAGCTATAACTCCTCAATTAGAATGGCAAAAGAGTAGATTGTAAAGAAGCGTAAATAAAATATGAACTTCTTGTCTCTCTAAGAAATAATGAAATGAATGTGTATATATAGCTGAATCTAACCCTAAACCTTTCAAAAAAAATTAGTTGACAGGGTCAACTCAATCGACTCTCTATCGTTATTGATAAAAACAAATTAGGTCTTGGTCTGGCCAACCTAGACCCTTAACATGTTTTATCAATTTGAATACATGTTTGATGGGGCCGATAGTGTAACATAAACTATTAAAAAGGGTTTTAGGCTTAGGAAAGGGATAATGAAGGTGGTAAATTGTTAGAAGAGGGTGAGAGAGAGGATAAAAGGCTTAGGGAAGTGTTTAAGAAATCATTGTGTAGTTACAAAGTGGTGGTATAGGGGATAACAATCCTACAAAGTACTAATGGTCTGCCCACCCCTTTCTCGGTGCACCTTTTAAGGTGTGCACTCAGAGAGATTGAGACTTGACAAGTTTTTTCAAGAGAAAAAGCATCAATAATTGATAAATTTTAAAAATATTATGTGTATACATATTCCTCACTCTAAGCTCATCACATGTCACTCAGGGGCAAACACGGGATGGTGCTTTGAGAGAACATAACAACACACAATGCTGAAGCTAAATAAATTATAGTTTTTTAAAGCATAAAATAAATAAAAGCAAATGATTAAAATAAAAATAATTGAACATAAAAATAATGTATGTGTACCTTGATTTACCTTTATCATTGGATAGTTGTTTATTGTGTTTGTAGTTTTGATTGTGGAGGGCGTAAAGACTGCTTTGGACAAACCCAATGATACAAAATTAAAGAGCAAAAACAAACAAATACATGAAAGCCAAGACAATTGAAGTAGTGTAGATGAGATGTACTTGAAAATTTGGTGAGATGGGGTGACAAAAGCTAAGTTAGGACCAAATTACCAAGTCAAAATTTAAAGTAAATCAAGAAACCGAAAAACCAAGGCTACTAAATGACCAAAAAACTTAGACAAGTAAACCTTAAGTAAGAAATACAAACAAACCAAGTCAAACCAAGGATGCAAGTCAAAAATGGTAATCAAACATAAATGAGAAAGCAGTAATAATCCTTACTTAAACAAATATGGACAAAAAAATGGTAAAACAACATTGATGAGTGAATAGTAACAATCCTTACTCAATCATCAATGAAAAAAGTGCATAACAGGGAAAATAACATTGGTGAGTGAGAATTAACAAACCAACTTCACTCAACAATGGAAAAAGTACTAAAAATAAGAAATAGATGCAGGTGTCCAAAAAAAAAGGAAGGTACAACAATTTAAAAGAAACCAAATCAATTCTAGAAATGTAAAGTCATGGTGTAAAAGAAAGTAATCCATAGTTTCTCAATATTATTTTAATTTTCATGACCCCTTACAGAGCCATTGGTCTATTGTGAAGATTGGGTACTTGTGTGAGAAAGTAGGTGGCACCATAGTATATTTTGAATTATTCTATCCCAATCTACTGGCCTAATGCACTCTAATATACCTCAGCTCTATGGTGAGGCCAACTGTGGAGTTTGAGCTTCGATTGGAAGTAGGAGATGTGATATTAATCATGTTTTGGTGTGATTTTGAATTTTGATTATGTATGTTGCCCTTTGATCAATGCCTTTCATTTTAAAAGATTTGGCTTTTAACTTTTGACGGTTTTTTCTATTCCTCCTTCATATAGATTAAAAGAACCAAACATGGTGTAGCTTCAAGAATCTGAACATAACCACTAGTTTTTGCCAGGGTGCTAAAGTAAAAAACTAAGAAGCTAGAAGGCTTAGGGGTTCTATGGGCTATAGGAGGTTTATAGTGGCTATCTAATTTGCTAGCTTGCACCAAGATATAAAACAATTTGCAAACTAGGTTAGGGCTAGCATGAATAAACACACAAAATGCACAAGCACCTCTTATTGATCCAAACACAATAAGGCAAGTGGCTAAAGCTATACTATTGGTTGCATAAACAATACGAAGCAACAATGCTGAATGAAATGAGATAACCAATGAAATGTAAATCTAGCAATTAAGGCACTTTGAGGCCAAATGAAAGACATTTTTTACAACAAAGACATTTTCAAGTAAGGATTCAAGAGCATGCCTATTCTAGATTTGAGATATCCTTTCAAAGCAACACTACTATTTTCTAATCATGTAATGTTCTAGTTTTAGCAAGAGAGGGAGATAATGTTTGAGTAAGTTTTCTAGTGTGTTTTGAACATGCATATCTCTAATATGCAATGAGGAGGGATTCCAAAGTGAGAAATGGCATGCAAAAAAGGAATATTTCAAGCAATGAAGATATCATTTAAACATAGACAAATCCATTAAACTTTGAAAACTACTCTAAACAACATATAAAATAACTATTTCACTAAACAATTCAAACCCTAGCATATGCACTACACAAACAATGGAGTTTTACTTTATATAGAAAAGTTCCCTCAGATCAAGCTCAAAGATGAAGTGCATATGTTCTACCAACCAAGAATCCAAGTTAGGAAGCAATATAGGAGGAATACCAAGCTAGGTGCAAGTTAAAGTCCAAACCAAGAGCCAAGAGCAAAGGAGGAGGTGAAGTGAGAACTTAAAATGGAATAAGAGCTCCAACCAAGTGAAAAAATCAAGTGAAATGCCAAATGTATGAGCTTGGGATCAAGCCACAAGGAAGCATGAACAAATGAGAGTAGCAATGGAGTCTCCAAGAAAGAGTGTAGCAACATATGGGATTCTCTATCTCCAATCAATCTCAAGAGTGCCAAGAATAAACCAAGAGAGATTCAAGAAGCCACGAGAGTCAAGAGAGGGAAGAAGAATCAGTAGAGGATGTAATGAGAAGAGAGAGTGGCTAAAATGAATGAGAAAGAGACATATATCCCCACCTAATCTACCAAATGACCTAAAAGTAACCATTTTTTGGTTGTTTGGCTTCAAATTGGGGCTTTTTACAACATTTTACCCAGGATGCAACCTAAGAAATGAATTTGGTGAAGGAAACATGTAGCCTAGGCCATGAGTTTCCTTCACACAAGCCATGGCCTAGGTCAAACTTTGACCTAGGATGGTCAACAAGCTCCCAAAAGGCCCCAAGAGGTCTCCAAAAAGGCCTATCTTGTGTGCAAAAGGCCCAATATGAACTAGTGATGTATGGGGGGTAGGAATATGATGTGGGAAGGGTCAAAGTAGGTGGAAAATATCTCAGAGCAGGATATCCAAGGTTGATAGTCTGCATGTGAGCCGATGTATAATCATAGGGAGGAGTAGGGTCATGGGAAGTATGCTTACATATGCCATCGAGGTACAAGCAGTCAATGTTTGAATGAATAAGGAGTGACGTGCAGTACCTAGAAGCCACACCAAAGCAAAGAAAAACATGAAATATAAATATAAAACAAAATATTACCTACACTTACCAAATAAGGATGGTGGCAGAAGAAGTCAACAACACAATCCATGGGTGAGAGTGCAAATGCTATTTAATCCAAAATCCAACTCCATCTCTAGCTCTTGTAAATAAGGGACACAAGTGACATCAAATCACATCATACTATCTAGAATGACATTCACTAGGGCATCAACCCTAGTGTTATCCCTCTGAGGGATATAGGTGAACTAGACATCCTTGAAGAAAGAGAGCAAATCATGCACCACCTCAAAAAGGGGTAATAAATCAAAGCTAAGGATGTCCTAGACACTAGTGAGTTGAGATATGGCTAAGAGTGAGTTAGAGAATAACTGCACATAACACATGCCTAACTCATGGGTGTCGATCAAGGTACTAATGATTGCATGATACTTAGCGATAATATTCATCTCACTAGTAAGGAAGAAACTAGATGCAACAAGCTCATGAACCCACTGATCATCAATAAAATAAGCTAAATTTACTAGTCTTGGGTTGCCTTAAATACTACCATCAATGTGAATTTCCATTGAGATGTGCATCATAATGGGGGTTAAGGATGCAAGATTAACGACAGCAGAAAGGCGATCTCAAAGTGAAGTGATTTAAGCAATTTTCATGAGGTAAAAAAATAAAAAAATAAAGCCAAAATCATAAAAATTAACCAATATCAGCCATGGTGAGAGGTAATAAGGGAAAATGGGGGGAAGTTCAGAGAAGATGAAGGCTAGTTGACAAGACTAGAGCAAGTTCCAAACCACTGCAGCTAGCTGACAACCCTACTTGAAACCATAACGAAAAAAAGAGAGGGATTTATAAAAAATCAACCATGGAAAAAGTAGAGAGATTACTAACTAAAAGAAGCATGAAAATTAACTTCTATCCTTGGGTGCCCACAAAATTGGGCACGAGCCCGAGAGGTCAATGAAGACTCGAAAGGGATCTTAAGGACCAATAAAGGGGTTAGATCAAGTGAAAAGCAGCCTCAAATTAAAAAATAGAGGCTGTCAATGTGCTTAAAATGTGCCAAAACCCCTAATATATAGGTTTTATGGTATGAAACACAAAAAAGGGAAGGAAAACACCTCAAAAGGGCCCACAAGGTGCATCTAACAAGGAGTGCATGGGGAAACATGCCAGAGGACCTAGGGGTACAAGAGACTAGAATGATAAAAAACACACCTAAAGAGGCCTCAAAGAGAGGATCAGACCCCACCATTGCATCTGAAATGGGCCAAAACCTTTAATATGAAGGTTTGTTAGGTCCCGGATAAAAATGGAGCCAAATAGAGGCTTGAAAAGGGCCAAAAAGAAAGTTGCTAACCCAATCCATAGACTAGGAACTACCAAGTAATGACCTAGCCTGCTTAAGCCATGGATTTGCCAAGAAAGCCATGGATTTGACCAGTAGAGGCCAAAAATAGGCTAAAAGAGCTCAGAAGGGGCTCAAAACCTACCTAGAATGAAAAGGAAAGAGGGAAACAAGAAAAGAAAGTTTGTGAGCTTGTCAAAACATGTTGTTCTTATTCCATGGTGTGCATGATTGATCCAGGGTCACATTTCTCTCTTTTTCATATGCAAGGAGTCAGAGTATGAGAGATTAAAACGACATCTCAGTTGGTATAGCCACCACCATTATGCGGGGGTCAACTGTAAGAGAGTGTCTTAATACTGACTGTAATGAGAGGTGAGGAGGGGTGGTAGGAGGCCCGTGATAGACAAAAACCAGCCAAGGAAGGAAAGAATGAGTTATTGTAAACCACAAACACTAACTTAGATTACCTATAGGTACTACATAAAAGGAGAGAGGGAGTCCTTAGAAGGGTAGCTACTAGCAAGCAATAGCTTGACCAATGAAAAGAAGCAAAAGACTTTGCTTCTATCCTAAGGTGCATCTAAAGAGGAGTACACAATCCAAATGGCTAATGAGACCCATAAGGGTCTAGTGATGGATGCCACGAGAGGGGTAATCCACCAAATGGGGGCCTGGAGAGGGTGTTCTAGTAAGTTGTGAGGCTCACCAAAGCACTACAAGCCCAAGCCTTGGCCTGCCCTCGAGGGAACGCCACCACTTCTCTCTAACTAGAGGCGTACCCTTGAGGTAGGGCATTGCTCAACCTATGAAGAGGCCAAACAATAGGGGAAAGACAAGAGGAAGGGTATGGAGGATCCATATCCTTAGGTTCACTAGTCATGACCTAAAATAAAAGAGTGCTAAAGGTAGGGTCATTGTTGGTGAACGAGACCTCTGAACCCAAACAAGTAAGAGGATGGAAACACATAGGGTGTATAGGCATGAGCGTATTTTAAGCTCTCCTCTCATTGATCAGGTTAGGTGCTATACCATGGACGTAATAACACTTAAGATCAGACTCAATAAATCTAATGGCCTCAATAGGAAACGTGTTGAGAGTGCCAATATATGATGTGAAAAGTGTGATGTAAACATGAGCTCAACATCTAGGGAGACATCCTATAAGAGGTATCCAAAAAGAGATGCACTGGCCTAGCATTATGGAGTAGAAGAGGGAGTCAGATGATGCATATTAGACTCCAAAAGAGTGAATGTTATTTGATACTCAGCCAGATCACAATGTTCATCCTTGATAAAATGAGATTTAAAAGTAGGGGGTGTGTGGGAATCCACATAACCTCGTGAGGAGACATCCAAATCCTCACCTGAGGGATTTGTCTTTACATAAAGTAATGCCCAAGGATCTGGGTAAGCTTCCAAGGTGTGAAACTCACTTTCATTTATAAACTACACCATATAAAATGTGGTCGATGTGATGGCCTACATAGTAGTGGTCTAAGGATAAACAAGAATCATGTTGTATGAGAGATCAAAGTGTAATACACAGAACTTGATTCTAAATATCTTGGGGCCAAACTTGACCTAGAGATTCACATTCCCAACTGACCTAACTATGTCATTGTTGAAACTGATATAGTTATGACAAGAATCGGAGAGATTCTTCTGACTAATCTTGTGCTCATTGAACACACACAAGGGCATGATGTTTAATGCAACTCCTTCATTGATAATGTACTTATTGACATGGTAATCATCCACATAAGTCTCAATGTAGAGATGGAAATGAACCCTCTTTACAAGAATTGAAGCATCTGGCAAAGAGGCTAGGTCAAAGGATAAGACAGGAGGATGAGGGTGATCATGTGTATCAGAGTTGAATAAAATTTTAACATCATCACATAGTGGAGCCTCATGAGGGAGACCAAGCTCATAAAAGATGATAATTGTTTACTCAGGGCAAAGGTGAAGAAGGTCCCAAATGGAGATCCTAGCTAAGAGGCCCTGTAACTCCTCTATGATGGAGTAAGGATTTTGTTTGGCCTGGAGAGGAATGTTATGCCTAAAGTCAAATTTAACCTTAGGATTTCCTGCCCCATGGGTTAGACTGGGGGTCTAGAACCATTAGTATCTCCAACAAGGTCGGTGGCCCGACTAGAGTGCATGTGGATAAAGCACTCATACCTAGTAGAGGCTATGTTGATAGCAACAATAACCTTGCTACTGTCATGCTTGGCTTTCCCTCTCAGGTCAACCTATGAAGAGAATTTAGAAGAGGTGGAAGAGCAAGAAGGGGAGCATGAGGCCTTAACCTTTGAAATTTAATTCTTTTTCTCTTTATCGTGGTTAGGCAGAGGCTCCTTTAAAACATTCAACTTGTGGTTGGGATCCAAAAGAGGATAACTTTGAGACAGAGGTGAGGCTTACCCACCAGAATTTTGGGTGACATAATTTTTATCATTGTGCCCCCTCATCTGATGGAATTTAAAAAATTTGGTGGGGTCATAAAGAAACACCATTCATTATTTTGATGTGCTTGATTCAAAAGCCTTCTATTTAGTTGCCTTATTGCTCAAAGAATTGACCTCATGGATGTCCTTCTTGTCCTTCTTCTCAAGAGGAGAATCGATGACACCATCACTGGTCTCATTAAGGTTGCAATTAGATGAAGAGGATGAATTTTGGGAAGGGAAGGGCTGCATGCCTACACACACCTCAAACACTTTGATCTTTAGACACTCATTAAAAATTTAATCATAAGAGGTCAGTTCACACCTTAGGACCTCAAGATGAACCTCCTACCTCAATGCTCATGTGAAATTATCATAAAACTGGGCATCTAATAACTGAAATTGTGCAGTATGAACAATTGAGTGTCATCTACATACAAAATCAAAGTTTGACTCACACTTAGCCTGTGCCATGGAAGTGAGAGGTTAGATGCTGAGGTTAAAGGGTCTATAAATATCAAAATATTGGAGGAAGTCATCTAGGAGCTGTAAATTAAATAGAGACTTTGTAGGTAGATTTTAGAACTAGACAAGAGCTTTGGCTTATAGAGAATGAGTGAATAGCTTTAACATCATGCCTTCATGCTGTTCCCAATCCATATATACCATCATGAATTCCATGATATGCTCTATGGGGCTGGAGTCTTGAGTCTCATTAAACTTAAGTAGTTCAGGGATAAGAGTAGGAAGGGGAATAACACAAACCTAAAGGGATAGAGGATTTCAAAGGAGATCCTCATAAGCAAGGTTGATATCAAGCTAGTGATGAGCTTCAAGAGGGGGCTCATGATGGTAATGATGTTGCCTATGCTCATAGGCATCACTGTAACCATGGTCATGAAGAGGATGATGCTGAGGTAGCTCCTAATAGGGAAGACACTCATGGTGGAAATCATCTCTACCATGGGGTGGGGAACTGCCATAATATGGGTGACATTCCTCATAGGGATGATGGGAAGACATGGCATAGTCATGGAGGTGGTCATGATGACCAAAATCCTCATGATGCCGATCACGTACCATCATATGAGGGTCAATAGATGAGAATTGATGCTCCTAATAGGTATCCCATGGATTTTTAATCCATATATGATGATCAAAATTAGCATGATCATCAAAAACTCTAAAGGAAGGGCTAAGAAGAAGGGAAAAATATTCATGATGAAGATACCTTGTTGAGTCGAAATACCTATGACCCACAACATGGACATGAGGGGGTTATTGTTGTAGAGTCTCCTACCGAGAAAGTAGTGTGGGACTCATATGAAAACTGGTCAAGGCACTCAAACCAAACTGGGTGTGATCTCTATCTCCAGAGGAAGCACCTTACCTACTCTTAGGAGAACAAGGATGTACTTCATCCACCTAAAGGCATCTACGGTAATAATCAATGATTTAATAGCTCATCAGTATTGAACGGTCAAGGAGATCCTCATCACCTTGAATGGGTGAATGAGATACAACATGAGGTTGAGATGAAACATCTTCAAATAAATGAAGGTCAAACTGGTGAAAAGGAGACTGAGTTCATTGGTTATAGTCCTACCAATCTTGTTCCCTTTTAAACAAGAGAGGGTGAAAACTACCATGCTGGGTCGAGGGAAGTTCTTGGGTCCTATGGTGTCTATGGAATTCCATTGCAAGCATGGCTTGCTTAGTAGTGAGCTCAAGAATGGGACCCTAAATCTGATGGGATTGACATCCCAAGGGTGGGAGACTGACCATCAATATAATAAATCAAGAAACACATGAGAGACAATAGAAAAGGAAAATTGATAGACAACCAACATGGAGAATGACACAAAACCAAAGTAGGAGAAAATCACCAAGGCAAGAGCTGAAACATAACTAAAAGTAAAGCCTAACAACTAACAGAGGGGAGTTGGCTAAGAGATCTCTAAATATGATAGAACTAATGTAAAATTGTGTGTGAGGTCCCATCAAGAATGCCAAAATTTATCTCCAATAATTTGAATGAAACCAACAGTGTTTGGCATGGTGTTAAATCAAACCACTAAGAGACTATAAGGCTCAAGGGTTCTATAGGCTATAGGAGCTTTATATTGTCTATCTGGTTTACCAGATTGTAGCAAGCTATAGACAAACTTGTAAACAAGGTTGGGGATAACACAAAGAAATTCACAAAGAATGTAAGAACCTCTAATTGATCCAACCATAGTAAGATAAGTGGATAAAAATATACTATTAATTACATAAAAAATATGAAAGTAACAATGCCAAATGAAATGAGATAACCAATGAAATGTAAATCTAGCAATTAAGGTACTTTGAGGAAAAATGAAAGATGTTTTGCGTAACAAAGATGTTTTCAAGTGAGGGTTAAAGAACATGCCTATTCTAGATTTGAGTTATCCTTTCAAAGCAACACTACTATTTTCTAATCATGCAATGTTTTAGTTTCAGCAAGAGAGGGAGAGAATTTATGAGCAAGTTTTTTAGTGTGTTTTGAACATGTATATCTCTACTTATGTAATGAGGAGGGAATCCAAAGAGATCAATGGTATGAAAAAAATGAATATTTCAAGCAATGAAGATATTCTTTAAATATATACAAATTCAATGAACTTTGGAAACTACTCTAAACAACATACAAAACAACTATTTCACTAAATAGTTCAAAACCTTGCGTATACACTAGACAAAAAATAGAGTTTCACTTTGCATATCAAAGTGCCCTCAGATCAACATCAAAGATGAAGTGAAGATTTTCTACCAACCATGAATCCAAGTGAGGAATCAATATAGGATGAAGACCAAGCTAGGTACAAGCTGAAGTCCAAACCAAGAGCCAAAAGCAAAGGAGGAGGTGAAATGAGAATTTGCAATGGTGTAAGAGCTCCAACCAAGTGCACAAATCAAGTGCAATTCCAAATTTAGGAGCTTGGGATTAATCCACAAGGAATCAAGAACAACTGAGAGCAGTAATGGAGTCTCCAAGCAAGAGTGTAGCAACATATGAGATTCTCTATCCACAATCAAGCTCAAGAGTGCCAAGAATGAACCAAGAGAGATTCAATAAGGCATGAGAGTCAAAAGAGGGAAGAAGAATAAGTAGAGGATGTAATGAGAAGAGAGAGTGGCTTGAATGAATGATAAAGATACATATATCCCCACTTAAATCTACCAAATGACCTAAAAGTAGTTATTTTTTGGTTGTTTGGCTTCAAATTGGGGCTTTTTGCAATGTTCTGCCTAGACCGTGGCCTAGGTCATGGGTTTGGTGAAGGAAACGTGTGACCTAGGCCATGGTTTTACTTCACACAAGTTGTATCCTGGATCAAACTTCAACCTGGGTTAGTCTCTTGGGAGGCCTCAGGAGGTCTCTAGAAAGGCTTGTCTTGTGTGCAAAAGGCCCAATATGAACTAGGGATGTATGGGGTGTAGGAATATGATGTGGGAGGGGTCCAAGTAGGGAGAGGATGTATCAAAGTAAGATATCCAAGGTTTTTAGTTTGCATGTGAGATAATGTATAATCATAGGGAGGAGTAGGGTCATGGGAAGTACGATTACACATGGGTGCTAAAGATGACTATCATTTGAAAACTTTGGACTTGGTTGATAAGAAAAAGAACTTAGAGAGCATAGTGTTTAAGAGTATTGTTTATTCAGGTGAAATAAAAGTGTTATCTTAAATTTGACCTTGTTATATCTAAAGTGGAATGAAAGGAAAGGAAATCAAGGGGAGTGAAACATGAAACAATTTAAATTACTTCAAATTGTAAAAATGTGACAAAGGTGAAAAAGGGATACAATGGCAGGGGAGTGTGATTCTTTATCATAATAATGAATGAAAGTGTGGAAACATGCTAACATAGTTTTTTGTGCAGGTTTATCTACAAAAGAAACAAGAGCTAAAGTTGAGAACAAGGGATCATAAGTTTGTAACCAATTGCTGACATTCTAGAAAAGGAACATTGAATTAATTAAAGATGGTGATTTTATGAGGAAGATCTAGTTGTTTCCATGGTATTACACTACAAATCATAAAAGAGAAACCCAAGAGGGTGCAAAATGCATTGTAAAGTGATGAAACAAGAAGATAAAACAAATTTATGAGGAAGACCAGGTCGTATCCATGGTTTTACAATGTAACTCATGAGAAAAAATAAACCAAGGGACCCAGAGAAGGAACTGAGGTTTGTGGAAAGAGAAACTATTGTAGAGGGTGAGACCCATGTAGATATCCTGTAAAAAGTGTTAGTAGGATAGTATATATATATCATTATAAGAAGGGAAGGATCTAGGTAAAGTACTTATTTAAAAATTGCACATTGGTGGGTTCTTTGAAAACATGGCCTTCATTAGTTTGAAAGCAATAGGTGCTACAACCAAGTATGAATTTTCCTAGATAAGGGCCCCATAATTTTTGGGCATAATTACCTTATTTATTATGGGTGTAATATAATTTAAGGACTAGATCACCAACATAGACATTGTGAACTTTAACCTTTTTGTTATGTTGTTTGGTGATATGAGCCTTGTATTGGTGATTATGTTGTAAAGTAGATATACGGTATTCATCAAAAATATCAAGAGCATGAAGGCTAGCTTCACATAATTATTCATCAGGTATGATACTGTGAAGAGATATGCAGAGAGAGGGAAGCTTAAATTCTAATGGGAGGAAAAACTCATAAGCATAGACAAGTGAGAACTGTGTTGCCCAAGTGGCAGTGCATTTGATAGTGTGATAGGCCCAAAGAGCAGGATATAAATGAAGATTCCAATCGATACGAGTTTCATGGATTTTATTTTGGAGAATTTTATTAAGGATTTTTTTAGTGGCCTCAGATTGAACATTGCATTATGGATGATAGGGTGTCAAAAAATTATGAGAGATTTTGAATTTAGCACATAGTTGTTTCATGTCTTTATTTTTGAAATTACCATCATTATTAGAAATGATAGTATGGGTAACTCCAAAATAAAAAATGATTTGATTGAGGATAAATTTATAAATAGTGGTTTTGGTGACATTGATGAGAGGTATGGCTTCGACCATTTGGTAAAATATTCAGTGGCTATGATGATAAAGAGATGCTTGTCTTGTGATCTAGGTAGTTTGCTTATGATATCTAATACCCACATTGAGAATGGCCAAGGAGATTCCATAGTTTGGAGCTCATCTAGTGGTAAATGGATGAGATCATCATGAAGTTGGAAAGCACTATACTTTTTGGTGAACATGATATCATCTTTTTCAAAAGTATGCCAAAAGTATCCCATATGTAGGAATTTGCATGTTATAGCATGTCCACTATAGTGACCACCGCAAATTCCCCCATGTGCTTGTTCAAGGAGAGGAAGAACCTTTTATTTCATGACATAGTGGAGTAGGGTACCTTCAACATTGCAATAATTCTTTCAAGGCTAGCATGAACTTCCTCTTGAAAGATGGAAAGTAATTGCATTAGCTAGAGCACTACAAGAGGTGCTTATTTATACATCAATAGGGTAGATTAAATCTCCTAATCTATAGGTGATTAATTCTCACAATGTAACTAACCACACATAGGAAATAACAAACTTAACTAACCTATGCTACATGTCAATCAAATATGTAACCACACCATTTGACATTTATTACATATAGTCTAGGATAAATTAATTATTCTAACATTCCCACCCTTAATTGATCATAGCCAGAAGATAAGAAGAGATAATTTTTGAATGCCTCAAACTTATCATGTGCAAGTGAATTTGTGAAGACATCTGTGCACTGATCCTGAGTGGGGCAATATTGGAGCTGTATGTTGTGCTATTGAATATGTTCGTGTATGAAATGAATCTGAACCTCTATGTGCTTGGTTCTCTCATGAAACACTATATTATGAAAAAGTTATAGAACACCCTGATTATCACAATACAGAACTATAGGTTGACTCTGTGGAACTCCAAGTTTTGAAAGAATATGATGTATCCATATCACTTCATAGATAGCTCCTGTTGCAGCATGATATTCTACTTCTATGGAAGATCTAGAAACATAATTTTGCTTCTTACTTCCCCATGAAATTGGACTAGATCCTAGAAAGAACACAAATCTAGAAGTGGATTTCCTGTCATCAATAGAAACTACATGACCTACATCAGTGTATCCTATCAAGAACTTATCATTCTTAATGTACTCTAGGCCATACTCAACTGTAGCTTTGATGTATCTTAATACCCATTTTGTTGATTTTTAATGTGTCACCTTTAGTTCCTAAATGAACTAAGAAAGATAACTGACACCATAGATAATATTTGGCCTAGTATATATCAAGAAAATGAGACTCCCAATCAACTACCAATAGAGAGTTGCATTTACTTCTGGTGATGGATATGTATGAGACAACTAAAATATTGTATCCATAGGTGTTACAATAGGCTTGCATTCCATCATCCTAAATTTATAGAGCAATGTATTGGTGTACTTCATCTATGAAATAAAAATGTAATGTTCCTTCTGCCATACCTCCAAACCAAGATATTAGTGTATCAGCTTGAGATTTGTCATGTTGAGTGATCACTTGAGATAATTCTTAGTTGCATCGATCATCTTCACTATGCTACTAGTGATGAATAGATCATCGACATAAATAATGACTATAAAAACCTCCCCTCCATGTTGTTTGAGGTAGAGGTTAGGATCATATGGACTCATGTTGAATCCATGTTGTATGATATGCTCATCAATCTTGATGTACTAGGCTTGACGCTCATGTTTTAGCCCATAGAGAGACTTGATAAGCCTACATACATGTTATTCCTGATCAGGTATCAAAAATCCTTTAGGTTGAGTCATGTAAACTTCCTCTTGTGAATCTCTATTGAAAAAGACACTTTTTATGTCCATTGATGGAATTTTCATCAAAACTTGCATTTATAGCAAAAACTATTTTGATAGTCTTTATCTTAGCTATGGGAGCAAAAGTCTCCTCATAGTCATTGATTTCTTGAGCATAACCTTTTACAATAAGTCTTGCCTTGTACTTATCGATACTACCATCTAATTTATACTTGGTCTTAAAGACCCATTTTCATCCTATAGGTTTCTTCCCTGGTGGAAGATCAATAAGCTGCCAAGTACCCTTCTTCATCAGTGATTGATATTCTGCATCCATGGCATCTTTCCAGGGTTTTTACTATAGTGATTTTGTTATTATTAAGGGCTCATGATTTTCTTGAACAATACTCATAAGGGCCATATTAACCTCTTCTTAATCCATGTTTCAAGTCCTTTACCTTGAAGTGGATGTATCTGGTACTCCGTTCAAGTTAGCATCTTGTATAGTACTTGTATACCACTTGGACATACACTGAACTATAGGTGGTGGTGTTGGAGGTCTTGTTTGATTATCTTCCTTTTCACCTTCACCATCACTATCTAAAAAGATTACAAGAATTTTACCTGTATTATTTACCTATGTAGAGGGTGGATTGATTCCACTCTTTTCATCAAACACTACATCTCTATTGATTAGTACCTTCTTTATTTTTGGATCAAGGAGCCTGTATGCCTTTGATTGTGCACTATATCCCAAAAAAATACATTCTTTTGTTTTCTTATCCAACTTATTCCTTTTATTCTTATGAACATGCATATATGTCTTGAAACCAAAAACTCAAAGGTGAATAACCTTTGGTTTATTCCCTATCCAAGCTTTATGTGGTGTGATTCCATCAAGAGATTTGGTGAGTGACATGTTTAACAAGTAGAATGTAGTGTGACAAGCTCTGCCCAATATGTATTAGGAAATTTTGCATCCTCAACCATGCTATAAAACATTTCCACAATGAATCTGTTACATCATTCTGTAACTCCATTTTGCTGAGGTGAATATGGAGCTGTCAATTGCTAAATGATTCCATTCACATTGAGATAGGCTGAGAATTATTTACTAGTGTATTCCCCCCATGATCTCGGTAGAGGGTTTGATTTTCCTACAAGTTTCATTTTCAATCATGGCCTTGAATTCTTTGAATACTTGAAAAGTTTGATCCTTAGTATTCTAAAAATATAACCACATTTTTCATGAGTAATCATTAAAAAAAAGCTAAAAGTATTTGTACCCTCTAAGACTAGGAGTAA
This sequence comes from Torreya grandis, assembly GCA_037957365.1. Taxonomy (NCBI): domain Eukaryota; kingdom Viridiplantae; phylum Streptophyta; class Pinopsida; order Cupressales; family Taxaceae; genus Torreya; species Torreya grandis. The sequence continues at coordinate 6,302,908 of JARHVA010000006.1, forward strand.
ACTGTCTGCATAGATCGATGTATAACAAGTCCAACTTACCATGTGCTTAATATTCAATCTTTCTAAAGGGAACTCTTCTTTATTTTCTTGCTAAGAAACTAGTGCATATATCAGAATATTGATTGAGTTTGGGAATACCACAAACCATTTCTTATTTTCTCAATTCAACCAAATAACCATAACTCAAGTATCCATATCTTCCGTGCCATAACTTACCAAGTTTTATATCTTTGACCATAAGTTCTTGATGATTAGTTTAAACAAAATCAAGCTGAAACATTTTGCCAATGTTGGAAGGCTTGGCAATCACTTTGAAATGCCTAGACTTGTCTTTGATGTGGCATAACTTTTGACTATTTTGGTGATCAAATTCAACCATGAGGTTGTGTTCAAGTAGCTGATTAACAAATAATAGATTTGTTGTAAGTCTTGGAACATATAAAACATTTGAAATGTTGTAATTCTTATTTTCAAGTTGAAGTTTTATGTCACCATTGCCTTTTACTGTATATGAGGTATCATCTCCAAGTGATACATTTCCCTTTGATTCTATTTTGGTCAATGTAGAAAACCATTCTTTTCTCCCTGTCATGTGTTTGGTTGCTCCTGAATCAACATACCAAATTGCACTTGGATGATTGGTAGACTCATGTGTTTGAGTAGATCTGTTACTAAAGAATATGATCAGAAAGGTCAATCTGCTATGCTGCTCAAATTTTGAGAGATGTCATTAAGGGAGCCGTATGGTATTAATGATCAGAAAGGTCAATGCTAAGAAGTGAGCCATATGGTAGCAAAGGTTGGGTGAGGCTGTTGGCTGGATGTAGGGTCACCATTGATGGAGAGACAAATGGAGACTAAGATCCCTATTAATTTATGAGATGTGATACCAAAGACACATTTGTAGGGGTTTAGTCTAACTTTATATTTGATAAGTGGATTGAAGATGGTAACAATATCAGAAAGATGAGTTTTGTAGATTTTAGACTTAGTAATGAGATCATCCACGTAGGTTTACACAATCTTATGGATAAGGTCATGGAAAATGTGGATCATAGCCCACCAATAGGTAGCTCTAGCATTTTTGAGGCCAAAGAGCATTTTAACGTAGTAATAGGTACCCCATTATGTGTTAAAACTTGTTTTGTGTTAATCTTTAGGGGTAATATGAATTTGATTATATCCCAAAAAACCATCCATGAGAGACAACATTTCATATCCAGTAGTGGAATCGATGATGGCATCTATCTAAGGTAATGGGAAGTTTTCCTTGGGACAAGTAAGATTGAGGTTAGAAAAATCAATGCAAATGTAAATGACCATGGTGATTTTTTATGAATAGGGATGATGTTTGAGACCCATTTGGAATAGTCCATAGGATTGATAAATTTGGCATCTAAAAATTTAATGATTTCTTTATGTCATAAATTGGAAACTTTGGGGGTAAATTTTTGTTATTTTCATTGCATAGGTTTATTTTCAGGATAGGTGATGATGTTGTGCACCACGCTACTAGGATCAATACCTAACATGTCCTCATATGAACAAGTAAAAGTTTCATGATATTTGTCAAAGAATAACCTAAAGTTATTATGTTCAGTTGGTGTGAGTTCTTGAGAGACTATTATAGGTTGAGGGCATGAGGGGGTGCCATATTTGACTCTTCAATGATGCTCTCCCTTTGTCAGGCTTTGAGGGATGGATCTATATTGCATGCAACTCATGAAAATAAGGTAGTTATCCCATAACATGATGTTGTATATCATAAAATACTATTGTAAAATCTAATCAACATGATCATAATGTAAAGAATATACAAATATAACTAACTCATAGTAATATAATCATGTAATCTAAACAACATATAACTGTCACATAACAAAATATGACTTACAACTTAATTAATTAGTAATTAATCAATTTATCAACCATAATAATCCATGAATAATCAAGTAAATTAGTTTAGTGAGAAGTAAAGATGTGACATCCTTCCCACCTAAAGTTGGTCATCATCCCGATGACACTTATTCAAACAATAGTTTTGAATTAAAATATTATTCAACAAAAAAATAACATAGTATGAAGCATCAAATTATGCAAAAAAATTTGGAAATAGCCTGTAGAACTCATCATAATCCTCCCAAGTGGTGTTATCTTCAGAGTATTGGTCTCACAGGATCTTACACTATGATTCTAAGGAAGTTTTCAAGTGTTAATTACTCTGATTGGTTCTACCATGATCACCTCAAGATCTAGAACCTCGAAAGCATTCTAATCTGACACATGTAAATGATCATCTATATACTTTTTATGATATGACACATGGAAGACATTATGCAATAGAGCTAGGGGTGGTGGAAATACAAGCCTATAATCTATAGTATTAACCATTTCCAAAAACTCAAAGGGTCCCACATATCTTGGTGAAAGTTTTGCCAACTTTCCAAATTTAATCTAGCTTTTCTCCAGCTTAACCCCCAAGAACACTTTATCACCTACTAAAAATTGTCTAGGCGTTCTCTTTAGATTATCATAACTCTTTTATCTATCATTGGCCTCTGTCAACCTCTGTCTAATTAATCTAACTTGATTTTCTATTTTTAAAAGCATCTCAGGTCTAAAGACTACCCTGTCTTCTAACCTATCCCAATTGATTGGTATCCTGCACCTTCTTCCATACAATGCTTCAAATGGTGCCATCTTCAAAGTTGATTGGTATGAATTATTGTAAAAAAAATCAACCAATGGAAGGTAATACTTACACTTATATTACTAATCCATGCAATACATATGAAATAGATATTTTAACACCTAATTAACTCACTCAATCTAACCATCAGTCTATGGGTGGTATGCAATGCTAAAGTTTAGTTGTGTACCCATAGCTGAATTTAGAGTTAACCAAAAACTAGAAGTCATTATCGGATAATGATTGAAATGATCTTCTTTGGAAAACCATGCAAATGATACACTTCCTTTACCAATCTCTTCATAAGAGTGGGTGCATCATCTATTAAATTACTAGATATAAATGGGCTATCTTAGCTAGTTTGTCAACTACTACCAAGATCATGTCATGCATATTCCATAACAACAATAAACCTTAGAAAAAATCCATGCTAATCCCCTGCCACTTCTATTCTAGTATGTCATGCGGATACAACAATCCTATCAAATTCACATGTTCAACTTTCACATGCCAACATTCTAGACAACGAGACATAAAGTCAATTGCATCTTTCTTAATTCATTTCTAGAAATAGAGTGTTCTAAGTTTGTCCATGAGCTTGGTTACTCTTGGATGTCCTAAATATGGGGTATTATATAGTTCCTTTAGCACTGTGCTCCTTAAATTCTCTTTATATGGTACATACATCCTTCTATTATATCATAAGAGATCATCATTCTCTATTCTAAATATTTTATACCTAAGATTTTGAGCATTCTTAGATAACGCTTTCCTGACCTGATCATAAAATTCATCTCTTGGAAAGAATTTGATCATGTGATCCTTGAAAGTACTCATGATAGTAGCCATGACTGCTATGTACCTCCAATGACTTAAGGCATCAATGACTTTATTTTCCTTGCCTTTGATATTGTTGATATTGAAATAATAACCAAACAAGAACTCTAACCAACACCTTTGACAAGCATTCAAATTTAGTTGGGTGAAGAAGTACTTGAGTTCTAAGTTATTAATCTTGAGCTCAAATGGTTTTCTCAATAAATAATTTCTTCAAACTTGCAAAGCAAGCACAATTTCTACAAGTTCTAGATCATGAGGGGCATAATTCATCACACAAAGCTTCAATTTCATTGATTCATAGGCTACCACTGCACCATGATCCAAAATAACTCCTCCAAGTCTATCCCTAGATGTATCTATGATCACTTAGAATTGACCATTGGGATCAAAAAATCTTAACACTAGTGTTCAAGTAAGTTTCCTTTTCAATTCTTAAAAATCTACTTCGCACTTATTTGACCAGATAAAACTTTGCTTCTTACATTTTAGAGAGGTAATCAGATTAGTTATCTTTAAAAAATTTAGAATGAATTTTCTATAATAACCTATTAATCCCATGAAACTTCTTACCTTATGGACATTCTTTGGTGCATGCCACTCCATAATGGCTTTTATCTTTATTGGATCTACTGAAATACTATATATAGAGATAATATGTCTTAGATATTACACTTTTTTTGGACACTTGTACAACTTGCGATAAAACATGTGCTTCCACAACCATTGTAAAAATAGTTCCAAATGTGAAGATGCTCTTCTTCATCTTTAAAATATATAAGAATGTCATCTAGAAAGACCAAAAAAATGATCTAGATAATCCATGAACACACTGTGCATGATATTCATAAATGCTTTTAGAGTATTTGTCAACCTAAATGGTAAAATTATGAACTCATAATGCCCATATATATTTCTAAATATTATTTTTGGAATATTCCCATATGTTATCCTTAACTGATGATATCTTTCTCTAAGATGAATCTTAGAAAAGATTATTGACCCTTGCATCTAATTAAAAAGATCATCTATACATCAAATATCTATTTTTGATAGTCACCTTATTCAACATTCTATAATCAATATAAAGGCAAAGAGTACCATCCTTCTTCTTGACAAGACAACTGGTGCACCCCACGATGACATAGTTAGCATGATTAACCCTTTTTATAACAACTCCTAGAGTTGAGACTTCAGTTCAACCAATTCAATGGTTATCATTCTATATAGTGCCTTATATTGTAGTTTCAATCCAAGAATGATATCAATTGAGAAATCAAATTCATGTTTAGGAGGTAATCCTAACAATTCTTCTAGAAACACATCATGAAAATTCCTAATGAAAGGATATTATTCAAGGGATGGTTATTTAGATTCCTTTAATTCATTTATCTTGATAATAAATGTTGGGCACCCTTTCCTTTGAGCCTTCTTGAGTTGCATTACATAAATCTATCTAAGCCTCAACTCCCTTCATTTAACCTAAATTTGTGTCTAATTTCCAAAATCATCTTGACACTCAACCTTCTTCAAGTAGCAGTCAACCTTGGCCTTATGCTTCGCAAGCCCATTAAATCCTACGATCACATCATATGACCCTAGCAGTACCACATAAAGATCCATTACTATTATGAATTTAGGCAACCTAATCTCAGCTTCAACTAAACATTTGTTAACGTTGACCTTTGACTCATTCCCATATTGTAGCAACCATTCATTTTCCATTACTTTAAATTTTCTAGATAACTTATTTAGAATTTTAAGAAATTTAAAACATTATATAACCCTTATACCTATCAAAATAGTAACCAAATGTTCAAATAAAATACTTGACAATTTTATCGGTGAAGCTTAGAATTAGTCTTGTTGATTATCAACTACCACATGAATGCATTGCGAAAATATTCCCTATTGTGGATTATATCCTTTGTTATTCGAATTATCCTTGGTATAATCATGGGTAAAATGGTCACCTCCACAAATGAAGCAACCTCTAGGTGGTCCCTTCTTTTCAAACTATTGGTTTCCTTTGAAACCATTACCTAGTTTCATGTTACCTGAACCACTATTGAATCTATAATTATGATTCTTGAACTGAATCTTGGAGTCTCCACTCTTTTACTTCTAGTTATTCTTTTTGAAAGTTGGTTTACAACTTCCAAACATTTTCTTAAACTTATATCTAACCTGTGTAAGATATTTTAACTTTTGTTCTTATTTGACTGCTTTCTCAAAGACCTAGTCTATGGTAGATGGCCCATGTACGTCCACCTCTTTACCAATTTGGGATTTTAATCCATGACAAACTTCCTAATTTTAAACTTTTCATCTACCTAATATTGAGATACATACTTCAAAATTTTGGTGAATTGTTCCCAATACTCATTTACTGATAGGTCTCCTTGCTTAAGATTTTGAAAATCCATAATCTTTTAGTCAAATTATAAATATATAATCCACTATTATTTGAACAATGTTATGAGTTTCTCCCATGTAGTGATCATAGAGTTAAGATTCATTTTCAACGTCTTGTTGGCCCACCACATAGTTGCTTCACCAGTCAGCTGGTATACTCCCCAAACTATTTTAGTGACTTTAGAGTAGTTTCAAATCTCAAAATACTTCTCCATCTCAGTCAACCATGCTTTAAACTCATCTCCTATAATAGTTCCATCAAACTTAGGTGGGTTCACCTTTTTCATATCTCTAACCAATTTTTTAGCTATTTGAGTTCTCGCATCCTGAGGTACTTCCTCATACCTCTACTATTTAGAGATTTCCTACTCAGTAGGATATTCTTTAGGTATATCCTGATGGGCTTCCTCTTCATATCCATGAACTTCCTATTCATTGCAATTCAATCCCTAGTTTTAATCATGGCTATGAGAATATGATCTAACTTTGATGCTTACTCAATGATAAATTAGTAAGGATCAAATGAAGGGTTGTTGTCATTGACATTTAAAGGACCCTCACCAGATGCTCTAGCTCACACCATTCTCCTTTCTAGTAAACATAAGGATATGAAAACATTAGTGGACTCATTAAGTCTTAGATTTTGAGCTGCGAATTTGATACCACAATGTAACATCCTCATTGGATTTACTAAAATAATGTAAATTTTTTATTTTTTTATTAAAATAATTCCACATATTCAACATTAGAATTCACCATAAAAAACTAATTAGTGATCCTAACAAAATATGTTGAACAATTTGATAGTATAATAGGCATGTAATAGTCCATTAAATTACTGATCACAATGAAAAAAAATTAGCAAAACATAACTGCATATATTCTAGAAGGTAATTACATAATTTTCCAACCATGATTGGTAAAATATTATAGCCACTGTTGTCAATGTATATATAAATAAATAATTACATTTTTATAAGGAATAATATTTCAATAATTAAAAAAATATAAGATACAAGGCTCCACGGAGCATGAGTCTCACAAACTCCAATATCTATGGTAATCTCTAGTATAATCTCTAATAAAGTACTGTTGTGGGGAGGGATAACATCATCCAAGTGCTTTTCCATACCAGCCATAGACCATTGACCCCCTACACAATCCACTAACTAGGGAATGGCCCTCCCTTCACAAATGGGTAGATAATGATGGTGCAAAAATTTAAAGAGACAAGCTAGTACCCGTGTGCTATAGGATATCTAATACATGATGTGTACCATAAATAAAATATATTCTAACATGATATCACATAAACATGTAAATCATATATTTGAAATGAGAATGTTTAACTAAACATTATTTTGGCCAAAGTTTTTAAATAGTTAATGATCACTAGGATCAGTCAAATTCATACACACCACTTGATCAGATTACCCTCATCTAGTATTGTTGATGTTAAGTAAGCTAGTGAAGTCCATCTAACTACTTATTTAGTACCAATAATGCGATATTTGGTTAATATAAATATAACCAATAGATTCAAATTCAAATAGATTACTTCCTATCAATAAGCATAAAACATGTTAGATATAGGAATAATCATAGTACATATATTTAGTTTGTCAAACATATGTAATTAATATCAACTATATTATTTATCACATAAATAACAAACATAAACAAGTACAATCTATAGCAAATGGGTATAATTTATACTTATACTGCATGTTTTTGATTTCCAAAATTAACTAAAATGTAGTACCATCTATTATAAATAGCCATATGCAAGTTTATTTTTTATGTACACATTTATCAATTATAAACAAGCCAGTCGTAATAATTTCAGTGATCAAATACCTTGTAATTAAAGTATTATCTCACATTAAACATAAATCCTTCATTGATATTACTTGTTATGCTTATAAGGAGATGTATGCACATAATTATAGTGTACAACCTCACAGGTTTATGACTTAATTTAACAATCACCATATACCATAATTATAAGCACATATCTCTATATACAAAATATATGCTTTATATGTGTATGGGTACCTAAGTTCCTCATATACATATATTTCATATATATATGTACTTGTAGATAGTAAATACATACATAATATGTATGACATACTAGTGTTTGTTCACATATAAAAATATTGTTTTGTACTAAACTAAAAGTCATTTTTATTTGCCATTATGAACTACATATGATTCAAAAAAAACATTAATAATTTACCTATTCATATAATAGTATTCAAGATAAAACATATTGTTTCAACATCCTCGGTCCCCTGTTATTATTTCTCTTATTTTAAATTGAAAGTTACATTCCAGTTATGATGGAAAACCATTCAAGTCTTTTACCCTGTTTTCCCTCAACTCAAGTCATTAAACTATATATACTATCATGAATTGTTGATAAACAGAGTACTATAATCAATCAACTACTCTGATCTATATTTTGCTCTTTTCACTTATTGTAAGATTATATTTTTCCCCATTTCCACCAGTGTCAATTAAATCAAGTTTACATCCAACTCAAATTCATTATGAACCATATAATAACCAAACCATTACACAATTTATATTATTATTTTAACCTTATAATAGTCTATGTAAAGTTATTTAAACAATATCTTATGCCTCATTCAATGTTTGACTATGTCAACTTTTATCCATATTAAAAACTCATACTCCTAAAGATACATTATAAGTTTCTATATAGGGTTCAAACGAGATACCCAATCCACATAAACAAAATACAAATCGTATGATCTGTATAGGTGTGTATGTGAGATTCTAGTAATATTGATATGCAATTTGATGATAATATCACTCCTTGTATATGCTATTGAATATCTAATTAGTTATTTTAGAGAGGATTACAAAGCAATTTAGTCAAGCATTAGTCGATAAATAATGAAACATGCATAAAGAACTAACTAACCAAGCCTATATATTCTTATGGGAATTACAAAAGATAAAAAGAAAAAAATAAAAGAAAGCAACATCATATTACCTTCCCAAATGGATTCACCATACCCATGTGGCTCAAAATCATGTTCTCCCTTGATCAAGCATTCTTGTCTTTGTCAACAATGGTGGTAAGCTCCTCCAATGCTTCAAGAACACTCCATAAAACCTAGGATCATGATTCCAAATCATTAAACTAACCTCAATGAATCTTTCAAACAAAATATATGATAAAATGCTAAGTTTGAAGATATTTGAGCATAATAACTTTGCACTAAAAAATAGCTTAAAAATGATGTTCATGGCCTCTCTATTTATAGATTTTTGACATTGGTCAGGATCAACCATGACCTTCCATCTCAAGATTGAGATGTGTGGCCATGGATAATCCTAATATTTAGAATTAAATCTATAATTATCTTCATCATGACCTTGGAATAAGGGGCATTGAAGAGGAATGGGAGGTATTAACTAGGTATGGGTGACCCATAATGCTGATATTTGTGGCATTTATGGCCTAGGGATGTCTTCCTAAGATATGATGTCACCTGATGATGCAGATAATAAGAATCAATTTTAAAAAATAAATATTCAACAACTCTCATAGAAAATCCACTTAAGATTTTGATTTTGATTAATTATCCTTAAACAAGGTTAATCAATATTTGTGTAATTATTTGAAAATTGGCCCTTAATTAATCAAAATGGTCAAAAAGTCATATTACTGGATCATGATTTGAATGGAGAGAAACTGGAAGGTGATGTTAGATTTTTTGGAGATGTATTCCCATTTAGGATGTTTTCAACACAAAATAACAAAGGTATGTGGCATGTACCAATTAATTAGAAGACAAGAGTGATCCAGAGCACAAAAGGCAAAATCAACATTTTAACTCGAAATGAATTTATCAAAGTTAGTTGGCCCATAAATTTTATTACCCTATTTAGGGATACTTTAACCTAAATTAGCACTTGTAAATGATAATTTCAAACCATTTAATGTGTTTTAAGGATTTTGACCTAAAATGTGCATTTGAGTGCAATTCGAGTAAGATTGACAATTTCAACATAAATGGTGTTAGGAATTAGATGTCTACATTTTGCCCCTATTTGAGAAGGTGTAATGAGACATTTAAGTGAAGAAACATCTTTTCAAAGAAAATATCTATCAAAAAGAAATTGGAACAGACCCATGATGCCCCCTCGAGAGGACATACTGGGATGAAAGAGAAAGATGGACTCTCAAAAAAAGAGAGAAAGTGGGAGGTTAACCCATGGAATAGATCACATCTAGATGAGTTAATGCTTACATATGTGATTACCATCAATGATCAAAATATAATGAGAGGTATAATAGGCCCCAAAGATGGGGGAATGGGAAAGATATAATTCATAAATATAAGGGACACACTATAAATGTACCCAATTTGAGAGTACAAGCTATGTGCTTATGACATTGATCGATCCTAAGACAAGTTGCACAATAAAATATTGCCATCATGGGCTTTAATGTGGAGAGCTTGGAATTAGAGGAAAAGAGAGAATGTTTTGCTTCAGGAAGGGAAGCACCACTATAATGGGGTCTCCAAAGAGAAGATAATAAGAAGTGCCCCAGTAGAGCAAATGTGATCATGATAAAATAGTTTTTCCCCAGTAGGGAAAATTTTGATCATTAATAAATAATAAAGAATGATTTTTCCCCTGTAGAGCTGATTTGATTCCTAAATAACTTATAATCTTTTATAATCCTCTCTATGTTTATGGACTAGGGATGTCTTCCCAATAAATGATGTCACCTGATGATGCAAATAATAAGAATCAATTTTTAAAAATAAATATTCAACAACTCTCATGAAAAATTCAATTAAACTCTTGATTTGGATTAATTATCCGTAAACAAGGTTAATCAACATTTGTGTAATTATTTGAGAATTGGCCCTTAATTAATCAAAATGGTCAAAAAGTCATATTACTGGATCATAATTTGTCTGGAGAGGAACTGGAAGGTTATGTTAGATGTGTTGGAGATGTATTCCCATTTAGGATGTTTTAAACAAAAAATAACAAAGGTACGTGGTGTGTACCAATGAATTAAAAGAAAAGAGTGATCCAGAGCATAAAAGGTAAAATCATCATTTTGACTCGAAATGAATTGATCAAAGTTAGCTATCCCATAAATTCCATTACCCTATTTAGGGATACTTTGACCTAAATTGGCACTTGTAAATGACAAGTTTGAACCATTTAGCACATTTTAAGGATTTTGACCTAAAATGTGCATTTGAGTGCAATTCGAATAAGATTGACAATTTCAACACAAATGGTGCTAGGAATTGGATGTCTACATTTTCCCCCTATTTGAGAAGGTGTAGCGAGACATTTAGGTAAAACAACATCTTTTCAAAGAAAAGAGTTGTCAAGAAGAAATTGGAACAGACCCATGATGCCCCCTCGAGAGAACATACTAGGATGAAAGAGAATGATGGACTCTCAAAAAGAGAGAGAAAGTGAGAGGTTAACCCATGGAATAGATCATATCTAGATGAGTTAATGCTTGCACACATGATTACCATCATTGATCAAAATATAATTAGAGTTATAATAGGCCCTATAAATGGGGGGAATGGGAAAGATATAATCCATAAATGTAAGGGACACACTATAAATGTACCCAACTTGAGAGTACAAGCTGTGTGCTTACAACATTGATAAATCTCAAGACAAGTTACATAATAAAATATTACCATCATGGGATTTAATGTGGAGATATTGGAATTAGAGAAAAAAAGAGAACATTCTACTTCAGAAAGGGAAGCACCACTAGAATGGGGTCTCCAAAGAGAAGATAATAAGAAGTGCCCCAGCAAAGCAAATGTGATCATGATAAAATAGTTTTTCCCCATTAGGGCAAATTTTGATCATTGATAAAGAATAAAGAATGATTTTATTCAGACGTGGTTTAGATGTTTTTCCCTAGCATGGGCAATTTTTAAACAAAAATAGCTCAAGGATATAACTAAAAAGATAAGTTAAAGTGAGCGGGTGCAAACATACATGTGATGGTGTTATAGCTTAGAAAACCATATAAAATCAAGCATATGAGAATGCACAAAGTGATGAGCGAGATGAAAAGAGATGAAAATAAGAATGGAGATATCCAAGATGACCTCAATAGAAATTGAGAGTTGCCTACATAGTTCCATGGACTCATGTTCCAACATAAACTTTAGGCCAATGTAGTTCACCCAAGTTTGGGAAAGAATGGAATGAAGAATGATGAAAAATGACCAAGAATTGATTAGACTCACAATGTATGTGTAGAAATGCACATCTAAGCATAGACAAAGCAAACTAAAATGCATGTTACCTAGAAGCCTAATTCCATATCATGAGCCTAGGTTTTGTAAAGTGTTCTTGAGAATCGTTCATTGGAGCTGATGTTGAAATTAAGACTTTGAGATCTGAGCAGAAAGTGCTTGATATATTAAAATAAATTAGGTATCATAATTATCAATAACTTATAATGATATAAGATTCTAATTGCATTGAGCTAGTTCAAATGTGAATATCTATAACTAAGGATAATGGTAAAATAATGACCAAAACCAGAGTTACAGTGATTTAGATTTAAACAAAAAAGAAAAATATAAACATAAATGAACCTAAATTGAAATCAAGAAATGATCTATCAAGACTTAAGTAGGAACAAAAATGTTTAAAAATAAAAGGCAAGAACATCTTAACGACATGAAACCAAGATATAAATAATCAAGATCCATGTGGACCATCAAGGCATTCTTGAACATAGAAGAGAAAATAAAAATCAAATAGAAAAACAAGACACCAACAACAATCAAATAAACAAAATGGCTAAGAACAACGTACTAACATAGGATCAAAATATAAATAATCAAGATCCATGTGAATCATCAAGATGTTTTAAAACACAAAAGATAAAATCAAAATCAAACAAGGGAACACAAGACCAAGAAGAGACAAGAAGTAAAAAAGAGAAAATAAGAAGAAAAAAAAGGAGAGGTGTGAAAGCACACAAAAACATCAAGAAAACTCAAATAAACACACACAAACAAAAGCCAAGCTAGTGCAGTTTAAAGACAAATGTTCATGCATGTGCGGTAAAGGCATTACTTTCCACCATATCATAACAAAAAAAATGATAAGATAATTGTTCCCAGATTAAAGAGAAACAATGATAGAAGAAATAGGGGAAGAGAAGAAAAGGAAGGGGTTGGTTGAGCTGACTCCAGATGTATAAGACAAGTAGAGGATACCTACATAGTTCTATGGATGCATGTTCCAACATGAACTTTAAGCCAAATGTAGTTCTCCCAGGAAATGGGATAGAAAAAAAAATGATGATCAAACCAGCATGATTTATAGAATAAATGGAAGATAAACAAATGAGAATGGTCTGGTAAACAAGAGGCTAATGAGATAAAAAAGAATGATCTTACAAAATGGCAAGTGCATGGGATAGTTCAAACTTAACAGTTGCTTGAAAAATTGTGAGAGCATTCAAACTTAATAGTTGCTCACAAAACTGTTAGAGCATTCAAACTTAATAGTTGCTCACAAAATGATGAGAACGTTCAAACTTAATAGTTGCTTGCAAAATGGTGAGAGTATGGGACGGTGGAAAGGGAATGTACAAATGTACATAAGCATGAGACAATGTCTTTGTTCTTTTTTGGGTCATGTTCTGATATTTTTGGTATTTTTAAAGTTTCTCTAATGTTTTTGGTGTTTCTGGGATAAAATATGCACAAGGTGGGACCATCTAGCTGAGGAGATGCACGTCCTAAGAGTAGAGGTGCCAATAAGATAGCTAAGTCAGCTGCAATGGCCCATGCTCACAAATTGGTGAGAGTGAGGTTCTTGATAAAAAAACTAAAGAGCAATAAATACTTGTACAGAGAAGATGTGACTATTTACCTGTCTGAAGCTATATAAGACTGTCTGAGCTGAACTACTTTGTAGAACTATTGTTGAAGATGTTCATAATGTTCATGAGACATAACCAAGATCATAATTGGTTAAGGGAAAAAAAGTGTTCAAGATTATAACATGTCCTAAATAAAACAAGGAATATGCTTCTTGAAGAGATCAATCCAGAATGGGATGAAGAATGTTTTCAGAGTGCTAAGGGTTCAAAGCCTTTACTGTTGGGAATCATGAAAAGTGAACTAGGGTAGTATAAAATGTGTTCAAGGTAAGATAAAAGGGCGGGATACAATTATGATAGCATAAGTTGCCCCTAAGTTAAGGGTCTTATAGATAATTATCCAAAGTTATTCATGCATAGAACCTCTTAAGGTGTACAATGTTCATGGGCTTTGAAAGTTCTTTGGATCATTGTCTATAAGACCCTTGATTTGGGGGAAACTTGTGTTGTAATTTTATCCCACCCTTTTATCTAACACATTTTATACTACCCTGGTCCACTTTTCATGATTCCTGATAGTAAAGGCTCTAAAAGGTGTACAGTGTTCACTATTAGTTTTATACGGTCGATATGCTCATGATCCATAGTTTACTATGACAATATACGGTCCTAACTAATTAGGCTGAAACTTACCTTTCTTTTTGGGTTTAACATTTGTGTTCTTTTGGTTATCTTTCAAAACTAAGTCACCAATCTCAAATTCTTGAGGGAGAATGCATTTTTTATAGCTTCTCCATAATCTATTCTGGTAGGCCTGCAAGTTTTCTAGGGTATCCAAATGCATACCATCAAGAAGTTCTAGTTCTTGTAGTCATGAGGCTCTATAGTCGTCATCATCTTCAATGTGCTCTAGTGATATTATTAATGATGGGATCTCAATCTCAACCAGGATGATATCTTTAGTGCCAAAAAAAAGGGATTACGACGTAGCTCTAGTTGGGGTGTGATGATTGGTTCTATAAGCCCAGAGGGCAAGAAAAATTTGTAAGTGTCAATTATGGCCAGCATCATTGACAATCTTTTTTAAGATGACTAGAATGGTTTTATTTGATGCCTCAACTTGTCTGTTGCCTTATGGGTTATATGGAGTGGATTTCTTGTGCTTGATCTTGAATTTTTCACAAAGATATTTCACATCTTGGTTTACAAAGGATCCACCATTATTGGATATAATACGAGCTGGGATACCATGTCGATACATGATATGGTAATGAATAAATTTGGTTATTTGTTTCCCAGTAACATAAGTGAGAGGAATGGCCTCAATCCACTTGGTAAAGTACTCAATTGTATTTAAAATGTGCTTATGGCCATCTGAAGATGTTGGGTTAATTTTTCCAATGAGATCAAGACCCCATGTTGAGAATAGTCATGGTGTTGTAATTGGCTGCAATGGTAAGGAAGGTACATGTATCAAGTTGCCATGTTGCTGAGAAGAAACACACTTTTTTACATAATTACAAGTATCAATCTCTATTTTGGGCCAATAATAGCCTATTATAAGAAGTTTCTTTACTATGACTACACCATTGGTATGGGCCCCACAAATTTCTTCATGAACCTCCTTTAGTGTCAGCTTGGATTCTCCCAAAGATAAATAATGAAGAAGCATTCCATCATAGCCTTTACGATAAAACATGTTTTCAAGGAGGATATAACGTGTTAAGTGGTGAAGGAATAGTTTTTTTTGGTTGTTGGAAAGGTTGGTGGGGAATACATGGCTATGGAAATAGTTATAAAAATCTTGGTACCATGGAGCTCAAGTGAGGGATTAGGATCAGCAATGGTGCATACCCTCTCTGAATCCAATAGAATATGTGTTGGTTGAAGAAGATTTTTAATTAAGAACTGATACTCTTTAGCACTATCATGCATTTAAATCATGGAACCAATTTTTGCCATGGCATCGATAGATCTGTTGTTGACTCACAAAACTTGCTCAAACTATAGAGATTTAAAATGTGTTTTAAGGTTTTCAATAATTTGCTTGTAAGGAACAAGCTTATCATCTCTTGTTTGATATTGATCAGTTTTCTGATTTATGATTAGCTTCAAATCTCCATATACCTTTAAGCTTTAAATATCCCACTATGTGGTAAGATGGATCCATGCAACCAATGCCTCATATTTAGCCATATTGTTTATACACTGAAATTGTATATGTAATGCTTTAGGGATCAAATCCCCCTATGGCATGATCAATAATTTGCTAGCTCTAGACCCTTGGGATGTGAAGGATCCATCAAAATAGAGTGTCCACTATTCAGGTTCTTGTGATACTTGTTTTATCATCATGATAGAATCATCTGGAAGGTCAAAGTTGAGGGGTTAAGTGGCTGTAAGAGGAGATTCTACAAATTAGTCTGCAAGAAATTGTCCTTTGATTGCCCTCTGATTCTAATACTCAATATCAAACTCATCGAGGAGCATAATCCATTTATCCATACATCCTTGAAGAGATGATTTAGATAAGAGGAACTTGAGAGGATCTACCTTGGTGATAAAACAGTTTTATTATTTAGCATATAATGTCACAATTTTTGAGTGCCAAACATCATAGCTAAACATGCCTTCTTAATAGGCATATAATTATGTTCATAGACTACCAATGTGTAGCTTAAATAATAAACCACATGTTCCCTACCATGATCATCATATTGAGCCAAAAGTGCCCCCAGTGCATGTTCTATGGCTAATATATAAAGGAGTAGTGGCTTTCCTTGTGTCAGAGATCATAACACTAGTGGATTGGCTAAGTATGTTTTAAGCTTTGCAAATTCTATCTAATAATATTCATCTCACTGAAATGTTACCCCTTTCTTTAATAGTTTGGTAAATGGGTGGCACTTATTAACCAATTGAGAAATGAACCTACATATAGACTGAATCTTACCTTGTAGACCTCATAGCTATTTAAGATTGTTTGGTGGAGGCATTTACATAATAGCGGTGACCTTTGTTGGGTCAACTTCAATCCCTCATTATTATATAATGAACCCTATAAATTTTCTTGATGTGACTCCAAAAACATATTTCTTAAGATTCAAGCAGACTTTATATGCATGAAGCCTCTCAAATATTCTACATAGAATGTCAGGATATCCAGCTCTTGTTCTTGATTTTGCTAGTATATCATCAACATTGTCCTCGATAATGTCATGCATCATGTCATAGAAGATGGTAGTCACTACATGTTGATATGTGGCTCCAACATTCTTCAAACCAAATGGCATGACTTAGTAAGAGAATGTCCCCTACAGAGTGGTGAATGCAGTCTTATGCTAATATTTAAGGGCTATCTTGATCTGATTGTAACCAAAAAATCCATCCATTAAGGATAGCATCTTGTACCTAGCAATTGAGTCGACAATTATATCAATGTTGGGTAGAGGAAAATCATCTTTAGGGCATGCTTTGTTAATATCACAAAAATTAGTACAAACATGTATACCTAGGGTATTTTTACTTACTGGCACTATGTTAGAAATCCATTCAGATTAGTCCTGTGGTCTGATAAAATTAGCTCCTAACAAATTTTCTAACTCAACCTTAACCAAAAGGGCAATGCGTGGATGCATCTTTCTCAACTTTTTCTTGATTGGTTTAGCATCAGGGTGAAAAACAAGATGATGCATCACCAAATCTAGGTCCAAGCCTGGCATGTCAGAGTATGCACATGCAAAGATGTCTATATAATATTTAAGAATGGATATAATATGTTCACATTTTACTTCAGTAAGGGAAGCTCTAAGATAAACATTTTTGGGATACTCATGGGTTCCCAAATTTACTTATGTTGTGATCTCCATAAGGAGTGTGGATCCATCCTCTAGAATTGTAGGTAATGTGTGGTCTTGATCATCTTCCTCTACTATATCTTCTTGTTGTTCCTCCCAAAGATCTAGATAATATGAAGAATTAGAATTTGCCTTCTCAGGTAAAGGCCAATTAGCAAAAACCTATGGAAACTCAAGAGTAAGATGCTCAAATATTTAATGTTATTCTAAAAAGATGCTTGTACTAGCTATGGAACTTGGGATAGATGGACTTCTACGTTTTGAGGGGATGAGAAAACTTTCCCACCAAGGAGTACCTAAAATAGCTTTTCACTCAAAGGCTTGTCCTTTTCTTTACTTTTTCTCTAATCGATAAGTGCCTCAAAGAGGTTTTCACCTGAATATCTTGATGTTTATTCTTTATTATGACCAAGAAATTTTGCCTACTCTCTAAAGTAGGTAGAAGAATGCAATGAAAAATCAAAACCCTACTTATGATTACCAATGGGGAATGCATCTCGTAGGCCCCTATATTTTGCAATTGATTCTTCATTTTGAAACTCATCGAGGCATATGACCAAATTTTTCTAATCCCAATCTATAAGCTCAGGGTGGCAAAGGCATACTTTATAGTGAGGGTTTGCTTTAGGATGGGAAGTGCTAATGGTAAAGATATAATGTCTTGCTTCAGGAAGGGAAGCACCACTAGGATGGATTTTTGCTTCAGGATGGGAAGCTCCAATGGTTAATATATGATGTCCTACTTCAGGAAGGGAAGCACCATTAGGATGGGTTTTTACTTCAGGATGACAAGCCTCAATAGGTGTTGGGGTCAATATGTCATTTGAATCAAAGTTAGCTAGCTCATAAAAAAGGCTACAATGGGACATTGTGTCACTGCTAGGAATCTCATTACTAGTCACATTAGAAGAGTCACTATCAAATGTCATGAGGTCATCCTCTAGTGGTTTAAATCTGAGACCATGATTCTAATTGATAACTCCAGCTACTAAGGGCTCTAAAATTCCTTATGCCTATGGGCCAAGACCTTTCCCTATATAGTCAAGATGATCCATTACCCTATTAGGGATAGGATATTTTGGATTATAAAAACAATCCACAAGGCCTTTAGAATATAACCAATTTCCATCGATAAAATCCTCTCAATCTTTCTTTGGTACAATTTTAGGTACAAAAACCATAGGAGGTTTTGGTTGCTTCTTCTTTGGTTTCCAGATATAATCAGGTATGTTAGGAGACTGGGAAGTTTTAGGCTTACCAAATGTTTTAGGGGATTCTGGTAATTTTTCAATATGGAGGACATCCTTCAAATGGTGCATGGAAATGCATACATCTTTAATAATAACCTTTTTGGCCAAAGCTATAGGAAATGGATCGGTCAAAGTGGAAGCTAGATCACTAGGGTTTATATAATTAGATGGAGATGGATGAGAAATAATGGCTTTCTTCTTCTTTGTAATGAATTCTAAACTTGGATAGTTATAATTATGAAACTCTGCTTCAAGATGCTTGTAATATTGGTATGGTTGTTGATCAGTGGGAATAGTAACCTTGATCCCATCATGGGGAAACTTAAGGCATTGGTGAAGAGTAGATGGAACTGCCTGTACTGCATGGATCTAAGGATGACCAAGAAGTATGTTATAAGGAAGCTCAATATCCACAATATGAAATAATGTGTGATGAGAAATAGACCCAACCATGACTGGAAACCAAATTATACCATATGACTCCCTCTCATCATTGTCATAAGCCTTGATTATAATAGTTTTTGGTTGAATGTCTTTATCCATGTAACCCAATCGTTACACCAATTTAAGAGATATAATGTTCAGCCCTTAACCTATTATCTATAAGAACCTGCTTGATCTTGTGATCTGTAATGATTATCTCAATGTATATTGGGTTATTGTGGTTTGGGCCAAGGGTGGACATGTCCTTTTGATCAAATGTAATTTGCCGAAATGAAGACAAATGTTTGACTAGGTTCTGGAACTGATCAAGGTTTATATATTTAGGCACAATAGACTCTTGTAAAAGTTTATTGAAGATGGTTCTATGGACATTAGATGTCTGAAAGAGTTATAATATGGAAATTTGTGCAGAGATTTTATCTAATTGATCCATTAGACTATAAGGCCTTTGAACTATGAATTGAATCAGTTTAGCCTTTGTTGGGATGGTATTTAGCTTTGGAATCATTGGCACAATGTTCTCATTGGGTTTATGGAAAGAAGTGGGTGAAGATCCCTAAATGGTAACTCACAGGCATCTATTTGTAATTTCAAAACCTAGAGGTGGCAAGGAGTCATTTTAATTAGAAGAGCGAGGCAGAGGGCCTTAGATGGTGACTCATGGGCGACTAATTGTATTGCTATCATTTTGGGTCTATGAGGAGCCTTTATAATTAGAAGGATGGTACTATTTTTTAGGATTAGTAACATATGCAAATGAAGTAGCAAAATGATGATGCTAACTTGACATGGTATTACTAGGGGGAGAGGGTGTTGACCCTATAATGATGGGTCTCATGTTGTGAGGAACACGAGATTGGCCATGTAACTTCACAGTAAAGTGGTAATGTGGGTTGCAAAAATACATCCCATAGTGTTATTATAGTCATAAGGTACATTATTATAAGCCACATTATTAGTGTGGGAATTATGATCTTGATTATGTTCATTAAGATTCTAACCCTATTATTGGTTTTGATTCTACCTCTATCCTTGGCCATTTGGATTGTTTCTTGGTGGTGGTGGATCATGTCAAGGAAAGGGGTCTTTGTAGATTCTCATATCCTAATTTGTGTCTTGATTAGGGGCCAACTTAATTTATATCTCACCATTTCCAATAAGGTCCTCAATAATATGTTGCAATTGAATGCAATGATATGCACCATGACCAACAACATGATGAACATTACACCATCGTTCTCTTTATACCAGTCTGGTTTTGGCTGATCTTGAATAAATGGCCTTGATACTAACCATATAATTAAATTAGTTAGAATGAGATTTTGTAACACTATTTCAATCAATTATCCTAACTTTCTAAAGACTCTAAAATTGTTATGAAATGTCCTTCGTGGAGGTTGTCTTTGTAAAGTAGGTAGTGGATTTGGGGGAGTTAGTTGTACATTTAAAGGAGGCATAACCTGTACCATTTGTACATGTCTTATTTATGTCACCCCATTTCCAACCATGTTCTTATTTTTGCTAAAGCCCTTAGGCTTATCCTGTATAATTGTTTGAGCCAGTGATTTAGTCTGATTAGATGCTTGACCTTGTGCAAAAATCTTAACAAGGCCTCTAACAATAAGAACCTTCTTAATCTACACTCCTTTGTCAATAATTTATTCAAATGAGTTAGCACAAGCTAACCATAGATTATGCACAAATTCAGGATGAAATTTTTTTGTAAAGATATCAGCCAACTATTTGTCTGGTAGATTATGTTGAAAGCAGCCTGCCAATGCTCTCCACCTTTGTAGATATGCAGTGAAACTTTCACCATCATGTTGCTTGGATTTTTTTAAGTCAACAATGTTCAATTCATGTTCTATGTTGTATGAGAAATGGTTAATGAACTTTTTTTAAAAGTTGTTTCAATCCATAACTGATCCCTTGGGTAGTTTAAGTAGCCAATCAAGAGCTTGTCCCGCTAAGCTTTGAAAAAATAATCATAGTAAGTACTCACTACTATAAGAAACCTCTTGACATAAGATGAAGAATGCTTGTATGTGTTCACATGGATCTCCTTTACCTTTGTACTTGTCAAACTTGGGTGCCTAAAAATTAGGTGGAAAGGGGTTTTGGAGAATAGATAAATCAAATGTATATGGGCATATCTCATCAAATTTGTATTTTTTTACTCTATTATTCATCTCCAATATTTGGACAATTTCCTTCATAGAATTCCATTCTTACATGTTTGGTGAATTTTTGGATTGGATAAGATGTTTTTGGGGTGGAATGTACCCCTAGTTTTGTTTTTGTTGGGGTGGAATGTGCCCCTGGTTTTGTTGCTATTGGGGTGGAATGTTCCTTTGGTTTTGTTGATGTTAAGGTGGAATGTGCCCCTAGTTTTATTGCTATTTGGGTGGAATGTTCCCCTAGTTTTATGTTAATATATAAGGAGAGTATACCTTTTGAACCATGAATTGGTTTTGATTTACCCCTTGATTTGATAACATAGGCTGTTGATTCCTGGATTGTAAAACATTCCCTGAATTTGACTGTTTCACACTTTTGTTGATTTTGAAAATTTCTATGTTTATTTACCAATCTTTGGGTTGGTTGAAAAGAACTAGCCAAATTGTCTTGAAATATTTCCTCAATTTGAACTAAATATTTGGGTTTTTAAGTTTGTAAAGTAACAAGAGGTTCTTGATGATTGAAGAACATATGTTCCATGTCAAATGGAACATCTTGTAAGGTCTCTTATGATTTTAAGTATTCGTTTAGATTACCTTGATCCACTATGGTAATGTTCTCATCCAATACTTGTTGCATACTTTCAACCATATCCCCATGTTCTTTCAAAGGTTTATTGTGAATTGAAGTGGAAACTAGGGAGTCAATTAAGTCTATGATAAGTTGATATGCATATCATTGACTTATTATCTTGATCTTAGCTAGAAGATCCAGATTTGTGGGTTTTAACTCTATTTGTGTTTCCTTTCCTTTGTTAGGGGAAAAAGGTATGTTTATTTGTGAAAAATCTTGCTCTTTCCATCATTGTTCTCCTTCTCTAAGGTATGAAATTACTCTTTAGGAAAGTCAGAAGGTAGTCTAGCACCTGATTCTATCAATCTAAGAAGGGCTTCATCTTGATCTTCTTAGGGTTGATATCCTTTATAATCATATTGAAATCCTACTACTATGGAGATGTCATAAAAAAAAATTAGGTTATCTTGACCATCATAAAATTGCTCATCTTCATAACTAAGGCCATAAGAGGCCCCAATACGAGTGAACCTTTGAGTCATGTTTCAAAAGAGCTGCTCTATTTATTTAACTAACTTTGGACCAATGTTCAGCAACCAATCAAAGTATGCTTTGGCTCTTTCTTATTAAATAAATAACGAAGGTATCTATGAGACTATAAGGGAGGGTGGTTTGAAACCATGCAGAATATAGAAGATTTGGTTTACGAGTTTACTCAACCTTTGGTAATTTGAAATTGTATAGATCAGAAGAGAGTAAGGTAACTCAAAAACCCAAGGTGAAAACTAATACACCAAAGCCTAGATCTTTGTGATACACCCACACTACAAAAGATAGCTTCAAATTTGACAAGTTGAACCTATAAGTTTAGAGGATAGCTCTCTGGATTATGAAGAATAGAAAATGAACTAAGCAACTCAAGATGTAAAAACATATGTGAATCACTAAGTATAAAGCTAGGACCAAATAGGCAGCACAACATCGCCACATGATTCTAATAGGATAAAATATGTTCTAGGACCCAAAGAATGAGTGATACGCAAGATGACTTGAGTCCACCAAGATGCTAATGTGATTTTGAGTCTTAATAAATGACTTTCAATCCAAATGGAAAATTGAACCCAAATTAAAACAAGCTTAGTGCACAAATGGCAAACCCACTTTGACACACCAACCCTTAGAACTCATAAAGGTTCAATTTCAAATGTGGATTATAAATGAAGGATTTAAAGACATTGGGTAAAATATCTAGACTCAATTGGGTTGCATGACTGCACCAAAGTGGATGACATGACACAAAGTTTTTGATAATAATTTGAACAAGGAAAAGATGAATTTTCCATTTGGACAATGTAACACCTCCCTTGCTCAAGAAAATTGAAGACAATATGTTTTGGTTAAGTTCATGGAGTTAACAAGTAGTTTTAGACACAAATCAAGACCAAGTAAGCTAATGATAAAAAAAAACATCTTAAGTCTAAACTGACAAGGTATGGCAAAGTAGGGTCTACTAAACTAGCAAGCTTTTGATTATTCTAGGGGAATTAATTACACACTAACTTTCACATCAAATGATGCAAAAGACAAGCACAAAATTTGGGTGACCACAGTATTGGATAGTTTTAAAAAGGTCTAGTCCTTTTTACAACCACTACATTCTATTGTTTGCTCAGTGTAGTGTGATGTCTAAATGCATATATGTCCCATGTGTAACTCTAAAGGAGCCAAATGAAGTCAATTTTGGGAGGTGAAACCATGGGTCAAATCTTCCCTAAAGAACTCATGGGAGGTAATGATGTCCCCCTCACAAGCCAAGTTTGCATGAAAATAAAGAAAGCATAAATTAGAAATACTTTAGGGTCATTTTCAAGATCACTCAAACTTTGGTGAGTTTTTGGGGAGCGCTTTAGGTGACATTCTTTCTAAGCCCTGGACTAGGCTATTTGCAATAGGAATGACACTTTTGATTCCAAGGGTTCCCTAAAGGGGACAAATGGAAGAGAATACATGTAAAATTTATCTTTTTTCCAAAAAAAATCTAATTAAACAACTATTACAAATAAAAATCTTGGAAATATGAGTTCATTTTTAAGCCCAAATGAAAATGAGGTGGTGTTCATTTAACCCATTGGTCTTAGTTGTAACTTTGAAAAAATTCACCATAAACATCTACATTCTTTGTTAAACACCCAAAAAAATGTTCCTAATCATTTTTTAATCATGCAAAAGGTGATTTAAACATGTTTTTATCAAAGCAAAAACTTGGTCTTGTAGCAAAAATGTCAGCATGTCTCTTAGCTTTGAAGCTCTTTTGAGTTTGAAACAACAAACTTTGGAAAAGTAGCTCTCGAGTCTATGTTTTTGGAAAAACATGGTGACTGACATGGATTAATACCATCGATGTTGGTTATGGCTAACCAAGATCTAACTAATGTCAGTTCTACTAACTGACGTCTGTTAAGCCAAGTAATTGATGCCAGTATTTCTTCTCGATGTCAGTTACTATGTAAAATCGTGGCAACAAAAAATGGCAAAATAAAGCTGGAAAATTAATTTACAAGATTTTTAAAGGCTCAAATAAATATTTTAGAGTTGCAAAAGGATCTCCTTTAGGTGTAGGATGCGTCTGGTCCCACCGGGCATGCCAAGATGTAGAGAGGATTACAAAACAAGTTAGTCAAGCATGAGTCCATAAATAATGAAACATGCATAAAGAACTAACTAACCAAGCTTATTTATTCATATGGGAATTACAAAGGATAGCAAGAAACAAATGAAATAAAGCAACATCATATAACCTTCACAAATAGATTCACCATACCCATGTGGCTCAAAAACATGTTCTCCCTTGATCAATCATCTTTGTCAACAATGGTGGTAAGCTCCTCCAATGCTTCAAGAACACTCCATAAAAACTAGGCTCATGATTACAAATCACTAAACTAGCCTATCAATGAAGCTTGAAAACAAAATCTATGATCAAATGCTAAGCCTTGAAGATATTTGAGCATAATAACTTTACACCAAAAAATAGTTTAAAAATGATCTTCATGGCCTCTCTATTTATAGATTTTTGAGATTGATCAAGATCAACCATGACCATCCATCTCAAGATTGAGATGTGTGGCCATGGATAATCCTAATATTTGGAATTAAATCCATAATTATCTTCATCATAACTTTGGAAGAAGGGGCATTGAAGAGGCATGTGAGGCATTAACTAGGCATGGGTGACCCATACTCTTGATATTTGTGGCATTTATGGCCTAGGGATGTCTTCCCAAGAAAAGATGTCACCTCATGATGCAGATAATAAGAATCAATTTTCAAAAAAAAATATTCAATAACTCTCATGGAAAATCCACTTAAGCTCTTGATTTGGATTAATTAGCCTTAAACAAGGTTAATCAAATTTACTATATCATAATTTGACTGGAGAGGAACTGGAAGGTGATGTTAGATGTGTTGGTGTTGTATTCTCATTTAGGATGCTTCCAACATAAAATAACAAAGGTACATGGCATGTACCAATGAATTAGAAGAAAAGAGCGATCCATAACACAAAAGGTGAAATCGTCGTTTTGATTCAAAATGAATTGATCAAAGTTAGTTGGCCCATAAATTGCATTTCCCTATTTAGGGATACTTTGACCTAAATTAGCACTTGTAAATGACAAGTTTGAACCATTTAGCATGTTTTAAGGATTTTGACCTAAAATGTGCATTTGAGTGTAATTCGAGTAGGATTGACAATTTCAACACAAATGATGTTAGGAATTGGATGTCTATAGTTATAATAGTCATCTCAACAGATGATCTAGAAATCTAAGTAATAAAAACTTTTATAGTCTGCTTAGATTGAAATAAAATAGAATATTTAATTTCTAATTTTCCCTTTAAATAAATATGAAAAATTAATTTATAAAACTTCTGTAATTTAATAAAGGAAATTGAAAGGATTTTTTATCACAAAGCTGAAATTAAAAAAATAACATAGAATATTTGTTTGCAGGGTTCACCAAATGGCTACATCCTCGAGTCCACTTTATGAGTGTTTCAATCTATTAAAATCTCTTTGAGAACAATTAAAAATATGTTTGAGTACAATAAAAAATTCCGTACCAAATATATTTTTGTGAAATACAAATAAACCTCTTTAAATTATTAGAGGTTCCTGCTACCTCTATAACCAAATATCTTTGTCTGCAAATCCATTGCTTCTCTACCAAAATCCTCTTACTACCCCTGTAAAATCACTTGCAGTTATATATTTCTCAACTCTACTTGGCATTGGCCGAACATTAAAATATTTTTTGGTGGAACACCAACAATTTCCCCAAATTGAGTTTTTCCTCATTTCAATAGCATAGATTTCTGGTATTTCTTGCCACCTATATTTGGTTTTGCATGATAACCATTGGTTAGCAAAACCAAATCCCAAAATAGAGTTCACCATCATTGATAGTCTATGCAAGGGGTTGGGCATGGATAATGGCATTGGATTAGCACCAAAGCTGATCCATGCCCTCACTAAATAACAATTTATTACAAGCTAATAATTGTAAAATGCCTTTGCCATAGTTTTCCGTGCCATTGAGTTGTATTAAAAACTTGTGTTCCATTTTTTATGACAACACTTGTTATCAACACCATGTAGAAGATAACAATGCCATGCAATAGGTAATCTTTAACCTAAACATTTTATTTATTCACCTTCACACCATTCCAACATTATGTGTTGCATCTACATTGTATTTAACATATTCAAATGCTACCCAAAACCATGTGGAAATTGCCAAGATAGCTGATGTTCAACGCTTATTATTCCCACGCCAATATGCCAAATACATGCATATCAAGATTGGCACTAAAACTGCATGCATGTAGTTTTGAAGTCCCACACTATAATGTGTCAATGCTAATATGGTAGATACCACATGTTTTTTTATAACTCATGCATTTTGAGTTTGGAAAATAGAATTTAGTGCCATATATGTGTTCACATATACTTTTATAAAATAAAAATACAACTCTTGAAAAGAATAACACATTGAAAAGAATTCAACATTATCCATAATGACATGTGTCCTCACTAACATGCCAAAGTTGAAATCAAAGGATAATATTGATTTGGAATAAACATGCCACTTTTTAAATAACCATGTAAAGGTATGGATAAATGGAAATTATATATAATTAAAATCTTAATGAAAATATATAAAGATTTAATCAAATATCTTAATAATATAAATTAAAATATATTCATTAATTAATAATAAATATTTTTAAAAATATATAGATTGATAGAAATTTTTCAAAATTAATTATAAAATGTTACGAGTGGAGGTGTAGTGTTATTGGCCAGATAATGCCACATCTGCATTCACAACAATAAATAATTAATTATAATATTGCAAATAATTGATCAGAACTTTGGTAATAATCTCCTAGATCATTCCTCCCCATCAAGAGCTTTTGGACCTCCAACAATTGATTTTAATTATCAACTAGGTGAGGGTATTTTTCCCTTAATTTTTTTATTTTCATCCATTTTGCCTTATTCAAATTCAACCCTTTCAAACCAATATGAATATATTATATATCACCCCTTCATATAGTTCTAGTTTTCCTATCAATAATAACGTCTTCTTGCAACTCATGAAGAGACTCAAGGAAAAAATCATCAACATTAGGAACTTGAATACCCTCATCTTGATCCATGATCATAGGAGGTTCATATAATTTCAAGTTTTCCACATTAACCACTAAATAAATCTGCATATAAGAAGGCAAATCTAATCAAAAAGCATTTGTACAAATCTTTTTCAAAATCCTAAATGGACTATACCTGATTGGATTTAATTTTATGCCTTCACCTTTTAGTCTTTCTTTGTTGATGTGAAGCCAAACCTGATCACCCACTTTGAATTGATGATCAACTTTGCATTTATCATGCCTAGCCTTACATTTAGCTTGGCTCTTCTCCAACTATTTTTGAAAAAAAAATTGAATCATCTAAATTCTCTGAATGAAATTTTTATCTTTCTTGGCATCACTATTTTCATTCACCACTAAGTTAGATTCATTTTCAAAAAATAAGTCCAAAGGAGACTTAGGCATATAACCAAAATAAGTTTCAAAAAGAGACTTTAAAGTAGAAGAATGCAAAGCATAGTTATAAGAATGTTGCACATAATATAAATGTTCATCCCATAATTTAGGATGTTTACCACAATACCCCCTGAGTAAATGTACCCCTATTTGGTTGACCACTTCTATTTGTCCATTGGTTTGCGGATAAAATGATGTAATTTTCTTTAACTTAGTATCCATCAAGTCCCACAAAGTTGATCAAAACTCACCAACAAATCAAGCATCACTATTAGATATAATAGAAGTGGGTAACCCAAAATGGATCCAAATATTATTGAAGAATAAATGTGCAATATCCTCTCTTATAACCTGTTTAGTACAAAGAATCAAAATACACATTTTGTTGAATCTATCCACAACCACATACAGATAATCATGTTTTATTCATGACATAGGTAAACCTCCTACAAAATCCATAGAAATACTTTCCCAATGATGGTTAGGAATAGGAAGAGGTGTATACAATCCTAACTTCCAGTTACTAGGTTTACTTATGGAACAAAGAATACAACCTTTGATATATTTAGATACATTTTTTATCATACGGGGCCACTAGAAATATCTTTGTAACTATGAAACTATTTTACTAATGCCAAAATGAATTGAAACAAGAGAAGTGTGTGCTTCTCTAATCATGTGAACTCTTTCATCTTGTAGAATACAATTTTTTCTAAGATGATATAGCATTCTATTATGCACATGATAGTCAAATGCTTCTACTGATTTACCATTTATCAAATCTTCATAGACATCTTGAAAATCAAAATTTTTAGCATATTGTTCCTTATATCTTTCATAAACAAAAGGACTATGCCGTAAAATAGTAGATGCTACAATAGGAGGTCTAGAAAGCATATATTCAACTTTATTATGTATTCCTTTTTTGTACCTTATAACAAGATGGAACTGCAACAAAAATCCCATCCATCAGAAGTGTCGTGATTATTGTATCTTGGATTATGATTTAAGGTATTTCAAAGGTTGGTGATCCATATGGATGATTGTCTCTTTGCCCATAAAATAGTGTTTCCATTTTTTCACACTCTGCACCAAAGCATACAACTCTTTATCATAAGTAGGATAATTTTTAACTGCACTTGTAAAGGTTTTCAAATGAAAACATGTTAGTTTTTGGTTTTGCATTAGTACCACCCCCATTGCATAGCCAATAACATCAGTTTCTATCTCAAAATATTGTCATAAATTAGAAGGTGCAAGAATTGGGGTTGTACTTATCTTTTCTTTCAAGGTATTAAAATATTTTTCATGCTTTCCTACCCATTGAAAGACTTGTTTAACACTTGTTAAAGCATGTAAAGGAGATGCAATATAAGAGAAGTTAGCAATAAATTTTCTCTGGAATGGGAATTCTCTAAGAAAACTCCTAACTTATGTTGTATTATTAGGCCTTGGTCTATTTACTATGGTTGAAACTTTTGCAGGGTCTATTTTTAGTGAATGTTCCCTACAACATAACCTCAGTAAACCAAATATGTTTTTGCAAATTCACATTTTGACATCTTTAAAAATAGTTTCTCCTTTTGAAAAGTATTTAATACTTTCCTAATGTGTTTAAGATGATCTTCACATGTGTTACTAAACATTAAAATGTCATACAAGTACATAATTACAAAATCATCAAGAAATGGTCTTAACACATCATTCATAACCCACATAAATGTATCAGATGCATTACAAAGCCCAAAAAGCATAAAAAGCCACTCAAAAAGACCTTGCTTAGTTTTAAAAGTGATTTTCCAACTATCACCATCATTTATTCTTATTCGGTGATAAGCACTTCTCAAATTTAACTTAGTAAAATACTTCGCATATTTCAATTTATCTAACAAATCATCAATATGAGGAAGAGGGTAGTGGTTTTTTACTATGATTTTATTCAAAGCTCAGAAGTCCACATACATCTGCCATGTACCATCCTTCTTTAATACCAAGACAATAGGCAAACCACATGGGGAGGTACTTAGCTGAATGACTCTTTTCTCAAGTAACTCCATCACATGCTTCTTTATTTCTTCATTCTCTACTATTGACAACCTATACATGCCAATATTAGGGAGAAAGGAATCATAATGCAATTGAATCTCATGTTGAATTTCCCTCTTAAGAAGTAAACCTTGTGGCTCCTAAAAAACACCACTGTAGTTAGAAATGATCTTTTCTATTTCAAATTGATGTTTAGGATCACAACCCTCTAAGGCCTTGGATTTTTCATTATCCTTGGCTTTCACAATCATGAGAACAAAAATCTTACTTGAGTTTACAAGTCTTTTCATTTGTCCTATAGAAACAAGTGTCAAGTTGGCTTTAACACAATGGGCTCTTACTATGTATTCAATCCCATCCTTTAAAATCACATTTTTGTTCTCTTATCTATAAAAGATTGTCTTTCTATCATATAAGTAAGGACTTCCCAAAACAATTCCATAGATATCCAAAGGGACTACATCTAGCTCTACTTCATCAATGAATTTAGAAGTAATAGAAAACCTCAAGGTGCAAGTTTTTGTGACATGTAATTTTGCATCATCACACACCCATCCTAAGGATATGGTTTTTGATGTAGCTTAGTTTTGAGTCCTAACTTTTTAACAACCTCTTCAGAAAAAAGATTAGCTTGTGATCCACTATCAAAAAGAGTATCTATTTTAGTATGCTTAGATATAACTCTTATGTGAAAAATCTCATTTCTTTTTCTTTCAGCGTGTTTATATTTATTTTTATAAGATGAAGTAATAACATAAGGTTTAGTGTTAGAAGAGGAAGAATTTAAACCTTGCAGACCCATGGCAGTCACTTTTGTTTCATCACCATAATCTGATCCTAGGTTCTATTAGATTACAGCATTATCCTTCTTTTCCTTTTTATTCCAAAACCTCTTTGGCTTGAATTTTGGATGGATTTTCTAACACTTAGCCTCATCATGTTTCTTCTTTCAATGATTACAGAAAGGTTTACCTTCCTCTTTCTTAACAATGTAAGTAGACTTACCCTTACCCTTTCCTTTACCTTTACCTTTGTTTTCAACTGGCTTGTGAGATTTATTTTCATAACCTTCCTCGGTCATCTTACCCCTATCTTCCATATGGGTAGCCTGCACATAGACTTCATCAGGTTTAAAAGGATTAAACATGAGAATAGTATGTCTCAAATAGCTATGCAAACCTCCAATATATTTTAGTAATGTTTCTAAACTATACAGAGGAATGTCCAACATTAATGCCTTCTTTCTAAACTTTTGAGTATAATCCTACACACTCTGACCTTTATTCTATCTTAAATTATGCCAATCCATAGTATCTTGTTGCATATAACCCAAAGGATAAAATTGTTTTTTTAGTTCAAAAACAAAATCATTCAAGGAGGAGATTATCTTACCATGTTGCTTAAAGATCCTCCTGAATCTTACTCTCCCACTAGATGAGTGTTGTGTCACTCATACAGGGAACATCCAACTAAATCTTGGCTTCCTCACTGAGAATATTTTGAATCCTATAATATATCTCAATCTACTTGACCCAGTTATCCAATTTCTCTACACTGAGCTCACCATTATAAACTAGAAAATCAAATTTAACATCTAATTTCAAGTGTGGGATAGATTTATCATCTACAAAGGAGGAGGCCTTTTTGAAAGATGAAGGTGATAGAGGAATTTATTCTCTTTCAACTTTATCTTCCTTTGATTCTTTCTCCTTTCTACGTTCCTCATACATTTCCTCGACCATATTTTTCATGCTGAGGAAAGCACGTTGGAATGCTACCTTAGACATGTCTACTCCCATACTTGACTATTGGTTTGCACATTTTGTACCAATTTTAGGATCAAACTCTACAAGTTATCCTTTACCACATCTTGATCAAAACCTAGTTAATATACAAAACTATTGCAATTACCAAACAATGTGTTAAATGGCCTTGATCACAGGCTCTGATACCAAATTGACCCATAAATTCAAGTAATAAAAACTTTTACAGTTTACTTGGATTGAAATAAAATGGAATATTTAATTTCTAATTTCCCCTTTAAATAAATCCAAAAAATTAATTTATAAAACATCTATAATTTAATAAAGGAAATTGAAAGGATTTTTTTATCACAGAGAGGAAATTAAAAAAATGACAGAAGATTTGTTTATGGGGTTTACAAAATGGCTACGTCCTCAGGTCCACTCTGAGTATTCTGATCTATTAAAAACTCTTTGAGAATAATTACAAATCTCTCTGAGTAATATAAAAACTTATGTACTAGATATCTTTTTGTGCAACACAAATAAAACTCTTTAAATTATCAGAGGTTCCTGTTGTCTTTGTAACTAGATATCTCTATCTACAAATTTCCTCTATGCAAATTCACTGCTACTCTACTAAAATACTCTTACTGCCCCTATAAAATCACATGTAGTTATATATTTTTCAACGCTACTTGACATTGGTCGAACATTAACAAATTTCCCTGATGGGGTACCAACAATTTCCTTGAATTAGGGTTTTTCTCATTTCAATAGCATGGCTTTTTAGTATTCCCTGCTACCTATATTCAGTTCTACTTGACAACTATTAATTACCAAAACCAAATCCAAAAATGGAGTACAACATCGTTAGCAATCTATGCATGAGGTTAGGCATGGATAATGGCATTGGATTATCACCAAAGTTGATCCATTCCCTCATTAAATATCAATCAATTACAAATTGATAATTGTAAAACATCTTTGTCAGCATTTTCCACACCACTGAGTTGTATTAAAAACATGCATTGCATTTTTGATGGTAACACTTGTTATGAATGTCATGGAGTAGATAACAATACCACGTAATAGATAATTTTTAATTTGAACGTTTTATCTAATCACCTTCATGCCATTCCAACATTATGCATTGCATCTGCATTTCATTTAACATATTTAAACACTGCCCAAAACCACATGGAAATTACCAAGATCGCTAAAGTCCAATTTTTACTATTCCCATACCAAGATGCCAAATACATGCATGTCAAGATTGGTTCTAAAACTATGTGAATGTAGTTTTGAAGTCCCATGCTATAATGTGTCAATGATAATATGGTAGATACCATGTGTTTTTTTTTTAAAGAACTCATGCATTTTGAGTTTGGCAAATAGAATTCAGTGCCATACATGTGTTCACATATATTTTTGTGAAATAAACATGCAACTCTTGAAAAGATTACCATGTTAAAAAGAATTCAACATTATCCATAATGACATGTGTCCTACTTAACATGCCAAAGTTGAAATAAAAGGATAATATTAATTTGGAATAAACATGCCACTTTTTAAATAACCATGTAAAGGTACATATAAATGGGAATTAGACACAATTAGAATTTTAATGAAAATATATTAAAATATATTGAAAGAAATCAATATATTAAAATATATAAAGATTTAATTAAATATCTTAATAATATATATATTAAAATATATTCATTAAAATATTACCATGTTAAAAATAATTCAACATCATCCATAATGACATGTGTCCTCATTAACATGCCAAACTTGAAATAAAAGGATAATATTAATCTGGAATAAACATGCCACTTTTTAAATAACCATGTAAAAGTATAGATAAATGGGAATTAGATACGATTAAAATCTTAATGAAAATGTATTAAAATATATAAAGATTTAATTAAATATCTTAATTATATATATATATATATATATATTAATAATAAATATATTAAAATATTATAGATCGATAGCAATTTTTCAATTAAACAGGTGGAGGTGTAGCATTATTGGCTAGATAATGTCACATCTACATTCATAATAACAAATAATTAATTATAATATTGTAAATAATCTATCAAAACTTTGGTAATAATTCCTTCGATCAACAAAATTCTTTAAAATATGAAACTCAGAGTTGAGATAGGATTTAATCACTCCTTGTACCCCCTCTAGGATATCTCTATCATATCCTCAACTAATTTACACAAACTTAGCTTTTCATAATAGGATTTATAATAATATGCATGCATTCCTATTATATATGGTCACAGTTTTGAAAAACAATTGTACACAGTCCTTATATATATGTTCAGGGTTTTGAAAAACAAATGTATACAATCCTTTTATATATATTCACGGTTTTGAAAAAAACATTGTACACAGTTAATTCTTGATAGACTAAAACCCTAAATTAAATTCCTAATAAGTTACAGATAAAATATCAATATGATTATGTTCATTCAACAAATTAACTCAAGCTTAGTATTTCTACCCTCGATAAGTCAAAACATACACACAGTTTTGTGTATTATAAATTTTCTTAGAATTTGGACATATACCTAACTGAGTATATATATAAGAATAAGGGTTTTTGAAATAAAACTTAGCCTATTTATTAAAACCCATATGTCAAAATCCTATAGTTTCTTAGCTTAAGCATATAGCAATCACAACAAAACTAAATCCATTCAACCCTAACAATTTACACATTCAGTCCTAATCTGCATTCCATAAGTATTTTGGAGATATAGTTTTAGTTCTATGGATGGCTTAGCCATCCACAGAGCTAAACATGTATTTTTAATATAATGCAAAACATTTCCCATAACCCTAACAAGACAAAATTATACACAGTATTTTCCCTTGTTAAACAATAATAAAATTACTGTACCAACCTTTCAATAGCTTCCAGGTTGAAACCACTTAAACCAAAATAATCCTCTTCATTCTCTATATTCTTTATTCTTCTCTTCTTCATTCCATTCTTCCTATCTCTTCTTATCATTATCTTTCCATATACTTCTCTCATACATGCAATGCATGCAATTGTCATCATGAAGCTTGTAGTTCTACATAATTCCTTCATGCAGAAAACCCATTATCCACAAATCTCTTTGCTTATCTAGGTTAACCTCGGTTTGACACAAACAAAAAGCCCTAAAATTTTTGAATTTTCCCCAAAACATTTTAATCTTTCAATTTTTGCATGGTCTTTTTGACTTACATACCCGTGTATCAACATTACAAAATTCCACATACAAAATTATTGCCAATGATAACTAACACTTCACAAGTCTTCTTTAAATAGTATCATTGTATATGCATTTGAACATTGAATAGTGTTAGTTCATAGGATATCTTAGGATAATAATGTAATTTTGGTAATAACTTAGAAAAGATAATCAACATTATGACTTTAAATAACAATGTGATTAATTTAAAGTCAATGACATGCTTTTGATTGTAAATGTAAATCTAAAAACTACTATATCGAAATATAATGATATTATAATAATGCAATCATTGTTATTACCTCTCTATATAGACTATCCAAATGTCTTTATCTCTCTTTTATATATAAAGGCATTAAGTTAAAACAATGATAATTCACAAATATCATTATAACACCAATAATGTATTGAGTCATTAAAAAGACATTCTGGTTAGTCTATAGTCAGCAGTAAATAAATACTAATAAAATAGATTTACTTTTTCATTAAAGAAATATCCCCTGTAATCATGAATTCAATAGAATGACATGATCAAAAGCAGAATTATGCACTGAATCTATGTGTTATAGTGATAATGAAATCACATAATCAAATCCACATAAGCATTAAACTAAAACTAAATCATAATTAACATACATAATCGAATACATACTAAAGCTAACAATTCATACAATGCATATAAAGAATGTTAAATATTGTGGTGTGTGTATGGGTTCTAGTTTGTCCTCTATCATCCCCTAACACTTCAATCTACACCATCATATTCAATGATGCTCTCCCTCCATCATGTTCTAAGGGATGGATCTATCCTACATCAAACTCATGAAAAGAAGGTAGTTATCCTGTAACATCATGATATATATCATAAAATACTATTGTAAAAACTAATCAACATGATCATAATGTAAAGAATATATAAATACAACTAACTCATAGCAATATAATGATGTAATCTAAGCAACATACAACTATCCCATAAGAGCATATGACTTACAGCTTAATTAATTAGTAATTACTCAATTTATCAACCATAATAATCCTTGGATAATCAACTAAATTAGCTTAGTGACAAATTGGGATGTGACATGAAAGGTCAACCACTCCAGGTCATCATCAATAGTGGTAGTTAAAAGAACATCATTACACAGTCCATAGTACAACACCTTGGTCTTATCACTATTATGCACCCTAAGCCATATTCTATGGGGTGGTTGTAGTAGGGGAAAGATATACAAGTTTGACAGTAATGCACTTTCTAGTATAAAGTTAAGCCTATGGAGGATTATGTCACTTGTGACATTGTACCTCTACAGGTATGTGACATTTTGTTGGGAAGACTATATTTATTCAACCATGAAGCTACATATCAATCTAGGCCATAAAAATGGGCCATCTATGTGCAAGATCACTTCTAAAAATGTATTGAGTTAGCACACACAATCAAACTCACCTTGGTATCTACCAAGCAATGTCACAAGTTTGTATCACATGCATAAAAGTTTGTGTTACTCATGGTTCACCTTGATATACCTACATGGCATAAAATGACAACATAGACCCTAGTAATGTGCAATACTCGCACATCATAATAGTAATAGAAGATCAACATATTAATAAAATAACAAAGTGAAGTCTTCGTAAAAACTGAAGGCCTTCCAACACACTATGTAGTACAACATTGTATAAATTTATTACCTAGATCACCTCTTTTGAATAGCCCTTATATTATAGATCAATTTGGGAGAATGAAGAAATATGATGCTAGATACAAGAGCTCCTTAATCAGGGTAGATCAGGCCTATCTCTTTACCTTGAGAGAGTTAGAGAGTCCTCATACCTAAAAAGGATGAGTCTTGGTGACTTTGCCTAGACTATTGCACATTCAACAAGATAACGGTGAAGAATTGACATCCACTACCATGTATTGATAACCTTATAGACCAGATCTAAGGTGCTCAATAATTCACCAAGATCAACTTGAATTCAAATTATAATTAGGTTCTAATTCATCTTAAAGACATTTGAAATATATCATTCAAGACATGAAAAGGATTATATGAATGGTTGGTCATGCCTTTCAACCTAACTAATGTGCCAACCACATTCATGCACTTGATGGATGATCTATTTAGGTCATTCCTCAACTTATTCATCATCATCTATTTAGATGACATCCTCATCTTCATTAAGGCTTGGGAGGAGCATCTAGAGCACATATTGCATGCCTTCGACACTTTACATCAACATAAAGTGTACATTTGGTGTTGCATAGATCTAATACTTGGGTTACATCATCGATCACATAGGCATCTATATAGATCCATTTAAGATTAAATGATCCAAGATTAGCCTACTCCATGCAGTCTCATAAAATTGAGAAGTTTTCTTGGACTTTATAACTTCTATTATAGGTTCATACTTAGTTTCTCACACATCTCTTAGGCTCTTAGATAGGTAACACGTAAAAAATCTAAGTTTGATTAGACTCATTCATAATAACACACTTGTGAGGCACTCAATCAATGCCTATATGTAGCACCTATTCTCATAATACCTGACATTACGCATTCCCTTGAAATTCACACTGATGCATCTGACTACACACTTGGTGTAGTGCTCATGTAGCATGGACATCTATTCACACTCCACTCAAATACATTCAATGATGTGGTGTAAAGGTACTCCACCTATGAGAAATAATTGTATGCTATTGTGAAATCAATCAATTAATGGTGACACTATATATTTGGGAATGAGATAGTTGTTCATTCAGACGACAAGCCACTTCACTTCTTACATATGCAAAACAAGTTGGAGAATGCATTACACATGAAATGGATGAATTAACTGTAAGAATTCCATCTCATGATCAAGCACAAGAAAGGGAAGGATAATAAGGCATCATATTAGCTTAGCCTATCATTGGTTGATGCACTCATCATGGTTTTGGACATGTGTGGCCACAACTTCATATACTGGGTGTCCCTCTACTCAATTGACCAAGACTTTACAACAACTTACACCATCTTAGTGCAAGGTAAACAAGTTTAGGAGTTTTACTTGTCTAACCAACTTCTCTTCAAGCTCAGACATATTTGTGTTCCTATTAGTGCACCTCACCAATGACTCATCTAGGAAGCACATTATACCAAGACTTCAAGAAATTTTAGCATGATAGACTCTAGCTACATTATAGCTGCACTTCTACTAGTTTCACATGTGCATAAATGTGGAACACCATGTCAAGTCTTGCATTCCTTGTTGCATCATAAATCCCATGAATATGAAGCTAGGACTTTACACACCTCTATTTTTTCTATCTATATCATGGAAATATATCAACATGGATTTCATGACTTGGTTACCTATGACAAGATGACAACATGTTGATGTGTCTATTGTAGTGGATAGGTTTTCTAAGATGGCCATCATGGTCTCATAAATAGTTTAGTATGAATTATATAGGGAAATCTAGGATAAGATGGGATGCATTATCCAAATTTATAAATGAATAAATTCAAGTTTAAAGCCATAAATTAGCAGTAATGGGTAAAAATACCCATAAAATAAAAGGGGATAGATCATTAGAGGGTGTGGATCTACCCAAGATAAAATCACATAGAGTGCGGAAAATATAATAAATTTAGTTTAAATATGACAACAAATAGATGTTAATATGTGTTTAGATGGTATTTTTAGGTTTAAGGGCTAAATGGATACTAACACAAGGTAAAAAAAGTGCTATAAATATGAAAATATGCACAAATATATTAAATATGCTAAATTAGGGATAAGACATTGGAAAAGAGGTCCTTCTACCAAATTTAAGTGTCTACACTTATGTGAAATGGCCATTTCTCACAAATATACCAAACATTTGAGAAATGCAAGGTGTAAATGGATGGATAAAAGAAGATCAATTCTTCCCTCCTAGGAAAGTGAAGGTACAAACTTCAATTCTTCATTTACTTTGATGCATCGACACATTCACTCACATACACACATCAAAGTAGAGGACTTATATAGACACCTAAGTTTGGTACACGACTTGTTATTTTAATTAATTTAGTGTTTCTTTGTGCATATAATTCTTCAAATTTAGTTAATTAATTTTTGGTACATTTCTCATGTTCTTCTCTCTCTCTCTTCTTTGTGTGGCCCTTTGTTTTCTTTGTTCTTTTGTTTTCTCTCTTTTATATCTTTTTTTGCTTCAACATTCCTCCTTTCTCTTTATCTCTCTCATTTATCCTTCCTCTACTCTTTTTCTATTAATTTCTCCTTAGGACATCATTGATGATCTCATCAATTCTACTCTAAGAAGGATCTTCAGACCTTTGATCTTATCCTTTATATTTTTTGGCCCTTTCTCATTCATCTCTATCTCTCTTATCTTACTAATATGGGCCTTATTTTTCATATTATTTCTCATTCCTTACTTTGTCTTAAAATCCAATTGGTCTGTAATTTGAAATTTAGAAGACTATTTATACAATACTCTTAAAGCCATTCAATAATCAAGTTTTTGTTTAACCCTAAATTTAGATTGGTGGAGATAGGGTTAAGAATATAGAAATAGCTTATACACAAGGATGAATAAACTAATCTATAGTAGGCCAATTAATTACAAACTTAAATAAATAAATATTCTAAATTATAAAATTGAGATATGTTAAATATAGAAATTACCAAATTCAAAAGATGTTCAATTGATCATAATATCAAAGATAATTGATACTTAGTTGGGTTTACTGTGTGCAAGTAAATTTGAGTTGGACATAGGTAGAAATATGCAAGATAAAGATTCTGGAATAGTCATCAATTTTTAAAAATATTAGTTATGTAGCCACAGACACTACTATTGACCTTGAGACATTACCATCAATGCTACTATTCATGTTGTGATGCTATTGTCATGTATGAAATATCTAATGGATATTGATGTGACTAAATTCACCATTCTAGGTTTTATGTCAAGTTTTTGATGATGTATTCAAATGTGTAATATAGGTTTTCTCTCTCTTATTATTCATTAAAACCCTAAATATTTACCCTTTTTCACCATTAGAATGAGTTTTACCAAAAATGGGTTAAGTAGGCTCATAATGTCAAGTTAACCTCAAAGTCCCCTCTATCAATTAATATTTCCTACATATCCAATACTCCAAGGAGATCCTTAGACTTATGTAGTTATCCCATATATGTACAAGTGTTTGTGAACAATGGTGTAATATGTTATATGTAGATGCATGTAGTGATCTAGCTTGTAACTTGATAAATATCACTCATAGGCTATTCTTTGGATGTTTCATACCTTTTGTATGATTACTCCTATGACTAATACATAATCAGGGATGAATAGGATAGAATAACTCAATTTTTTGATATATTGAATGAGCCCTGGTAAGTTATTACTTGATATTTGCTACATGATCAATGAGATGGTTTAGACTTATACATCACTTTTTGAAAATATTTCATAATAGGGTTCAATAAGACAAATAGGTTGGCCCATAGGTTTCGAATAGTTTTCAATTTGGATGGATTTTGAGTTTTGGACACTAAATAAGGATCAGATACTAACATTAATGCTAGTGTCCCTCTATGACTGATAGTGTCCAGAAGGCTAAAAATCAAGTATGGATCTGTAATTGATAATATATGATGTAAATTAAGTTTTAAGCTTTTTTTACTATACAAGTTGTCTACGTCATCTGAATGATATGATTCATATTATAAGATAATCATTTAGGCACATAGAGATGGTGAATATGAGCCTTTTAGCAATGAGAAGGTATAAAACTAAAGGGTAGAGCCCTAATTGGTATTTATCAAATGTACAAGACTGAGATGCTAAAAAAATCTAGTTTTAGTATCTATATACCCCTCCTTAAATCTAGTAATGTATAAGGATAAAATTACTAGGTTAATGGAAATAAATTCACACTTGGGTGTGTGCAATGCACCTTGTCTATGCTTGAGCCCAATTTTAGTGTTTTATTAGTGTATTGCCTATAACTAAGAGCATGTTATAGTATAAATAAATGTATATAATCTAAAATTTTATTTAATCGAAAAGCTTGAAAACAAAAATAACATGGAGTGCACCTATGTGTCGATGCAACCATTGCCCCTTTTGTATTCTACCTGGTAACGATGCTTCCTTATGAATCATTAGAGTTGAGAGAGGTTTAGACCTAAAAATTAAATATTTGAAGAGGGATATTGGAAGGTATTATGCCCCCAATATAGTGTAATTATGAGTTGTGACATGACCATTGAGATCTCTAAATCTCAATCGCACAACTTAAGCATGAATATACAATTTGGTGAGGGTGAGTGATTTAATCAACTCATCCTATAGATATGTTGAGGCTAGTTGATTTACTGAACCCAACTTATAAATCTGGTGAGGTTGAATGATTTAATAAATACAACCTATAAATAAAACAAACTACTACAAACATATAAGGTTCAATAACATAACTTCCTAGTGTAAATGGTGCTTTTTGGTGATAGTAATATGGAGATATAATTGGTAAATTTGTAATTTTTAGTGTAATAAATGGAATTTGCACCTCTAATATGTCTCAACTGAAGTATATGGTCACAAATATTAACATTTTATTTCAAATCTATGTAAAATTGATGCAATGCATACGAACTTGACCCAAGTGTATATATGAATTATGCAACCATACTAGAGATTATGCAAGTGTGGAGGTCAAGTCTTTGTGACATGCCCCCACTAAAATTTGGAGATACTAAGAACTAATTAAGTGTGAATTTCATGTATTTATGACATGTTCCCACTAGAATCTAAAAACTACGTAAATGTGGAAGTCCTTTTTGACATGCCTCTACTGATATTCCCCCCATTTTGAGGTGAGGGAAATAAAATCTGGTATGTATCTTATCTCAAAAGGATAAGTAATTATATTATCTATGTATGAATCATGTAACATATAAGAGTAACATGTTGAAGTAGATATATCAATGAAGCATGTAGTATGTGATCATATCAAGCCCTAAGATGTATGTTATGTATCATGAAAACATATAGTGAGTAAAAGTACAAGCTCAACAAATAATCAAGCACACACATAAGAGCACTCAATATAATGCAAAAGGAATGCTCCAAGGAGACCTCACACAAGGAACATGTTTAAATATTTCATAATCAAAAGGCAATGACATATTCAAATATCCAATCAACATAGAATGACATATTTAAATGTCCAAACAACATACAATGGCATAAGGTTCAACAAGAAAAGAACATATTCAAATATACTATGAGTAAGATAATGGGAAGAAATAAATACACTCAAAGAAGTGGCAATGTGAATAAATGAAGTATAATCAACCATCATAATCATATCATACTAGTCCCTGCATATATGTGTTAGCAAAATATGTCATGTAACATAACATATCAAATACACTGTGAAAGATATGGGCATGGATATGGACATGTGTAAGCATTAGTATATAAGCTCAAACATGATAATGTTGAAATGATCAAAAAATATATGTAATGTGTTTCAATTAAATATATTCTCCCAACATACTATACAACATGGGTAGAGGAGAGGTTCAACATCTATATTTTCATATATCATGTGGTTGAGGTATGCTTGTATCACACTCAAATATGTGTGAAACATATATGTGTATATAAAAAGATATGTTATCTATTAACATTAATTAAACAACATATATGTCAAGGATATATTAAACATGGGAATGCTAAATAATTTTGAATTTTCTAGGTTATTTGAAGCTTTTCATAATTTTGAATTATTTGAATGGTTTTGTATTTTCTTAAATATTTAATTTTTTGGATTTTTAGAGTGCTTGTGCATGAATGTGATGATTATAAAATGTGATATGGATATGGTAAAGTGCCACTAGAATCCAAATATATCATCAAATGGATGTCTTTGTGTAAGCCCTATATCATGTGTTTTGTATTCATATGTTGTGTAATCAGTATCATTGGGATCATACCAATATTATGTATTGCTAGGATCATCATCAACAATAAAATAAATATTATAGGAGAGATTTAACTTCATAGGTTTCTCTTGAACTTGTGATATACCATTTTGAGCATCTATATATGAAAAATTCACAATGCCATGGATTGGAGTTGCTTTTTTAATATGTTCATCATTATTAGGAGCTTGTATCTCATTATGGACTAGAGAAGAGTCATGTATCTTTTCTTAAACAATAGGAAAAAATGTAATTTATGCCTTAACGTCTTTATTTGAGGAGGGAATCATATGTAGACACTCCTTTTTGGCCACTTCCGTGTCTAAATGGACACTGGAGTGACTTCTTGCAAATAATGTAAATTAAGGTTAGAAATCACTGGAATGCTCTTATTCATCAACCCACATCATGTTCATCTTATAATCTATGTCAATATATCCTTAACTAGAGTAATGCAGTATACACAATCATCACCTTCCTCTAATTCATCTTTGGTCAAGTTGTGACCTAGCAAATTGACTTTTTTGACCATGTGTGAGGGACAACTTGTCAAAATTTAAAAATGGAAATTAACTTGATCAAGATTGCTTAATTGATTAAACCTAATTAAATGCATAGGTAAAAATTCCATGGCTAATTAATTATTAAATTTTTATTTTTATAATTTCATAAATCTAGATTGATGACATCATCTTTTATGAGTTGTCAAGCACTCAAAAAATATCTAGATTTGTGACCCATGCCTATTAATTAAAAATATTAATGGCTTGTCCCTTATTAAACTTAACCATGGTTAATTATAACCTAACAACACTTGAGTTAGAGTTAGTTTAGAAGGCTATAAATACAAGGCTTCACCCATTATTCAATCAAGCTTTTTGGTTTAATGTTATTATGCAGGAATTCCCTTAAGAAAGCTTCTTTTGTGTAAGGTTATTATACTAAAATATCTTCAAGAATCTCCTTTGGTATAGTGTTATCATGCCCATTTGTTAATCCAAGCCAAGTCAAAACCAAAGCCAAGCCCAACATTATTAAGGTGATAAGGAGAGGTGGTGCAAGAAGCTCCATTGCCAAAGATTCTTTGATCATACAACTAAGCACATCA
The DNA here is from genome assembly GCA_037957365.1 of Torreya grandis. Classification (NCBI taxonomy): domain Eukaryota; kingdom Viridiplantae; phylum Streptophyta; class Pinopsida; order Cupressales; family Taxaceae; genus Torreya; species Torreya grandis. The sequence goes on from JARHVA010000006.1 coordinate 6,347,295, forward strand.
ATTCATGACCAACATATAATTATTGATCTCAAGGAAGGTAAATAATGTTTTCTTTGTCTTCATTTGATAGTTACTTATATTTTTCACTTATTTTTTGAGTGCCTATGCTAGAGGTGTAAGTTTCATTACTGTGTTTTTGTTTGATTTTAATCATACTCACATGATACTAATCTCCACTCTTGGATTACTATTGCTCACATAATGGCATGCTCAGTAGGACCGTGCACCTCATAAACATAAATAGAGTATCTTGGGAGCTTTTTGGAGCCAAAAAGATGTCATTTTAGAGCTTAATTTCTTGATTTTTTGCTAATTTTTGTGTGTTTGCTTTGTCACTATAGATTTATAAATTCATGACTACGTAACTACAATTTAATGAGGTAAATTATGAAATCATCGATCAAATCTATGAATTCATCCCAAAAAATTGTGAAATCATCTTGATTTAGCCTTATCTCTATGAAACTATGAAATTGGGCCAAGAAATAGCAAAATCATTTAGCAAATCGTGATTTCATTCTACAAATAAATAAGTCTTTTCTTTTGCCTTTTGAGCTAACTACAAAATTATTTTACACTTGTGAAATCATCTACTTTGATAGTAGAAATATTATTTGCAGTAGAAAAATCACATTTTTGGGTAGCAAAATTGCATTTGTGAGTTGCAAATTCATGATATCGAACTATGAACTCATTTGCTAACTATAAAATTGCCATAAAACTATGAAATCATTGCTCTATGTTTCTATTTTTTCATGCAGGTTTTTCTAGAATTATGAAATCATTTGCCTCAATTGTGAAATTATTTTCCAAAATAGCCAAATCATCTGCCTGAGTAGCGAAATCATTCTAAAACCATGAAATCACACACTGTAAGTTTTTATTGCATTCGTGTTTGTCTATGTTTTTTATGATTAAACAATTTCATAGTTCACAATTTAATGTGTAATTGAAAAATCATTCAAAAGAGTTGAAACTTATGTTTTTATTAATCTAACTTATAGGAATATAATATTGGCTCAAACACAAATCAATCCCCTAACTTGTTTGCAGGAAATTAAACCAAGGAAGAAGTTTGAATGATTTTTCATTTTTGCACAAATCCAAGTTTTACAAAGGTTTAAAATACATTCACACTTTGTTAATGAGTTTTAAAATTCACTTAAACAATTTATTTTTAGCATTTTACAAGATTTTACAAGTGAAAACATAACCAAGGGGCCAAAAAATTTATAACACATTTCAATTTGGTGCTAGTAAAAAGAATCAGCATCTTTAGTTAGAGCTCCTAAGAGATTTTTTTCTTTTTGTTTGTTCCTTAGCCTAGTTTCAAATTACTTAAAGTAGATTCTTTGATTTTGACAAAACATAAACTTTAGTGTATATGCTCCCCCCATCACATTTAGGGAACTTGGGTAACCAAAAAGCACTTAGTTTATTGCTCTTGTCTGAAAAGTGTGTCGAAAACAAAGTCATGTATGCTCTCCCCAAGCTTTGAGTGACTTAGGTGATTCAAAATTGACATCTAAACTCTTTCCTTTTTATTTTATTTATTTTTATGCACTTGGCTTGTGGGCGGACTTCATAGCCTCCCCATGAGTTCTTTAGGGGTGCATTGACAGAGATTTTCATCTCTTGGCATCATACCAACTCTAATCCATGGTGGGGTATATAAATTAGGGCATGTAATACTGAGATTGCCATGGGATTGAGTGGTTAGCCTCTCTAATCCTAACAAAAATCTAGGTTAGATTTGGCTAAACATCATACTCTGCTAAGAAGTACATGGATGGAGTCACTATGTAAAGGAATAGACCCTTGCATAGTAAGTTAATCAGGATGAACCTAATTGACATGATTGCATCCCTTGTGTTAGCCACACTTAAGACCATCTAGAATGTGTGAAACTTATAGATTTTAGATAAGGCCCCACTTATCATAGAATTTAATGCTAAGTGCTCCTAACTCTAAGATCATATCACATATCAATGCTTGAGAGATAGAGGGAGGTGTAAAAAATTCTACCTACACATGTACCTTTTTTTAGATTAATACTTAATTCCTCACAAGCATTGGTATATTAGTGGAAACTTTGGCTAAATTTATGCACACCCATGTCATTTATAGGGAATAGGATGAGTCATTTATACTACTATTTTTCTTTGATTTACATTGCATGTTTTTATACTAAAATTTGTTTGTTTGTCACAAGTACAAAACCAAACACATTTTTATACACCACTTTATCCTAAGAGGTGTTATCCTATATGTTTGATACCACCCTTTTTCCTTATATGTTTTCAAAACATTTGTGTATGTGTGTCACTTGATTAAACGGAGCGTCATTATGTTTCCCATTTTATCCCAAGTTTTTGCCTTGGAGTTTTGAAACAAAAATCATTGTCATACCTTTTAAGTGAGATAACGTCATTATGTTACTCATATTGCTTCAAAACCTTTGCCTTGTGTCAAAATTTAGTTTCAAACCATGTATGTCTTTGGTCTACAATGAGTGTCATTAAGTCATCTATTCAGGTCTAGAGTATTGTCTATTTGAAAACCCAAGTCTTCTAAACCAAGTTCTAAATTTGTCTTACAAAGTTTATATTCAAACATTGAGTGGCTTATGCCTACGCCTTTCTTAAATTTGGATTAGGTGTTTATCTCTCACTTTTTAATTGTGCAACTTGGACTAATTCCTTGTTTACTTTGAAGAAAAATTTGCCTAGATTTAGGAAGGGCTCTATTTTCTGTGTGCCTCACATCTATTTGGTTTCCTTGAACTAAGTTCAAAACTCTCTTTTCAATTATAACCTTAAGCATGGTTAGTTTACATTGGATCCTTCCATCACTTGGGCTTGAATGCTTTACTCATCATTCTTATTTTTGCTTACTTGAGATTGAATTTCCCAATTAGTTTTGGGCATGTGCCTAGGGAGAATGTCTTATGATAAGGTCAAGTTTGTGTTTGAATCCATGTGCCTAGATTTATTCCAAGTGTTTCAAATTATTTTAGAGCTAAATTAAATTTCTTTACGAATTTTACCTTGACCAAGTTTGTTTTTTATGTCTAGCTTTGTGCCTTATTTCCAAAGACCTAGCATTTACCTTTCAATTTTTAGACCTAGTTATTTTAAAATCCTAGTTTTGTGCCTTATTTTCAAAGATCTAACATTTTACTTATTTTTTAGATTTAGTTTATGCCTTTTGAGCCTAGCTTTGTGCCTTGTTCCCAATGACCTAGCACCATTTTCATTTTAGACCTTGATTAGTTTTTGTTTGAAACATTTTGCCAAGATCAACATTCAAATTTGCCATTCATTTGACCATTTATGTGCAAGACATTAGACCTTGAATATATTTGAGACCAATCTTACCATTGATAATTTTGGATAACTCCATTCTTAGGCCAAGTTTAGACCGTTTACAATAATCGATCATGTTTTCTATTTAGACCATTTCTATAGACTCAGAATAATGGAATGAGGAATAGAATAGAAGTATGAGAATTGATCAATGTTAATTATTTATTTGTACTTGTCAATGCAGAGATGATCATCCTTATTAACATTGATACAACTAGAATGGTCAATGGGTTGAGCTGATCAAAGAGGGTGGGATGATTTTCCAAGGTGAACAAGGAAATGTTTATGTGGAACCATTACTTGTAATCTCCATAGAACTAATTTTTGTTGTAGCATGTGATGGTATGGATCATGACATAACACACCATGATGGCCTAGATTTAATGTGCATAAGGACTGACTTTCAATTTAATAAACTATCAAAAACAATGCACTAATGATAAAAACCATGATGACAATATTGGCATATGAATATGGATAGACTCAAGTACAATGCATAATAAATTACTTAATGAATTCATATACACTAAGTCAAGGCACAACAAAGAAATCAAATAAATAGGCAAACAAATAACTAAGAAAATAGACACATAGAAAGTTTAAAAGTAAAATCAATAGAAATCATCCTATCATTTAACTTAGTCAATACCTACGTGTGAAGGCTCAATGGAATGATAAACAAGTTGTGCTCCTAAGCAAGGCTATATGCAAGGGAAAAACATGCAGGGATAAGATATTTTGATATAAGCTTCATGATTTAGTGTTGTCCCAATAGGGTGAAAGTTGTGAGCTTGGCTGAAAAGTGTAAATTGGATGGTGCCCCTGAGCAAGGATACATGCAAAGGGAAGGTTACACCCTCAATAGTTATGAAATGTATTAGATCCAATAATGGATTTTCCCCCAGTAAGGTGGATCAAGAATGGATGATTAGTTTAGATAGGACAAAAGTTTTTGGATTTTGGGGCTTTATATATATCTAGGAGATTGTAAGCTAATTTTCTAATTTTTAGGATTTTGAAATTTTTTGAATTTTTTTTAGAATTTTTTATTCATCTCAACTCAATGGAGAATTATAAGACGCATAATGGTCTAACTCATAAAATGGTGAGAGCATAGCTGAATTTTACTTGTAAAATATTGAGAGTATTGGAAAAGGGGTGACTGAGCTGAACTCAATGTAAATTAAGCGCTACTTACATAGTCCAAATAGAATTCAAGTCATTTTAGTTCAAATGTATATCAAGGTAAGAAATTCTGGTAAGGTGAGGCAAAGGGCAAGGTGAATGGAAAATGTAAAAGGCAAGGTAAATGGTAATACAAGGTAAATGGCAAGGTAAGGCAAATAGAAAGGGAAGGTAAATGGAAAGGCAAGGTAAATGGCAAGGTAAGGCAAATGAAAAGGCAAGGTATATGGAAAGGCAAGGTAAATGGTTATGTTTTTGTTTTTGATGTGGAGATGCATGTCCTAATCAACATATGATATAACCAAAATAGTCAATTATGTAAATTTTTAGCGCACACCTCTTTTGAATAGTTGCTCATTCAAGAACATATTGATAATTTGGATTACAATAGCATTGTTGTAATCTTCGTTAGTCTTTGATTATGTTTCCTCTAAATTTTGAGACAAGATGTCTTCATAGCATCTGTAAAGGAAAGTGCATCCAGGGATGGTAAATACAAATAAATAGTGGATAAAAAGTTTTATTTGGTGATGGTGAGATGGATCATAATGAAATTTATAATGATTGGGCAATAAATGAATATCAAGATTTTTAGGAACACACAATGTTGTTGATTTCATATTCAACATAATATTGGTTGTGGTAGGGCAAAAGAATTTTGAATATGCTCGCGATAGGACCACCATATTGTTTTATTGTTTGGTCCTAAGAGATGCTACCATCTGGTTATGTTGTAGATTAGAATTTGTACTGATAATGTCTTCACCAAGAAATGAAGAACTATTATGCTCAACTATTGACATCTTGAAGAGGTTTTCACCAATAAAGTTGTCTTGATTATCCCATATCATCTTCAAAAAGGTTTCACTAAGGAACAGTAACTTTTGACTTTGATTGTCTTCTAGCACCTCAAACAAGGTTTCACTAGAATATGCTAAGTTTGGACTTTGATTTCCCCCTAGCACCTTCCAAAATATTTCACTATGAGATTGTTATTATTTTGTATGAATGTGGTCTTGATAACTTTGATATTTTACAACTGATATGTCACCATAGATATAGTTCAACAAGGTGTGATTATGTTGGTCCCAATTGACACTTGTGGGAGGTGAAATGTTAATATAATGGCTATGTTGGGTGGTGTTAATGGCATGTAAAATGGTAAGAAAATGGGAAGAGGTAGCATAATCCTCATAAAATATAGTAGGAGAACTTTTGTTGATGCTGAAATAATCATCCTAAAAATTTATGGAAAGATCATAAATGTATTAAAATTAATCTGCAATACATGTATAACCAATGTTTTAAAAACCATGAATGTATTCTAATTCTGAAGTTGAGTCTAACTCAAGGAAATCTAAATCTAAAGTTGAGATTGATGTTAATTCTACTTTGGATGTTAAATCTGATATTGATTCAAAAATAGAACCCAACTTCAATTATGATTCTTTATCTGGTGTTGTGACAAAGATGTTATGTTGAATGCTTGGTAGTGGATGAGTAATGGCCTAGGCTTAATCAATGGGATCTTCAAAATTAGGTTAAGCTAATAAGGACTCCACAAAGATGGCTTGTCAAAGTGAGGCTTCTTAACAAAATGAAAATGGTCAATAGGCGACTCAATAGAGATTGGCTCATCAAAGTGAGGCTCCTTAAAAAAAGGTCAATGGTCAAGACAATGATTTGCCCAAATGCAGTTATAATCATTAGGGGGTGACTCAATAAAGACTAGCTTATCAAAGTGAAACTCCTTAATCAAAGGGAAGGGGTCAAAGAGTAATCAACACTAGTTAACTTATCATAAATAGGTGTTTCAACAAAAACATCATAGATTGGTTGGTTCTTGGTTTCAAAATATTAGTTTTGAACACATGTTGGTCTTTTAAAAAATTTGCTCTTGGAGAGGTAATGATTAGCTCTAGTGTGGTGTGATGAATGATTTGGATACATGATATATCTTGGGTCAACTCAGCCACCATTTTTTTCTAATCATCTCTTTCATCACTTTGTGTATCCTCATGTGCCTAGTTGTTTGTGGCTTCTTCAGTCATTAGACCATCACATCTAATTTTTCACCCTCTCATCTTTAATCTATGTAACAGGTTATCTCCTTGAGTTATGATTTCTAATCCTCCCTACTAAGGCACAACCAAATTTATCATGATCAAATATGTCCTACTGGATATTTTTTATGAATTCAAATCATCTTAATAATTATAACCACCTTTAGTCAAATCATTTTTTGACTTGTCCACCCTACTGGGGCACATGCTTGTACCACTACTTATAACTACCTTTGGTAAAATCAGTGTCTCAACCTTCATTACTAATTATAACTGCCTTTGGTCAAATCAATACTTTTAAGTCAATGCATGCAAGCATTATCTCGATTGGATTAATCTCACCCATGGGTTAATTTCATTCTTCTTATTATTTCTTTTCGAGGGACCATCCATAAATTATGTGTCGATGACTCCCTTGTGGGGGCATCATAGGCTTCCCAAACTCTGTTTGGATCATCATTCCTCAATCATTATCTTTTTTTTCCTTTTAACAACTTTTTCGTTCTTTAAAAATATATTATTGTGATTCTGTCTTGCAACACCTTCTCAAACAGGGGCAATATATAGACACTCTTTTTTAGCCACTTCCATGTCTAAAGAGACACTATAATGACTTCTTGTAAATAATGCAAGTTAATCCTAAAAATCACTGGAATGATCTAATTTATTAGTGCACATCATGTGCATCTTCTAATATGTGTCAATGTATCCTTAACTAGGGCAATGAACTATACACAATAATCACCTTACTCTAATTTATCTCTAATCAAGTTGCAACATAGCAAATTAAACTTTTCAATCATGTGTGAGGGATAACTTGTCAAAATTTAGAAATGGAAATTAGCTTGAATAGTATTGCTTAATTGGTTAAACCTAATTAAATGCATAGGTGAAAATCCCATGGCTAATTAATTGTTGAATTTCTATTTATTCAAAAAACCAAATTGATGACATCATGACATCACATAAATATCTAAAAAAATGTCACCATCATGACATCATATTTTATGATTTTTCAAACGCTCACAAAATATAAAACAAATATTTGGATTTGTGAGCCATGCCTATTAATTGAAAATATTAATTGCTTGGCCCCTCCCAAACTTCACCATAGTTAATTCTAACCTAACTACACTTGGGTTAGAGTTAGTTTAAAATGTTATAAATACAAGGTTGTACCCGTCAAACAAGATTTTTTGTTTAATGTTATTATGCAAGAATTTCCTTAAAAAAACTTATTTTGTGTAAGGTTATTATGCTAAAATATCTTCAAGAAGATCCTTTGGTATAGTGTTATCATGCCCATTTGTTAATCCAAGCCAAGACAACATTACCAAGGTGACAAGGAGTGGTGGTGCAAGAAGCTCCATTACCAAAGATTCTTTGATCATATAATCGATCACATCAACTCATGTCTAACATACAACTCTTGCTCTCAAGGAAGGTAAATAGTGTTTACTTTGTCTTCATTTGATAGTTACTTGTATTGTTCACTTGCTCTTTGATTTTCTAGGCTAGAGGTTTAAGTTTCATTAGTGTGTTTTTGTTTGATTTTAATTATACTAACATGATATTAATCTCCCCTCTTAAATTCTTATTGATCACAGCATAGACTTTGTAGTATTACCCTTAACTTTTTGTTCCTCTATGAATACGATAAATATGATATTTGGATCCTTAAAAACCCTATTTATATCATTTGATTTTGTAGGCATATTTTTATTTGAGAACTCCTTTATTTGAAACCCTCTTTTTAGAATGCTTATTTGATTATCTTGAGTTTGATTTTTCAACTTTTATTTTTGCTCTTTTTATAAAATTTTCTTTTGTAGTTGTTCCTTTTCATTTTGATAACTTTGTAATATTACATGCTTTAGCTTTTTCTTTCAAATATTTTCTTTCTCAAAGTTTAGAATTTGTAACTATTTTTACTCTGAATTATCTTTTTGTACCCATACTTGTTCTTTTTTCCTTTGTGTTTTAGGAAAGGTACTCATAATATGAATGAGTTGTTTGATTGATGTATCTATTATAATATCACCACTATTAATTTTACTTTATATTTTATTCTTTAAGGAAAACAATAATATATATGATGGCCATGCATTCTATGATATGCATGATAGTATTTTGATCTTCTAAAATGATGTATGGGAATAATTTGATCATTTTGTTTCAAATTATTTTTATTAATATTTCACTTGGAGTCTTATTAGCCTTTTGATCATACTATGAATCACTAGTTGTAGATGACTTATATTTTAGCTTCTTATTTTGATATAAAACCTTGTTGGACACAACATTTCTAGATGAAGATGCAAACACATGATTAACACTAGCATATTTTAGATTCTATAGATATGTAATCTGATTTTATAATAATGTGATCTTTGAAATAAAGTTATTTTGTAACTCTTCTATTAATGTGCTCATAAAGATTATTTCATATTTTATGGCTTCACAAGCACAAACCCTAGTTTATTTGGATTGAATATTCATACACACACCAACTAGAGGGGATGTAGGAGGTTGAGAGGCTTTAGGAAGGATAGGTACAATAGGATGGGCAACCTTATCCCTTAGAGTAGTGATATCATGGACCTAGTTATAAGAAAAGTAGCTATCACCCTCCTTAGAATTAGGAGGAAGAGGCTCATTTTTATCCATTTTAAATGTTTCACAGACTAATATGAGAATAGGAAATGAGAAACATACAAATGATAGCAAATAATCTAACAAGATAGGAAATATTAGAATTGTTACTGCAATTTGAAACTCTATGTTGAAAAACTCAATGAAAACTTAGTAAAATTTTTCACAATAAGAATGTACAAATTTTAGGAGATTGGCTAGGTTTTTTCGAAATCTGAGAAAGGTTTTTTAGGAAAATAATACAATTAAAAATCTTAAAAAATTAGGGAAATTAGGTATTCCTTGTGCACTGTATATCAAGATGTACTAGCATAGTAAATTTCAAATTTTGAAAAATTACACACATGATTTTGACAAACAAAATATTTTTCTAATTATATCAAAAGTAACATGAAAAACCTCTGAGGAATTTGAAAATTGAGTTTTTATGAATCATAAATAAGCCAAATAATGTCAAATATTTCACAAGCAAAACCCTAAAATATTCCTAATAAATAATCAATAATTAAAATTAATCAGGAATATATTTCAAATATATAAGAAGGTTTTTGAATAAAAGATTAATTTTGATGAAAAACTCAAAAATTAATTATAAAATAGTTACACCATTTTCCTTATATGTCAATATTTATTAAAAATAATAAATTGTAAAAATTGAAACATCTATACATAATTTGGGGAAAAAAAGAGTCTACCAACTTGAATAAAAGAAAGCTCAGAAGAATTTAAGGTGGAATTGCTAGGAAGCCAAAATGTGTCAATCAAGGAAGATTAAATTACTAGTGTATGAACACAAGACCCTTGAAACAATATAAGTGTAAAACCTTAGGGTAAAGTTTTAAATCTTCAAAGTAATCACAACAAGCTGAAACTTTAGGAAGGTTGAAAACCCTACAGAAAACTAATATTTGTATGAGAAGACAAAGTGGTTAGGTTTATTAAATATTTAACCCTAAATTTAGAATGGTGGAGATAGGGTTAAGAATATAGAAGTAGCTTATACACAAGGATGAATAAACTAATATATAGCAAGATAATTAATCGTAAACTCAAATAAATGAATATTTTGAATTATAAAATTGAGATATGTTAAATATAGAAAGTACCAAATTCAAAATATGTTTAATTGATTGCAATACCAAAGAGAAATGATACTTAGTTGGGATTACTATGCATAATTATATCTAGGTTGGACACAAGCAAAAATGTGCACGATTGGGGTTTTAGAATACTCATCAAATTCTTGAAATATTGTTTCTGTAGTCGTAGACACTATCATCGATGCTAATATCTATTTTACGATGCTACTATCCTATATGGAATATCCATTGGATCTTGATACGACCAACTCCACTATTTTAGGTTTTCTATCACCTTTCTAATGATGTCTTTAGATTTGAAATAATGTTATTGTTCTCTCAATATTGATCAAAATCATAGCTCTTCACCCTTCTTCATACTTAGAATGTGTTTTACCAAAAATGGATTAGGGGGCTCATGGTGTCGAGCTAACTTTACATACCCCTCTATCAATAAGTGTTTCTTACATAGCCAATACTCTGAAGAGGGCCTCAAATTTATGTAGTTTTCCCCTATGTGTGGGAGTTTGTGTGAATAATGGTATAATATGTTATATGTAGATGTATGCAGTGATCTAGCTTGTAACTTGATAAATATAGCTCATGGATTGTTATTTGGATGATTCAAACCTTTTTTATGACTTATCAATAAATAAGGATGAATATGGTATAATAACTCAATTTAACAATTGATTTAATGAGACTTGATAGGTGATTGTTTGGTATTTTATACATGACCAATGAGAAGGATTAGACTTGTACTTATACCACACCTTTTTAAAATATTTGATAGTAAGGTTCAATAAGATAATCAGGCTAACCCATAGGTTTCAATTAGTTTATAATTTGGATGGATTTTGAGTATTAGACACTAAATAAGGATCTAGACATTAACATTGATGCTAATATCCCTTTGTGGTAGATAGTGTCCAAAAGGCTAAAAAGTAGATATGGGTCTATAACTGACACTGAAGGATGTATATCAAATTTTAAGTTTTATGTAGTGTACAAGTTGTCTAGGTCATTAGAATGATATGGTTCAGACTATAAGATAATAATTTAGGTATAGTGAGATGGTGAATGCAAGCCTTTTGGCAATGGGAAGGTCCAAAACTGAAGGGTGGAGCCTTAATTAGTATTTATCAAATGTATAAGACCAAGATGCTATAAATATTCAGTTTTAGTATCTACAATTTTCTCACATCATTTCAAAATATTTTTTTCTATTTACAAAGGGAAAACCAGTCTAGGCACACTCAAAAGATTTATTTATTTCATAAGTGTTAGAGATTAATCTTATTTGGGTTCACTTATTCTAAGTCATTTATGCTAATTTTAAGTCTATTTTAGTTATGTATGTCTTATTAATATAAATTCACTCCATCCCAATTTTATGAGGTGTCACACTTATTTTGTCCTTTTGTAGGTAATCTTGAAGTTAATTTCACATGTAACTCCCTCTACACTTGTCACACACATCCTCATTACCTCATGGATATTAGAAAAAATTGGCACACACTGAGTAGGTTATGCAATTCATAATAGGATTCCTTATAACTCCCTCTTCCATCCTCTAGTTATATTTATTGAGCTCTCCTCTCTCATTATACTTACTTACTCTAGTCTATCTTAAGATGTTTTTTTATGGATTGAGACCATTCTTATTATTCTTTCTCTTGTCTTACATCAAATATTGTACTTTGAGAATTTTACTTTGCAATTCTTTCAATAGATGTGGTATTTTTCTCCATTTGATGATTTCCCCACTTGAAAATCATGTCTCACATTTGTGATTGTTTTCTATTGAGGTCATTTCATTTATTTACATATTTATTTGCTTTATTATTTCAACATTATTATAATTATTTTGTAAAATATCCTAACATGTTATTAGATCTAGTTCATTTTACTGTTGATCCTTGAGCTTTTATAGGTTTTTTGGTGGAAAATCAAGTGTTTTTTGGGACACATTTTGGGACAATAATCTACTACTTTTTGTTGATATTTGCATGTATTTCCTAGTTATTAACTATTTTACCTTACATATGCACATTATTTCTTCATTTTTTAGCTATTGTTTACCTCTTTTTTTGTCAGAACAAGCAATTTGTTTTTGTAACTAACATGTCATAGTTGGTATACATGTTGATTTTCTTGTCAAAACATTAGATTTTTGGTTTATTTCTTATTTTCAGTAAGACACATATATGAATTTATGAAAAAAATCATTTCATATGTATGTTTTGGTGGTATATTACTTCTACCCTTTATTCATTTTTTAAACAAAGACCGGTATTCTTAGTGCATTGCTAATTACCAGTTATCTCAGCATTGTCACCTTCAACATCACATTCTAATTTTTTTCCATGAGTGCATCAAGGCATTTTTACTCTTCTTACCATCTTACCATTTATTACTACTTGTTTTCTATTTACATGGGTTTTATTTCTACCATTTACAGTCAAAACTACGTAAACTTCTGAGTAGCATAGTAGCATATTCACTTGTTATGTGTCAAGTTAAATCCAATTTTTTGGAATTTTAAAGATTTTTGAAAATACATTTTGTTACCCACTCAAATTAAGGTAAGACATGTTTTTTTTAATCTCAAAACTCTCAATCTTGGTATATCATTATTTTGTTTTTTTTGTCATTACATGTTTTACGTGGTGTTAAGCTTCCATGCTTTGATTTATGTCTTAAAATTCAAACTCGATCCTTCTATTTGACACTTTTAGCTAAAATATTTCTTAAATTCACACTTTTAAGCCAAGAGTATTCTTGTTTGTCACCAAAGGGAGTTTGATTAATTTGTCTTAGAATCAAACATTTCAAACATTGTCTTGTTAAATTTTTATGCAAGGTGTTTTTTAATTTCTCATACATGAGAATTACATTTCAAAAAATCTAAACAAAGGTAATAACATAATTTCTATCATGTTTTCTTCATGATACATAAGTAACAACTTTTAATTATTCCTTTGGAAAGCTTTGATTATTCACTTTGATTGATATAACATTCTATTTTAATTCCATTTTGATGTTTATATAGCATCTAACGTATTCTAATAACTTTAAAATTAGAATTTTTGAAATTTATATTTATATCTTTTGTTCAATGTAAATGATATTATGTAATTATGTAGCATCTCAGTCTTGTACACTTGGAAAATTCAGATCTTAGTTGTTCCTCTTAGTTCTACACATGCCTTACTTTTTCAAACCTTGCATTTATATTATCTTGTACCCCTTGGCCTATCTCTTAGTCTGATCAGCCTTATATTGATGACACAAACATTCTATCTTACCCAAAATACTTAAAAATTATTTATCTTACACATCTACAAGTTCTAAGCTTGTACCTGCTCTCCTAGTCCCTAGACATTAATATTTACGACAAATAGTAGCATCGATTATTGGATGGTAGAGCCTAATCTTATTATAATTCTTAGTTCCCAATAAAGGGGTCCCCCCCCACTAATATCATCATTAGGTCACAAATCTAATGGTAGAAATCATGTTGGTGGATTTTTCCCCTAATATGTAACCCTCCTTTTAATATGAGGGCATTGAAATCATGGTGGCACATAGTGTGTGAGTGAAGAGAAGAGGAGATTATAGTGGATGTATTTTAGGATTATCCCTTCATTTTTTACATTGAATAAGAAAAGAACTGGCTATTTATGTGTGGATGTAGCACATTTTAGATGAACCATGTTAAATCTATGTTTCTCTTGTGTTGTGTTTTTTATATTTTATTTTCATCTTTATTTCATTAATATTGATTTGCATTATATATTCCTAACAACTGGTATCAAAGCCAAAGATTTATTTGGTAGATAAGCTCGTAGGAAAAGAGGGTTCTTAGTTTGAGTGGGAGCAATGGTGGAAGAAGGCAAGTTAAAGGTCAATAAGTTCAATGGCCAAAACTAACAGCTATGGAAGATGCAAATGGAGGACTATCTATATTGGAAGTATCTTTTCCTACCATTGAGTGGAATAGCAAAGAAGTCAGTGACCATGAAGGATGAATATTGGGAGGTTTTTGATAGAAAGGCACTAGAAATAATATGGCTATGCCTGGCAGCATTGGTGGCCTTCAATATTTCAAAATAAAATACAATAATGGATGTGATAAAGGCATTAGATAGAGTGTATGAAAAACCCACAACCTTCAACAAAGTATTTCTTATGAAGTGTTTGTTTAATTTGGAGATGTCATATGGTGGGTTTATTGCTGATCATTTAAATGAATTTTACATGATCACAAATTAATTAAGCTCTACAGGAGTAAAATTTGATGATGAGGTTAGGGCTCTTCTGATTTTGTGCTCATTCCCAGAAAGCTAGAATGGCTTGGTCATGGCTATGAATAATTATATCTCTGGTTAAAACACTTTAAAGTTTGATGATGTTATTGGTTTTATTCTTAGTGAGGAAATATGATGGAAAAACACAAGTGAGACATCAAGTAATGCTTTGACTATAGAGAATAGGGGAAGACAAAAAGATAGAGGAAAGGGCCCATAGAATCATTGGAAATCTAAGAAGGGAAGATCCAAATTTAGAGGAATTTCAGTATGTTATATTTGTAGGAAGAAAGGACACCTAAAGAAATATTGTTGGTTTTAAAAAATAAAACAAGGAGATGGCCAAAAAGATAAAAAAAATTAGGAAGCAAATGTAGCAGGTGATGTGTTACAAGATGTTTTAATCTTCTATTTAGATAATATTAATGATTTTTGGGTGTTAGATTCAGGGGCTTCATTTCATGCTACATCCCATAAGAAATATTTTCAAGATATGTTCAAAGTGATTTTGGACAAGTGTATTTGGGTGATGGTGAAACCTATAAAATTATATAAAAGGGTAAGATATAGAATGAAAACAAATGGTTGCTGAAAGAAGTGAGGCATGTTCATAATTTGAAAAGAAATCTAATTTCATTAGGGCAGTTGATAAGTCAGGGTTGCACAGTTACATTTTCAAAAAATTCATGGAAGATAACTAAAGGATAACTCATAATAACAAAAGGAGAAAAGGTAGGTACATTATATTTATCTAATGGTAATGTTTACTTTTTTATTGCTTTAAATTCTACAGAGGTGGATAAAAAATTATGGAACCATAGACTTGGGCACATGAGTGAGAAGGGGATGCAAGTTCTCAATTCAAATAATTTGTTTCTAGATTTAAAGAAGGTGGATTTGGATTTTTGTGAGCACTGTGTGTATAGAAAATAGAAGAGAGTCAGATTTATCAAAGTTGGGAAGATAAACAAGGATGAAAAGTTAGAGCTTCTGCATACAGATGTATGGGGACCGGTTTAGGTATCATCCCTTGGTGGATTTTCTTATTATATTACTTTTATTGATGATGCAACTAGAAAAACTTGGGTTTATTGCGTACAAAAAAATATGATGTTTTTGATACTTTTAAGAAATGGAAAGCTTTGGTTGAGAATGAGATAGAAAATAAGTTAAAGTGTGTTAGATCAAAAAATGGAGGTAAATAATGCAATAAGGAATTTGATAATTACTATTCATCTCATGGGATTCGTAGAGAGAAGATGGTTCCAAGAACACCATAACAAAATGGTGTGTCAAAAAGGATGAACAAGACAATCATGAAGCACGAAAGGAGCGTGAGATTGCATGTAGGGTTGCCCTTATAATTTTGGGTAGATGTTTTAGATATTGTTGTTTACTTAATAAATAAAGGGCCTTGAAGTCCTTTGGATGGTGGTATTCTAGAGGAAGCATGGATAGTTAAAAATGTAGACTATTCCTTTTTAAAGACTTTCAATTGTGAAACATTTGTCCATATTGATAAAGAAAATAGAACCAAGCTTGAAGCAAAATCCAAGAAATGTATTTTTATTGGATATGGAGTTAATGGTTTTGGTTATTGTTTATAGGATTTTGAAAATAGTAAAATCATTAGGATTAGAGATGTGATACTTAATGAGAAGGTCATGTACAAAGATCAATTGCAATAAAAGAAATAAGAAAAACCAAATACAGAACATGTAGTACTTGATTAAATCACTGAAAATGAAATTTTAAATGTGCCAAAAAATTAGAATGTGCAACAATTATAACAACAATAACAAGTACCTCAAACTCTTGAAAGTGTATTTTTAATATCTATTGGAGTAAGTAGACTCTTTTAATGATACTCTCCTTCACTTCATTGTTTATTATTGATTGATGGTGGTGACCTAGAAAGCTATGAAGAAGTAATACAGGTAGAAACAAGAAAAGAGTGGGAGTAAGGCATGAAAGAGGAGATGGAATCCTTGGTACATAACCAAACTTGGGATTTGGTTCAGTTGCTTGCAGGTAAAAGAGCATTGTAGAATAAATGGGTTTATAGGTTGAAGGAAGAAGATGAGGGCAAAAAGAGGCACAAGGCAAGACTTCTTGTAAAAGAGTTTACACAAAAAAAAGGTATAGATTTTGACAATATTTTCTCCATTAGTTAAAATGACTTCTATAAGAACTATTTTAAGTTTGGAAGCAGTAGAAGATTTACACCTTAAACAGTTAGATGTGAAGATGGATTTCCTTCATGGTGACTTAGAGGAACAAATATATATGGAGCAACCACAAGGATATGAAGTCAATGGTAAGGAGAAAATCATGTGCATGTTGAAGAAGAGCTTGTATGGCCTAAAGTAAGCTCCAAGATAGTGGTATTTAAAATTTGACATGTTTATGATGGAACAAGGTTATAGTAGATGTCATTTTGACCACTATATTTATTTTAAGACATTAGATACTCGTAGCTATATTATCTTGTTATTATATGTAGATGACATGCTTGTTGTAGGTTTTAACATGCATGATATAAATGAGCTCAAAATAAAATTATAAAATTCATTTGTAATGAAACATTTGGGTATTGCAAAGCAAATCCTTGGTATGAGAATAACAAGAGACAAGAAAAATAGAAAATTGACCTTGCCTTAATAATAGTACATCAAGAAGGTGTTAGTCAAGTTTAATATGCCAGATACAAAACCAATAAATACACATTTAGGAGGGAACTTTAAATTAAACAAGGAACATCATCTTAAAACATAAGAAATAAATTACATATCCAAAGTACCCTATGATTCAGTAGTTGGAAGTTTAATGTATGCTATGTTGTGCATGAGACCAGACATTGTGCATGTAGTGGGAGTTATCAGTAGGTTTATGAATAATCTAAGAAAGGAGTACTGAGATGCAGTCAAGTGGATTCTCAAGTACTTGAGAGGTACCACTAATAGACAATTGTGTTATGAAGGTTTAAATGTTACCTTACAAGAATATTTTGATGCAGACATGGTTGGATATTTAGATGGTAGGAGGAGCACCATAAGTTATGTATTCACTATTGGTGACATAGTAGTTAGCTAAATTTCAAAATTACAAAAACTAGTTGCTTTATCTACTATAAAGGCAAAATATGTTGAAACTACAAAAGTAAGCAAGGAGATGATATGGATGCAATAATTCATGGAAGAGTTAAGGCAGAAGCAAGAAGACTATAGGTTGTATAGTGATAGCTAGAGCGTGATCTATTTAGAAAATAACTTAGCATTCCACTCAAGAACCAAACATATACAACTTAGGTATCACTTCATTCATTTAGTTTTTGAGGATGGTCAATCGAAGTTGGAAAATATCCATATAAGTTAGAATCTTGTCGATATGCTAACAAATGTAGTCATAAAAGAGAATCTAGAAATTTGTTCAGCTTCAATAGGTCTTTAGGGATAATAAAGAAGATGAGAAACATCCAAGGTCAAAGTTTAAAGAAAATTCCAAGGAAGATTTATTGTAGTGGAGTTGTAATAATCAATCTCTAAGTGGGATATTATTGGATGTTGGAGCCTGATCTTATTATAATGCCTAGTTCTCAATAAGGGGGGTGTGGGGGAGCAATGCCCCCCAACTAAGGTTGTCATTAGGTCATAGATCTAAAGGTATAAATGTGTTGGTGTATTTTTTCCCTAATATGTAACCCTCCTTTTGATATAAAGGCATTATAATCATGGTGATACATGGTGTGTAAGTGAAGAGGAGATTGAAGTGGATGTATTGGAGCATTATCCCTTCATTTTTTGGACTGAATAAGAGAAGAACTAGTTGTTTCTATGTGGACATAGCCCATTTTAGGTGAACCAAATTAAATTTATGTTTCTCTTGTGTTGTGTTTTCTATATTTTATTTCCATCTTTATTTCATTAATATTGCAATGTGTTATATATTCCTAACATCGATGTTACTTTCCAACCTCAACACAATGTCCAATGTCCTAAAGTCATATAATTTTCAAATAAAATGTATTACAATGGTCAGCCTAAGTGTTTTAATGCAAGTTATCTCCTTATAGGATTGGTATAAATATAATATCAACCCTCATTCATTATTCACCTAGAGAATACCTAACAATCAAACCAAAAGAGCATTCAAGAAGCACTCAAGTTATCAAAAGCTTTCATATTCTACCCTATTCTAAAAAATTCAAAGGAACAACCTAGCTACATGTCTAAATTACTAAAGAAGTAGTCATAAGGTCTTATTTTCCAAGTTATAAGCTGTCATTATTGTACTTACTTTACACTTGTTGAATAATTCACACATAATCCAACACATAAGAGAGAACTACATGAGTCTAAGTCTCTCTTCTAAAGTATTGGTTATGTAAGCAGTGCCCTTTGATAATGAGGTCATTGTGGGTTAGCTCAACACCATGTGCCTACTAACCCATTTTCCCCCAAGGTCACATTTAAGATGGAAATCTAGGGTTTTTCCATTTTACTAAGACAAATATTCCATAACCTAGATCTAAATGCACCAAAATGAAGGTGAAAACAAACACAGAAGCATCCAAGTGGTCACATCCTATTTCAGTTGATTTTACATACAAGACACAAGCATCAATATCAAATATTAGCATCAAAGAAACCATTTAAATCTGACTCAATTATCTAGAGAGCCAAAGGCATTAGAGCTAGAATCTGACATTATTCTAGAACTATCTTCCCACCTACTTTTAGCCTGTACCAGGTCTAGATCTACATTAGCATCAAAATAAACTAAGTACACTTTTTTTTCATTTATATATCTATAATATTTGTACTTTCTATTTATATTTGTATACAATATTTTTTTATTATATAGCACCTCAGTCTTATACACTTGGAAAACTCATGACCCTAGTTGTTCTTTTAGTTATACACATGCTTTGATTCTGTAAGCCTCGCATCTACTCTATCTTGTGTCCCCTTAGCCTATCTTTTAGTCTTATCAGCTTTATATTTATGACACTAACATTCCATCTTGATCAAAATTCTTAAAATTTTCTTTTCTTATACCTCTACAATCTCTAAGCCTACACCTTCTCTCCTTCTCCCTAGACATTAATGTCTAGATCAGTTAGTAGTGTCAACGTTACTATCCTAGCTTGATACAAGTGTCTAGTGCCCTAAAGTCATCTAATTTTCAAATGAAATATATTAAAATGGTTGGCCTAAGTGATTTAATGTGAATTATATTTTGATAAGATTGGTATAAATATAATATCAACCCTCATTCATTCCTCACCTAGTAATTAGACCAAAAGAGCATTCAAGAAGCACTCAAGTTAGCAAAATCTTTTTTATTCTACCCTATTTTAATATCAATCAAAATAACAACACATCTATAAGTCTAAAGTACTAAAAAAATCAATCATAAGGTCATATTTTCCAAGTTACAAACTAGATCATTATTTTTCTTGATTTACACATTGCATGATTCACACATAAGCCAACACGTAGGGGAGAACTAAATGAGTATGAGGCCCTCTTATGGAGTATTAGCTATATAGGCAATGGCCTTTAATAGTGGGGTCATTGTGGGTTATCTCGACACTGTGTGTCCACTAACCCATTCTCCAAAAGGTCACATTGAAGATACAAAGCTAGGGTTTTGTCATTTCACTAGGAGTGATAGTCCATGACCTAAATCTAAATGTACTAGAGTAAATCCGAACCCAAACTTAAAAGCATCTAGGTGTTTGTATAATGTTTAGTGCATATTTTATATAGGATACTAGTGTCAAACTCATATACTAGCATTAATATAATTATCCCAAGATGATGTAAGTGTCTAGAGAACTAGAGGCACAAAATCTAAAATCTAACGATTGATTAAGAACCTACTTATTGTCTATTTATTACATGTACTAGATCCAGCACTATATTATCATAAAAAATAGATAATTAATTTCTTTTATGTCATTTTTATATCTATCATATATTTACTTTCCATTAATATCCTATCTCAATTTAATAAATTTAGTATATGGTACATTTGAGTTTAGCATATTAATTAGCCTGTTATAGATATGATATTCACCCTTGTGCCCTATCATTTATATATCATTAACCCTAACCACTAAATAAAATACACATCTAAAATAAGGTTTAAAAATTTGGTGAACCCAATCCTTGAACACTAAATTTGAGGTTAGCTAGGGTTTTCTAATTTATTTTCCTGTTGTTGATCCCTAATTGTCATAAAATATGTCTAACATGGAGTGCTCTCTAGAATTTGTATGCCTCTCCTATTCAGTCCTCATTTAAATATTTAGAACATTTCAAAAGGGAAAAGAGGATCTTATTCCAATTTTAAAATTGAAGGAGGATAATAACGTTCACCCCTCTAACTAGGTTCATTTTATCCCTTCTTCAAAGGGTAAGGTGGATCATATTGTTATAAAAAAATTGGGTAGCCAAAAAACCTTTCTAATAATCATTGATAGTACACATATGAATGTTCAATATAAAATACCTAGGGCTTGTATTTGTGAAACCCTAAAATATACATTAACAAATATGAGCAAGCTATTTCATGAGTTACAAAAGCAACATCAGTCTTTAGACTCAAAGATCACTTTATTACAAAATCAAATTATTCTATTATAAAAAATTGAGCATATTATATTATATAAGGCACCAAGGATACAATTTATAATTCTACCTGATTCTCTTGCTTCATTACTATCATGGTTACTAGAGTATCATTTGATATCTCTCCCTCCTACAGAGGTTAATGTAAATAGACCTCTGCCTAAATAATATGATGCAAATGTTTATTGTAACTATCACCAAGGCCTAGACATGCTACGAATAGATCATTTCCCTTGAAACACAAGATCTAAGATCTTATCGATGACCAAAAAATTACATTTGATGATCCTTCAAAGGAATTAGCTTCATGACCAATCAAAAAGTGCACACAACACAAAGATTTAAAATTTACCTTATACATGGGTGGTGCTTATTGTTGGCACAACCATATTGATCCTACACAAACCAAAACTAGTTACAACATAACGCATTTTTAGTAGTTAGGTTTTAACTTACAATATTTTTAAGGTCACTTGAAAATACTCTTTAGGCAACATAAAAATACCAATTTCTTGTGATCCTAAAGTAATTCAAACACAGATTTGGATTATGCCTACCACATATCCATATGTATTTATACTTGAAACTCTTTGCCTATACCAAATGGAAACAAAAATGACCAAAATCAACAAGTAATTTATTTTCCTCATAAAGGAAAATTAATATTTATTTCTAATGATATCATTACATCTTCTACTACACATGCAAAATGTGAAGAGGAACATGCTATGTCACTTTTCAACCTAGCCAATCATGATGCAAACAATGTAAAATATCCAGTTTGAGATTGTAAGGTTTATAATGGGGGGAGATATTTATGACCATCCATTAGATGGCATCATAGGATGATCTTTCCTCATCATTAAAAATATAAAAAAATAAAAAAACATTCAAAAATCTAAAAACACTTTCAGCACCTACATGTTTTATTGGCTCTGTGTTTCATATTGAGGACTAACATATCATTTTATTTATATATACACATACAAAAATACATGATAAACTTATATGGGTTGGTCCTTCCATCTACT
The DNA here is from genome assembly GCA_037957365.1 of Torreya grandis. Classification (NCBI taxonomy): domain Eukaryota; kingdom Viridiplantae; phylum Streptophyta; class Pinopsida; order Cupressales; family Taxaceae; genus Torreya; species Torreya grandis. Next base: position 6,369,615 of record JARHVA010000006.1, read on the forward strand.
CATGTCATCAGGACATTGAGGGCATCCATCTTCTATGGTCTTAATAGACACATGTTATATGATTTAATGATCACTCTACACTATAATGTTTGAGCTTACATATGTAATTACACATGCCTATTATCCATGATTATACATTATATAAGATACTTGATATGTTATTTACTTTAAGTTTTTACTAACATATTCCATCCATGAGCCATTATAACATGTTTATGTTTATTGCTTATGTTTTTCCTTTAAACACTTAAGTGTTTTGCCTTGCTATTGTCTTTTTTTTTTTTGAGCATTTGAAAATGCTCCATTGTATTCATCTCATGTGCCTATGTTTATTTTTTTGGACATTTGAATATATCATTTCATTCTTGTACATTTTAATAAGTCATTCCTTACTTTTATATACATTTGACTAAGCCATGCCCATTCGATTTTGTGACATTTGAACATGCCTCTTGTTTGTAATCTCCTTGGACCATTGCCTTTTGACTTGATTTTGAGTGCTCTTATGTGTGTGGTTATTTGCTTATTGAGCTTGTGTTGTTACTATATAGATGTTACCAGGATATTTATCATGCATCTTATGCCTACATGTGATTACATTGGTTCTAGGCACTTTAATATTACATCTACCTAGACATATTTCCTTCTATATGTTGCATAGTTACATTTGCAGATTATAGTTGTCTTAACCTTTTGAGGTGAGTTAACTACTAGGTACCATTTTTACCTCACCTTATGGGGTTCATATTAGTGGGGGCATGTCATGTTGACATGAATTTCACATTTTCATAGTTTCTAGATTACAGTGGGGGTATTCTTTGGAAAGATTTTATCCACTCATCCCCACTGGGATCTACTTAGAAATACATGCTTTTTTTTATAATTTAATCAACGTATTCTTTCATTAGATTACACCATGAGAATATAATTAGTGATCCATATAAAATACTCTAATTATGATAATTTTAAAATAAGCATGTGACATCTATACATCTATCTTTCATTTATCATTATCATCATATGAAACAAAACATAACTGAATATAGAAAATGATTATAGATGTCCAACCATGATTGGTATAAGCTTACAACCACTACTATCAATGTATAATAATTAAATAATTACATCTCATTAGGTATAATGTTTCAATAATAATAAATACAATACAATGTACAAGATACAAGATACAAGGTTCCACAAAGCATGAGTTTCTTGAACTCTAGTATCTTTGACAATCTCAAGTGTCATCTCTAAATAAGTACTATTGTGGGGAGGGAGAGCATTATTCAATAAATTTTCCACACCAACCATGGACCATCTATCCCCTGCACAATCCCTCATTAATAAATTTCCTTCTCTTCACAGATGGGTAGATAGTGACGGTGCAGGAATCTAGAGAGACAAGCTAGTATCCATGTGCTATATGATTTCTAAGAACATGCAGTGTACCATAGATAAATTTATTATAACATGATATTTAAAAAACATGTAAATCATATATATTAAATGAAAATATATATTTAAAATTACTTTGGTTAAAGTTTTTGATAGTTATTGATCTCTAGGATCAGTCAAATTCATACATGTTGCTTGATCGGATTACCTTCATCTGGTATTGGTGATATTAGCAAGCTAGTGAAGTTTGTCTCACTACTTACTCAGTACTAGCAATATGAGATTAGTTAACATAAATATAATGAATGGATTCATACAGATTACTTCTTACTTGCAAGCATCAAACATGCTAAACATGGAAATAATCAAAATGCATACATTTAGTCTATCAAACGTATGAATGAATCTCCATAATATTATTAATCACATAAATAATAAGCATAACAATTATAGTTTTATACCAACTAGGTATAATCTATATTTATATTGCATAATCTAATTTCCATAAGTAAATTTAAATACATAGAATATTATATGACAAGAAATAATACCACAGTCTATCAATTCCATGTATACACTAATCCATTTCAACAGCTAGGCATAATAAAGAAAGTCACAATTCTCATGAGAGCATAATCGTTCATTTAAACAACTTGTCATATTTTAGTAGGCTACGTTCATGTAATTATAGATCCCTGACCCTTGGAAATCTATGGCTTATTTTTAGTAATTAATATTACTACAGATATAAGCACACCTTTATGTGTTATACATAAACTACCTAAGTCTTCACATGGATATTTTTGATATATACAAGCACCTGTGCATCCTAAATATATTCATAACATGTATCGTATGTAAGTATTTAGATAGTATATAAATTCTTGTTAGATGTACAATCACTGAGGGGGGGTGAAATAGTGAATCAACATATTTCAAAACTTCAATCAAAAACCTTCAAAGCCTTTGTCATATACCATAAGAAATCAAGAAGCAAATAATCCACTGATAGCAATGAACAAGATTAATAAGTAAGATAACATAAGATCTATGTGGGAAACCCTCTTGAGGTAGAAAACCCAATCTCAAGCCTGCAAACACATGGACTACTTGTCCTATAAGATGATTACAAACAAGAGACTTTAGTGAAGTACCCACTTCACAAGGAGCACCAACCCCTGAAGATGGTAAGCACCAAATTTATTAATATTTTGAGTACCAACACAACATATAATAAAATAACAACTCCAAAACTCTTGATTGCTTCTCAATCTAATGGAGGAACCCTTCACTTATTCTCATGCATCAAACATGTAAATTCAATAATAAATTTATGACCACAAGGTCATACATGCAATTCACACTTTGATCTACCTCTCAATACATCCACATATTTATCACAACCTTCACAATTCTTTTTCTCATCACACATACTCACAACAGCTCAACTCTTCACTCACAAGTGTAGAAACCATCACCTTTTCTTTCACTCTTTATAGAGTCTTCATGAATATTATCTTCTTGGTCAACAAAAATGCTTTATTTAACCCTTAAGATATATATCATGCTAAGACATATCTCAAATCCATTCTCATAGGTTGTCCATTACCTCAATAGCCACAAACCATCATTAGGTCTTGGTGAGATCCAAAATAATTAGGCCTTCATACTCACACACTACATGTGAGACTACTTGGACCACCTTCATCCTTTAACAATACTTTAAACACATCAAACCTATCTCCAATATCCCTTTTCTAACTCTCTCATGGGTCCATGCCACTTGGAACTCCAACTCAACACTCAAACCTACCAATTAGGTTTCCTTGCTCTTGAGGTCTTCATACATAAAAAACATAGTCTCAGACTTATGAAGCAAACACTTAAATATTTCACATAACCAAATGATTATATCACATGGGTTAACCCTTCAAGACCTCATATACACCTCCATATGCTTTATAAACTTTAACATAGGCTCTAATCACTCAAATCAACTCTCTTAGAATGACCACTCAGAGTGGTCACATGCAGTTAAAATACAGTTAAGCTATTTTGACTTTCCATATTTGATCATGGGTAAATCATGATAAACAATGCCTTATTATAAGCCTTAGAGACTTATATAACATCTTCATGCTCATTTTCTTCTTCAATTCTGCTTGAACACCTTTAACTTACTCTTAAAACATGGTCACTCAAGTTGCCAATGCATTAAACAAACACAGTCAACTCCTAAACAATTTTTCACACTGAAGATGGATTGGTCAAACCTTCAAAATCCACACATATGTTTTTCATGGAACTTATAACATTATCCAATATATATTTCATCTTGAAACATCAAAATACCATCAAGAAATCTTTAATTAGCCTTCTCAGGTCACTTATAGAACATGGTCAAACACAATTAAATTTGGAGCTTAATAGATACAATTGTACAAACACTAAAATATTTTAATCATATTCTCTAGATGCACCTTGAAGTCCTTTTCAACTTTTATTTTAACATCACCATGAAATTCATCTTGGATCAAAATATATATCTTAAATACTAAAGATTGGGTTTTCCTCATTAATTTGATTTCCAATGGTCATTGTGTAAGTGTTAAACATCAGACACTTTGATTTCATCTCATGCTTCATAGAAACTTTTAAAAAATACACACCATCAATCTCCTTAAAATTATCATGGTCTTTATCTTTCAATGCTTACCATTGATCTTTGATTTGAAATCCCATGATTGTGCCACTTAGTAGCTCTATGTGCCTTTTAGACATTTGACTCTTTGACTCGACTTGCACCATCAATCTCTATTTATACAAACACCTGTGAACCATTGATCTTCTATAAAATCATTTAGATAGAGACATATATCACTAACACATATAATATTAACTATTTTATTTTAAACCACATCGTTGGATCCTTATCCGGTCAGAAAAAATGTTCATCATTAGATCTATGGTCTGATTAAATGCTAGTCGTAGATATTTGATATCATAAATTTGGCTAAGTATGGGAACTTGGTAAATTTTGTCTAAGAATCTAAATTTTCACCTTTATAACTTTTATTGTGCTCTATTTCCATACCTATAATTTAAACCACATGATCACATATCATAGGGGAATCCATCCATGTATCAAACTGCTCTTGAAACCTTCACACATGTGAAATATGATGTTATCAAACTGCTTACTCAGTGTTATCTATCAAGATGACTACTTGAGCCTAGACCTTCATATGACTACTTTGAAGAATTTTTTTTACTTCCATAATCATTTATAACATCCCATAGGGTCTATGCAATATGACCATACTATCAATAACATCCATCAATTGTCTGTCCAGGTCAAACACTAAAGAATTATGAAATAACATTGAAGCACACTTTGTCATTATCATCCTAGCACACATGACACCTCATCAACATCCTTGGTCACCTTGGATACATCATTTATAAACTTCCAACAATCTCCCCCTTTGTCATTGATGTCAAATACCAATACAAAGCTTATGATCATACTTTGTCTCTCTTTTCAAGCACTTTCTCTCCCTTTGACACAATGATAAAGTAGGATCAAATCCTGATCCTGTGGACCTAAAAAACCTTAAAGGACCAATAAAAGTAAAGGACCACCTTTGAGATATGATATAGACTCCCCCTAACATTGTGCACACCTCTTCTTACCTTGAGCTTCTCAAACATGCTCTATGACTACACTTATCTTTGATCATACATAGCTTCAATGAAGATAAAACATACATGAACATCAAAAATTGCATGAACTTACCTTTAAAACATTAAGAGGGACTCCCCCTAGGTCACCTGAGCTTAGGTACCCTTTGATCACCTTGGTATTTTTGGAGAAAAAGACCAAAAAGTCCACTTCTTCATACTAGCCTTGTTTAGAGGCCTTGTAGCCCTACCTAAACATTTAAACACCCATAAATCTCTATGTATATACACTCATGACTTAAAATTCCATATTTTAATCATTCTCATATGCCCTTCAATGCATGCCAAAAATAAATACTCAGCTCTTCCTCTGCAACAAACTTCCTTCACAAACCCACTAGCCAATTAGCCCTCCATTTGTACAAATCCTCCTCCATAGAACCAACCATGAACTTACAAAATACTATGAAACACTTTTTTATCACCCATTCAGCCATTTCAATTTATTAAGTAACCTCATAACTCAACTCATTAGGCAAACCACTTTTCCAACAAAGGCTGAAATACTAGGTTTGTAAAACAAATATGGTCAACATACTATCTTCCAATCAATGCCATCACTTAAAACTTCTTCCACACCTATAGGTCACCAATGCACACTTCTATATCAACTTTTTAGCTTAGAATCCTTTGGGAATCCATACTTCCTATACCATGGTTTTTGACCTGCATACCCTTAAACACAAACTAGGAAACTCAAGAGCATACAAAACTCTTCAATTACAAACAAAAGACATTCAAGGATTTAAACCACCTAGATCATATATGAATAAATTAATCACACATTTCTATTCCACTAATACACCTTGACAACTTACAATTTTTTAAATGACACTGGGAAATATCCATACCCAGCCTACAAACCTTGCACATACAACAATCAACATGCCAAAACACCAAAAACTAATAATGAAATCATTCTGACATCACCTCATCCACTTTGACTAACCAAACTCAATTATCTCAACTCTCTTTTATCTTCCAAGGCCCCAAAAAACATCAAATTTGCAAGATTGACACTCACTAGATAGTGAGCACTAACCAAAATGGTCAAACTAAATAAATGACCATAACTAACTCTTTTGACCAAACAAACTTATGAAACCTCATGGATTATACTTGTGTCAATATTTTTCATGTCCATAAAAACCTTGCCTTCATTATTCAAAATTTGACCAACTAATCCAAGCATAAAAAATTGACAACAACTCATTTTTATGACCAAAGTCCCTAAAAACTCTTGGAAAACATAATTCACCAGATCAAGATATCTCAAGAGACCAACTATGGATGAAATATGATTGCATCCATACCTTTATTCTACTACATCTCATCTTCATAATCTTATCACTCAAATACCTCTCATCTTACACCAAGAACTGCCTTCATGGATTTCTTATCATGCAACACCAGCCAAGACCCAACAAGCATCCACCATGCTTCCTTTTTTTGTACAGTGTCTCCTTAAATCCTAGAGAGAGACACCCTAACCCACAATTTCCTAGAACAATGTTTAACCAATATTTACCCATAACTTCTCATATTCCTTTTCCTCTTTGGCATTTTGATACTAATAGTTCTTCTTTTTGTTTTTAGGCTTAAGAAAATTAACATGCTCATCCACAACAATATTCTTCTTTTCTTCTAGGATGGTATTGACAATACATGGAGAAAATAAATATTATTGGCATACCTTTTTAATTGAAGTATCAATCTCACACTTCAAAGCATCAACACTTGACATTGTCAACTAATATTCTTCATAGGAAACTTGTTCATCAACATCAGTATGTTTGCTTGTATCCTCTTCGTTCCCAAAATGAGCATATAATGAGATCTCATGATTCTCTTCAACCTCTATAGCATTATCTAACATGGAAAATATTCCACTTGGACCTACAGACTGATCATGGCACATATTTTCCACTTTTGGTTTCCATATTTTAGCTTACATTCTTCTTTGCACTCTAGGAGTCTAATTAAACTTATTTTAATTTGATGGCCTTTGCTTATATAAACTAGTAATGTGAACAAAATTCTCACAGTTTTAGCAAACCATTCTTCTTGGAGTGAACTCATCTTACCTTACTTGATTCGGATAAATTCTAGAAATGTGTCCCATGTCATGATAACTATAGCACTCACTTTGACTCACAACAATTGATTGATGATTCCATTCATAGTTCTCATAAAATTCATTCTTAGAAGGTCTTCTTCACTCTCTAGCTTATATCTAAATTGATTACAAGTGTAGCAGTAACCATTTAAATTTGCATACCTCATGGAATTTGGTAATCTAATCCAATTTGTCTTCATTCTTCCAATACCTTCATTACTTGATTGATGATTGATATTCAAGGTTTGATTGTCCTTATCCACATTGGTCTTTATCTTTTCTTGGGTTACATTCTTTTGTTCTTCTTTGTAACCAAGTCCAATTCTATCACTAGCATGCTTTTGACTATTTAGAATGTTGTCTAGATCAATTAAGATTTTTTCAAACACCACATATGACTTCATTTTACTAGATGTCTTTTCTAACTCACCTTTTAATAACTCATTTTCAATCACATATCTTAAACACTCATCTTCTTTAGCTTTCAAGCTTGTAGATAGGATTTCCAATTGACAACTAAGATGCTTGACTATATCTTCATGCTCCATGGTGTCTTCATTTATACTTGCCTCAAACACACTGAATTGTTCTTCATAGTCCTTTATTTAAGACTTCAACTTCTTGGTTTTCTTATTCTCAACATTCAAATCTTCAAGGGCATTCATTAACTCAGTCTAACATTTTACCTTATCTTCTTCATCTTCTGTATCACCTAAACCACCTCCAAACCATGTTGATTCTTCTTGATCTGAGTAGCCACCTTCTCCAACCATGAAGAGAGTTTCATCTTCAACAGGACCATCATCTTTATGATCATTCTTATAATCACTACCATCATTCTCATTAGATGAGTTGCAATATAACTTAGTATAGAGACTTCTCTTGTCTTTGTAAAACTTCTTTTGGCCTTTATACCTTTTGAAACTTTTCTTGTTCTTATCAGACCTAAATTTCTTCTTATCATTATCATGATCTTCTTCATGTTCTTCATTATCATTTCCCTTATGCTTATAAGGACACTTGTTGGCAAAGTGACCTATCTCTCCATAATTAAGACATTTGAAGGAAATTTTACCCTTAAATTTGCTTGAACATGTTTTCAATTTTCTTGTTAACAGAGTTATTAGTTCATCATCATCAATGTTTGAAATCTCATCATCCTTGACCTTCTTATCTTGGAACATCTTCTTTATCTTCTTTTCTGCATTAAAATCTACTTCTTTCTTTGGTGGTTTTTCCTCATTAACTCTCATCTCATAGGCAAAAATAATGCCATGTAATTTATCCATCTTCATTTTGATGAAATCATAACTTTCTTTTATAACATAAACTTTTGAATCAAATTTGAAAGTGAGAGACCTTAATACCTTTTGTACTATAATGGCTTCTTCAATAACCTCTCCCATGCTTTTGATCATGTTCACTACCTCATCAACTCTTAGAAGATAGAAAGCCACAATATCCTCTTCCTTCATTTTGAGAATTTCAAATTGCCTTCAGTAAGTTTGTAGTTTGGACAACTTGACTTCTAAATTTCCTTCATAGATGATCTGGAATTTATCCCAAATCTCCTTGGCAGACTTGTAAAGGATTACCTTGGTGAACTTAGCCTTAGAAAGACCACAAATTATAGCATTCATAGCTTTGGAATTGTTCTCACTCAACTTCTTGTTTGTATCACTAGTTGGAGGAATAGGTGGCTTTAAATAACCATCCAAAATAGATTGACAAGTGTCAAACCCCAAGGACATGATGTAGGTCTTCATTCTTTCACTCTATAAAGCATAATTGAATCCATTGAATAATGAATCTTTCTTAATAGATAAACCTTTATAATTTGTCATTATACCTAAGATTACCTTCAAGTGGTTAAATTTGTATATAAGGTCCAGCTCTTATACCAATTTTTAAAGGTAAAATCACTAAGAGGGGGAGTGAATTAGTGAATCAAGATATTTTAAAATTTTAATCTAAAACCTTCAAACCCTTAGTCATATACCATAAGCAATCAAGAAGAAAATAACCCACTCATATCAATGAGCAAGAAAGATAAGCAAGATAACACAAGATCTATGTGGGAAACCCTCTTAAGGGAGAAAACCCACTCTCAAGCTTGCAAACACATGGATGAGTTGTCCTATAAGATGATTAAAAATAAGAGACTTTATTGAAGTACCTAATTCACAAGGATCACCAACCTTTAAATATGACAAGCACTAACTTTCCTAAGATGTTGAGCACCAACACGAAATCTAAGAAAAGAACAATTCCAGAATTCTTGATTGCTTCTCAATCTAATAGAAAAACCCTCTACTTGTTCACATGCATCAAACATATAAATTCAATAATAGATTTATGACCATAAGGTCATATAACTCTGATCTACCTTTCAATACATCCATATAGCTTTCACAACCTTCACAAATATTTTTCTCATCACACACACTCACAATAGCTCAACTCTTCACTAACAAGTCTATAAACCATCACCTTTTCTTTCACTCTTTATAAAGTCTCCATGAATATTATCTTCTTGGTTAGCCAAAATGATTACCTTAACCCTTAATACTTATATCATGCTAAGACATATCTCAAATCCATTCTCATAGGTTGGCCATTACCTCATTAGACCCAAACCATCATTAGGTCTTGGTGAGACCCAAAATAATTAGGCCTTCATACTCACACACTACATGTCAGACTAATTGGACCACCTTCATCCTTTACCAATGCTTCAAACACATCAAACTTGTCTCCAATATCCCTTTGATAAATCTCTCATGTGTCCATTCCACTTGGAACACCAATTCAACACTCAAACCTACCAATTATGTCCCCTTATTTTTTAGGTCTTCATACATAGAAAACACAGTCTCAAACTTATGTAGCAAACACTCAAATATTTCACAATCCAAATGATTAGATCACATGCATGAACCCTTCAGGACCTCAACTACACCTTCATGTGCTTTAGACACTTTAACATAGGATCTAATCACTCAAATTAACTCTCTCACAATGACCACTCAAAGTGGCCACACGTAGTCAAAATACAGTCAAGCTATTTTGAATTTCTATATTTGATCTAGGGAAAATCATGATAACCAATGCCTTTTTGTAATCCTTAGATATTTATAGAACATTTCCATGCTCATTTTCTTCTTCAATTCTGATCAAAACACCTTCAACTTACTCTTGCAACATGGTCACTCAATTTTCTAGTGCATTCAACAAACACAGTCAAATCCTAAACAATTTTTCACACTAAAGATGGATTGGTCAAACTTCAAAAATCCACACAGATGGTCCTCATGGATTTTATAACATTATCCAATAGTTATTTCATCTTGAAACATCAAAATACCATCAATAAATCTTCAATTAGCGTTCTTAGTTCACTTGCAGAACATGTTCAAGCATAGTCAACTTTAGAGCTTAATATATACAACTACACAAACATTTAAATATTCCAATCATATTCTCTAGATGTGCCTTGAACTATTTTATAGATTTTATTTTTACATCACCATGAAATTTAACTTATCTCAAAAAATATAACTCAAATAGTGAAGACTAGTTTTTACTCATTAATTTGAATATTTGAATTCCAATAATCACTGTGCAAATGTTAAACATCGAACACTTTGACCTCATCTCATGCTTCCTCATAAATTTGAAAAAATATACACCATAATCTCCTCATAAGTGTCCTAGTCTTTATCTTGTAACATTGACCATTGATCTTTGATCTGAGCTCCCATGATTGTGCCACTTCATAGCTCTATATGGCTTCTACACATTTGACTCATTTACTCGACCCACACCACTGATCTCTATCTATATGATCACCCACAAATCATTGATATTTTGTTAAATCAATGAGATAGAGACACATGTCACTATCACATGCAATCTTGACTATTTTATTTTGAATTGTGTCATTCAATCCTTATCCAGTCAAAAAAATGCTCATCATTAGATTTGTGGTTTGATTAAACTCTAGTTGTAGATCTTCGATATCACAAATTTCGTTGAGTATGGGAATTTGGTAAATTCTATCTTATAAGCCAAATTTTAACCTTAATAAATTTTGTTTCACTCCATGTATAGACCTAAAATTTGAACCACATGATCACCTCTCATAGGGGAATCTATCCATCTATCAAACTATTCTTGAAACCTTCACATGTGTGAAATATGATGTCATCAAACTACTTACTCAGCCTTATCTGTCAAGATGACTACTTAAGCCTAGACCTTCATATGACTACTCTGATGAATTTAGTTTGCTTCTAAAAGCACTCTAAGCACTCATAAAATTCCATAATGTCTCTGCAACATGACCATACTATCAATAACATCCATCAATTCCTGTCCAAGTCAAACACTGAAGACTTATGCAAGAAAATTGAATCACATTGAAGCGCACTTTGTCATTATCATCCTAACACACATGAAACCTCATCAACATCCTTGGTCACCTTGAAGACATAATTTACAAACCTCCAACAATTTTTTATATATATGACATTAGTCATTTACAATTCTAATCAATGATTTCATATGATTTCAACAATCATTATAACTACACATTCATGTTAATAATTTGGGTACTATAATCATTCCTCTATCCATATACATATTATATTCTACTTCAGTCAAGTCAAAATCAACTCTCATATGGTTTATATATGTATTTCATCTCCCTATACTTAGTTTAATTTGTATCTTAAGTTTAATACCAACTCCTTAACCCATTAAAAATCTACAAGCCATATTAAAGACATAGGTAAATTCCCACTATGTTTTAATGTCAACATGCATTTCTAGTAATTATTTTACTACTACAGGTCTCCTAATAGGATTTACAACTAACATTATTTATTCATAAGTGACATGTAGGCCATGCACCTTGTCTATACGTATATGAGAAACCAATTTATTCTTTTTCCCTAATTTGATTTTATGTTGACTAGATCTTTAAGAATAAATGACTGACGGTACTTAAAGTATGAAGAAAAACATTTTCATCAAGCCTTAAAGGAAAATGGATATAAAGATAGGCAAATATGAAAAATGTGTAAGAAAGCTAAACATGGAAGGGTTCCTAGAGGAATAATTTAGACATGACAAGGAATAAGCGAACTAAATCATCCATCAAGTCATTGAGTCTCAGAGATTACAAAGGTACGGTTTTCCCAAAAATCATTTTGACTTATTCAAGCTTATTCGCACTTCCGGTCACAAAATAGTTTGCCTTCATACTTGATATTAACACTACCATTAAGTGAGTATATTAATGTTTTAACATAATAAACTCACATTTTGTATAGGTTACACCCAATTATATACATATACACACACAGATATATATATATATATATATATATATATATATATATATATATATATATATACAACCTTACTTATATCCATTTCATGATTCATGAAACAAAAATGCACCATATCTAAGGCATATTTTCATTGTATATAGGTGAATCTTGATAGTCTCAAAATAAATCATTGAATTCTTATTAATTTTTATACTCATATCAATTAGTATATTATCACGAATAACTACAAGAGTGATTGTATATATTTTCACTCAAATAACTCAATAACCTGTTAACCTATAATACCCGCTTATATATGTATCACCATACTTATATAGTTTTATTTATAGTGATATATTGTATAATATGAAAATCTAAGATATCTATAATTTTATATAATTTGATGTCATATCAACTTAGATTTTTGTTGATATAATTGCTTTTGAATTGTTAAACATGTCCCTAGGGTAGAGACAACTTTCTAAGCTTGACTGGGCATTTACCAAAGTTTAAATGCATAGTAAACATCATCGCTAGTAATATAAATGAATAGCATGCTTGTATATTTAAGATAGCAAACCAATTCATTATCATGCATGCTTATGACTATATAGTTTACAACGAGTATATAGTAAACTTACAGCATGATAATTAAATATGTTACATATTGAAGCAATATAGATATTATCAGCAATATAGTTTATAGCAATACAAATTATTTGTAGATTCATAAATAATATTACATATAGATTATGATAACTCCTAATGTGTTCCCTTGATGATTTGCAATATGTGAAATGTTTGGAAAATCTCACACAATTCACTATGTAAATTGAACACCAGACAATTGCAAAATTTTCCTAAGTTAAAATTTAAAAACATGACCAACCTCTTCAGCATCAGATGATAGAAGACACTACTTCTTTTTATGTTCCCTTTGCTCCACTCTTCCTTCTTCTCCTCTCTTCTATGCTCTGTTATCTCCTCCTATTTTTTCTTACTCTTCCACGCTCTGTTCTTCTTCACATGCTTCTTTTGTTTTTTCCTAAATGTGCTCTCCTTTATCTTTTTCTTTCCTTGCAAGAATACGGTCCTTTTCTTTAAAGTTACCTCCTTTCTCTCTTTTTGTGTTTTCTTTTATTCCAAGATTTTTCTCTTTTTCTCTTTTTATGTTTTTATTTTATAATAATATTAATTAAAAATAAATAACCTCTTAAAATAAATGATCATAAATATTTATTAATAATATGACTAATATATCATAATAAGACACTATGAGTCATATTAAAGGTAGGCAGAATGATCATTTGGCCATGGAACAACCATTTTGGAGTTTTTGGAGTTTCAAGTTAGGCAAGTTTACACCCTTAGCAACTTGCAACCAGGCTTGTGGAAGGGTGTCACTGAGAAAATTTATGCTCTTACCATAATTGACATGATAAACCCTTCCCAAACTACTGCCCTAAATATTTTTAATGCTTTGGAGGGGCTCAAGAATAGTTTCAGTAAGTTCAACAAGTGAAGATTCCTTTTTTTTATGTTATGAAATGGCTATTGTTTTACAGCTTTGGTGTTATTTTCTGTCAGGGTTCTCCATGTTGTTGTTCTTTCTTATTTTTTATGGTTGTTGGTTTTTTTCTGTAGTTGGGTGTTGGTCTGCACTCATTTTTTAGCTCTCTTTTGTTCTATCTATCTTTTGAGCCTTTTTGTATTGGGTATGGTCCCTTTAAAAACCATTTATCATTAATAAAAAAAATACAAGGTCAATTACAATCCATCATTAAAAATGGTAAATAACATATTATTATTCAAACTAGATTAAAACAACCACAACACAAAACCCACAAAATTAATTCTACATAATCATTAGACTAAGCTAACACATAATTAGTATGCACAATCAATTATCTAAATGTAGACAATCATCAAAATATACTAATGTTAACCATTCAACTATACATACAACATGTACTAACTAATGTGGTCTATGTAGGGTTTTATCCATTCCTCTGTCATTCCCCAACACCTCCATTTACATCACCCTCTCTGATTATGCTCTCCCTCTATCATGCTCTGAGGGATGAATCTATCATATGTATAACTCATGACAAGCAGATATTTAGTCCATAACATCATGACATATCTCATAAAATATTATTTAATAACAAATCAACATGATCACATTATAAAAAATATACAATACGTCTAATTCATAACAATGCAATCATGACTTATAGCTTAATCAAATAATAATAAAATCAAATCACCAACTATAAATATCCATGGATAATCAAATAAATTTACTTAGTGAGGAATCAGGATGTAACATCCTTCCCCTTAAAGCTGGTCATCATCCCGATGACACTTATTCAAACATAAGTTATAAATTAACAACATTATTCAATAGAAAAATAACATAGTATGAAGTATCAAACCAAGAAAATAAATATAAAAATCTCATGTAAAACTCATCATAGTCCTCCCAAATAGCACTATCCTCAGATTATTGGTCCCACAAGACTTTGCACTTTGACATCTCTCTATTGCACAAATGAAGTATGTGAGTGTCAATTACTCTGATTGGTTTTACCATGACCACCCCAAGGTCCAAAACCTGTAAAGCTTTCTAATCCAACACATGTGAAGGATTAGCTATATAATTTTTAAGATAAAATATATGGAAGACATTATATAATAGAGCTAGGGCTCGAGGTAATGCAAGCCTATATGCTACAGATTAACCACTTCTAAAACTTTAAAAGATCCCACATATCTTGGGAAAAGTTTCACTGACTTTTCAAATTTAATCAATCTCTTATGCGACTTAATCTACAAGAACACTATCACCTATTGAAATTTATCTATCTATTCTATTTAGATCAACATAACTCTTCTATCTATCATTTGTCTCGACTAATCTCTATCTGATGTATCTTCCATTTTTGAAAGTATCTTAGGTCCAAAGACTACTTTGTCTTCTAAATTATCCTAACTGATTGGTGTTTTGCACCTTCTTCCATACAATTCTTTAAATGGTGTCATTTTCAAAGCTTATTGGTATGATTTTTTGTAAGCAAACTCAACCAATAGAAGATAATCTTCCCACTTATATTGTTGATCCATGTAATACATACAAAAAAGATCCTTTAACACTTGATTAACTCATTCAGTCTATCCATTGGTCTCTGGATGATATGCAGTGCTAAAATTTAGTTATATACCCAAAGCTAAATTTAGAGTTATCCAAAACCTAAAATTCATCTTTAGATCATGATCCAAAATGATCTTATATGTAAATCCATGTAATCGATACACTTCCTTTATAAATCTCTTCACAAGAATAGGTGCATTATTTATCAAATTGCCTTGTATAAAATGAGCCACCTTGATTAGTTTGTCAACTACTACCAAGATCATATCATGCCTATTTCATGATAATGGTAAACCTTGGATAAAGTCCATATTGATCATGTGCTACTTATATTTTGGTATATCATGTAGATATAAGAATCCATCCAGATGCATATGTTCAGATTTCACTTGTTAACATTCTAAACAATGTGACACAAAGTCCACCACATATTTCTTGATTCCTTTCCATAAATAAAGTGGTCTAAACTCTGACATAACCTTAGTTACTCATGGATGTCCTTAATATGGGGTATTGTGTAGTTATTTTAACACTATGATCCTTATATTCTCTTGATCTAGCACATACATCCTTCCATTGTAATGCAAAAGGCCATCACTCTCTAATCTAAATCCTTTATACCTAGGATTATGAGCATTCCCAAAAAATGTTTTCCTAACTTGATCATAGAATTCATCTCCTGGCAAGAATTTGATCACTCGATCCTTAAAATTACTCCTAACAGTATCCATGGCTGCTATGTACCTCTTACAACTAAGGGCATCAACTACTATGTTTTCCTTGCCTTTGATATAGTTGATATCAAAATCATAATCAGACAAGAACTCTAGCCTCTAATGAACATTCATATTTGGTTGGGTAAAGATGTACTTGAGTCCCAAGTTATCCATCTTGATCTTAGACAATTTTCTCAATAATTAATCCCTCCAAACTTGTAAAGCGTGCATAATTGTCATAAGTTCTAGGTCATGATGGGCATTGTTCACCTCATAAATATTTAGCTTCCTTGATTTATAAGCTACCATTTCACCATCCTGCATAAGGACTCCTCCAATTCCATCCCCAGATGCATCTATGATCACTAAAAATTGACCATTGGGGTTGAGAACTCTTAACACTAGTGCTAAAATAAGCCTCTTTTTCAATTCTTGAAAACACTACTTCACACTTATCTGACCAAATAAAACTTTGGTTCTTATGCTACAAAGAGGTAATCGAATTAGCTATCTTAGAAAAATTTAGAACAAACTTCTTATAATATCCCACTAATCCCATAAAACTCCTTACCTCATGCACATTCTTTGGTGTTGGCCATTATGTAATGGATCTTATCTTTTTTGGGTCTAATAAAATACCATCTATAGAGATAATGTGTCCCAAATATTGTACTATCTCTTATAAAAATGTGCACTTAAACAACTTGCCATATAACTTGTGCTTCCATAACTATTGCAAAACTAGTTTCAAGTGTTGAAAATGATCCTCTTCATTTTCAAAGTATATAAGAATGTCATCAAGAAAGACCAAAACAAAATGATCTAAATAATATTTGAACACACTATTCATGAGATTCATAAATGCTACTAGAGCGTTTGTCAACCCAAATGATAACATTATGAACTCATAGTGCCTATATCAAGTTTTAAACATTGTCTTCAAAATATACTCATCCATTAGCCTCAATTGATGGTATCCTGCTCTAAGGTTAATCTTAAAAAGTACCATTACCCCTTGCATCTAATTGAAAAGATCATCTATGTGAGTTAGCAGATACCTATTTTTGATAGTTTCCTTGTTCAACATTTTATAGTCCATGAAAATCCAAAAAGTACCATCCTTCTTCTTGACAAAGACAATTGGTGTACCTCATGGTTAAAATTTGGAGTTAATATTTCAATTCAACCAATTTAATGGTTATCATCTTGTATGGTTCCTTATACTAAGGTTCTGATCTAGGTATGATATTAATAGAGAAATCAAACTCACGTCTTGGAGGCTATCCTAGCAACTCCTTTGGAAACACATCATGAAAATTCCTAAGAAATGGATAATCTTTGAGGGATGGTTCCTTATATTCCTCCATTTTAATTATCTTGATATTAAATGCTTAGCATCCTTTACCCTGGACCTTCTTGAGTTGCATAGCAAAAATCTACCTTAGCTTCAACTCTCTTTTCTTGCCCTAAATTTGTGTTTAATTTTCAAAATTATCCATACACTCAACCTTATTTAGGTAGCAGTCAACCTTGGCCTTATTTTTTTCAATCCATTTGACTTCTAGGATCACATCATATGATCCTAGTGGTGCTACATGCAGACCCATTACTGTTTTGAATTCAAGGAACTCAATCTCTGCTTCAACTAAATACTTATCAATTATGACTTTTGAATCATTCTCATATTATACCAGCCATGCATTTACCATTACTCCAACTCTTCTAGATAAATTACTAATAATTTAAGGATATATTAAACATTTTATAGCCCTTTTATCTATCAAAATGGAAATTAGATGTTCAAACAAAATAATTGACAACTCTATAGGTGAAGTTTGGAATTTGACTTGCCAATTACCAACTACCACATGAATACACTATTGAAAATTCACCTACTGAGGATTAGGACCTTTGTTCTTTGACTTATCTTGGGTATATTCATGAGAATAACGGTCACATCCATAATTGAAGTAACCTCCATGTGGTTATTTTTTGTTAGCCTATTAGTTTCCCTTGAAACTACCTTTGAAACCATTACCCAATTTTTTGTTGCCTAAACCATTATTGAATTTGGCATTATAATTTTTGAACTACCTCCTAAACTCTCCACTTCTTTTCTTCCAATTCTTCTTTTTAAAAGTTGGTTTAGAACTTCCAAAAAAATTCTTAAACTTGTCCCTAGCCTATGTAAGAGATTTCAACTTTTATTCTTGTTTGACTACCTTCTCAAAGACTTGGTTCATGGTAGATGGCCCATGGACATCCATCTCTCCAATAATTTAGGGTTTCACTACCATGATAAACTTTATAATTTTTAACCTCTCATCTACTTGGTACTAAGGTACATAATTTAGAGGTTTGGTTAACTTTTCCCAGTACTCATTCACTAATAAGTCTCCCTACTTTAGATTCTAGAAATCTGTGAGCTTTTGGTCAAAATATAACTATGATAGCCACCATGAATTGAAAAATGTCATAAACTACTCCCATGTAGTGGTGGTTGAGTTAAAATTCATTTCTAACTTCTTGTTGGCCCACCATGTAGTTGATTCACCAACCAACTGGTATGCTCCCCAAATTGCTTTAGTGACCTCAGAGTAGTTTTGAATTTTGAAATATTTATTCATCTCAATCAACCATGCTTTATTTTTGTCACCCAAAATAGTTCCATCAAACTTAGGTGGATTCACCTTATTTATATCTCTAGCCAATTCTATAGCTACCTGTGCTCTCATATCCTCAAGGTTTTCTTGCTCAATGGTATTCATGTTCATCCTGATGTTATTCCTCTTCATAGCCATGAACCTCCTAATTCATGGCTGAAATTTGATCCTTGGTATCATTCATGGTTATGATAATTTGATCTAACTTTCTTGCTTACTCAGTAACAAATCAGATAGGATCAAATGAAGGGTTGTCATTGACATTAAAAGGACCCTTTCTAGATACTCTAGCTTTCACCATTTTCCTTTCTCATAAAAAGAAAGATACAAATATGTTAGTGGAATCCTTCAATCTTAGAGTTCAATCCATAGCTTTGATACCACATGTAACATCCCCATTGGGATCTACTTAAAAATACGTGATTTAAAAAAAAATCAATCAATGTATTCTTTTGTTAGATTACACCACAAGAATATAATTAGTGATCTAGATAAAACAATCTAAGTATGATAACTATAAAATAATCATGTGACATTTATACATCTATCCATCACTAATCACTATCATCATTTAAAACAAAACATAAATGGATATAGAAAATGATTATAGATGTTCATCCATGGTTGGTACAAGCTTGCAGCCACTGTTGTCAATGTATAATAAGTAAATAATTACATCTCATTAGGTATAATGTTTCAATAATAATAAATATAATATAATGTACAAGATACAAGATACAAGATAAAAGGCTCCACAGAGCATGATTTTCTCAAACTCTAGTATCTTTGGTAATCTCACATGTCATCTCCAAATAAATATTATTGTGGGGAGGGAGAGCATCATCTAAACACTTTTTCACACTAACCACAGACCATCGATCCGCCACACAATCCCTTATCAGGTAATGGACCTCCCTTCATGCATGAGTAGATAGTGATAGTGCGAGAATTCAAAGAGACAAGCTAGTACCCATGTGGTGTATGATTTCTAAGAACATGAAGTGTACCATAAAGAAATCCATTTTAACATGATATCACACAAACATGTAAATCATACATATGAAATAATAATGGCTAACTAACATTACTTTGGCCAAATTTTTTAATATTTATTGATCTCTAGGATTAGTCAAATTCATATATACCACTTGATCAGATTACCTTCATCTGGTATTGGTGATGCTAGCAAGCTAATGAAGTCCATCTCACTACTTACTCAATACCATCAATATGATATTTGGTTAACATAAATATAACCAATGGATTCATACAAATTACTTCCTACTTGTAGACATCAAACATGTTAAACATAGGAATAATCAAAATGTATACATTTAATCTGTCAAACGTATGAATGAATCTCCATAATCTTATTTATCACATAAATAATAAGCATAAAAATTACATTTTTATACAAACCAAGTATAAGCTATATTTGAACTGCATAATCTAATTTCTATAAGTAGATTTAAATATGTAGTATATTCTATGACAAGCAATAATACCATAGTCCATCGATTTCCATGTATACACTACTCCATTTCAACAACCAATCATAACAAAGAAAGTCACAATTCTCATGAAAACATGATATTTCATTTAAATAACTTGTCATATTTTAGTAGGCTACATTCATGTACTTATATATTCCTGACCCTTAGAATTCTATGGCTTATTTTTAGCAATTAATATTACTACAGATATAAGCACACCTCCATGTATTATACATAAACTACCTAAGTCTTTACGTGGATATTTTTCATATATACGAGCACCTATACATCCTAAATGTATTCATAACATGTATCATATGTCAGTATTTAGATAGTATATAAATTTTGTATATGGATGTCATTAGTCATTTACAATTTTAATCAATAATTTTATATGATTTCAACAATCATTATAAATACACATTCATGCTAATAACTCGAGTACTATAATCAATAGTATGTCCATATACATATTCTATTCTACTCTAGTTAAGTCAACATCAACTCTCATATGGTTTATATACATATTTCATCTCCCTATACTTCGTTCAATTTGTATCTTAAGTGTAAGACCAACTCCTTAACCTGTTAAAAATCTACAAGCCATATTAAAGACATAGGTAAATTCCCACTATGTTTTAATGTCAACATGTATTTTTAGTAATTATTTTAGTACTACAAGTCTCCTAATAGGATTTATAAATAACATTATTTATTCATAAGTGACATGTAAGCCATGCACCTTATCTATCCATATATGAGAAACCCATTTATTCTTTTTCCCTAATTTGATTCTATGTTGACTGGTTCTTTAAGAATATATGACTAATGGTACTTAAAGTATGAAGAGAAACATTTGCATCAAGCCTTAAAGGAAAATAGATATGAAGATAGTAAAATATGGAAACCATGTAAGAAATCTAAACATGGAAGGGCTCCCAAAATAATAATTCAGACATGACAAGGAATAAAGAAACTAAATCATTCATCAATCCATTGAGCTTGAGAGATTACAAAGGCATGGTTTGCCCAAAGATCATTTTGACTTCTTCAAGCTTATTCACATGTCTAGCCACAAAAGTTATTTCCTTCATAATTTCTATTAACTCCACCATTGAGTGAGAATATTAATGTTTTAACATGATAAACTCACATTCTATATAGGTTACACTCAATTTTATATATAGATATATATATATATATATATATATATAAGGATTGAATAGAGAATGGTGATATAACTAGAAGGGTTATCAGTGGTGTGTGCGTAGGGCTTGAGTATGTATCCACAGATGATAATGGAAGATGAAATGGAGGCATGAAGAGTGATTACTATCTTAGTTTAGGTGCATAGATATGGAAAATCCAAAGATTAAAAGGCTTCTTGGAGAGAGATAGATCCAGATCTCACCAGACATGAATATATGGGTTAGATAACCACCTTAAAGGGTTTAAGGATATATGGAGACCTTGGTGGTGTCAATTTCTCTAGTTAAGTTTATAATTGAAGGGAGGATATAACTAGAGGCAAGGAAAATAAAACATTGTGACATAAATGAAATGCCCTTTATAATTTGCATGCATACATAGTTGAAGAATGGATTTAAAAAGGTAGTTGTGACTCTATCAAAATGGGATGAAATCTATTTAAAGACTAGTTATCTCCCTACAGAAGATAGAAATCCTGGGTCCGCTAGTGATAAAATTCAAATAAAAATTGGGAAAGAGGAAGAGGCCCATAAAGTGTTTGACAAAATATTTGAACAAAAATCAGTCTTGTTGAACATTTCTAACTTCCTTGCAGAAACAACATCGACAATGTAGAATGGAGCTATCTTAGAGATTGAAGTCATAAAATTATTTGTCTTGGATCTAAGGGAAGAGACAACACATAGGAATGACATTGGCTTGAACTAT
Source organism: Torreya grandis (assembly GCA_037957365.1). Lineage (NCBI taxonomy): Eukaryota > Viridiplantae > Streptophyta > Pinopsida > Cupressales > Taxaceae > Torreya > Torreya grandis. The sequence continues at coordinate 6,392,140 of JARHVA010000006.1, forward strand.
GACCTTTATATCTATTTGTTTCTATGTCAAAGGCAAGGAACAAAGATTGATTGGAAACTATTTGACAAAATGAAGGATCACAAAAACATCGATAAATATATATCATATAAGTCTTTTATTTAAAAATAGATATGATATCAAATTATGGTCCTTATATACTCTAGGGAAACATTATGCCTTTAGGTAAATCCAATAGATTTTATTGGATATATCAAGTAGAAAATTGAACTCTCAAAGGGGATACCTATAGGACAACAATGTCTCATATATGCATGAAAGCAATTTAAGGATCCTTTTACTCTATCAAGGTATGATATAGGAAAGGACTCCACTTACATATGGTACTAATATTATGAGGAGGATCTGTAGGAGTTGGGATGCCATCATCCTCTAAATTTGGGTCCCTCAAGGATGCAGTGAAAATAACAACTACAAAACTAAGTGCACAAAAAAGTTTGCACCCATTTCTAGTGCTTATATTTTAGAATAGGTGAAAGAGGAGATTTTTGTGGAGATTAATGAAGAAGATGTGATCCTTTATAATACAAACTTAGATAAAGAGGCAATAATTTGAATATTTAATGGATTTTGGCTAACTATAGAGGCTTTATTTCAATGGGTTCATTCAACCTATTCAAAACAAGTAGAAATTTCCATCTTCTCTAAAGGATTTTTCATTGTAAATTTTTTGGATCAGTTGATTACTAGAGAGTTTTTTCAAATGGACCTTGGTTTTGGGGGTCAACTAGCCTATTCCTCACTGTATGGATCCTATATTTTGATCTAAATTCCCACTCAGTCACCATTATGCCAATTTGGGTATGGCTTCCTAACCTCCCTATATAACTTATGAGTGATTTCAAATAAATAATGGATAGCTTGGGCACTTTTATCAAATCTAATATTGAGAGAATGCAAGTAGGTTTGTGAACATATGCATGCATATGTGTAGAAATAGACCTCAGCAAGGGTCTACCAGACAAAATTATAATTAAATGTGGGAAAATACAGCATATACAATCCCTAGATTATGAGAATATTGCCTTTTATTACCGTATCTTTGAGATTATTGGGCACCTAAAGGCTACTTGTCCATAGGTAAGAAACTTACCAACAAAAAAGAGGGGGTTGAAACATAATTATAAATGATGGTCCTTTCTAGCACAAGAGGAAGAGGTGGAGGTAGAGGAGGACCATGAAGAGGAATGATAGCATAGAACAGAGTCATAGGAGTCAAAAATTAATGAATAAAACATACACACTAAGGAATTTTCTCCCTTAGATGGGGTAAATAGAGAGAATGAGAATTGAACCATGGGAACTGAACTAGTTGGGTCATTACCAAGAAGTATGAAGAGAGTTCATGAATCTGAAAACTCTGATTTGGATAAAGAAATAGTGACCCATACGGACCCAAATCATATGGAAAATATTCCTCTCCTAGATTATTAAAATTTATAGTTACAAATAGTCAGTGTGGAGCCATCACCAAGGGTGTGGCAAGACGTAAAAAAGAAGAAAGGCAAAAAGGGAAGGATAGAAGATTACATGGATTATCCCTCTAATATGTGTATTGGTATTTAATGTCTAGTGCATTTTTCCATTCCTTTCTATCATGATTGTTTACTCTTACTTTATTTATTTTCCCCTATCCATTTGGGAATGTATTATATTAATTAGGTTGAGGCTTTTGTCTCCCTGGTCTATGTTTTGAGACATTTGTCTCAACTTTTTCTTTGCTATCTACTTTTGGCATTTTGGATGTATCTTTTCACCATTTATTGGAATAAAATGTGCTGACACTTTTATTTTTGAATATATATATATATATACAACCTTACTTATGTCCATTTCATGGTTCACAGAACAAAAATGTGCCATAGATAAGGCATAAATTTGTTGTCTATATAGGTGAATCTTGATAGTCTCGAAACAAATCACTGAATGCTTATTAATTATATGCCTAGATCGATTACTATATTATCATATCTAACTACAAGAGCAATTATATATATCTACAACTGAATTACTCAATAATCTATTAACCTATAATACCCACTTATATATATCACCATACTTATATAATTTGATTTCTAGTGATGTATTATATAATCTAAAAATCTAAGATATACGTAATTTGATATAATTTGGCATTATATTGACTTATATTTCCATTGATATAATTGCTTTTGGATTATTAAACATGTCCCTAAGGTAGAGACGGCTTGTTAAGCTTGATTGGGTATTTACCAAAGTTTAAACGCATAGTAAACATCATCGCCAGTAATAGATATGAACATCATGCTTATGTATTTAAGACAGTGAACCGATTAATTATCATGCATGTTTATGACTATATAGTTTACAATGAGTATATAACAAATTTACAGCATGATAATTAAATACATTACATAATGAAGAAATATAGATATTATCAGCAATATAGTTTACAACAATATAGATTATTTATATATTCATAAATAATATTACATATAGATAATGATAACTCCTAATCAGTTATCTTAATGATTCACAATATGTAAAATATTTGAAAAAAAATCACAAAATTCACTATGCAAATTGAACACCAAATAATTGCAGAATTTTCCTGAGTTAAAATCTAAAAACATCACCAACCTCTTCGGTGTCAACTGATAATAGACACTGCTTCTTTCTGTGCTCCTTTGCTCCACTCTTCCTTCTTCTCCTCTCTTCTACACTCTGTTACCTCCTCTTTTTTCCTCTCTTCCATGATTTGTTCTTCTTCACATGATTCTTTTCTTTTTTCCCAAATGTGTCCTCCTTTATATTTTTATTTCCTTGCAAGAATATGGCACTTTTCTTTAAATTTGCCTCCTTTCTTTTTGTGTTTTCTTTTATTCCATGATTTTTCTCTTTTTCTTTTTCTTTTAATTTTATAATAATATGACTTGAAAATAAATAACCTCTTAAAATAAATGATCATAATGATTTATTGATAATATGACTAATGTAAGGTCAATTACATTCCATCATTAAAAATGGTAAATAGCACATTATTATTCAAACTATATTTAAAAAATCACAACATAAAACCCACAAGATTAATTACACATAATCATTAGACTAAGTTAACACATAATTAGTATTCATAATCAATTATCTAAATGTAGACAATCATCAAAACATACTAACGTTAACCATTAAACTATGCATATAACATGTACTAATTAATGTGGTGTATGCAAGGTTCTATTCATTCCTTTGTCATCCCCCAACACCTCCATCTACATCACCCTCTCCAATGATGCTCTCCCTCCATCATGATCTAAGGGATGAATCGCTCTTACATCTAACTCATAACAACTAGGTAGTTAGTCCATAACATCGTGACATATCTCATAAAATATTATTGAATAACAAATCAATAGGATAAAATTATAAATAATATATAATATGACTAATTTATAGAAATGCAATCATGAATTCAAAGAAACAAATATTTGTCCCATAAAAGCATATGACTTATAGATTAATAAAATAATAATCAAATTAAATCACCAACTATAAATATCCATGGATAATCAAGTAAGTTTGTTTAGTGATGAATTTGGATGTAACATAGATTTAGTGAGGGCATGTCATATGGGCATGGCTTCCACATTTTTTCATAGTTTCCAGATTATAGTGGGGGCATGATTTAGAAGCATGTTCTCCACACTCACACAGTATATGGTGCTTACACCAATTTGTAAATTTAGTGGGGGCATGTTATGATTACATGGATTCCACACATTCACAATTTTTAGATTTTAGTGGGGGCATGCTTAGTAAGAATGTTCTCCACATTCATTCATTATGGTACTTATAATTCATAGATTTAGTAGGGGCATGATTTGGAAGCATATTCTCCACACCTAATCAGTGTTCAACATCTCCAATTTATAGTGGAGGCATGTTTTGGAAACATGTCTTCCAAATTGGTACTTATATCAGTTTTACATTTCTCTATATATAGTGTGGGCATGCTTTGGAAGCATGTCCTCCAAACTTACATAGTTTTTTGAATTGGCCAAAGCACATGGTTATATGATTCTGATACACATTTATGAAAAAAAATTATACATGGTACAATTGTTACACATAGTTTTATCATCAGACAAATTTAAGGTGAATATGCTATACAACATGTGCCTAATATTGTAAAATCCAAATCAAATTCAAATTCCAAAATTATCGCACTTACTAATACCCAGCAAACTTTTACATACATTAGACCCAATCTACTACAGTAGTTGGTTCACCTTTTGGTATGGTTGGGATGATTAAATCACTTAATCTTTTCAAGTTTCTCAGTTTGGACTTGATCATCCAAACTCACCAGGTTATGAGTATCATTGGTTTGCATGGTTGATATAATCTCAATTGCTAAGTAACAACTCACTTTTGTTTCAAAGTTGGGGGCATGTGCCTTCCAATATCTCTCTTTATCTCTCTATCTTTTTGGATATATGCACTTTAAATAATTATTTATATTTATTCTAATCTATGTTTTAGAACCTTACAATGATACATATTTTGTAAAAATATCTTGTCAATAGGCAAGGTAGTTACATTGACACACAAGTGTACTCCTAAACCTTGTTATTTCAATTTCAATCTATTTCAAGTAATTTTATCCTAGATTATATGCATTTATCATAAACTATAAAATTCTCTTAGTTTCAGGTCAGTCACCAGCAAAGCACTTAAATTAAGCTCCAGCAAAGCACTCAAATTTAACTCAAGTAAAAACAAGGTGTGTAAACACACTCATGTACTTATTCTTTTCCTTTAAACTAAAAATTTTATTACTAGATTAAAGGAGAGAGAATTTAGATTATATTTTGTGATTACCTAGCACCTTAGTCTTGTACAATTGACAAACTCATGACCATGGTTGTTACTCTTAGTTCTACACATGTCTTGCTTTTGTAAGCCTCACATCTATTTTATCTTGTGCCCCTTGGTATATATCTTAGTCTAACCATCCTTATTTTGATGACATAGACATCTCATCTTATCCAGAATGCTTAAAATATACTTATCTTATACCTCTACAAGTTCTGAGCTTATGCCTACTCTCTTTCTCCTTAGACACTAACGTCTGGGTCAAAAAGTAATGTCGACATTATTGTCTTGGCTCAACACAAGTTTCAAGTGCCCTAAAGTCATAAAATTTACAAATGAAACATATTACAATGGTTGACCTAAGTGCTTTAATGTGAATTATCTCCCAATAGAATTGGTATAAATACAATATCAAACCTCATTCATTCTTCACCTAGAAATTAGACCAAAAGAGCACTCAAGTTACTAAAAGCTTTCTTATTCTACCCTATTCTAATATCAGTCAAAGGAACAACACATCTATAGGTCTAAAGTACTAAAAGAGAAATCATAAGGTCATATTTTCTAAGCTACAAGCTAGGTCACTATTTTACTTACTTTACACATTGCATGATTCACACAAGTCAATGTGTAGGCGAGAACTGCATGAGTTTGAGGCCCTCTTTTGGAGTATTATTTATGTAAATAATTCCCTTTAATAGTGGGTTCATTACGAGTCTTCTCGACATTATGTGCCCACTAACCCATATTTCCCCAAGGTCACATTTAAGATGTAAAGCTAAGATTTTGCCATTTCACCAGGAGTGACAGTCCATGACCTAGATCAGAATGAACCATAGCAAAGGTAAAGCCAAACCTAGAATCGTTTAAGTGGTCACATCTTTTTTTATCACATATTCTATATAGTACATTAGACTTGAACTTAGATACTGGTGTTGATACAACTATCTCAGGCTAATACAAGTGTCTAAAAAACTAGAGGTACCATATCTAGAATATGATGATTGATCCAAAACTTGCTTCCTGCCTACTTCTTACCTGTACTAGATCCAACATTGTATTATCATCTTAAATATCTAATTACTTTCTCTAGTGTCATTTGTATATCTAACATATATGTGCTTTCCATTAATAACCTATCTTAATTTATTAAATTCATTATATGGTACATCTAAGTTTAGCACATTAATTGGCTTGTTGTAGAACTTATATTCACCTTTGTGCCCTATCATTTCTATATACTTAATCCTAACCACTAAATGAGATCCACATCCAAAATAAAGGTTAAACATATCTTAGTTTTAATAAATTTAACATATGATACATCTAAGTTTAGTATTTAATTAGTTTGTTATAGATATAATATTCACCATTGTGCCTTATCATTTATATATCCTTAACCCTATCTACCCTATTAGGATCCACATCCAAATTAGGGTTAAACACTTAAATGGATTTTTAACTAGACATCTTTTTAGCATTGACAAAAAAATTGCATAATTTTTTTTTTAAAATGATGAAATTAATGCTCTAAAATGTCAAATTGAATGCCAAAATATGACTTTTAATACACTTAAACCTCTTTTAATGAGAAAATGGAGACTGTGCAAACTTATATTGAAACTTTGAATACTAAAATTGCATCTTTTGATCACACTCACACCTCTACAAATATTTCCTTAAAATGTGCTTCTTCTCCTAAATAAAATATTACTTTTCAACAAACTTTTTATAGTCCCAATTTGTGCATTATGCACTCAATGGGTTATTTGAGAAGTGATCTTAGAAAACACGAAAATGACATTTTTGACCCTATTTTTCTTAAAACTAATATGAATTGTGCATGGCTTAGTTTTTATGATTTTTAAGGTAATTTTAGGTCATATTGCCCCCCTCATCAAAAAAATTTGCAAAATAGTGTTCTTCAATATTATAAGACTTATTTTGATTATAAAGCTTCTTATCCTCATTTGGTTAAAAATCATAAAATTTGTGAGAATTATGATAAACATGGGAATAAAATTTCAAAATGTTTGAAATTACATGCATGCACATATTTTGGTAAATCAAATCATGACATCTTGCATTGTTGGAAAATCACTAAATCATCTCACTCAAAGGATAAAATAATTTTGATCCCAAAACCTATAGTATCTTCTTGAGACTTTGATGTGTCTTATTGTGATAATTATTCAATTGCTTCAACTAAAATATATTTTGTAAAAAGCAACACATATTATTTTCATTTGGGTAATTTTAAAAATAAATTATGCATTCCTTGCTTTTATCCTTAATTCTTGTAAGTTGCAAAAGAAATATGCTTTTATTGTAGCTCCTTTTTTTACTAACTTTTTTTATGTGTAGGAATTCACATTTTGTGATAGAATTTATATTTTTATCCATTTACCTTTATTATATATGATTTTATTTAATTTATTGTATATGGATCATATTTTATGTCATATTATTTACTAAACATGAAAATTATTGCAAGTTTTTATTTTTCAAGTTTCGTTGATCATCTTTGTCATATCCTTCTTTGTTGGTCTTTGTTTCGATGTAGATTGACCTTCTTGTCAAAAGAGGCTTATTGAATATTTTCAATGATCACACCTTCACCTTGTAATTTTTGGTGACATCTTCTTTCTTCTCTCTAAATGTTATAATTCTTCGTGAAGAAAGTTTCCATTATGGGGTAGTATTATATAATATCAATTCTATTATTTATTTATAAGGTTTTCTCTACTTTTATAACCATAAATTAAGATTAAGGTGGAGTGTTAGATATTAATCTTATTTATCTTTACTTGTCCTAAATCATTTAGGCTAATCCTAAGTCTATTTTAGTTGTGCATTTTTTATTATTAGAAATTCATTTTATCTTGGATTTATGAGATGTCACACCTCTTTTTCCTTTTTTAGGGAATCTTGGAGTTACATTCACATGTAAATACCTCCACACTTGTTAAACACATCCCCATCATCTCATCAGAATTAGAGACAATTGGCACATATTAATAAGGTTGTGCAAGTCATGATGGGATTCCTTGTAACTTTTTCTTCCTTCTTCTAGATCTATTTATTGAGTTCTCCTCTCTCATTCCACTCACTTTATCTAGTCTATCTTGAGATGTTTATTTTTGTATTGATGCCATTATTATTTCTCTTTATCATCTTACATAAATGATTGCACTTGGAGAATTTTACTTTGCAACCCTTCTAATATATGTGGGGAGATGTGGGGTTTTTATCTGTTTGTAGTTTCCATAATTGACAACTCTTGTCTCACATTTGTGATTGCTTACTATTGAGGTAATCTCATTTATTTACACATTAATTTGATTTATGATTTTAATTTTATTCTAAAAATATTTTAAAATATTCTAATAATAAGGATTGCATTCAAGTTTTACTACATCATGTCTTGTTAAAAATATTTAATGTCATTATGTTTTCTTTGTTTATTTCACAAACTCATACAATGACTAGCCACATAAAATTTGTAACATTATAGAAATCATGGTGAGATGGGTGATTTTACTATGCATTTGAGAGGGGCAACTCCCTCGTATGATGAGGGTGTTTTGGGTTTTTGAATATTTTAAAACTAAAATGAAAAAAATGGAAATTGAGAGAGAATGAGAGAAGATAAGGAGAGTGAGAAACCCACAATATAATAAACATAATAGACCACTTGGATTACCCATGAAATAGGTTGAACTATTTATTTCAACATGAAACTATAATTATGAACAATTTTATGAAAGCATAAAATCTTATTTAAAATCAGATTAGGTGTGTTTGGCACAAAGTATACATTCATATTTTTTGACACAATTTTTAATAATTGAGGGTATGCACACAACCTTAAAAAATACTAAATTTTAATGTTTTACTTCATCTCTTGATATAAAATCACATTCCATTGAAAAAAAATACTAAAACCCGTAAATCCAAAATACCTAAGGGTTTGCACATAGTCTTGAAAATATAGGAATTTTAAAGTATTATTTCATATCTCAATATCAAATCACATTTTATTGATTAATAATATTGAAACCCATAAATATGAAATTCTCAATACACATTTTTTAGTCCATTATCTTTCATTGAAAAGGAAAAATATATACAAACAGTTGTAGCAATCCCTCTTGTAGGGCCGAGAGAAAAAAGATCAAGATCCTCAACCCTTGAAAAATCATGCCTTTTATATAATTTTATCTTTTAAGGTAGTTGAGAAACTACCTTTCACCTAACACAACCTAAGACCCAACTTTCCTTAACTTGAGTTTTCCCACTTTCTCTATTTGTATTTTTTTTGCATCCAAGAACTCTTTTCAAAAGACTTTACACATGATAGAAATGTTAAATTACATTTTGTGAATGTTTGCATATTGACTTGCATGTGAAAAAAAAACTAATTAACTAATTAAATGTATTTTTAAAGTCACTTGTTTAACTTGGGCTTGCCACACTATCAACTTGATTTGTTCTCCTTTGGGGGGTTTAGTTATATGGATATTTTACAAGTTAAATCTAAATAAAGTGACTATAGTATAAAAATTAGTTAATTTAGAAAGGATAGATGTGATTTATATTGAGAAGTAATTTAATGTTCAATTTGGATATCTTCACAAAATTTTGTCACTTGTGCTTTTCATGGTTTTATTGACTCACTTAATGGACAACGACAAAATTTTGAACCAATTTAATAAATAATCGTTGGGATGATGTTTTTCCTCTACATTTGAGAGTGGATTTTCCTTCCTAATATGGATTTTTTTGTGTACTTTTAACCAAAAATTACAAATGGAGAAAGTTGGAAATGGGAGAAGAATAGAGTAGGATGGAGGTGAATGTGAGAAATCCATGGAAAAATAAACTAAAAGAAACATGTAGTGAAAATTTCCCATCCAAATTCACTACCTACTTGGGGAATTTTCACTTATTTCAATTGTTCATTTTTTTATACTGTAATATTTTACTACATAACCTAATCAACAAGGTAGAGTTACAGGGAAGTTCACATGGAATAAATTTTGAAGATGGTGTTCATGGGCCTAATCTTGTAATTTAATGACAACTAAATTATTAATTATTTTTAAAGTCATAAAATAACATCAAAAAGAGTGCCAAAAAATAATGTCAAATATTAACACCAAGAGAAAATGCCAAGGAATAGCTATGTATTTAGAGTCATTAAGTAAATTAATTCTTTTAATAATTAATATTGAATTTTGAATGTAAAATAAAAATTTTACTTAATATTTTAAAACATCCAAATTAATAAAATCAATTTTGGGAAAAATCTAGATAAAATAAAATTATCTTTAGTTTGAATTAGTGCATGGACAACTTTCCAACTTCCTTTGTTGGTGAAAATATCCTAGAAATAGAAAATTTAGATCATTTAATGTGGGATTTCTATTTCTTTCAGCCCTTGGGAAAGGGTTGGCTAAAATTGTGTGTGTTGTAGGTACTTTTATATCTTTGTTAATAGAGTAGAAGCAAATTGATGAAATCATTAATTAGATTTGTGGGTTTTAATTCTATTTATTTATAAAATTTGTAATGTTGTTCATAGATAGAGAATCCATTAAATATTTTCACTTGTAATGTTGTTCATAGATATAGAATCCATTAAATATTTTCACTAAGTTATGTGTAACTCAGGACATCTACAAAATTTGTGTTGAAAAACTCTTGGATGGGCTTTATACTAAGTGCATCCCATTTGATTTTTTACGAAACTTTGTGTTTCCAAGAAATCCATTTCATTCTCATAACATTTATTTCTCCTATTTATATTTTCAAATGAGAGGAATAATTTGCATTCACTTCATATAATTTTTATTTATTTAGGCGGTCCTCTACATTTACTCTTCCATGGGTTTTCACCTTTTCTTCCATCCTCCTCCTTTATTCTTTCATTTTTAGATTTATCCATTTCCCATTTTTGTTTCTTTTTATTCTTTCTGGTTAATAATACATAAAATCCACCAAAAATTCAAATCATAAGATGGAGTTATCCTTCTCAATCATGGAGGAAAATCATGATCCCAATGGTGATTGATCCAATTATTGTAAACTTGTGTCGTTACCTATTTAACAAGTCAATAAAACTAATAAAAATTCAAGTGACATAATTTTTTCTAGTAGTTTTTGCCAATTTCCTTTGGGATTGAAGTGCATTGTTCATTCTTTTTCCAAATATTTCAAGTAGCCTCTCGTAGAATGTAGGTTGGCGACTTTGTTGAAGCAAGGTACTTGGTGTTGGTTTAGCTTAACCCCGTTGTTCTCCTTGTCTAACATGAAAATAATTCCATGACTTTGGCTTTGTCCAATTATAGTGGATTTCCTTCAAATTAAAGAAATAAATTTCCAAAAGAAATTGGGAAGCTTTAAAAAATTTGCATGGTCACATCCATGCTTTCATTGTGTCATGAAACATCTTGGGAGCTACTAAAGAAAATGTGTCTATGAGACTTTTTGTTTAAAGCCTCTTTGGGTGTGCTACTGAGGGGTTCCAACAACTAAAATATGGATGCATTATGGACTGAGACACCATGAAAAATAAATTTATACAAGGTTCATATCATTCATAGATGTATGTGAGATGAGGTCCTAGTTTTTAATTATTGAAGAAGAAAACATGAGAGAATTTGTAGCACACTTTAATACATTGGTAAGTTTGATTCCTCATGCTAATCAACCAAACCCCAACAATAAAATTTGCATCTTCATTATTGATTTGTATCTAGTGATCTATTTCATCCTTAAAAGGAACAAAGCATGTGATATAAAAAAATGCACAATAATAAGTGGTTGAGATCAACGATGATCTAATCTAGTTGAGAAAATTAAATAGGCATGTTATAAAATCTTTTTCAAGCACCACAAATGGTGAATACACAATGAGGCCTATTTTGGAAAAATAAAAATTCATCATGAAGAATTCACATGCTCCATAAAAGATAATTCAAGAGAAAATTCCAAATCATACAACACATCTTTCAAAAAGATAAGAATTAAAATACTGCAAACATATCTTGATTGCTTTAATTTTACAGTATTTACTAAACAAGATTTGTTTGAAGAATGGTTGACTAAATTGAAATATGAAAAATCTATTTAAATGTATCATTTTCATTATTAAGGAAATGATGATGAGTTAGAGATATTTATTTATGAAGAAAATCATAACACTTTCTTGATCTATTGTAAAATAATGTCTAGCTAGACATCAATAAAAAAAATCTAAAATTATTCAGCAGTATGAAGTTTTCATCCTAAGCTGATTCTTAGAAGCCTTTGATAAATAATTTATTTTTGAAGAGACACAAGTGATTGTAGATGATATATTGCTTGATGAAAGACTCAATACCTTGACATTCCTATTGATGAATTTATTGCATATGGAGATTAATAAATGGTTGTACTAAATAATGAATATGTCTTGAGAATTGAAAAAGTCGACAAAGGAAAATCAAATCCCAACTAGAACCTTAAATTTTGGTAATTTGTAAAATAAGTTGGAGGATCTCAAGGCACTAAAAATCAAACAAAAAATTTTTACCTAAAAATAAGAAGTCTTTGACTTGTGTCCCACATCATTAAGATTGGATTTTAAGCCAACACGTTGAAACCTATGATGATGCTTTTCTATGTGAAAAGACAAATGATTTTTCTTCTTCACCCACATTTGAGAAAGATACTATTGTAAACAAATTCAGTAATGAATAAGTGATATGTTCCTCGTTTGATTCCTTAACTTGGGAAGATCTCTCTAGAGGGATTGAAAACAAAAGGGATGAAGTTATTTACCAACACCTAGTTGATTAGATTCAAGAAGACTAAATTCTTAGTTGTGTGCAATATAGTAATGGCTTGATTTATGTTGCATAAGAAAACATCCCATCAATGACAACACCATTTCCTTTTGTCCATTAATTTAGAGAATACTTGGATAACCCAATCCAAAATGAGAAAGAGCATGAATTGAGTCATCCTAAACTACTCAATGAATAATGGAAACATGATTGCAAGATGGATATCAAACATGTTGAGTCTCTTAAAAAATAGGTTTGTTGTAAGTTTTACATGAAACTAATCAAACTCATGAGAAAGAGGTGTATGGTTTATTCCATGAGAGTGATAATTTAGTGTATATCATAGAGGAGGTAAATATAATAGTAAGAGAATCATTTCCCTTCTTATCGTACTTCAAACAACATCTTGAAAACTCAACCAAATAAAGAGATATCATTAATGAAGATAGAGAGAACCCACTTTTAGTCTACCTAAAAGAGAATGAAATGAATTATAAGCACCATAAGATACATACAAGTGGATATGATAAATTAGTTAATGTTGAATGCAAATCAATCCAAAATTAATTATGTAGAGCTCTTATGTTTCCACTCAAGTCAGACTTTGTGTTTCTCATGTTTTTTATTCCTTAGTCTCCTTTGACTTCTAAGTTGCTCCAAAGCAATCAAGAAAAGGCTCGTATTTTTTTGAACCAATTAATGGGTTTGTAAACCCTTTTTAGGCCTATGTTTTCCATTGTGCATAATTTTTTTGTCTTGTCTTTCTATTTTATTTTTCTTTTGTGTGTGTACATTTCTAATAAATGTTATAGTAGGAGGTTTTCCCCTTCCTTATAACTATCTCTTATATTCACAAGATGTTGGTAGGCTTTGTTTTTTGCTAGAAATCTCTATTTTTGGGGAAAAAAAATATTTGGTGGGCATATTTAGCTATGGTGATAGTGTTGAAGTCATCTAAGGAAATAATAACATGTGAAATTTTAATAGAGGTCTTATTGAAAGAATCCAGTTTTTAAATTGTAAAGCAGTTGATTTACTTTTTGTAGTAAGCTATAAGAGTTCAAACTACTATTTTAGGGTCATTTTTTTGGGTTTTTTCAATTTTAGGAAAAATATGGAAACTTAGTGTCTGATCAAGTATTTTTATTTATTTTTACTCATAAAAATATACATTTAAAAAAAATTAGATTTTTGGAGCTTCTTGCAGTTTTCCATGAATTTTTTGAAAGTTCAGATTTGTAGGAAAAACAAAAAGCAATAGAGAAGACAATGAATTTTTTTGCACTTTTTTTGAAAAATGAGGATAAAAGTCTATATCCTCATATTTTTATCTTTGATATATTTCCAAAAAATCCTAGTTTTCAAAAAATTAAGCATCGAGACATTTGTGGTGCGCAATTGAAGTTGTTCTATGTGATGGAGTAATAAAGAGCTCACACTAATTGCCTATATGTTAAATACCACACAAAACGTAGTAAATAACCACTTTTTTTAAACATTAATGGATAAAAAACTATAAATTTACTATAGTGATATCCCAATTCTACCATGTGACCATTGGTTGGGTAGATTTAGCACCCAAGGGGTAACCCTACACCATTGTGCCTAGTTTTTGAAGTAATTACTTTTATGGCTCATAAATTTTGATACATAAAGCCTACAGAAAATGAATAATTAAGGAACACATGGTGTGCATTTTAATTTATTTTTTTATGTGATGGAGTAGTAAAGAGATCATATTAATGGCATGCCTACTAACCACCATGCAGACCACAGCATGTGACTATATGCAAAGCTAGGATTAGCCTACAGCGATCCTATCTTAATAGATCTAGACTTGGATAAGGTTAATCACATAAATTATATAATTATTAATGTTTAGGTAGTGATAATGCATCCATAGATATATAAGAGACTTGTCTATTTAATAAATTCCAAGAGGAAAAGGTTTTAAAGCCTAGGCATATGACACAAGGAAATAGCTCTAACTAGACCTATATGAAAGTGACTGATTAAAAATAAATAATGTGACTAATTTTGAAATTATAGTAATATAAAATAAAGGTGTAAGGGTTAGAATAATCATAAAGGGTAAGGTGTCATGGTCAACAAATGGGGGTCTAGGAAATTTAAAATGTAATATGTTAAGTTTAAGCAATCTCATAGCCACACTAGCTTATTCGATGCAGAGAGAACCTAGAAAAAGATACACACACATTCATTCACTAATATAAAACAACATCTAATATACTAATTAAATAAATGAAATATTATAGGGTTATAAATACTTAGCTTGATGGGGACCCATCAAGCATTAATCTCACCCTTGGCTCAAGTGGAGCTTACAAGAGATGTTGTGGTTGTGAAGAACTCAAAAGATGGGCAAAAGATATAGGCTACAAAATTTAAATCCTAATGAATCTCCAAGACTTCCACAAGAAAATATTATTTCAAGACAATATTCTAGACCACCAACTCCTCTAGATGTGACTTGAGGTAGAAGTGCAAGCAAAAGCAAATTGAATAGAGTGTTTATGATATGTTTCGGATGAAATATGACCCATATATGGTTGTCTAATACCTAAAACCAACCCTAATATCTAATATGATGGTGTTAACTAGGCCAATACTATTTAGAGGATTTAGTTCACATATGATAAAATTAGTCGTGCCAATACAGTATGAATATCAGAAAATAGGCTCAAAACTACATCAAGTTGGTTGATATAGTATGGGAAGGGAAAAGGTGTTAAACCAAGCTGATAATATAGGATATAAAAAAAGTAACATAACTGCATGAGGATAGGATGGAAGGAGGTAAGTATTAATACAATATGATGAATCTAGACTAGTATTAGGAATGATATAATCATGACATAGATAGCAACATCTCTTGTAAAGCACTACAAGCATGCCTACCCCTTGTCCAGTGCACCCTTTAAGTCATGCACTCATGGAGATTCATGTTCAACAAGTCACTGTAAGAGAAAACATCTATAAATGATAAAGTAAAAAAATTATGTGTATATAGTGACCATTATGCTAAATCACCAATGGCTCATCATTAGTAGTTTACTATATTAACAACCTAGGTTTGCCATGTAACTGCCCATTGGGAGGATTTAAAACCTAAAGGCTAACCCTACACCATTTAGTTTAATTTTTAAATTCCTATACTTATGTGGTTCATAACTATTACATTTTTTATAACCCAAATTTCTATAATTTGTAGTTTTTTACCTAATTTGTTGACCAAATCATGTATTTTAGACCTTTTAGCAGCCACAACTTTTGACTGGTAACTCAAATTTACATGTTTTTTTAAAGTGTGTGTTTTTTCACACTCTTCATAATTATAAAATCTAATTAGATTTATGATTAATATAATTTGAGGGTTTTTTTAGCATAATGGCCTATTTTGTCAACTATGAATCATATTATTTAACATTGAGTATAAATGCCACCTCGTTTTCAAAGGGGATCACTCTTCATTGGTTTATACAATTTTTGGGTGGGTTTTTCATATGTATTTTATACTCTCACTAATTTATAAAGTGTCATATGGGTTTGTTATGTTTACCTTCATGTGTGTGTGCCTTGTTTCACACACCCTTTTCAAATTTTAGTTGCTAAGTACTTTTTGTGGTATATTGGGCAGTCTAAATTGATGATTTTTGTAATGATTTTTCTGCACACTTGTTGCATTAACACTTTTGTATATATTGAGTTGTTTTATCTTCACTCCTATTCAAATTAAGGATGTGGGTGTTGTGTATTGCTAATGTTTCCCTAGTTTTTCAAGTATGGTATGTACCTTGTGTTTGTTCCCAGTAGATGTATAGGCTGGTTATTTTTAATGCTAAAGGATTTCTATGCCAAATCTTTTTGGGTTTTCAAAATCACAATGTATTTTTTCAATTTTAGATTTTTAATTGAGTAACCTGAGGTTTTAAAACATTTAGAATTTTTTTTTAGTCAACTTGGATTTCACCATGCATTTTCTTTTGATTGAACATGTATTTATAGCCACTCTTGTTCACATAGCCAGAATCATTAGAGCTAATTTTATTTCCTTCTTCATTATGTTGGAGGTTTCATCATATTTAATATCCATCTACATCAACAAATTCCTTATTATTTTCCTCTATTATTGTACATGGGTGCCTCATCAAGCCTAGTTGTCAGAATACATTCTTATGAGCATAAGACTTCTTCTCTTTTACCACACCACCTAAGTTGATCTTAAAGGGGGGTGTTAGTGTGTGTTATTTTCACACTTGATGTGAAATCTAACTCAGATGATGTGTTACCAAGGTGTGCCTTATTATGTGCATTGGTTATGTGCACAACATTATTTAAGTGATAGGTATCCTCACATGTGTGATAAGGTGAGTTATAACTGAGGGAATGATCCTATCCCACCTTTCATTCATCCAATAACAATCTCTCACTCATATATTAATTTCCCTATATAAGGGCCCTTTGTTTCCTTGTGTAAAGTTAGATTGGAGCTTAGAGTCATCTCCAGAGCTTGTGGAGATGTAGTTTGTTAGATAGTTATATTCTAGTGAAACCATTGTTGGTTGCATAAACACATAAATTGTATATTATTTTACTATAATATAGTGTGTTATTTATTGGTGAAATTATTTCTATGATTTGATCATTTTTGTGTGGATGGATGTTCATTTCATATTTTTCCTAGGACCTCTTCAATTCCTATAAATCGTGCCCATCTCAACTTCCAAGTATAAGTAGTTAGAGGATGAAAGGACAAAATAAGTGTGTCTTGTGACCTGGCTTAGTTGGGCCTTAAAAGTATGCAATGCATGAACATGTCATGTGAGGCATGTATGTGGAGAGGATAACTTTTTGGAAGTCTTTTTGGATTTTTAAAATGTAATAACACCCTTATCCACATAGGTTCTTGTATATTTTAACTCACTCTTATCATGCCCCAATTCCTCAAGAAAAATGATTGTGCATACATTTTATTTTAGTTTTTCATTAGTGAAAATTCATTTTCTATGTTAAACTCATATAAAATATTAAAGGGTTGTTAGTTCCATTTTAGGTTCATATGATAATGTATGACCTTTAATAACTTCTTAGGACACATCGCCATTTGTAGATTTTGAAATAGAAGAAGGTGGAGAAGATGACCTTGTGGAAGTGTTGTTATATTTTTAAAATATAATAACACCCTTATCCACAAGTTTTTTTAATTATATATTACAATTCATAACAATTGTTATCAATATGTCCATCGATGTGATGATAGTTACAAAATGATCTTCCCCTTACTCATGTTAAACATTGTGTTGAGTGATGTTGATTAGAAGGAAAAGTGAACATATTCTTATCAATAAAAGTTCATAAAATGTCACTTAATTAATCCTTAAGTCTATGAAATAATATAGGTTGGTCCATAATTGAATGTGTAAGACTCATGTGAGTTGTATCCTTATTAATTGTCTTATATGTAGCTTCCTTCTTAGGTGGAGAATCAAATTGGAGATTTGAGGTTATTGATTTTTGGGAATTATAGATTTCAGAGGCACAAGTGTGTGGACATAAAATCTCATGTTCATAAGTATAGAAATCAAAGTAGAGTCACCCAAAATACGGATAAGTATGATAAAGTAATTTTCCCTTAAGTGGAGGTAAAAGACCCTTACTAAATATGAATTACTTTTCCAAATTGGTTAGTTGGTATATTAAGCAATTTAATGTATTTTTTAACCTTAAAATGTAATATTATATAGGTTCATCGTGACCTTTTTGAATGTTTTGGAGATGTTTTAATGTTAATCTAGGACCTCTACTCTTATTTAAATGAGATAGGAACACCTTTTCTAATTTTAGAAAGAAAGCTATAAACCCATTACGTAGATTGTAGAACCAACCTAAGGCTTTATATTTTAAACTTAGATGAAAGGTTTTTAGTAATACTATCCCATCACATGAATGTACTCCAATAGAAGACACAAAGTGTGCAAGTTAGGTATGAGGATATCCATGCCCATCAAATAATAAAAATGTAGGCATAATAAATCCTTTTAGATAAGGATGATCAAGTTTCCTTTAAATTATTAGTTTCCCTAGTATTTCATTATTATCAAACCTAACATAATATGCCTTGGACTCTTACGATAAAAAAAACTAGTAGTTTTTGTATTTCCCTCATTGCATGCATTATGGATAATAGATAAACTAAAAAAACTAGTTAATGGACACTATATGATTGGTAGGCATGGTTATAGATTGTAAAGGTTCATCCATAGGTTTCATTTCACCATCTATGTTAAACATAGGTATAAAATATCCATCACAAGTATGCCTATCATTGCATTGGTTAGAATCATTATCACATTCCTTATTAATATAAGAATCATTGCATTTAGAAACATATTATATGCCAATAGAAGAATCATTACATTTAGAAACATATTGCATGCCAATAAAAGAATCATTGCATTTAGGAATATCATCATATTTCATACTGATACAATAATTATTATGATTAATAACATCATTGCATTTCATATTAATGGATGAATCATTACATGGTTTTCAAATATCATTGCATTTCATATCAATAGAGAAATCATTGCATGGTTTAGAAACATCATCACATTTCATATCGATAGAGGAATAATTGCATATCAACTTATCAGATACTTTACTACAAGGTAGAGTATTATGGGGTATAGTAATATGAGAAGTAACATGTGTATCATCTATCCATTTTTTTATTGTATACAAGAAACAATGATCTTTGTTAGTTGCAAGCTTAATAGTATTGATAAGTATGTTGGTTGATTCTTTTTTACTTTGTTCTTGTTCTACCTTATGACAAGTGGAAAGGTCTATAGAAGGAGAAGGAAAAATAATATTTTAGATTATAACATTAATTTTAATTACTTGTTTGTCACTACCATTGTACAAAAATATATCACTAACATACCAATCCTCAACATCATCGAGCACATAATCATAACCATCATAATCATTTCCCTTATTCACACAAGCATGGTCATAATTCACATAAGTATTAACAATATTCACACAAGAAATGATTATATGCATCCACATTTTTCCACTCATTGGTATAATCATATGATCCGGGCAACAATTTAGATGACAATTTGGGTTCCGGGAGCCATAACTTTTGCACTGTAGCTCCAATTGACTCACCATTTGAACCAAGAAATCATAAATTAGATATGAGAGCCAAACCCCAATGGAAGATAAATCTGAAATTGTATGAGAACATAGAATCCTAAGGTAGAAACCTAGGGATTTTTATGCTCAAGTCAAAGGTTTGCCAAAATATTTTACTTATTTTATGATTAATGTGATCTAAATGAAGTAAAATTATGAATATTTAGATTATATAAAATAGGGAAATAATCATACAAACATGAATGTAAAAGAGTAGATTGATATTGCACATAGAAGATTAGAAATTGACAAAGCACTATGGGATAGAGATACTTAGCTTATTCTAATATTATTTTTCTCACTATGTTCAATGTCTCTAAAATGTTTTGTGTTTACTCGATAACTTCTTAGATCATAAGATAGGATCTCAAACCCTTCGTAAACACTATCAATGAAACCAAGACCCCTTCTACAACTGATACCATCTAAGCCTTATCGGTAATGTTCTTGTTGATTATGCAAATCTATGATGCCTTAGACCATTATGCATACACCTATAAAAACCTCATGTGTGTGTGTTCATCTTAGGTCCTATGTACTGATCTATGTTTTTATTCTCCTTGATTTGAAACCTGAATCACACTTTTGATACCAAGATGATCTGAAAAATGGGTTGGATATTTGGGTTGGACTAACCTTAGCCACTCTTCACTAATTAGTTGAGTGTTTCCTACATTATAAAACTCCAAAGAGGGCTAAAACCACATGTAGTTCCCCAAAAAATGTGTGTGTGCCAAATCATGTGAATGTGAGTCTAAATGTAATTTTACCTAGGCCTTCCTTTGGTACAAGCATGAAATTGATATGCACAATCAAATTTATTCTTTATAAATCTTCATATATATGTTTAATTTTAATATCAATCAATGATCTATCTATGTTCTCTATAAATTCATCTTATTTCAATGAATTATTATCCTTATAATGCTTTTAGAGAATTTGTGCACATAATGCTCTTAAATTTGAATTATGAAACTATTGGCATGCATAAGTTGACCCAACAAAGCCCAAAAAGATAAAAAAATCAACACGAAGGGTATCAAACTCAAAAGATATACATGGATACTAAAATTTGGTATTAAGTACTTGATAATGACAAGCTTGATGTACATTTAACATGCATGACTTGAGTACACAAACATGGTCTTAATATGCCATTCTCTCATACCTACATGATACCTTATGATTTTAACCCTTTCGTTATGTCGTTACACACCTATGAGAACCTCATTATCTATTTAAAACCTACCTAATATCCCACACAAACATCTCTAAACTTTTAGTTTAGTCTACTTGTATAAAGGTCAGTAATGCCAAGTTTGGTTAGTATCACCAATCAATACTGACCTGATCTAGTCAGTATCCACCCTCTCCCAACAACAAGTACTTTTTAGAATCAAACCTTTATTTAGAGTTAAACATCTACCTAGCATGTTAGTGGCATGATAAATCACCTAATTGGACTCATATATATACAAATCAGGGTCTCATTTAATAGGGGACTAGGCACTTATTTCGTACATATCTATACACTATTGGCTATTGAGGAAATTTTCCCTATTAATCTCAAATTATAAATCTATCACTATGAGAAACCACAAGCCAATTCTGAAGTATACCACATCCAATTCAAAGTAAGAAATTTCAAGCATCAAATACAAATCATTAGTTGCATACATATAGAGAAGGAACACAATTTCAAACTGACACTATGTGAGAACTATTTGTGGCTTGATTTTCCTCCTCAAAGTATCAAATACATATACATTAGTCAATCATCAAATGGGGGTGATTGGGGTTAGCTTATCCTGTTACACTTTTTGAATTTTTGTAAGTTTTTATACCTCATAAGTGCACCTAGGATTTCAATGTAGAGAATATTGATTTATTGAGTTATGTGCATCTTCAGGGTCCAACATTGCACACATAAACATTTAAAAGATAGGTAAAGGTGATTATATGGCCACTGGCCCATCTTTTAGCATAGGTTACTACCGAATAGTATAGGTTAGTATCGATAGTTGACATTGACTCAAATCTAATGAAACTGACCCTATGTAGATAGAAACATAGTTCTTAAACTACATAAATTACAAGATTAATTTAGTATATTTTCCACTACTAAAATACACTCACAGTCAAATAATCAATCATAAAATCTAAGAACTCATCCCTTTTTTGTGTTTACTATATTTAGCATGTCACTTATTAAATCATTACTATCAGTTTAAGGTATTCTACATTCAGATGTATGCTTAAAAGTCATATTTATCAATCTAAATTATCCTATTAGGGTTTTTTAAACAAAATTATGATAAAACATACTGGTGAACTTTTAGATTGATCGAATTTATCAAACTGTACATTTAAATTAGAGCTTCATCCTTCTAGGGTTTTAAGATTTCAACTGTAGGGTTTTATTTTCAAACCTAATTTTTTAATTATTCCCTAATAATACCCATCACCTATGGCTATTGTGAATAAACATTATTTTTTAACACAAGTCATGAATGTACATTTTTCATATTTTTCTATACGGATAATGTATCTTACTTGGATCAATTATATAAGTAAATGGGTTAAATGGATCAAATCTAAAAACACTAATAATGCTATAATTAACAATGTACAATCCCAGGTCTTCCTCTAATTAAATTTTTACAACATTTAATCTGAGTTACCACTAGAAAGGAAAGGGCATGCATGAATCCTTTTGTTCCTCCTCCCCCTAGACCTTGAGGTTACTGGCTACCATCTCGCTCCCATTATTCACCCATTATTCACACAACCAATAGATAATGACCGTTTAAATATTATAAGATGGCCCACTCTAATAATGCAGAACAATCACAATCACATGTGGAAGATCATACCATCATTCCTCCATCACAATCTATTCTAGTAGCTCAAATGCATACATATGATGTGGGTGAATAAATTTCAAAAAAAGACAAACCAATCATAACATACAACGTAGTTATACAAATCACAACTTAATATTGAACAACTAAAACTTATTCTTAGTCTTCCTTTAGAGGTGAAGTTAGAATATCAAGATGGCATAGTCAAATTATTATGATAGTGAGGATGAGGATACTAACATGGTAGATATGATACATGATCAGGTATGCAACTTAAAATTCAACCCTTCAAATTAATATTTATATCATGTTCTATTCACACCTATTGAAATTAGAAAATATTGAGATGATTAATATATAACAAAAAAGGATAAATCAAAAGTTCTTATTCAGGCACAATCTTTTAGGGGTAAAATAAAGGCAACATTAATATATCGTGATCAATCTTTAATCTATTTTTAAATTGAGGTGAACCAAATTAATAGATCTAAACTTTTGAAATTGAAATATAGGAATATACAAATATGGAAGTCAAATACAAAATTTATAGAATCTAAAAGTTAACAAAAAAAATAATAGGCCTATAGATATGCAAACCTACCAAAATAGATATTATGTTGACTGTGTAGCCATGTGACTAGAAACTAGCTAAAAGGATATAAAAATTATGTCATAACTGAATTCAAGAATTATAACTATGTTGGGAAAAGTTTTCATAAAGAGGGAATGATGCACTATGATTGCATCCTAGTTGACTATGTTCTTTTTGTGCAATTACCTGCAAAGGTTGACTATTCAATTATATGTGCCAAATATGCCATGAAAAATACCTGTAAAAAATAAACCCATGTTCCTACACAAAAACCAAGTAGGATGTTTCATTAAAATTTTGCTTTATTCTTCGAGAAAAGAAGAAGGAAACTAGATACAGGTATGGTTGAAAAACTTGTTTGGTTGTGTGCATGATAATCCAAATGATTGTGAGAGCTCCTCTTTGTCTTGGGAGAATGACCTGTATAAGAAAGAGAATAGAAAATGGTTTGTTAGTTAGGTAGGAAGGTGGATCGCCTAGTAAGCTAGACCCACCTTTTAAGACAAGTTAATGTTTAGAAAATAAGGTTGCATAATAGATATGAAAGTACTTAATTAACTAAAATAAATACTTTTCTAAAATAAATATGTTTAGATTAACAAGATAACATTAAGGTGAATGTTAAACTATCAAAATATGGTTCAAATATGGTTAGGTTGTTATTTTTGGTTTATATTATGATAAAAGTCAAGAAAAAGAAGTTTTGTTTGAGGTTATTGGTTGGATAGGTACTTGTTAGTTGCTTGTTAGTTTTTGGTCTAACAGTGACCATTGGTGATCAGAGTGACCGTCAATGGTTGAGCTAACCATTAGTGGTTAGATAGATCATTAGTGGTCATAGGGACCATCGATAGTTACTATCGGTCTAGTCTAGGTCAAGTAGCTCAGTTAGGCAAGGTTGATTAATTTGGTTCAAGGTTGGTTTTGGTTGGCTATTAGTTCTGAGACAGAGGGTGAGTCTCAGAAGGGTCCAACTTAGAGGTTGAGTGCTTATATGTTCAAGAGGTTGAGGATTGGGTACAATCTAAAAAACATTAAATAAATTAGAATAATGACAAAATACTTAGTTGAAATCTTGATGAAGAAGAATTCCATTTATGGAGATTGTTGATGTTGATGATGACTGAAGTTGATTGCTTAACCTGTAAAAGAAACTCTGACACATGAAGATGGCAGATGCAAATGGCTTTTGATAATTACAAATAAAATGGTTGTGGATCTTTTTCACCTCCTCAAGCTCTCTTTTCATAGGAAATAAAGAGACGTGGATGTGTAGGTTGGATTAAGGGGTTTAACTCACATCTAAATTTAACTTACACATGCATTGACTCACACAAGCTAATTATAAAAAAGCAAGTTGTAGTTGATGCTAGAGTTAACTATTCAGGTGGTGGATAGTTGATTGTTAATGGTCAAGCTGACCATCTATGGTCAAAGGTCAAAGGTTAAATTGGTCAAAAGGGTGGGTTTAGCCAATTAGAGGTTTGGTGAGGTAAATGGATAGGAAGTAGTTCAAGGAGGTCAAGT
This sequence comes from Torreya grandis, assembly GCA_037957365.1. Classification (NCBI taxonomy): domain Eukaryota; kingdom Viridiplantae; phylum Streptophyta; class Pinopsida; order Cupressales; family Taxaceae; genus Torreya; species Torreya grandis. The sequence continues at coordinate 6,417,042 of JARHVA010000006.1, forward strand.
TACACCATGCAGAACCATGGTGTGTGGTTTTCTAGTGTCTACATTTTACCCCTTTTTGTTATGTAGTTTGTATCAACAAATTACAAAACAAAAATGGATTTTTAGTTGAAGTTTCGATTGCCCTAAGCATGGGAGAGGTTTTTCCCCCTCAATCCAGGAGTTGATGAGGAAAAATAGAATCAGGTGTAGGTTTGACGAGTGGTAAAGGTGATGATGAAGGTGGGCATCATGAAGGTGGGTGATAGGTTGGGCATTAAAGCACAAACATGTGTACTAAGTGTGACAAAATGGTGTGATATCTAAGATTTTTCATTGATTAGGTTGCCATAGTTGGTCAAAATAAAGGTCAGTGCTAGAAGAACAAGTGACAAGTAGACTGCATGATCACATTTAGGCATGGCGATTGGGTACACTCGTAAATACAAGTCTCCTATACAAGGTCTATGTTTCCATGGGTATCCAAGATAGGAAGTACTCCTAAGGAAACACAAATTGGTAAGGTGAAGTCATGGGTATCTAAGGTAAGAAGTGCTCTAAAAAAGACACAATTTGGTCAAGTGTGCACGAGGTAACACAAGTTCAAAAGTGGTCAACATGGTAATTATTGTCATTGTGATTAAAAGGACCAAGGCAAGGGTTGTCATAAAGCACATGCTAGGTGGGATGAAGTGGCCAATAGCAAGGTGACAAGGTGGTTAGTATGGTTGGCTCATGGAGATGGTAACTTCATGGGTTGGTTTGGTTGGTAGAGAAAGGTGATCTCTAATGGTTAGTTTAGGTAATGGCTCAAAAATTCAAGGCTAGGTTGTGGAGAAAGGTAATCTCCAGTGGTTAGGTTGGTGTAGAAAGGTAATCTCCAATGGTTAGTTTAGGTAATGGTTCAAAAAGGTAAGGTTGGGTTTGGAGAAAGGTAATCTCTAGTGGTCAACTTGGTGGAGAATGGTAATCTCTAATGGCTAGTGGTGTTCAAATTGGTTTCCCAATTTGGGTTACTACTTGGTTTGGTAAAAAAAGTGCCCCATTTCCTAGTGAAAGGGTACAAATTGGGTAGTTGGGGCATTAATGACCTAAAAAAGGAAGACATACATCTTGACAAGGTAGTCATGAAAATAGGAGTAGGCTAAATGCTCCAATTGGTAAAGACCATAATGGCAATATGGGTGGGCTTAAGAACATAATCCCCTTTCATGCATTGCATAATATTAGTTCATTGGTTAAAAGAATTGGTTTGATTGCATAGTGTCAAGTAAGCTCAAAATCTCTTGATATGTAGAGTGTAAAAGGAGAGATGTATGAAGTAGGTGAATGGATGGTAGCATAACCTTCTTGTGGGGATGGCTTTTCCCTTTTGTAGGTGACCTAGGAACCATTATAGACAAGTCCATGTTCTAATTTTGGTGTAGATTGATCGATGCGGGAAGTCTATGAATGTTGTGTGAAATTGGGTTGAAACTTTCTTAGGATTGCTTTGTTTTTGAATTTTGACTTTGGGTCTTTTAATGTTTTTATTTGATGGGTTTGGTAAGTTGATAGATGCACTAAGCTTCCATGTGATTTATTGACAAAAGTTGACTTAACCATCCTTCAAGGGAGTGGTCTAAGCTTTGGATCTGTTTATGTTGATAGATATCCTTTGAGGGATCATTCTACCTTTTAAACAATTTTTTTGATGGTTTTGGGCAGTTGTCCTTCAAGGGAGCAGTTTGCAATGCTAGAGATTATTGACCCAAGTGATATTTGGTATCTCAATTTTAATGTTATGTTGGTTTATACATAAACTAGTCTATATAGGCTGAAATTCTTTCCTTTATATAGGAAAAACCATAGCACAAGAAGGTGAATGATGGGTGAAAGAGGTTTAAATGAAAATGACCATGGGGATCCATCCTATAAAGGTTAGAAAGTATCCATGAGAAACATGCCATAGGTAGAGCTATGATACCCATGCTTAGGATCAGGCTAAGATTGTGATGGATAATCACATGGTCTTGTTTTAATCAGTTGTCCTTAAAATAAAGAAATGAAGGCGAATGAAAATAAGGGATGAACTTAAGTGGGATACAAGATGACAAAGAACTTGGTTTAAAAAAAGAATGGGATATGAATGCAAAGCATTGAGGGGTTTAGGTTTTGATATGCCCTAGATCCACACTTACATGTAAATGGTTTAAGCCAATCAGGAGAGAAGAGGTCCCCCAGTTAATTTTTGACACTTGATTAGATGTGGAAAAGATGTTGGAGTGATGATGGTTAAGTAGGTAGAATGAAACAAAATGATTCCATTTGTCTCCATAAAGTTGGTTAGATGAAGGTTGTTATAATTTTGATTAGATTTCAATGGTGGTTGGTTTTTGGTTTGGTTAGGTAGGTTTAGGTGTTGGGTTGGGTTGGTTTGCTAGATTGATTGGGTATTTGGGTTAAAAGGCAAGGTTGATAGGTTCAAAGACCAAAAGAGCCTAAGCAGAACTGTTGAAGTTGAAGGTTTATTTAGGTTGGAGGTAAAACTTTGGGTTAAGGTCAAGGTTAGGTGTAGGTTGAGGTAATAAAATACCAAGGGTTGGTTTGGTCATTATTTAATGTTGGGGTTATTTCTTGGTCAAAGATTTTAGAGGAAGAATTCCCCTTGATGCTCTTTCCATGAATGTTGAGGTGGGAAAAGATTCCTAGGAAAAAATGTGGGTTAGTAAATACGGTTTAGGAAGGATGAAGATGACTTCATTTCCCTCTCAAGGTTTGTTAGTTTGGAGTTCAAGTTATAGGTGGTGGTTCAGGAGAGATATTTGTGATGGTGTTATAGAGAGGGAAATATTATTGGGTCAGATTTGGGTAGGTTTGAGGTTTAGAAATGATGTTGGGAACATCATCATGAAATAGAGGTGGGGTGGACAAGAGTGTCGAATTATCCTAGTGAGGTAATTTAGGTGAGGTGTGGGTAGATTCAATAAAAGGGGAGCCAAGATTTAAGAAATATTGAATGAAGGGTTGATGTTGGTCTATGTTGATAGATAAGTTGTTTATGATTGGATTAAAAGTTGGGTTGATTAGTTGTGGGAGGTAAGATGGGTGGTTGATTCAGCTTGTTGGTTGGGTTTTCTTGTTTATTTGGTTTTTTTGGTAAGGTAAGGTGATAAAAAAATTGACCCTATTCAAAATGGAATCAAATCAAAGACATTATCATTAGGTAGATGAAAACTAGAAGATTATAGAGGAATTGAATGGGTTTGATTTTAGTTAAGGTTGAGTTGGATTTAGTTATAGGCAAGGTGTTTTGAGTTTGGGTTGGCTCCATTAAAAGTGGAAGTGGAAGAGGTGGGTTGGTTTCCTTAATTATGTTTTTAAAGGAAAGTTGAGAAGGCTCTTCTTAGCCAATAAGTGGTTGGTTTAAGGTTGATTCTTCCTTAGTGATGATTTAAAAAGGAATTTGAAAAGGGTGCACTTGGTTAACAAGTGGATTGGTTGGGGTTTTGATTATGGTTTCCCTAGTTATAGATGCACTAAGGACCAAATCTAATGAAGGGACTTCATTGTGTTGAGGGATTTGATTATGGGCATTCACAATAATGGGTGTAAACAGAGGTTCAATGATTGATTACTTGAATACATTCAATTATAAGTTGGGGGAATATAGATAATATCCTTTGGAACCTCCTTTTGATCAATAAGGATTTGGATGATCATCTTAAAAGACCCGCATCTATCTACCACATGTTTGTTAGTGTGATGATACGTACAAAACTCATTCTCTATAAACCAAATGGCTTTTAGAAGAGAAAAATTGATGGGTTTGATTTGATGGACTCTAATGATAAAATCCCTTAAAATTTTGTCAAGGATTGAAGCATATGATTCCCCCAATGGGGTGTACTACCTAGGAAGAGGATGCACCAATGGCTCTTGAGGTTGCGAGCTAATTGGTTGGTTTGATAAAGTTGGTTGGCTAAATAATTATGGTTGATTTGATAAATTTGAGTGATTTTATGGGTTGGGTATGCTTGATAAGGTTGGTGGGTTGGAAAAATTTGGTTGATATTTATTGGTTTGATTTGGTGAGGTTGATTGGTTTAATAAGATTGGTGGGTTCAAAAAGTTTAAAAGGTTTGATAAGGTAGATTAGGTAGGTTTGTTTGAGAGGCTGGGTATGGTTGAGGTATTTGATATATTTGACATAGTTGATATGATGGGTAGGTTCGATATGGTTGGGTGGCTTAAAAATTTTGGTTGGTTCAATGTGGTATGTTGATAGTGGTTGGTTTGATAGTTTTTGGGTTGATAGTTGTGGGTAGTATGACTAGGGGGATAGACCAAGTCTTGGTTTTGAGATAAAGAAGGTTTCCATAAAGGGGGTATAGTTGATTGATATGATTTTTGAGGTAGGTAATCAAAAGTTTGATATGATAGAGGTAATTTATATGATGGTTGGGATAGGTAACCCAAAGATTGGTGAGGTTTAGATAGTTGAGGTTGATGTGGGTTATGACAATGGACAAATAAGGGTTGAAAGGTTATTGGTTGGTTGATGTCATGATCAAGTGGTTGTTGAAACATTGTCAATTAGTTGTAGTTGAGGTTGAATTGATTACAAGTAAGGTTGGGTTGGTTGTAGGTGAAATTAAGTTGGTTATAAGTGATATTGGGTTGATGGTAGGTAAGGTTGGGTTGGTTATGGGTGATGTTGGGTTGTTCATAGTTAAGGTTGGGTTGATGGTAGGTAAGGTTGGATTGATTAAGGGTAAGGTTGACTTGGTCATAGTTGAGGTTGGGTTGATTAAGAGTAAGGTTGATTTGATCATAGTGTGGCATAGGAACATAAGTATCTCTTAATGCAGGGTAACACTCTAAGTCAAAAGGGTTATTTTCTAGGAGTTTAACAAAGTTATGATCTCTAGGATAAAATATAAGAGTGTTCCCCATTGAACAAGGCAACATAGATGAGGTAGGTGAAGGTAAGATGGTAGAAGGTTACCAAAGAGAGTTAAGATTCCTCATAACTCAAAACAAAGAGAAGACAAGAAAATGAAACACACACTAAAGCACATTAAGTCCTAAGGTTCTATAAATTTATCTTTTCACTTATGTTTTAAGTTTTAATAGTGTGTGACAAAATTTGGCATGTAGAATGGGTACTAGAAAAGAAATATATGGTTGGTTTTAGGTTGTTCAAGATCTCAAAAAATATCTATATTAGAAATCAATATGTGGCTTGATATTGGGGACTACCCCCTCACTTCACACACCGCAATGATAAGGGTGTTAGGTGTTTAGCCAATAAATACCAATTTCTAGAGTTTATAATTAACCAGAGAGTTGAGTTGGTTGTCCCCTTGGTAATGACCTCCAAGTATGATTGTTGGGAAAGGGCAATGTGATTTCTAGGTGATGAAATCTTAGTCGAGCCTTATCTCAAGTTGTTTGATGTTTTGATTGATGTAGGTGGTTTGGTTTAGTGTGTGCAATAAAAGTGATGCTATGATTAAATTACTTTGCCTCAATTTAAACTATGTGAACTAAACTTGCAAGTAAATAATGTATAAAAGGTTAATTTTAAACCCAAAAGAAATTTTGATTTTGTTTATGAGCATAGAATAGAGAGAAGAGCATATAGATGTAAACAAATGAAATCCAAGTAGAAAATCAAGGATCCCACTAGGCATACCAGAATTTTTCACTATAATTTTGCTTTATTCTTTGAGAAAAGAAGGAAACTAGATATGGGTATGGCTGAAAAATCTATTTGGTTGTGTGCGCATTGATCCAGACAGTTATGAGAGCTCCTCTTTGGCTTGAGAAGATGACTTGCATAAGAAAGACATTAGAAAATAGTTTGTTAGTTAGGTAGGAAGGTAGATTGCCTATCAAGCTAGATCCAAGAAGTACATAACTCCCTTAGAGGCTATCAATCCACCTTTTAAGAGAATTTAATGTTCATTGAAAAAGGTTGCATAACAAATATGAAAGTACTTAATCAAATTAGATAAATACTTTTCCAAAATAAATACATTTAGATTAACAAGATAACATTAAGGTGAATGTTAAACTATCAAAATATGCTCCAGGTATGGTCAAGTTGTTATTTTTGGTTTGTATTATGATAGAAGTCAATAAAATAGGGTTTTGGTTGAGGTTATTGGGTGGTTAGGTGATTGTTGGTTACTTTTTAGTTTTTGGTCTGATAGTCACCATTGATGATCAGAGTGACTGTCAACGGTTGAGCTAATCATCGATGATTAAATAGATCATCAATAGTCATAGGGACCATCAATAGTTATTGTTAGTTTGGTCTAGGTCATGCAATTCAGTTGGGCAAGGTTGATTTATTTGGTTTAAGGTTGGTTTTGGTTGGTTATTAGTTATGAGACAGAGGGTGAGAATTAAAACGGTTTGAATTAGAGGCTGAGAGCTCAGATGGTTAAGAGGTTATGGATTGGGTGAAAGCTATAAAAAATGAAATAACTTGGAATAATGACAAAATACTTATCTGATAGTTTGATGAAGATGAAGTCTATTGATGGAGATTATTGGTGATGATTTTGATGTTGATAATAGTTGATGTTGATTGCTTGACGTATAAAAGAAACTCTAACACATGAAGATGGCAAATGTAGATGGCTCCTGAAAATTGTAGATAAAATGGTTGTGAATCCTTTTCACCTCTTTAATCTCTCTTTTTATAGGAAAGGAGAGGTGGAAGAGTAGGTTGGATTAAGGGGTTCAACTCGTGTCTAAAATTAACTTGCACATGTATTAACTCGCACAAGCTAATTATAAAAAGTAAGTTATAGTTGATGTTAGATTTAACTATTTAGGCAATGGATAGCTAACCTTTGGCGGTCAAAGGTTGAAGGTTAAATTGGTCAAAAGGGTGAGTTTATCCAATTGTAGGTTTGGTGGGGTAAATGGCTAGGAAGTGATTCAAGGAGGTTAGGTTGGGACATATAGGACTATGATGTATGGTTTTTTGGTGTCTACATAAGATATCAAATGTAATAAGGGGTATTGGATAAGTGGAATAGCTATGTTATCCTCAAAAAACCTTACATAATCTGAGTACTACCTACAGAGGCTAGATGGGCCTCAAACTAATGTAGTTCTCCCTCCTAGGGTGAGTGTGTGATCTGTGATTGTGAAACTATATAAATATAACTAGAATATTGATTAAAATTCTTGATAATTGATGCCCTTGACCTATAATAAATAATATTTAGAATTGGCCTATGATTATTAGCATGTAGTAAAATTGAAATTGGAAGAAAAAATGTTATTTTGCTCAGTGTGTAGGAAGATTACCAAGTAATTCCAAGATGTATTTGGAGAAGCCTTGATCTGCTTATATAATGTAATATTTTGAATATTTTCACTGACTGACTTTACAAAAGTCATAAGAGATCCATTGTGAAATGTATCAATTTCAAAAAGGAACCATTTGAGTGTGGTAGACAAGGTTGCGCTAGTGGAGAACACTACAATGTGGCCCTATCCAACCTAGCGTGGACCTATCCTAAAAGGATAAAAACTATTGTAAAAGGTATGGTAGAAACCTGTAGATTGAAATAGGGATTTTTATATGACATTTTAAATAATTTCAAGATAATTGAAGCCCTTTTTATATATTATAAATTAGTAAAATGGTGAACAAACAATTAAGGTAAGGATGTAAAGATTAGACATTGTCAAGCACATAATGGTTAATTTTATGTGACTACAACTACCCCCACTCTATTATAATGATGAAACAAAGTAAAATTACTAGATTAAAGTAGATGTGAACCTAAGTGTGTATACACACATTATCTTTTGATGTGAAACTTGATCATGCAAGTTGTCTTAATGCAAAACTTACAACAATGCCACTAAAAGTAGTTATTTTCCATATTTAAAAGTTGAAAATTTGAAACTTAAAATTTGAATTTTGAAATCAAAGTAAGAAAAGTATACACATGAAAGAGTATGCAATATAATTTCCATGTAGATTAAAAGTGGAGAAGTGATTTCCCCATTGTTGAGGCATTTCGAGAAATGTTGAATCATGTGGTGAATTGAGAGTGTTCAAGTCTCAATTTAAAAACCTTTGAATGCTCTTGACTTGGAAATACTATATGGTCCAACTCTCATTTGATTGTGTAGAGTACTCTATAAATATTTAAATGGGTGGAACCACCAATTATGGCTTGCTACATATAAAAAGTGTAACCATAGATGTTGAGTGTCACTAGAATCTAATGTGGCCCACTTTCAATATGAATACAAATCACACCACTAAAAACAAATATAAATTATATTTTAAACTTTTAAACTTGAGAAAATTGAAATTTTCATGTAACTTGAATGAATATCATGCCCCCCATACTGTATTGAATTGATATTAAGTTTCCATTTGAACTTTGCAATTGTTGAAACCTGTATCTTTTTACAAAAAATCTACTTGTAACTGTAGGAATGAGTGCACATACATGTCGCACACCCCCATAATTTAAAAATTATGAATCATGATGTAATTTTTAAAATTATATTGTGCTATAAATCTGAAATTTTCTCTCGAGGACTTGATTTCTCAAGACAAGACCATTGTGATGTCCCCATTTTGAAATGAGGGACATAGATTATACGTGACTTAGCTCAAAATTAGAATTATGTAATATGTTAAATATTTAATCATGTAGTAGTAATTAAAATTTTGAATGTATTGCATCATAGTATTTGAATACAGCATTAAATTTGCATGTAAATATGTGTTAGATAGATATATCATTAAATCACATAAGCAACAAGTGCATGCATCATGGAACTAAAATATAAAGTATGAGTAATGCATGATATGAATCTTGGTACTATAGTAACAAGTAATGAACAAGTAATCAATATCACATGATGTCATATTGTTTGCATAATATGTCACACATAACATCTAAAGGCCTCAAACAAGGGACATGTGAATGTGACATAAGCACACAAGGACAAGGGCCACACACAAATAGCATAATTATGCCATATAAAATTTTCACATACAAGGTCAAGGTCCACATGCAATAATTAATCAAAGTCTATCTTATCATGTCGTAAAGTAAGAGTGAATCAGAAAACAAATGAGACAAGTTTTCATAATCCATATGTATCTATGTCATTATTATAAAATAACATTTTCATGTAACATATGTATAGTATGAGTGATTAGCAAAACATTTGTATGATATATATCTCAACAAGGTATAATTTTTGTGGATGAATGTAACTTTTTAAATTGTTCACGAAGAACAAAAAGATGCCCCCAACTTAGCATTGTTGTTAGGTAATTAGGGAATCCCAACATAGAAACCGTGTAAAAATATGCCATGTATCACACTCAAATACCTCATGAAAAGCAATTTGTATTGAAAATTGAAATACCATATCTATCAACATAGAACAAATAACATATGCAAGGAAGTAAGCTAGCAAGATTGAAAGTGATTTTAGGTCCTGATTTTAAATTTTTTAAAATACTTTAACTTTTTTAATTTTTGACATATATGATTTTTTTTGGAAGTTCTACCATATTTAAATATTTGGTATTTTTGAATTTTTTTTTTAGTATTTCCCAGATTTGTTTTTTTTATTTTTTCTCATATTTGAATAAAATATTTGAAAAGTGTTAAGAAGCAAATCTTCCAAAAATAGAAGAAAATGGGGGGAATTCGAATAATCATCAACAAGGTGTTAAATCATAAAGTCGTAATAAGGAATGTAATCCACATGCCCCCAATGTATGTGTAAATGATTCATAAAAATATAGCTTAAATGATTAATATAGATAAGAATGTACATGTTCCTCATGGTCAAGAGAGAGATGTGATGATGTAAGTGCAATGGAAGCTATAACATGATAAGTATGCAATCATGAGTAGGAATTAAAATTTAAAGTGTTTTTAATATAGTTGTTTTGGATTATTCAAATTAGTTTTTAAGTTAAGAGGTCAAGTTTCCAAAGTGAAGATAAATTTAAGGCCTACACAAATGCTTAGATAAGGCATAGAAGAAGGAGCAATGAAATAACATAAAAAGGCTATATATAAGGAAAAATGCAAATAGCTAATCAAGAGACTCAACCTAATTAGTGGATTAGAAGGAATTAGGAGGTTGTGTCCAACCAAGGATCTTATCAAGAGGATTCACATATGCATACTAGACTGCATTATATGAAGGAATGACTTGTTGTGAAGAATATGTGCCAACTATGTATGCCTATAAATCTGAATGTCACATGTTGTAATATAACCTTGTGAATCAATGTTCAATATGCCCATGTATACTTATATCCTTGTGTAAAATAGGAGAAGATGTTAATACTTTTACCTATGATGAACCTCTTTGAATAACAGGTTGTGCCTTAGGATATGAAACCTCTTTTTAGGTGACACTTTATGCTTAAGAGAATGTACCATGCTCTTTGGAACTAACTAAATATGTTCATGTGTAACTGTATCATGCTCATAAGTAGATGGAGAAATTGATTATATAATAGGTTCATGCTCACTAATAGATGATAAAATTTTAATGTGTTTTAGAGTATCTAAATCATGCTCTTAAATAGTTATGTAAACTATTTCATTACCATGTTTCTCAATGATTGTGTCAGGAAGTTGTTTTATAGTATAAGTAAACATGATTAGTGTCAAAGGATATTCATATTGGATTCATGTAATTTTCATCACTTGATTATCATGAATATATTTGAGACATATATACACTATAAATGTATTGCTCTAAGATTTTATATCCAAGGGCATCCCACTAGCATATCAAAGACCCATGTACTTGGTATAACTAATGATGGAGGGTGCATTATGAGAGGGAACACTTGTAAAGGTAGTATTATATGGTAAAGAGTATCTTGTGTATGGCCATAAAATGTTTGGATGACTCTATAAGTATCATGTAAATCTTGTTATGTATAACCAAGAGAGTAAAGGAGAGTTGTGGTGCATGCATTTTCACTTGATACATTGTCTATCATGACACTATGTATAGATTGTTTGTCAACATATGTGTGAATAAAGAGTTCACGTCTAACTGAATCATCATCAATAATTTCACTATCATCAAATGTAGTCATAAGGTGTGATTATTGTTTACTTTTAATTGTACCAATGATGCTATCAAGTGGGTGTCCATATGTAGAAGGAGGAGGATGATCATTATATATATAGTGTACTTCATAATTATCCTTGTTATTTGTTTCAAGATTTAGAAAAGGAACTTTGTACATTTTGAGCTTTGAATTATCATTTACTTGTGGCTTAACTTCTTAAGTAGGTGTACTAATATAAATAATTTTCTCATCAATATGATCTTAAAGCTTGTGATTAATCTTGAAATTTTTGTTTGTAGAATGCCCAATACATCTATGGTAGTCACAATATACATTGTTATTTAATAAAATAGATTGTCATCTAGATGTATCCACTTCCATTCATAGAGGAAGAGCATTAAGATTACATTCAAGTATATTTTGCAATAATACATGAAGATATGAAGGTAAAATTGAAAATTTACTCCTTGGTGGAGTTTGTAACTGAAGCTTTTGTACTAGTTGTGAGATAACATTAACTTTAAATCTAGTTTCATTATTGTTTTCATTTGGTTTCCTCTTATAATTTGGCTTGCTTTAAAATTTGACATTTGAATTAGAAGGATCATTTGAATTATACTTAAACTTGTTCAAAGTAAGCAACTGGACCTCATGTTCTTTGACTTAATGGCATAATGCATCAAAATATTTAAACTTATCAAACATAATTGACTCTTGAAGTGGAGATATCAAACTTTGTGTAAAGATATCTTGGAGCTCATCATCAACCATTTGATTTGTCAGTTTTTCTAGCATAATTTTGTATCTTAGCACATATTCACTTATTATTTCTTCATACCATTATTTGAGATTTGAAATTTGATAATATGACAGATTTTCACCAGTTTTGATTGAAAAGTGTGTTAAAAATTGATTCACCAAAGAGTTTAAAGCCTTTACTGATTGAAGAGGAATATCATGGAACCATATAAAAGCATATTATTTGATATTTGTTGGAAATAACTTTGTTAATAATTTTTCATTATTTGCATAGTCTAGACAAGTTGCATCAAATGTAAATAGATGTTATTCAGGATCACCTTAACCTTCATATAAATGAAGCTCATGAGCCACAAATCCAACTAGTAATGGATAAGATGCAAAAGGGTTATGTTATAAATAACATGAGGCCATATAGGGGATAGCATGAGAGATGGTTTTCTCAATGTGAGATAGCTTAGCTTGTAAATCAAAAAGTGCATGTTCAAGAGTAGAATTTGTAGAGGTAAGTGGATGACTATAAGTAGTATGAGTAGGAATAGGCATAGATAGATTTTGGAGACCAAGTGATGATATTATAGGTGTAGAAATAAAAATGAATACAATGGTATAAGTATCAACATTAGAATTAGGGGATTTGAAAACTCAAAAATGTAATTATTGTGGTGAAGATGTGGCCAATTTAACTTGATGTTATAAGTAGATTAATGATCTTAATCACCTTATGGAGGTTTTCTTTAAGACCTTGATGGAATTCAGATAGTTCTTACACTTGATTTTGATCTACTCCATTAAACTCATGTGGATCAATATGTGTTTCATATTCATTAGATTCCTCTTCATTACTTTCATAATCAATTTCAATGTGAACCTAATTTGTCTGATACCAAAAAATTTAAACTATAGCATTATTAGTTCAAGAAAAAAAATATCATGACTAGTCATTACTAAATAAACCAAAGGAAGTTACATATGTGAAATATAAATGCCACTATTTAACCCTACATTGAGAAGGGTCAATGTAGTATAGGGTTAAGACTATAGAAATGAACAAGCACAAGGGTGATAAACAAGTCTATATCAAGCCAATTAATTGAAAACTAAGATAAAGTATTTCTTGAATTTAAATACTAAGATATATTAAAAATAGAAAGTACAGATATTGATTGATATTGTAATAAATGGAAAATAATAGTACTTAGTTGGTTTATTGTGCACATGTAGATATGATATGGAATAGGCTGGAAATAAATTAGATCTAGATTTTGGTCCAATCATTAGATTCTATAAATTTACACTCTATTGCCCCAGATGCTTGCATCAGATCTAGATAGTTATGTTGATGCTAGTGTCTAAGTTAGATGTAGGTGTATAAAATAATATATTGATTATATATGGATTCAACCATATAGAACTTTAAGGGTTTTTTATTTTATTTCCTCTAGTGTGTTCAGATCTCATGCACAAGTTGTCATTCTTTGTCAAATGATAAAACCGTCTCTTCCTCACCCTTGGAGTGACTATAGAAAAATGGGTTAGTGGGCACATGATGTCAATTTTTCCAAAGGATACATATATCAATGGGTGTTTCTTACATATCAAATACTTTGAAGAGGGCCTCATACATATGCATCTCTCCCCTACATGTTGGCTTGTGTGTATAAGGATATAATGTGTGATAATCAAGTACATAAAGTGACCTAGCTTGTAATTTGGAAAATATGGCTCATGGAATGTTCCTTCAGTACTTAAAACCTATAAATGGGTTTTCCCTATGATTGATGTTGAAATAAGAAAGAATATGGAAACTTTTCTCATTTAAATTCTTGATTGAGTGATTTTTATAAGTTGCTTTGTGAGTTGTTAGGTCTTTGCTAGGTAAGGAATGAATGAGGATTGATCATACATATATACCAATCACTTCAATAAATATCTCCTAATAAAGCACTTAGGGTGACCATAAGCACTAGGCACTTAATTTGGCATAAGATACTTGCATCAACATAGGCATCTGATTGGGATGCAAGTGTTTGGGAAGCTAGAAAATAAGTACAGGTCTAAAACTTTTAGAAGATGGTAAAAGTAGGTTAATAGAATTTTACATGGTATAGAAGGCCTGATCATTAGAATAACATTGGTTAGACTAAGAAATAAGAAATGGTCACAAGAGATAGTGAATGCGAGCCTTTTGGTAGTAGAAAGGTCTAGGAATTAAGGTGTTATATAATTCAGATTTAGTGTCTACATTTCCCCCCCTCTTTTAATCTAGTAATGAAATTACTAGTTTAAATGAAAAGAAATGTGTACTTAGGTATGTATAACACACGATGTATTTGTGTGAGCTCAACTTGAGTGTGTTACTTGTGATTAACCTATAACCAAGAGCATGTTATAATATATAATTAGTGCATATAATCTGGAATTGAAAGAATTTGAAATTCTTGAAATTAAAGAGAGTGAGATTAAGATTGCACCTATGTATTGATGCAACCCTCTTGCCTTTTTCCAATTTGATTTGAATGAATGCTTTATTATAAATCCTTAGAGCTGAGATTAGGACAATTTGGAAACCTATAATTGTAATATATATGTATGTATGTATGTATATATGTATATGTATTAGAGGATAACTTACCCCCAACCTAAGAGAAAAGGTGAGTTATCATCCGGTAGTTGAGGATAACTCAACTATGTAACCTAATCATACTTATAACCTAGTGAGTGTGAGTAATCCAAGTCATATCACATTATAAATTTGGTGAGGGTGGATGAGTTAATCACTCCATCCTATAAATTTGGTAAGATTGGGTGGTTTAATCACCTTAGCCTTGCCAAAATCAAACCAACTACTATAGTATATTGACTCAATAATAGTCTATAAAAGTCCATCCTCATGTATAATAAAGTCTATATAAGTATTTTAAATCTAAAATTTATTTTTGATTTTATAACTTTAGGTGCTCTTTTGCATGGCACATGCACCTCATATATGTCTTCAGCTGAAACTTGGGTATAATAATGGTACTAATATATATGATTCTATCATAAATGTGTATTTGAATCATATATTTGTGTAATATAACTAATTTTAAATTTTAAAAGTGTGTAATACATGTTTCCATGACATGCCCCCACCAAAATATAAAGCTAAGAACTCGAATAAATGTGGAGAATATGTTTTTATAGCATGCCCCCATTGAATCTAAAAATGTGAACAATGTGGAGGTAATACCTCTATGATATGCCCCCACTAATATTTTCCCCCTTTTGAGGGTGAGAGGAAGTAGAAAATAGTAGTTACCTTACCTCAAAAGGATAAGATAATTGTATAATTTGTGTATGGATCATGTAGTCTATGGAAGTATCATGTATAGGTAGATACAACAATGAGGTAAATAATATATCATCACATCAAATCCTAAAATGCATGATATGAATCATGGCAATGTCTAGATAATAACAATATAAGCTCAACAAGAAATCAAGCACACACACAAGGGCATTCAAAATTAAATCAAAATACAATGGTCTAAGGAGACCTCAAACAAGGGGCATGTTCAAATGCCACACAATCGAAGGGAGATGACTTAGTCAAATGTCAACAAGGCAAGAAATGACATATTAAAATGTCCATACAATAAGTAATGACATACTCTAATGTCAGAGTGAGTGAATAAAGGCATGGGGCCGCAAATAATGGAGCATATTCAAATGTTCAAACAAGTAATTAAATAGCAAACAAGGCAAGATACTTAAGGAAGTAAAAAAAAAGGAAAGCATGGAACATAAGCAACCATCATAAACATATCATACTAGTCCTTAGATATATATGTTAGCGAAAAACATTATGTACGTAAAATATCAAGTACACTATGAAAGATATAAGCATGGATAAAGGCATGTGTAAGTATATAATTTCAAACATGATAATGAAAAATGATCATAGAATGATATAACATGGGTGTATCATGATAAAATAAGTGAATACCCCAATGTCTATATGACATGACTAGATAGAAGGCTTAACATCTAAAAGTGTGTAGATCATATGCCTGGGTATGCATGTATCACACTCAAAAGATGCATGAAACATATGTGCATATAAAAAGGAATGGCATGTTATCTACCGACATGGAATTAAAAATACAAGTGCCATAGAACTAATAGGTATAAGTATTACTAGGACCCAAGGATCTCATCAAGGAGATGCTTCTATGAAGGTCATGTATCATGTGTGTCATATTCATATGTTGTGTAATCTATATCATCAGGATCATACCAATATTCTATATTATTAGGATCATAATCATCAAGGTAATCATTATTATAGGATAAATGTAACCTCTTAGGTTATTTTTCAACTTGTGATATACCATTTTGAGTATTTGTATATGAATAATTAATTGTGCCATACTATGGTTGTGACTTTTCTGGTATGCCATTATTTGTATCCGTGTGCACCTCATATGTTAATACCTCATGAACATCTTGAGCTATATGTTTTGCCTTGCATTTATCTTCATTTAATTTTTACTTTATAAATATTGATTTGGTTTATATATACTGGGACCTATAGGTATGAATATATTGTGTGGTAAGATATGAGCGGATCAAAATGAAGTTTAAGTTTGCTCAATTGTGCATCTATCATATTGGTATTATAAATAGTATCATCATTGTCATAATCATTTGTAATTATTAGAAACTTTGGTAATGGTATTTGCTCTATTTACTTATTATTTTGACCCTTCTCTTTCTTTGAATTGTCTTTTGGTAACCATATTTATTGTTTTGGCACTTGAGTTTTAGGATAACTACTCATAATGCGAGTGGATTACATGAGTAATGTATCAATGATATGATCACCACTATCTTTAAGACTTTGAATTTTGTTTTGTAATGAAAAACAACAATCTATATGATTCACATGCATTCCATGATAAGTACAATAATAATTGGATCTCCTTATAGGATGTAGGAGAGATAGTTGGATAACTTTGTGTCTAAGTATCTCCCTAAGGATTTCACTTGGCCTCTTAGTAGCCTTTTGGTCACTTTTTTAATCACTTATTTTCAATGTATCTTGTTGTAGCTTTCCATTTTGATATGAAACCTTGTTGGGTACAACAATGTTAGATGAAGATGCAAATGCATGATTAACACTAGCATATTTTAGATTTTATATTTATGTACTTTGATTCTATAATTCTTTTATTAACTTGCTCATATTGATGATTTGATCTTTTAAGTTTTCACAAGCACCAACCCTAGGTGATTTGGATTGAATATGTATACATGTACCATTTAAGGATTTAAGAAGGGTGTATTGGCTACCCTCTTTTGGCATTATAGGATAGGCCACCTTACCTCTTGAAGGAGTGATAACATGGACCTAGTTAGAGGGATTGAGTTATCACCATCCTTAGGGATAGGTAGAGGAAGAAGTTATTTTCTATCCATATTAAACACGATTTTAGAATAATTTAAAATAAATTGTAATAATTAAGAGATCATAAAAACCCTAGAGAAAACTAGGATTTGCATGGAAAGACACAAAGGTTAAATGTTGAACCCTAAATTGAGATGGGTCAATGTAGTATAGGGTTAAGAATATAGAAATTCATAAGCACAAGGGTGATAAATAGATTTATAGTAGGCTAATTAATTACAAACTCAGATAAATAATATCCTAAATTTATAATATTAAGATATGTTAAAAATAGAAAATATAATTATTGATTGATTTTGTAATAAATGGAAAACAAGAGTATTTAGCTAATTTACTATGTACATATAGATATGATATGGAATAGGCTAGAAATAAATTGGATATAGATTTTAGGTCAATCATCAAATTTTAAATATTTGCACTATATGGCCCCAGACGCTTGCACTAGATCATGATAGTTGCATCGATGTTGGTGTTTGAGTTGGACGTAGGTGTCTAGTATGGAATATTGACTAGAATGGATAAGAATACCTAAAACCTATTGCATTTTATGTTGCCTTTGCTCTAGTGTTTTTAGATCTAACACATAGGATGTCACTCTTTGTCAAATGATAAAACCCTAGCTTCCTCACCCTTGGAGTGACTGTGAAAAAATGGGTTAGTGTGCATATGGTGTCAAAATGCCCCAAGGACCCCTATATCAATGGGCACTGATTACATACTAAATGCACCGAATAAGGCCTCAAATATATGTATTTTTCCCCTACATGTTGGCTTGTGTGTGCATAAGGATGCAAAGTGTGATAAGCAAGTATATAGAGTGACCTATCTTATAACTTGGAAAATATGTCTCATGGGATACTCCTTCAGTAATTCAGACTTGTAGATGAGTTGTCCCTATGACTGATGTTGAAATAGGAAAGAGTAGTGAAGTTTTTATCACTTGACTATTGGATTAAGTGCTTTTGGTAAGTTACCTTGTGAGTTGTTAGGTCTTTGCTAGGTAAGGACTAATGAGGATTGATCATGCATATATATCAATCCTTTCAATAAATATCTAGCATTAAATCACTTAGGCCAACCATAAGGGCATGTTACAATTGCAAATTTTATGAATTTAGGGCACTCAACACTTAGTTTGGCATAAGACACTTGCATCGACATAGGCATCTGGATGGGACACAAGTGTTTGGGAAGTTAAAAAATAGGTACAAGTCCAAAACTTATAAAAGATGATAATAAGTAGGTATATAGCATTTTCACAATGTAAAAGGCCTAGTCATCAAAATAATAGTGGTTAGACTAAGAGATAAACAATAGGCATAAGAACTAGTAGATGCAAGCCTTTTGATAGTGGGAAGGTCTAGGAATTTAAGGGTACAACCATGAGAATAACTTGCCAAGTATATAAGACTAAGGTGTTATAAAATTCAAATTTAGTGTCTACAACCACTCAATCTATCACTAACTTTAGACACATACAATACAATATCAATCAAGCAATGCTAATTATTGTGAATATAAGATAAACAAAAATCAAGGTATAAGTGTGATCTAGGAAAAGGTTTGAATGATTGTGTGGGGTCTCAATTATACTTTCTCATCCATTGATTAGTGTCAGCCCAATGTTTCAAAGCACAAATTATAGATGTAAAATTATATTTGTAGCTAACTAACCCCATTTCTAAGGATACGATGAGAGTAACTTCCCTAGGTAATTGTAGACACTATTTTATGATTATATAGCACCTCAATATTGTACACTTAATAAACTCAGACCTTAGTTCTTCCTCTCAATTCTATATTGTACCCACTTCTACAAGTCTCACATTTGATCTATCTTGTGCCCCTTGACCTATATCTCTTATCATGACCAGTCTTATGTTGATGAATCAATTCTACTATCTTGCCCAGACTGCTTAAAATGTACTTATTTTCCATCTCTACAAGTTTTGAGCATATACCTACTTTTATGTTTCCTAAATACTAACATCTAAAATAGACACTAACATCAACATTAGTGTCCTGACTTGATGCAAGTGTCAAGTTTTCTAAAGTCATCTATTTTTCAAATGAAATGTATCCTAATGGTTAGATTTAGTGCTTTAATGCAAGTTATTACTCTAAAATGATTGATATAAATACAAGATCAACACTCATTCATTCTTCATCTACAAGACCTAGAAGAAGACCAAAGAAATCAAGGCAACTTATCAAAATCACTCTATCAATCATTAAATTGAAAAAAGCTTCATTATTTCCATACCAATCATAGGTACAACACATCTACATGTCTGAAGTGCTAAAGGAGCAGTCCAAGAGCTTGATTTTAAAAGTTACAAGTTAGGCTATTATTGTAATTTCTTTGTACAATATTACATGATTCACACACAACTCAACACATAGGGGAGAACTACATGATTCAGAGGCCCTCTTATGGATTATTGGCTATGTATTCAGTGCCTTCTAACAATAGGGTCTTTGGGGTCATCTCCACACTATGTGCCCACTAACCCATTTTCCCCCAAGGTCACTATGAAGATGGAAAACTAGGGTTTTTTTATTTCACAAGGTGTGACAATCTATGACCTAGATATGAATGTACCAAAGTGGAGGTGAATTAAAATCTAGAAGTATATAGGTGGTCACATCCTTTTCTAGTAGGTATTCCATACAAGACACGTCAAATCCGAATAGTAGCATCAACACAACCATCCCAAGCTGATGTTAGTGTCTAGAGCTCCAAAAGTGTTAGATCTAGAATCTAATGACTATTTTAGAATCTCCTTTCATCTTGATTTCTGCCTATTCTAGATCCCAAACTGGATTAGCATCAGAATAAGCTAAGTACATCACTTTTTTATCATTTCCATATCTAGCATAGTTTTACTTTCCATATTTAGATTATCTCAACATAATAAATTTAATATATGTTTAAATCTGAGTTTAGCATCTAATTAGCCTATTATAGACCTGATTATCACCATTGTTCCATATCATTTCTATGTACCCCTTTAATCAAATCTAAGGTTAATAATAATAACACATTAGATCACATTTTAGGGTTAAACATTTGGTGATCCTAATTCATTTGAATGTAAATTTTTCTAATTCCTACAGTTTTAAACCAACTAAGGTTTTAAGTTATTGTACTTTTCCATTTCCTACTTTTATTTTGCATGCAACCTAGGCATAGTCCTAGATTGGGAGGTGTGCCTATTGAACATATTAAGCTTCCACATCCACCATCTAAGATGTCTCAAACCAATGAGGGATCTCATACTTTATATCATGATGATACCCATGTTGACAATGAAAAACATACTGATAGGGTTATCATAGAAGAAGATTATAATAATGAAAACCATGAAACAAATGAAAATGAGGAAATAGACCATGATCAAGTGCATGAAATTTCATTGTTTCATGAGCGTATTCGACAAAACCCTTATGATCTAGATGAAATTTTAAAAACTATACTTGAAATAAAAATTTCCAAAACTATAGTGAATACATCCCTCTACCTGAACACATTACAACCTAATACATATAGTGGGGTAGGTTATGTGTTTAAACCTCTATTCCCTAAAACTACCATTACTACATTTATCATAGAATTACCAATTGTTTTAACATGAAAACTAGTTTCAATACTTATTACTACTCAAAACATGTTTTTATCCCCTTCGATGACTCCTCAAATTGCTAATCTAAATCCCATTGGGCCTACAGTTCAATCACTCCTTCAAGTTATAAATATCTTAGAGGACAAGGTTACAAAAATTGAATAAAATGCTTTAAATCCCCTCATGCTCTAGATTTTCAAGATGTGTTACATAAACCTCTTGCACTTGAGATCTCTTTGCACCCTTTGCCAATTGGATTTGTTGCACCTAAGTTCACATTTTATGATGGTAAGGGTGATCCTAAATAGCATCTTTGAACCTTTTATGCTGCATGCCTTGACTATGCCTCCAATGATAAAATTTTAAGCAAACTATTTCCAAGAAGCCTAAAAGACTATGCTTTGAGGTAGTTCTATGATTTACCTCTACAATCTGTAAAAGCATTCAAACCTCTTATAAACCAATTTTATAATAATTTTTCATTGATATTTTTGAAAAGGTTTCATATGGTCAAATTTCTGAAATCAAACAAGGAACCAATGAACCTATTAATGAATGTCTTGAGATATAAGAAAATGCTAGCCAAAATGACCAATCTTATGGCAGACAAAGAGTTGATATATATATTCAAGCAAAGTTTGCTTGCTCCTTTACATGAGTCCACTATTTTTAAGAAGTTCAAATCTTTTGATGATTTATATCATGTTGTATGAAACCATGAAATGAAGATTATGCCATTGAATAAGTTTAAGTATGCAGAAAACACCACAGTTTCATCTACATCTAGTACCAAATTTACAATCAAACCAAGTTATAAGGTAAAACCTCTTGTGCCTAAAAAGGAAACAAACACCATGGTTAACATAGTTTCACAACCTAATAAACTTGTCTTATCCAATACACCAAGGAGACAATTTACATGTTTACTTGAGTCCCTAGCTTCATTACTCCCATGATTAATAGAGTGTGAGCTTATATCTCCCCCTCATCCTATCGAGGTTGATATGAGCTGACCTCTATTCAAAGCATATGATGTGAATGTTTATTGTCACTATCATTAGGGACCTAGGCATTATACAAACATTACTTTACCTTGAAGCATAAGATCTAAGATCTTATCGATAACCAAAAGATTACATTTGAGGATCATCTAAAGGAATTAGGTTCATAATAACCCAAAAAACATCCACACCAATAATATTTAAAAACTATATTATACATGGGTGGTGCTTATTTTTGGCATAACCATATTTATCTTACACAAATAAAAAAACCTTGTCATATAAAGCATTTTCAATAGCTTGGTTTTGGTCTACAAGACTTGAAAAAAAAGGTCAGTTAGAAAGACTTCTTGGGCAACATACTAATATCAATTGCTTACAGTCCTAAAGTAATTCAAACATGGGTTTAGGTTATGCCTATCATATCTCCATATGTTATTAAACTAGGAACTCTTTGGCTATAACAAATGGAAGTAAAAATTTATCTAAATCAGCAAGGAATTTTCTTTTCCCATAAAGGCAAATTAATACATATTCCAAATGATAGCATTACTTCTTCTACAACACATGTAAAATGTGAGGTGGAACATGTTATGTATGATTTCAACCTATCTAATCATGATGCAAATAATTTAAAATATCCAACTTAAGGTTGTAAGGCTCACAATGGGGAGATACCTATGACCATCCATTTGAAGGCATCATAGGATGATCTTTCCTCTTCAAAAAATCCAAAAATACCAAAAAAATAAAAAACATTCAAAAATACAAAAATATTTGTGGCACCTACATGTTCTAATGTCTCCTTGACACCTATGTGTTAGTTCCATGTTGATGGATGACATATTTAGTTACTCCTAAATATGTGTCACACTTATTCTTGAGTGTGATACAGGCATACACATATACATGATCTACTCTTATTTTTGGATGTTGGGATTTCTCTCTAGTCATGTCACATGGACACTGGGGACATAGACCCTCTTTGATATTGATAAACATAGGTCATATGGTTTGATGATCACATTTCATTATCATGTTTGAGCTTACATATGTACTTACACATGCCTTTATCCATGATTATATCTTACACAAGGTATTTGATATGGTATACACTTAATATTTTTTCCCAATACATTTAGTCCATGGGCTAATATGATATGTTTATGTTGGTTGCTTATGCTTTCCTTTTTTTGCACTTCTTTGAGTGTCTTGCCATGCTATTGCATTCCTTCTTTGAGCATTTGAATATGTTCCTTTGGTTATGGCCCCTATACCTATGTATGTTGTCTTTAACATTTACATGTCATGGTTTGTTGTATGGACATTTGAATTTGTCATCCTTGCCTTTATGGACATTTATATAAGTCATTTCCCTTCGATTATGTGGCATTTAAACATGCCCCTTATTTGTGGCATCCTTGGACCATTGCCTTTTGACTTGTTTTTTAGTGCTTTTTTGTGTGTGTTTGTTTGCTTGTTGAGATTATGCGGTTACTATATAGACATTATCATGATCTTTATCATGCATCTTAGACCTACATGTGATCAAATTGGTTCTGTGTGATTCAATGTTATACATACCTAGACATGTTTCTTCTATATATTACATGGTTACATTCATAGTTTATGTTGAGGATTTTTCCTTAACTTCACATAACTAAATATTAGTGTAATCATATAAAATTCCCAAATTGGTAGTTTGAGTGTGGCTTGAGATACCCCATCCATAAGACCTTCTTACATGCTTTTGTGACCCTTCTAGACACCTTTTTGCTCATTACCAGTCATCTGGAACCTTCTGAACCTTGATTCCACCTCAGCCAAACACTATTCCCTATATCAATCCTATTCCCTAGGTCCTGAACTTATAGGATAGGAGCACCCCATTTGGACTATAGCTTCAGCCACAAAAGTGTCCCATTTTTGGCATTCCTATCCTTTTACACTTTGAGCCGTAATGGTTATTTTCATCTATTCCTTATCCTTAATTAGGTTATCTTAGCATGAATACATCTGACCCTTGACCAATTGTTCCTTATAAAATCCCACTCAAATCTCATTTATAGGGGAGGTGACTAAAATTATAAATCAAGCAAGAATACAAATAAAGCACTAAGGAAAACTTTCCTATTCTCTGCATACAGTCACCCAACATAGTTGCAAACATACTCAAACCCTCATACCAGTCCTTAGCCACCTCAAACACTATCAAAATGGCATTTTGAATCTGTATCACACTATTACACAAAGCACACTAAGTGGGAGAACTACATATAGCTTGATCCCTCTTCAGATTATTGGTATGTAGGTGGCGTACCCACACAAAGGGTGTGGATTGCATGTTCAGTGCATCTTACGCACTAACCCCCCCTCTTTCTCAAGTGACTCAAATATCATTTTATCAAGCATGATGGAGGATTAGGGTTTGAAGATAAAATCATCTCTACAATGAGTTCTATCAACAACCAGTACTCAATTTTTCACAAGTAGGCTCACACAGGCACAACATAACTACCCAAAAAGTTTAAGATCTTTGTGATCAATTTGGACAACAACAAGAACATACAACAACATTGGATACTAAAGCTTCCATTTTTTGGTGCTCCTATCCTTTTGTTGAATGAAAGCCAGATTCAGGTTTATGACACCTTCCAAGTCTTGCACAGCCAATTTAACCTCTTTATTATCCCTCTCAATCTATTTTCTATCTAAGTCATATTTCTTCCTATTTATTGCTATTTTTAGAAAGGTGAAAAAGATAAACAATTACACAAATCAGAATTGTAATTATTGTTATATTCTACACTAATTTATTAATCTAGACCATTAACTAAAATAAGAATAAAAATTTATTATTCCTAAATAAAGTTAAATCATTTGATGAACCTGACTTACTTCAAACAAATCTAAAACCCTAGGTACCCCTAGGGTTTTTCCTTCACATTTTTATGCAAAAATTCAATTTAAAAATTCTAATTTTTGTATAATTTTTTGTACATTTGTTTTATTCAAATTTATTTTAGAATTTAAATTATTTTAATAAATTTCAAAATTCTAAAACTCCAACCCAAAACCCTAGATTTCCAAATCAGGTCCTAAAACCCCAAGCCTTCCTCACATTTTTTAGATAAAAATTTTGGATTTTTTGTAAATTATTTGGAGTGTCAAAAATATTTTCAAAATACCTATGTTAGTAGTTATTCTTGTATTTATTTGCTTAATAGTACTTTTATAGACTCTCTTTGGTGAAAGCAATAAAATGGCCACTAAGGCACTTCTTCCCTCTCATCATATAGATAAATTTCTAAATTTTTCTCAGAATTATGGCAATGAATGGACAAATTTTCAAAATTACATATTAGCCAAAAATGAGGAAAATGATTTCATTTACAATGAAGATAATTACTATTATTTTAATGAGGTATATGATGATGCATATGAAAGTGATAGTGAAGAAAAAGTAGATACATCTTCTTCTCTCAAACCTATCTCTTTTCTTTCCTCTTGCAAAGAAAATAATTTTGATAAGTGGGAAAGTTACTTTTCACCTCATTTTCCTATGCAAAATACATCAACTATACAAATTAGTCATACAGCTCCAAGTAAACCTCTCATTGGTGATAATTTACTTGCATTTGAACCTAGTTTCTCCCTCTCTTTTGTTACTTTTTTGTTCAAATTACAATAATATAAACAAAATAGAATCAAATTTCCAATGCATAATTCAAATGATCAATCTCATGTTCTTAACTCTACTTTTTCATCTCAAATAATGACAAAATAATGTTTAAATGATAACTCTCTTACTCTTACTTCTCATATTGCAAATAAAAATAGTGCATGCACTACATTCAAGGATAACATAGATGCACATAGTAGTCCAATTTCAAATGAAATTTTATTGCATATTAGAAAAGAATTAACATCTTCTCATACCCCTCTCCCAAGTGATAATGGAAGTGATAATGAGTATGATAGTTAACATGCAAATGAATATGATAATGAGAGTGAATATGAAAGTGATACTTCTACTTCTCCTCTTTCAAATGAACAAAATTCTGATTGTGATAATCCATGGAATAATGATGAATATTATCAATATAGTGAAGAAGAAAATGCATCTCATGTTTCTAACTCTTCTCTCGCTCCTTCTCTCAAACATAATGTATTACAAAATGTTACTTCTACTTCTATGCATGATTTTATTTCAAATGATGCACATGTCAATGATAACATCACATCTTCTATTCAATTAGAATGTGATTCACTAAATAATAAAGATACCAATGAATCTCCCAAGCCACCCCATACTATAGTAGCACATGTTTCTCACTCTCCACCCAAATAGAATGGTATCCCACATCCCTCTACTAAGGTCCAAATTGCCATTCCTCCAAAGGTTCAAGTGAGCACACCCCCTCTCTATGATCCAATTGTTAAATGTAGCAATCACATGGCTAAAATAAATGATCAAATTCAACATTTAAATGAACCACTTCAAGATACTAATATACCATACCAAGAGATTATTTTTTTGATGCATGTAGTTGGTGAGTTACAACACCAAGCACATCTCCTTACTTTGGAAAACAAGGCTTAGAAGTCTTGGATGGATGCCAATGGCTTTCTTGGTAACCCTCTTCTGAAGACATTTGTCAAAGCTTCATTGCCTAAGCATTTCCATATACCATCATTACCTCAATTTGATGGAACTAGAAATCCATTCATACACCTTAAATCCTTTCGAAAGGCTTTTCTACCTCATGAGAGTTTTGATTCTACTTAGGTTGTTCCAGCAAACATTAGTGGGTAATGCACAAAATTGGTTCTTTCATCTACTACCTGTTGGTTCCTTGTATACATATTATGACTTAGAGGAGGCATTTATAAGATATTATATAGAAAACACATGCCCTCATGTTACATATGAGACACTTACCACATTGCATCAAAATAATTCAGATCTAATTAGCGCTTATATCTTACGATTTAAGACTTGCATGTTACGCTTGATCTATAAACCAATAGATTTATAGGTCTAGCATATCTTTATTAAGGGACTTTTCCAACCCCTCCTAGAGCATATATTATACCAAATAGAGTCCTCTTTTAGGCACTTATGTTATATAATTTTAGCCTTGGAGAAGAAATTGGGATTGATTGAGTCAGATTTAGTTGATTGGATTACTTTGGATTTCACAAAATTACCTCCATCTACATCTCCTAGCACACAACATCCACCATGTCCTAAAAAAGATAGGAAACCACAACCTAAAAAGTAACCAGTTAAAAATAGAGAGCTAGTTTTTAGAGCACCACCTACAATATACACTACAAAGAATAGCAGTAGTGTACCACTATAGTTTGATTCAGAGCGAGATAGCCCATATATCATATTATCAACACTACCAGATAGGAGGTTAATCACATTCCTTCTACTCATCGTCGATATCCACATCTCTTAAACATACAGCCACATCACCCCTTTTGTAATTATCATCATATCCATGGACATAAAGACAATGATTATTATGTACTCAGGGACTGTATTAATAGATGTGTTGATAATGGCATCATGGCATTCACAATGATGGCACTGAGATATCTTCCATCATGGATACATAGACCTTATTCCTCCATGACTGAGTCATCCTAGGACATTCCTTCACAAGAATCATTGGTTACTCATCATGAGAGTAATGTGGTTTCTAGGATAGAGCCTCATAGGAGATCTCTTATCCCACCTACTCAGAGGGTTTGGAGACTAGTATATCAAGATCAGCCTACATATAGCAGTGCAATCTATGGAGTACATAGTGTAGTTTCATATACATATCCAGCACAGTCACAACCATTGCACCAGAGTTTTTAGGGTCCTATCTCATGTAGTAACCTACTATGGTTAAGATTGCATGAACCCATATCATAGAGTACTACTCCAAATAGATATTCATTACAGTCGAGTTTTCAAGGACCTATTTCATGTATCAACCCACTATGATTGAGATTAGATGAGACCCCATCATAGGTTATAATTCCATCTCAATCTATTGCTCAATCATATGCATCATAGCAGATTTTTTAGGATCCTATCTCTTGTAGTAACCCACTACAGTTAAGAATAGATGAACCCACATCACAGAGTACTGCTCCAAATAGATATTCACTACAATCAAGTTTTTAGGGACCTATTTAACATAGTAACCCACTATGATTGAGATTAGATGAGCCCCCATCATAGGTTACAATTCCATTTTGATCTATTACTTATTCATATGCATCATAACATAGGCCATAGGGTGTTATTTCATGTAGCAATCCACTATGATTGTGGATATATGAGCCTCCTTCATAGCACACATTTTTAGTTGCACATCTATTAAGGTTGCATCTTACAAATTCTCCATGTATAGCTATAATTAGTACACCATAAACAACATCAAATATAGGGCATGTTCCTATAAAGCATGAGCAATATGGCCACTTGTTCAGTTGGCCATCAAGGTTCAGATAGGTGATATAACATCCATGGGGATGATATGTGCAGAGTGATATCTTACATCCCCTTCTACTAACAACTACATTAGTGATAGTTTTAGGACTCTAGATAGTTTATAGCTATAATATTCACACCCAGGGAAATATCATTGAGGTCTCATGCATCTCCACATAGAGCACATTTTTAGAGAGCTTCTTCTACTACTAGATGGGTCCCTAAGAGCCCCACAGTTTCATCCACTTCTTAGAGTTAAAGGGGGACCCCATAGTCAATTTCCACTAGAAATATTTAAGAGCACTTACAACATACACAAATTTTAGATTCATGGTCTTATCCCTTCCATCATGATTCAAAATCCTCCATAATCCATCTCCTTGATATAGGACACCATGATAAGGAGTCTCTTATGAGACTCATCGGTTAGTATCATTTCTTCTCAGTCTTACTTGTATATAATTTATCAGCTTACTTGTACATAGTTCCTTTTCACTTTATTATACATAGTTTCCTTATGATTACTTGTACATATCTCATTTCAAAATACCAAAAACAATACAATATTTCAAAATTCAAAAAACAATATAACATGTCAAAATTCAAAAACATTCAAATAACTCAAAACACCAAAAACACTTTTCAACTATATACATTATCCATGCTTTACATTTCTACTACCATGCTAGACTTACATTTTGATATTATATGTTATTGTTTGCTGATTTATCTACATTACCATGCTTCACTTGATCTTCTTTGAGTGTGTGTAGTGACACCCAAATCCTTGATTGCTTCACTCTACCTATTAAGGGGGCATCTTACTTTTACATTTAAGACATACATCGACATATCTACCCACCGGGGGCATCTTCTACATGACTAAAACATCTAGGTAATGTCATTCCTACACCACACACTCTATTTATCATGTTGATGTACATTACTTACTAGCTTACATAGATTATTCCATTGACACTCACTAGTATATAGCACTTGTGTATTTCTTAGCATCTATCTAGTCTTGTACTACATGTTTTTCATACTTTCACTTCTTGATTTGATTAGTTATATGTGATAGTATTTCTAGCATTTACATGCCTTCCTTTCTTGCTTTGCATAGCTAGATGTGATTCCATTTCTCAATTCTTTTTTTGTTACTTGTGTGTGCCTTAGGACATTTGCCAATGTCCTTTGCTTGTATGCTTGTATGTGCTTACGGCCCTCGTGTCAATCTTGCTTGTTTGTAATTGTATGTGTATGTGGGCATTTGAACATGCCTTGTATGCTTGATTTCCCAATTTGAGTGACATGTGTCAATGTCCCTTGTTTGCTCAGCCCCTTGGCCTCTTTTATATGTTTCTTGCCTTGTGTGCTTATTTGCTTCTCAGTTGTTTACAATGCCATGATCCACATCATGCATTATCTTACCTTATTATATGTCATGATGGACATCATGCTCCATCCCTCCTTGAAAAATAACCAAATTTTCAATTTCAATTAGATATACTACACAGTTATTACATTGTTACATCTATCTAGGCATACCCCTATTGATCTAACAATCTCCAATACAAACTATGCTATATCTTGAGACATCTTTTGGATCATCATTGTTATATCATGTATTTCATAGCATAACACACTTGTAGGGATTTTTATTTTGAGGGCAGTCATTACAGGGTCTTCATTACTACCCTTAGAAGAGGGGGCAACAAACAGGGGTTTTGTCATAGAGATCAAAGCCCTCTACTGGTCAAAAATCAATTTTCAAAACACTAAAAACAACAATCAGAGTTTAAAACGTGTAGAATATACCAAAAAAATAGTGATGAATATAGGAATAGTCATCAAAATTAGTAAAGGATAAGAGTGTAAAAATTGGACAACAGTGCCAGATGCCAAAGTGTCCACTTTTTGGTGCTCCTATCCAAATAGACAAAAACCTAGAATTTTTAGAAACAAATAGAAAGGTGAAGTCAATTACAGTTTTATCAGTTATAATTTAGTTTAGATTGGGTATTTTTAGTATAGTTTTACTCAAATTATCCAGATATAGGGGGCATCATGCAAGGCATGATGGCTCTCACTTCTAGTTTTAGATTGGGTAGTTGGTACAACTTCCAGATTAGAATCCATGTTATAGACACCAGTGATTGGGGGCAATGTGTATGACATATTTTCCTTCTTTTCTTTCTAGTTCCTTGTATTACCTAGGTATTCTCAGTAGTTGTGTGCCTTATTTCAACTATAGGTGGTTGGCATCATTTTGGAGTGGATTTCATATAAACCTAGTTATCAGTTTTAGAGTGGATTTCATACAAGCCTAATCTCCACCTTTCAAAGTGGCCAAGATTGGCCTAGTTCTCAGTACACATTCAACTATCCATGCCACATTGTCAGATTATAGAGCATTCATGGGCTTCATGAGCCATCTCATATGACACACATTCATACTGGTATCAATTCATAGTTCACACTTAGTGGGAAATGATGGAGTCAAAGGACTAGTTAGCCTTTATATTCTTGAACCACCTACTTAGAAGGATTGGACACACAGTCCAAACATTGATTAACACATGCATGATCACATAGCTTCACTTAGTGGGTGATGATATAACCAAAGGGTCAGGCTTTGTATTCTTAAGCTACCCTTGGGGAATTTAACACTCGGCTCTGTTTGTGATATTAATTTTGGTACAACATATACCCAACATCACTCAACATCATAACAGGGTTTCTATTTGTTCATGTACCTAGTGAGGTGTATTCATTCCTTTCTCTTCCTCTCTCTTTTACCCAACCTTTGTACATTCTTATTTCAGACATAACATGTCTAGTAATAATTAATCTACTTTTTATTTTCTCTTGCAAATTTATGCTTCATGTTGTGCTCTCTCTATGCAAACTTAGCATCACACATGTTTATGGGCTTCACCCTTGCAGGTAAGTTTAGGTATGCTATTTATTTTTCCTATATCCTAGTATTTTGCTTTGTTGCATCACTAGAATAAAGGGGGGGAAATATAGTCATATAAATTGTCTAAATTGGTAGTTTGAGTGTGGCTTGTGACACCCCATCCATAAGACCTCCTTGTATTCTCTTGCGACCCTTCTAGACACCTTTTTGCTCATTATTAGTCATCCAAAACCTTCTAAACCCTGATTCTACCTCAGCTAGACAATATTCCCTATACTAATCATATTCCCCTAGGTCTTAAGCCTGTAGGATAGGAGCACCCCATTTGGACTATAGCACCATGGACCAAAGTATCCCATTTTTGGTACTATTTTCCTTTTGTACTATGAACCCCAATGGTTATCTTCATCTGGTCCTTATCCTTAATTAAGTCATCTTAGCGTGAATACATTTGACCCATGACCAATTTTTCCTTATAAAATCCCACTCAAAGCTCATTTGCAGGGGAGGTGACCACACTTACAAATCAAACAAGAATACAAACAAAGCACTAAGGCAAACTTCCCTATTCTCTATATACAATCACCTAACATAGCTGCAAACATACTCAAACCCTCATACCAGTCCCTAACCACCTCAACCCCTATCAAATTAGCATTTTGCATCTGCATCACACTATTGCATAAAGCACACTAGGTGGGAGAAATACATATGGCTTGATCTCTCTTCAGATTATTAGTATGGAGGTGGCATGCCCACATAAGGGGTGAGGATTACATGTTTAATACATCTTACACACTGACCCCCCCCCCTCTTTTTCAAGTGATTCAAATATCATTTTATCAAGCATGATGGAGGATTATGGTTTCAAGACAAAATCAGATCTACAGTGAGTTCCATCGATAACTAGTAATTTATTTTACATAGGTATGCTCACACATGCACAACACAACTACCCATAAAATTTTAGGTCTTTGTGATCAATTACAACAACACTAGACACCAAAGCATCCACTTTTTGGTGTTCATGTCCTTTCACTAAATGAAACCCATATTTAGGTTTATGACACCTTCCTAGTTCTGCATAGCCATTTTCAACCTCTGTAGTAGCCGTCTTAGTCTATTTTCTAGCTAAGTCATATTTCTTCCTATCTATTGCTAGTTTTAGAAACATGAAAAAGATAAATAATTACACAAATCAAGATGGTAATTATTACTATATTATGTACTAATTTATTAATTCAGGCCCTTAACTAAAATAAGAATAAAACTCCATTATTCCCAAATAAATTTAAATCAATTACCTACTCACCCAATATAAAGAAGATGCCAATGAGCTTGCAAGTCAACATACCATGCTAGGATTAACCTCATGCACTCACCTGAGGAGCATAACATGAACTGATCTCTATTAATTGTAATGCATGATGGTGGTTAGGAAACTCTATCTTACTCTTAGGTGCTTGAGTTACTATGTTTAGTCATTGTAACTACCAACATTAGTCTAGAGTTGGTCATTTGATGAATTCATATAATACATATAACTATTATCATAAAAGTAAAGTTAACATTATAGAGTTCAATCCATCATGATTTTTAGTTAAATCATTTTATTGCTTTCATTAAATAAGGTTATGAGATGCTTCCTTTATTACATTATCTCTTCAGTTCTATATTGATAGCCATTTCACAATTACATCTAATAGGATCAACAACATATCTATCAATGAATTTATCAGCTCTAACCATGGCAAAAATAACACTTTCTAATAAATTTAAGGGGTATTTGTACACAAGTATGTCCCTCACCTTAGGTTACATCAATAACACAAAATTAATGACTAACCCATAACCATTAACAATAATAAGTCTTAGAGATCCATTACAATTAATTCCTATTGCCTTAGGCCTAACTGCCCCTATATACCCTCTCTATGATGGATTTTTGTGTTTGTGTTCCTCGTCTTTCATGGATTTATGCTATATTTATAGTCTCATTAATCTTCATTGCTTCTACAAACCACTTTGTAACCATTTCTGCTCCTTACGCTCTTATCCTAGCCTTATGCTTCTCTGATTCTTACATCATCTACTCACTTTACATTTCCTTATCTTTCATGACTCACCCTTTCATTCTAAGGTCTTTCACACTATTCTTCAATATTTGTCTCTCATGCCATTCTCTTTTATGCCATCCTTTCCCGATCCATGGTACTCTATATTTTTCACATGCCCTTACTCTTGCACACCATCTTACCAAAATACTTGAGTGTTTTATTACAAAAATTAGGGTCCAACATCACCCCATACTAATTCAATAGTCCATCCCAGAATATGCTTTAGTTTCCTTAGCTAACAAAAATTTGGGATCCACCTCTTTTACTTTGTGTTTGAGTTCCTCCCGTTGGTTGAGGTTTGCCTAAAGATTGGAAGTAATAACTTCCACTTCACCTTTAAATCTCTTCAACTCTTCAGGAAACTCCATAAATGCATCATCTTGAGTTTTCAAAGTTTCAAGATGAGAAATTGTAGTCTTGTGAGTGTCTTCAAGGTCCCTAACCTCTGCTAAAACTTGTCCTCAAAGTGTTGAGAAACTAACATTCAACTGTTGTTGATGGGTGCTTATGTGTGCTTCCAGATCTTCAACGTCTTGGAAAACTTTTGCATGTTGGGCCCTATCCTTTATGCCTAAATCATTCTCAACCAATTATTGGTGTTATTGTTCCTCAAGCAGTAGTCATACTTCTAAAAAAATTCTAGCCCATGCCAAGTTTACAAAAAACCCATCTACAATGGGAATGGTAGGGCTCATTTTATTCAAGAATGAAAAGTAGACCTCCATGGCCTCAGAAAATTGCTGTGTTACCTAAAATTTATCCTATCAAGGATCCACTTGGATTTTACATTTATTGAGTATAAGGTCCACAAGCATCTCTAGTTTATTTATTACCTCACCAGTAATGAGAACTCCATCTACAAGCATTGGTTCACTTCTCAAAATTGTTTGACAAAGGCCCAAGTTCTTAAGTTTAACTATTTCTATCACATTTAGTTAGCACTTGAGTTCTTCAATTTCCTCTTTAAGATTCTACCATTTTTCATGCTCTTTTTGTATAGTCTCATAACTTGTAGATGTTTGATATGAATATGGCCCACATCATGGATATTAAGAATGTTTTTCCTATAAACTTCTAGGTCAAACTTGAAAAGTTCTGCACCTATTTATGTTAGGATGAAAATTGTGGGACTTATCTAGAGCATGTTTGGAACACCTACCACTTTTGGGCTTATGTTAGTGTAGTCCCTTATAATCTCAAATAGTTCTTCATCATGATACACTTCTATCTCCAAGGACATCTCACGTTGAGTTTATTTCATGGACTTGTGTTTGAGAAAAAAGTTCCACAAATACAATTACTTGTCTGATGTGTGTTATTAGAATGCAACATGAATGGGAGGTTCTTGATTTGCCTTTTGTTATTTTTATACCTCCTGCATCAGTTTCTTTCCCTTTTGGGGGGCACACTTCAAGACTATAATCTCAAGGCTCTTTGCATGTTTATTAGTGCCAGCACCAAGGTCCTCTTCATTGGGGCCTTTTCCCCTGTCAGCTTCTTCCAGTATTGGGACTTTCAAGGCCCACTTGCTACTTGACTATAGGATGTTCCTCATTGGGTGAAATAGTCTAATCTTCACTCAGTTGTTGGGTTTGTTCCTTGCTTGGCTTAGTATTGGGTTCCTTAATAGGGTGCACTTTTGGATATGCCTCACCTATGTCGAGAATCACCACTCAGGGCACTTCTTGATCAAGTTTTACCTGGGTATTGGGGTGTGTTGTTTCATCTCTCTATTTTATAGAAAAATTCAAGGTTTTTGTTGCTGAGGGGGTTTACCTTTGTTTTTTAGGCTCTTCTTAAGTAGCTGATCGAGATACAATGATGTCATTTTGCTTTGCAGGCAACCCTTGAGTCCTTGGTGGTGACAAGGTCTAACGTTGGCATTTTGGGATGACCCTAGGTTGGTCATGCATCTTGCTAGAATTGGCAGCCTTGGGTCTTGACCTTTTCTCTTGTACCCATGCCTTCACCTCCATGTGTGTTTCTAGTTGGGAGGGAAGTGGTTCTTTTTCTACCTCTTATCCTCTTGATGTTTTCTTATATGGCTTGAGAATATATAATATCACCCAAATCTGCCCTTGCACAACTATCCTATAAGGATTGAGGTCAATCTTGTTAGATTCATGTTTCTCCACATATACAAGCCTCGTTGGGTAAACATAAATATTGCAAAGAGTATGGATCTTAACATCATTATTGTCTTCATTAATATTCATAGGGTGTGCATCTGCAATATGATTTGTTGAATCCATGAAGTATGTGGTGGTGAAAGCCTAGGGTAATTTAAGCCACCTTGACAAGTTATTTATGGTTTCCATCTAGATTTGCATGAGAAAATAGTGTTATTTTATAACAAATAAAGCATGGGATCCCATCTACACAAGAAACTCTTTGGGTACATGCCACTCATTCCTAAATGCCTCTTTCATGCCATCAAACCAACCCTTCATCTTGGTTTTGTAGTAGGGTGTGATGGCACCAAGGCAAGTGAATTTCTTGAACTATTCGATGGGGGACTTATGTTTTGGTGGGTAAACCCACTTTAATTCTTTTCTTGAGCACTCTGGAATGTTGATCTCATCAAAAATTATAAGTATCAAAAAAATACCCCAAGGGAAATTATGGTTAGGCAAATGATGTGCCTTCTCTGCATCTTGCAAAATTTTCTTAGTAAAGTACAAAGAGTAATTATACTTTGCTCCCTTAGCCATT
This sequence comes from Torreya grandis, assembly GCA_037957365.1. Lineage (NCBI taxonomy): Eukaryota > Viridiplantae > Streptophyta > Pinopsida > Cupressales > Taxaceae > Torreya > Torreya grandis. Next base: position 6,453,184 of record JARHVA010000006.1, read on the forward strand.
TGGCTGGTGTAATCACCTAAAAGTGGTATTTGGATTATAAGAGTGTTGTTTGAGATAACCTATTCCTAGCTTAGCCCTAGGCCTATCCTAAATCATTTATCACACTTTTCCAACCATTGTGTAGAACACAGACATCCTCTATCAACTCAAACATAGTCCCATAACAACATTCTTAGATCCTAACCCATTATGCCTAGTAGTTTACTAGTTGGACACCAGTACCACATTAAGGACACTAGATCCACATGGTGCTAGTGTTCCCTACTTGGCGCTAGTATCCCTTACCCTAACTATCCCAAATGGATATATTTTCAAATGTGTGCCCATTCTAAGGTCAGTCTAAGTACATTTTATTATTTGCACAAGTTATGGATCACTATAAAGATAAAACTATTAGACCTCTATTGACTAGAGATGGAAAGTAGATGCAAAAAGCTTATTAAAATAATAAATAACTTGAGTAAAATGAAGGTAATTGATCCTTATTATGCCTTATTTTTGTATACTAACATTTATAGCTACCCTAAGCCCAAATTTAAAATATTTCCAATCTCAATCACAATTAAGGCATTCAAGACCATTCTTATTCTAAAATTCACTTACACTTACACCAAACACTAGGTGGAAAAACTACATCAGGCTTAATCCCTCCTCAGAGTATTAGCATGTAGGTAACTCTCTTCACAACGGGGTGTTGAGGATGTCTAACCTATCTTACTAATGAACACACATTTTCAACTCATGCCATACATGTAAGGAGGATTAAGGTTTGTACACTAAATCATATATTCCAAGAACAATACAAAATTCTAGATTTCATGCACACAGGAACAAAACCCAAAAACATAGGCACATGTGATCCTATAAAATAGGAACAGTCCTACAAAGAGGACACTAGTGCCATTTTTAGGACACTAGAGAAACATGGTGCCTCTCCCACAAAGACCATTATTAGAGAGACCCCTGCATTAAAGATATGTCATAGATTCTAAAAGACCTTCCTCTACTTAGTTTATGCTGAGATAAGTATTATTTTGTTCTAGGGGTTATCATCACAAGCCACCTATGTCACCTACATCTTCTTCTTCCAAATGGGTTCTTAAGACCCCTATAATTCATAGGGCATCACAATCTTTACCATATATTTATAACATCCCTATACAAGCAGATAAAGACACAAATTACTTTACATAGTAGATTATGGGATCATAGTTGCCATTTCACATAACACGCATAATCACAATTCCCTTATTCAACACAAGGCATGGTGATAGTGAGTCTCCCATGAGACTCAATGGTTAGTATGGTTCCTACCCTCTTGTACATACTTTCTTTTCTCTCACTCCTACATAATTTATTTTCATTTGCTTGTACATAGCTTATATTCAGAAATACAAAAACAATATGACATGCAAAACACAAAAACATTCAAATATCACTCAAAAAAAACAAAAATTACATATTGTATGCATATTATGTTTACATTTCTTACATTTTCCAGATATTACATATGCTAGCTATCTTAGTATAGTCAATTTTATCATACATATATGCTTCACTTGTTCTTATTAAGTGATTTTAGATTACAGATAAGACTCCAGTCCATTACATTGATCCATAATTTCTATCATCTACCCACTTGGGGCATATACACCAATCCAAGTTTATTCATTTGCTACATCCACCCACTAGGGGGCATCTCATACACAGTTTCTACTACTAGGTTCTATCCTCATATTATATACATTCTAATTTACCCATTCATATACTAGGTTTTATCCTCAGTGCTACTTATACTCAGATTTTGTTTGACTATCACTAGTTCAGACTCAACATATGTACATCTTAGAAATTACATAGATTTGTACTACATAGTTATACATGCTTTCATTTTTAGCTTTCCTAGTTTATACTTGATTGTGTTTCCTATGCTTCTTCCATTGCGAGTGCATTTGACTATGCCATTATTCTTTAGATCTATGCCACTTTTATATATGTATGCGTTGGACATGTGCCCATGTACCTTATGTGTGCTTTCATAATTGTATATGCAAACATTTAAACATGTCCTTCAATGTGGCTCTAAGCCAAATTGCTTATTTCTTGCATATGTGGACATTTGAACATGTCTGTCTTTTATGCTAAAATTTAGTGACATGTGCCCATGTCTCTTGTATTATGCCCCCTTGGCCTAATTTTGCATGCATCATGTGTTTTGTATGTATGATTTCTTGTATGCATCTTCACCATGACACTTGTCTTTGCTTGTTACACACACCAATTTTTTATGCCATGAGGGACCTCAGGCATCTACCCATCTTATTTGGGTGTTGTGATTGACATCATGCCCCATCCTCCTAGGTAATTACTCATATTTGTTGTTATACATTGATTACATCTATCTTGACACCCTTGTACAATGCTAGATACAGCATACATCTTACATTACATACTTATGCTCAGATTCTTTTACATTCAAATGTTGTGTTTACACATTGTATTGGAATATCACATAGTTATCACCAGATAGAGGGTTTCAGCATATCATTGAGTTATAAACTGATACCAAGCTGATAATAATCACCCTATACCACCACCCTAAAATCTATAAAGAGGAAATTAAAAAGGTTATCAAAGAATTGTTAAAAATGGGGTATATTAGGCCAAGTTCAAGCCCTTTTGCTTCATCCATAGTCCTAGTCAAGAAGAAATATGGCACGTTGATAATGTGCATAGACTACTAATAATTGAATTAAAAGGCCATTAAGAATAGATATCAGATACCAAGAATTGATGAACTAATCGATGTGCTCTGTGGAACTATTTTCTTTTCCAAAATTGATTTAAAATTAGGATACCATTCTAGATGTGGGATGAAGATGTTCATAAAATTGCATTCAAATGCCATTATGGACATTTCAAGTTCTTGGTTATGCCTTTTGTATTGACCAACGCTCTAACCACCTTTCAGTCTTGCATGAATTACATATTCAGTAAGCATTTGAGAAAAATTAAATTAGTTTTCTTTGATGATATATTGATATCTAGTATGTCATGGGAGGAACACTTGAAACATTTAGATATGGTGTTAGAATTATTGGAGCAACAATCACTTTTTGATAAAATGTCTAAGTGTGAATTCAGAATGATAGAGATTTTATACTTGGGGCATGTCATCAATTAGCAGGGAGTGCATGTTGATCAAGATAAAATCTAAGTTATATTAGATTGCCCCCCTCCTACTACCATGACTCAATTGAGAGGGTTCTTGGGGTTATGCACTTATTATTGAAGTTTCATTAAAGGGTTCTCTCGAATAGTTATCCCTTTGACTAATTTGACAAAAAGGGGAGCCTTTCATTGGTCTAAAATTGCTCAGTCAACATTTGAGAAACTCAAACAAGAAATGAATTCAAGTCCAATTTTGGTTGTACCAAACTTTTCATTAGCCTTTGTGCTAGAATGCAACATATTGGGTGAAGGAATAGGTGTTGTTCTAATGCATCAAGCTCATCCAATTACGTTCTAAAGTCAAAAACTTAAAGATCATGAGTGTAAGTACTCTATATATGACAAAGAAATGTTAGTAATCATGCATGCACTGACCAACTTTTTCCAATACTTGGTATGTGGAAAATTTGCAGTAAAAACGTATCATAATAGTCTAAATTTTTTCTTAAGTCAAAAGGATCTAAATGATAGACAACAAAAATGGGTGAGCAAGGTTTAAGATTTTATTTTGACATTGAATATGTGAAAGAAAAAAATAATATTGTGGTAGATGCATTATCAAGAAAAGTATCTTTATGCTCCATATCTACAATTATCATTGATTGGAAGGCTTTCATAATAGTCGAGTATGTAATCAATGAGTTCACTAATGTGATATTAGAAGTAAATATCATGGACAAATGTTACAAGGTAGTAGAAGGTCTCCTTTTGTATAAAAATAGATTCTTCTTGGTACTAGAATCAAAGATTAAGCATAAAATATTAAAAGTTATTCATGACAGCCCATTTATGGGCCACTTAGGTTATTTTAAGACATATAAGTAAGTGAAGAAATGTTCTTTTGGAAAGGGCTTAAAAGTGAAATTATTAAGTACATTCAATAGTGTCCTACTTTACAACAAAACAAAATAGAGCACAAATTTCCAACAGGCCCTTGCCTATTCCAAGTCAAACATGGGAAGGCATTTCAATGGATTTTATAATTGGGTTGCCTGCGGTTCAAGGGAAGAGTTGCCTCTTTGTAGTTATTGATCATTTGACAAAGTATGCTCATTTTTTTCCATTCCCCACTAAGTATGATGCCCCTTTGGTATCTATAATATTTTTTAGATAAATCTTTAAATTACATGGGCTGCCAAAGAACATTGTTAGTGACAAAGATAGCATATTTATGAGTTCATTTTGGCAAGAACTCTTTCACCTAGTAGGCACTGAATTGACCCCAAGTACAAGTTATCATCCCCAAACAGATAGTCAAATAGAATCCATAAATAAGTGGATTGAAGGTATATAAGGAGTTATATTTCAAGGTAACAAAATGCACAGATAATATGGTTGCATTTAGGATAATTCTACTATAATACTTCTTATCACATGTCAATTAGAATGACAGATTTCAAAGCTTTATATAGGTACAATGTAAAGTCTTTCATGGATTTGTTCATTTATGATGTAGAGTTTTAAAAGCTAAAGACTTGAATCAACAAAGTCAAGATATCCTTAAAACTCTCAAGGATAATCTTTAGTAAGCACATAATCAACAAAAGTTATATGTAGATCAACATAGAACGAATAAGAAAATTGAAGTAGGGGACATGGTATATTTATGATTACATCCCTATAAGCAATCCTTGATCAAGCAAAGTGGAGCTGAGAAACTCCAAGTCCAATTCTATGGTCCATAAAGAATCATGAAGAGAGTGGGGGAGGTTGCTTATGAATTGGAATTACCCGTAGGTAGTCAAATACGGAATGTCTTCCATGTTTCATGCCTAAAAAGGGAACTGGGACAATATATTCCCCCTTCTATAGAGATACCCCCATTAGATGAATAAGGTAAGTTGGTCTTAATACCCAAAGCCATCCTTGAGCTTCCATGAGAAAAGGTTAAAAAATAGAAGCATCAAAGAATACTTGATCCATTGGAAAAATTCACCAATTGAGGATGCCACATGGGAAAGAGTGACCATTTTAGAGCATCCCAAATTTTAGTTGCTTGAGGACAAGCAATTTTGGTAAGGCATGACTGTAATATCCACTCCACCACCAGCAACAAATCACCAATCACCATACATTTGAGGAGACATGCTACCATTTAATTAGAAAATTGCCCATGGAGGGAGCACTACCATTGAAATAAAAAATCACCCATGGTTGGAGTGCCTACAACAATAATAATTTATTATAAACAACATTCATTAACAATATTTATTATTTTAGTTAATTAATTAGTCACTAGCATTCATTTAATGAAAGGTCACAATCCTTGGAGAATACATGTTGTTTGGTGGAAAGTTATGAAGGTATTTATATTCAATGATTGGTGAGAAAGAAAATCATTCAATCATACATTCAAACATTTAATCTTGTACATGCATCAAGATTTACAATCACTTTTGAGGATGAAACCCCTTAATAGTGTAATTTGATTTCAAGGACAAAAACCCTTCTCATCACTATAACCCAAGGACAAAACCCCTTGAGGATTTATATTTTATTATTAATACAATTACATTTTATTATTTAAAGTATTATTCCAAGTACAAGTTTATATTTATACAATATTATTTCAAGGGAATTCTAAGGAAATTGAATTCTTATATAATATTTTGATTAAGAATATTACACCTAAGCCCAATTTTCAAATATTCCCAATCTCAAGCACACTCAAGGCATTCAAGACCACTCTCATTATAGCATTCACTTGCACTTGCACCAAGCACTAGTTGGGAGAACTACATCAGGCTTGATCCATCCTTAGAGTATTGGTTTGTAGACAACTCTCTTCACAGTGAGGTGTTGAGGATGTCCATACTATCCTACAAATTAACACACATTTTTAGCTCATGCCATACTTGCAAGGAGGATTAGGTTTTGCATACTAAATTAGATATTTTATGCAATATAGAGTTTCAAATTTCATACGTGAAGGAACAAAACCCAAAAACACAAGTGTAGGTGCTCCTAGAAAATAGGAATAGTCCTGTAAAGAGGACATTAGTGTCATTTTTAGGACACTAGAGTTGCATGGTGCTATTGTCTAGGTGGGACACTACTGTCTAGTGAAGAATCAAACCCAAAGACCCTATTGATGACACTCAGACATGTTCATAACCTAGTTTTTAGCACCCAAATCTTTTATAACAGTCATTTTCTATACAAGTTTCTATTTACACATACTTATTACTATTTTGATAAAGTTAAAGTAAGACAAAATCTATAACAAATCAGTGGTTATTTATTTCATATTATTTCACTAATTGAGACAACTCAACCCTTTAATCTAACTTAGGATCTACATTTAGTAAAACCCTAAAAGGATAAAACAACTAGCGAAATAGAGGTGGGCCATATCTACCTCTTTCCACCTATCCTAATTACAAAAAGGCACATAACCAATGTGACACTTATTTGAAAATGAAATAAAATCCTAGACTAACCTAGGGGCATAAACCTTTTTTTTTAAGTGAAGAGTTATATAGTATGGTAGGGCTGAAGCCAACTACCATTGAAATGTCTTGGTAAGAATTGGCCATCTATTCTTTTTAATTTACAAACACCTATCAGATGGATAACATGAACAATAAATGAACCATCCTAGTGTATCTATAGTTTACTTGAATGGAATGTAAACTTTGAATCATAAATGATGACATGCATACCATGATGAAAAACCTTGGTTTTGATATGTCGACCGTGCCAAGCTTTCTATTTTTGATTTTTAATTCCTTGCCTCCAATGTGCAAGGAAGCATTTTTCATCTAATTGAAGTAGAATATCCAAGTACACTTTTAAAGACTCTTCATCATTAAATCTGCCAATGCACACAAAATGTAAAGAAGGCACAAGGAATTATATCGATAAAACTAATTCATCACCAAAAATAAGATTAAAAAGAGTATTCTTGTTTAACATTTTATATGTGGTTTGATGTGCCCAAAAGACTACAAAAATTTGATCATCCCAATCAGTGCAACCAATGTTACAAATTTTGGTCAATGTGTTACCTAAGATCTTGTTGAAGGCTTCAACTATGCCATTAGCTTGAGGGCGGTATGGAGTGGTTTTATGGTGCACAAGCATGGATTAAACCAAGAGTATGTGTATTATCTCATTAATAAATTGAGTATCATGATCAATTATTAAACCTAGAGGGTATCCATACCTTGTGATGATATGTTCCCATAAAAATCTAGTGGTAGTTGCAGTAGTACAATCATGTGTGGACATTATTTTAGCCTAATGTGTGAGATAATTTGTGGTAGTAATGATGTAATATGTGTCATTCCATCGCATATCTAGTTGAATGGGCTCAACAAAATCAATAGCTCATTTCTCAAATGGTTCATGAGCAAGTATCATACGAAGAGGCATAGCATCCCATCAATTTGGATTACCTACGTGCTTACATATATCACATTGGCATGCATAAGCTTTGGCATATTTTAGGTGGGCCACCATAATCCATCTAGTAAAACCTTTCATACTATGGCATCACAACCATAATGTGCTCCTATGATGCCCTCATGGACTTCTTGAAAAACTTTTGCATGCTCATGTTGCATTACACACCTTCTTAGTACTTCATCAAGGCCAACTTTGTGCAGGTCTCTACCAATAAGTTAGAATGGGGCAATGTGCACAACTAGTTATTTTTTCTCTTAGGTGGTAAGGTTGTATGGCATGGACCCTATTTTAAGAAAAGCCACAATTTATTCTAATTCTTCACGCACACACGTAACTTGAAAAACATGTACATTAGTTAAATCATCCTCTATGGTGTGTGATGGTTCACTGGATTGAACATATGAGGGATGGTCAAGTCTAAAATTATCTTTGCTTGGTTTTAAGACCATAGGGAACTGGAATTATTGAAAAATAACAATCTATCAATAGATGCATCTATGAAATATTGGCTTATTTACCAAATATTTGAGTGCTTCATGTGATAAGCATGGGATATATCTTTTACTTAATCAAATTCTTTTGCTTTAACCACTAAATCATACATTCAAGATATGCAATAAAACTGAAAGCAATAACATGCACCACACAAGAGAAAGAGAGACACCAAATTTTACGTGGAAACCCAAAGTGGGAAAAACCATGAAGAACAATCTCAAGTATATAAATGAGCACCAACTCAAGTTTATAAAGTTTGCAAGCACCAACTTGTAGGAGCACCAACCCCTTTGTTGAGCACCAACACAATAATGATTTGTGAGTACCAACCCATAGGAGCACCAACCCCTTTGTGTATAAAACACAAAGTATCTCTCAATGTTGCTTTCTCAAAAAATGATAGCACACTACTATATCTCTTTATTTTCTCTCCTTTGCTCTTCTAAGCTAGATATAACAATTACAAACCATGCTCTTCCTTGATTATTACAAATGGCTTCCCAAGCCTCCTTTTATAGCATTCCAAATGACCTTTGGCATTTAACATTTATGACCTTTCAATTCACATGAAAAATGGTGCCAAACATGCATGACCCTTCAAATTCTTTCATATGAAAAGTCACATGGTGACCCTTCAAGGGAAAATGCATCCTTTCCCTCTTTTGTCTTTATCTCGTGACTCTTCAAATTCCTCAAGGTGACCCTTCATGGGAAAATGCATCATTTCCCTCTTATTCCATTACTTGATGACTCTTTGACTTCCTCATGGGCCCTCTTTTGATTGTACACAACCAACAATATATTCGTTAATATTTAATTAATATTAACACACTTTAGCTAGGATATGAACATTAAAAACACCTTTAGACATTAAATGATATATTGCTAGAGTTTTGACATCAATGATAATATTTCCAACAATCTTCCACTTTGTTATTGATGGCAACCTCAAATTGAAACTGTAACATTCTGAAAACCTGTACTGCACATGCCAACCTAAAAATGAGCCCTGCACAAACTACATACTAAACCAACTAAAAACATATAGTAACTCCCCCTTATTATAGCATCCTATTTTCTAAACCTATTAATTTACCTTTTCCTAAACATGTTCTTATACCTATTTTTGTACCTATTCCTATACTTCTCCCCATCAACTGATTTATAAATTATTCTATCAACTCACCTTCATGACTTTCTTATCATGCAACACAACCAGCATCCACCATGCTTCAATTTTTTCTAAAAAGTGTATCCTTGAAGCCTAGAAAAGACACCCCATACAAAGAGTCTTAGAACAAAATTTTAGGGGATGCCCACATCTCCTCTATTACTTCCTTGATCTTCTTATGTCTTTCTCTTAGAATCTGTTTAAGCATGTCTAATTTCTTTGACTCACTATACTCAACATCCATGATGTTCATCTTTTCAACTCTTACAATTGTCTTATCTTGACATGGATCATGCTTAAATGTAATAAGCTATTCTCTTTGATCTCCAAGTTGTTTAGGACTAATATTCACTATCTTTTCTGATAACAAGAGTTCCACACAGTCCTTCCTATCTGATTCTTTTTCCACTATAGTAAGTAATCTATTCTCACTCTTAGACTCAACCTCATCAACCTTCACTATCTTAGGTCTCCAAACCTAAGTTTGGTTGCTCTCATACCTTCTAGGGGATTTGTATCCTTTGACATACCTATCTCCAAACTTGAGTTTGGTTGCTCTCATACCTTGAGGATCTCTTTATTCCATTTGGACATAATTTAGCAATATGGCTAACCTTATGACAACAAAAATAAACAATATTTCTCATACCTTTTACTTGAAGATGACTAAAATCTCTTTTTTATTGATTGCTTCTCCTCAAACAGTCTCTTTCCCTATGACCAACATGATGATAAACAAAATAATGGCCATGAAATAAATTAGAAAACTTGAAGGCATTGAGGTGCCTGATTGGCTTCTTCAATTTGCCTTTAAAACTTGCATCCTTTTCACCTTGGAATGATACTTCATGATCTTTCTCAACCTTGCTTATGAGCCTCTCATGCTTATCCTTCAAAGAACCTAACTTAGCCTTCAACTAATCACACTCTTCTTCTCTTGATTTCAAACTTGAATATGTAACCTCTAGCTAATTCTTAAGATCCTGAATAAACACCTTATCTTCTTTTGCTTCTATATCCAACTTAGAATCCAAGATACACACTTATTCCTTAAGAGCCTCGACCATAGATTTCAACTCTTGATTCTTCTTCTTTAGCTACTTGGCCATCATGCTTTCCATGATCTACCTTCAAGTTGTTAAACTCTTTCCAAAGAAACCTGCTCTGATACCAATTGTTAATCATGGGATATATCTTTTACTTAATTAAATTCCTTTGCTTTAACCACTTAATCATAAATTCAAGATATGCAATGAAATTGAAAACAATAACATGCACCACACAAGAGAGAGAGAGACACTAGATTTTACGTGGAAACCCAAAGTGGGAAATACCATGGAGAACAATCTCAAGTTTATAAATGAGCACCAACTCAAGTTTACAAATTTTGCAAGCACCAACTTACAGGAGCACCAACCCCTTTGTTGAGCACTAACACAACAATGATTTGTGACCACCAACCCACAGGAGCACCAACCCCTTTGTGTATAAAATATAAAGTATCTCTTAATATTGCTTTCTCAAAAAATGATAACACACTACTATATCGCTTTTTTTCTCCCCTTTGCTCTTCTAAGCTAGATATAACAATTACAAACCATGATCTTCCTTGCTTATTACAAATGGCTTCCCAAGCCTCCTTTTATAGAATTCCAAATGACCTTTGGCATTCACCCTTTGTGACCTTTAAATTCACATGGAAAATGGCACCAAACTTACATGACCCTTAAAATTCTTTCATATGAAAAGTCACATGGTGACCCTTCAAGGGAAAATGCATCCTTTCCCTCTTTTGTCTTTATCTCATGACTCTTCAAATTCCTCAAGGTTACCCTTCATGGGAAAATGCATCCTTTCCCTCTTTTGTCTTTACTTGATGACTCTTTGACTTCCTCATGGGCCCTCTTTTGACTTTATGCAACCAAAAATATATTTGTTAATATTTAATTAATAATAACACATTTTATCCAAGATATGAACATTAAAAACACCTTTAGACATTAAATGATATATTTCTAGACTTTTCACATCAATGATAATATTTCCAACATCATGATCCATATAGAATACAAATGGGGTTGCCAACAAGTATTGGCAAAACTTTTGAACTGCATAAACCATAGAAAAGGCCTCACAATCAGTTATGGAATAGTTCTATTTCACTAGTGTGAGCTTCCAACTTGTAAATAAATAGGATGATCAAGATTTACCTCAGTTCGTTGTGTCATGATAGCACCTACTTCCATGCCTGAAGCATTGACATATACATAAAATGATTGGTTCTAGTTCAAGAACTAGATAACGGATGCAGTCACTAATTTCTCTTTTAGGGTCTCAAATGCTTGTTGATGTTGAGTCATCCATAAGAATAGGCCATTGTGCTTGGGTAATTATTACATCAGGGTGGCTATGTTAGCATAAACCTAAATAAACTTCCTATAGTACCCCATGTGACCTAAGAAGGCATGAACCTCACAATAAGTGGTTTGAGTTGAGAGTTGGACAATGATTGTAATTTTACTTGAATCCACCAATAGGCCATACCAACAAATAATATGTTCCAACAAGATCCTAAATAGGGTGGCAAAAATAAACTTCTTAAAATTCAAGGAAATTTGAAGCTACCAAAAATGTTTGAGCATGAGGCATAGATTGTCATAGTGGTCACACACTAAACCATACATGATCTAATCATCCAAGTATACCTGAAGTAACTTGTGAATAAAATCCTTGAATGCTTCGATTACTATGTGTGAGAATATTGTTGGTGAATTCCTTACCCCAAAGGTCATAATATATTTTGAAAATGAACCCCATTCAATTGCAAAAGTTATCTTTTCCTTATCTTCCTCATCAATTTAGACTTGGTGATAGCTATAAAAGCCATCAATGAAGGTGTAGATCTCACATAGGGAAACACCTTCCAAAATTTCCTCAGTGAATGGTGTTGGGAAAAGATCTATTACACATATCACATTAAGTAGCCTATAGTACACATAAATTTAAATTTAACCATCCTCCTTGATGTTGATCACCATGGGGCTAACCCATTCAAAATCATCAATGGGAGTAATAAATCCAATGTGCAATATGTTATCAATTTCTTCTTTAACCTAAGAATATAGATTTGGGTTCATCTAATATGGTCATTTCCTCATTGATCAAGTGATTTTAACTATCTTGATGTGCATTCTACCCAATGATGGACACACTCCTTTCATTTTTGTGTTGTTGTATGGGAAAACATCCTGGTACTCATGTAAAAGTTCAAATATCTTGGTTACCTCAACATCAGACCAGTAATTCCCAACCATGGATAGTTTAGGTGCATCAAACACTCCAATAATCTATTAAACCATTTAGAGTGGCATAGAATATAGTTTTTTCTTGAACTACATCATATCTCTAATATCACACACCCCACCCTTTGTATGTAGATTTAAATGGTTAAATCATGGTTTTGGTTGATCAAAATTGGTACCCTCATTAACTTGGTACACAACCTTTTGCTTGTCTTTTTAGATATGTTCTTGATGGTCATATTCAGAGTGGAATTTTGGTTCCAACCTAGCCCTGATAGGAATATTAGGTTTATGGAAGATAACCAAATTATCCTTAGTAGTGTCATGCATGTTTCGTATTTGGTCTTCAATTAGTGCCTAATCACCCAAACTACCTGATGGATTACTTGCAAACACAAATTCAAATCCATCTTTGGTGAAGAACATGTAAATTTGTCAAGGAGATTGTGTTTAATGCATTGCCAAAGATCCATGTCTCCACATGTTTCTTGGTGAATGTAACACACCCTAAACCAAGTGTGCAAGGGATAAAATGCATGTACCCATAAGAATTTTGGTAAAAATATTTCATCAGTGCTCCAAAGGCTTCCAAATTATGTTATATGTTGTTTCAGAGAAGTAATACCATTATAAATCAAGGTGGCATGAACATGGTTGTCATGGTGGAAGCATTTAAGCATGGTTACATGTATTTGTTCCCATGTATCCAATCGATAATGACGAGTAAACCACCATCAGGTAATTTTCCCTTGAAATAGAAAGGTATCATGTGGAACCTTTCATCCTCATTACTATAGTAAGCCTCTAATTATTGTAAGTATTCCTAGACCTCCATCTATCTATGAAACCTAGGTGCCTGGTATAACTATAAGGGTGGTCTAGCCATCATGTGTCTACCAATGAGGTGAATAGATTTGTGGCATTGATAAGATTTGGAGGAGAAGTTAGGTGAATTTTTAAAATAACACAAATATGCCTTGATAAATCATATGTGCCTTAAGCCCATTGGTCATAAGCAATACTATTAGTGTTAGAAATAGACTGAACTTCATCCCATCGTAGTAGGATCTAAAATTTCATATCCTTGAGTAATAATGTTTTATATTATATTAACATCCTCATCGACATCAATGGGATCTATAAAGGGGGGTCCTTGGTCATTATCTAAAGGTATGACTACATGTTAAGTGTCATTCTCAAAGCTGATATACCTCTTTTTGAAATGTAAGTCAACATTGCTTGCATAACACTAAAGTCAACTCAAAAGAGCTAGAAAATTATTAGCTTTAACAAATATTGATCATTTCAAAATCACCCTTCAATGGGATACTCAAAATGTTGATGGTGGCATCTTTTAGAATAATTTTGGGTAGTGCATGAATCTTATTAGACATGAACAAAACATGTGGGGAGGGTGACAAAGTGGGGATCCCCATTTTTGTTAAAGCATCTTTAGTTAAAACATTAACCTCTACTTCAGTGTCCACTCGAATATCATGGATCATCCAACCATCAATGGATACATGGATAAGGACCTCTTTGTCACATTCAAAATTTAGTTGAATATGAGCCTCTTGTCATCGCATATGGTTTAAATGACAATCCTCTAAGGATTTAGTAATTTGTCATCCCAACCAACTCTTTATGAGGGGGATGATGTCTTCACTAAGGATTAACTTGCATAGCTCACTAAATTCATCATGCCCCACATCTATGGGTAATGTATCTCATTACATCTCAGCTTACATTTTAGCATCCTTATCCTTTAGAACTCAAATTTGTCTTGCAGTTCCTGGACTAAGGCCATTGTCTCATGAAATACTTATTTCTATCATTGAGCATTAGGATAATGTTTTGCATGAGGTTCTTCATGTTGAACTTTCTTAACTGGTGGATTTGAAACTAGTTGGGAATGAGTGCTACTCTGTGTAGTGATATTGACCCAGGGTCTAAATAGAGTGATAGGGAAATATCTCCACTAAGTATTAGGAGTTTTTGTAATAGGTATCATCCTAACTCCTTTCTCATTTTTTTCTTTAGTAATGGTAGCATACAAATTAAGACATTATTCTAGGTGATGTTCATTTGTATAAAAGGTGCAATTTGGATGAACCATGCAGTCACGTTGGTAGTGGTCTAGAGAATTACACTTAATATATTTCCTCTATGGAAAAATACCACCTTCACATATATTTCCACACCCTCTACCTCTACTAACCTACTGGTTGTTAGCTATGTCAGTTTGGCATGTACCTTGCATCTATGCTTCATCAATTTCATTAATGACTTGATAGTCATTGGTATCATGTGTATATTCATCACATATTTTATAATATAGTGACACTTTAGCTTGGGTGGTGCATTGAATCAAGGGACAACTCCTTACATCATGATCTTGATTGCAAATCTCACATGATTATTTCAATACAACACGAGCATTCCTCTATGGATAGTTGTTCCTATTATGACCTTCCACTCTGTAGTTAATATACCACAAGTTATTATGAGCATCATGAGCATTGTTGGTCGTAAGCTTCTCTAGTTGAGAGTCCATATCAAAAATTTGAGCCTCCATAAAGGGGTAGATTCCCATATCTATACTTCCCATATCTTTGGTGCAGAGGGCAGCGTCCAATGCCTTGTGCAATTTAATGAAAGTCTTTTGAGATAAGGTGTGTCAGAATGAAAGTAATAAACCTCCCATAAACAACTGAGCATGTTGTCTTTTGCTAATCTAAAATGATATATTTGAAAGAATCATTTTTAAACATGCATCATATGGGTACACACTATCAATGAGCTCTTACTTGATATCTCTTAAGGCAACAATACTTTGCTACTCAAATTCAGGGATATCAAATTCTTAGAGAAAATGAGCCTTTAATAATTCATAATTCACAACCACTTATTGGGGATCAAATTTGTGGTACCATTTATGTGCATGATCCAAAAACTAGTGGAAAATTGAGTTGCCTTTTACTCAAAAAAAGTGATACCCCATACTTGTAAAATGAGTTCACACTTGTGAACATGTTCTATTGCATTTTCGACACCTCAATATTCAGGTAAGTGAAGTGGCATCTCATATAAGATTGTAAGTCCATTGAGTGGTTATATTGGACCTTATTGTGATGCTCCTCTAGTTATTCCTAAACTCTAGGGTGACAGTCTACTAATGCCTATTGCATTA
Source organism: Torreya grandis (assembly GCA_037957365.1). NCBI lineage: Eukaryota > Viridiplantae > Streptophyta > Pinopsida > Cupressales > Taxaceae > Torreya > Torreya grandis. Next base: position 6,468,980 of record JARHVA010000006.1, read on the forward strand.
CCACCTGATCCTCTAGATCTAGTAGAACCACCACTAGTACTACCTCTTGTGCTTCATACAACCATAGGTGCACTAAAGATAATGGACATTGGGGGAGGTTGATTAGTTATTATTGGTCCTGTAGTTTGCCCACTAATTAGATTTGGTCTACCAGGCATTCTAAGGTGAGTCATAGGTCATTCTTATAATAGAAAGGTAAAAACAAATGTAAATTGTTAGCTTGATCTTGCACTTCTAGAGACTCCTCTAGAGGTCTTTTTCCAGATTCAACTTCAGATTCCATACTGTCAGTATCATAATTTATAACAAGAATTATGTTAAACTTAAATAGATGAGCATGCATTGTGGTGAGGGATTTAGGTCTATTTAGAATGGGATCGCTATCAAATTTTGTCTTACTTCTTCCATATGTACCTGTGCTAGTAATGGGCATGAATCCATGGTTAGGGAGTATTCACCATGTCTTTATTCCCTCCTGCACATTCTCATAACATTTCTAGTATCCTCTCATCTACCTCTAAGATCACTTCCTCTCATAGCCTTATGCCTAGCTTAATCATATTTACGCTTATGTGATTCTCATTGTCCAACTTCCATACTAAACTACCAATCGCATACTGATGCATACCCCTCCATTTTCCCACTAGTCATGTTACTCATGTGTGTGATATTCTAGTTGTCAATGGGAAAATTCTTAAATCTAGAATCAACCATAAACCTTTTAATCTCTGAAAAAGATTACTTGAGATACCTCCCATATGGTTCTCTCATAAAATTGAATTGTGCTTCCTCTAGACAAGAGTATGTAGAGATAACGTATTCCAAAATATAGATATTGAGAATTCTCTTCCACCAAATGCCTACCGCTCATGTCCAAGTAGTTTCCAACTTAGCTAAGGTTGTATGACGTTCTACTGACCAGTTATCCTTCCTCCATAATTCCTTGAGTGGTCTTGCACATATGTTTTAAGTCAAGCATATAAGTGAATGGGTAATTCTACAAAAAATGTTTCATAAAGAAAATAAATAGGTATTTCTCTACCCATATGTGCACAAAAAATCCTAGTTCAAGAAATCAGAACATGAAGTTCTCTTATATGGTAGCAACCCAGTGCTTGACATTTTCCAAAGATAGTTGCTCAAGCATTTTTCTACCATCATGCCAACAAATGCAACAAGTCCCAGCAATAAAACCAAAAATGTTTGGTCTTTTTCCTTAACTTTACATAACTAAGTATTAGTTATGCACCCAAAAGAAATCAGATGCCAACAAGCTTGCGCGCCAAAATATCATGAGTATTAACCTCACGTGCTCACCTTAGGCATGTAGCCTAGCCCGGTCCCCATCAATTTTGTCATGTGATCGTGGTTAGACAACTCTATCTTGCTTAGGCACTTGATTTACTGCATTTAGTCATTATTACTACCAACATTAGTCTAGAGTCAGTCATTTGAGGAATTCATGCAATGAATATAATTATTATCATATAATCAAAGTTAACTCTATAGAGTTCAATCCATCATGATTTAAAGTCAAAGGATTTTTTTCATTGAATAAGGTTAAAAGATGCTTCTTTTCTTACATTATTTCTTCAGTTCTATATTGATAACCATTTCACAATTACATCTAACAACATATCTATCAACAAATTTATCAACTCCAACCATGGAAACAAAATCATTTTCTAAATCAAGCTAAGGGGTATTTATATACAAGCAGACCCCTCACTTTTCATTACATCAATAACATAAAAGTGATGATTAAACAATAACCATTAACAATAATGAGTCATGGAGAGATATTACAATTAATTTTTATTAACTCTAGCCCAACTGCTTCTATACACCCTCTCTATGCTGGATCTTTTGTGTTCATGTTCCTCCTCTTTCATAGATTGGTGCTAGATTTGTGCTCTCATTAATCTCCCCTACTTCTGTGAACTGATCTGTAACTGCCTTCACTCCTTGCACTCTTTTCTTAGTCTTGCTTTTCTTTGATTCCTACGTCTACTTCTCATTTTTTCACTTCCTTGTCTTTCATCATTCGCCCTTTTGTGTCAAGGTCTTCTGCACTATTCTTCAATCTTTCTCTCTCATGTCATTCTCTTCTACACCATACTTTCCTGCATTATGGTACTCCACATTATTTTTTCACCTTTACTCTTCCACGTCATGTTACCAAAATACTTGAGTATTTTATTACAAAATTGGGGGTCTAACAATTTATACAATTGCCTTATCCTTTTGAGGTGAGATAACTACCAGTTCTTATCTTTACCTTACCTCAAAGGGGGAAATATTAGTGGGGGCACGTCATAAGAGGCATGTTCCACACACTTGGCATAATTTTTAGGTTCAATGGGGCATGTTTTGGAAGCATTTTCTCCACACTCATTAAGTATTGGTCACTTATATCAATTATCATATTAAGAGGGGGAATGTTATATAGGCTTGGATTTTACACATTCATAGTTCCTAATTTTAATGGGGGCATGCTTTGGAAGCATTTTCTCCACACCTATTTAATATTTAGCATTCCTAATTTACAGTGGGGGCATGTTTTAGAAACATGTTCTTCACATTGATACTTATACCAATTTTTTGATTTCTCCATATATAGTGGGGGCATGCTTTAGAAGCATATTCTCCACACTTACATAGTTTCCAGTATTTTCCAAAGCACACAGTTACATGATTCATATTCATAGTCGTGGCAAAATTCTGCACATTGGTACCATTATTATACACAGTTTCAAGATGAGACATATCTAAGGTGCATATGCTATGTGATATGTGCCTAATATTACAAAATCCAAATCAGTTTCAGATTATAAAACTCTTTTATGGATTGTTACCACATCATGGACTTTTTCTCACTGATACCCCATAGACTTTTATGGACTTTATTGAGCCTATCTATTATAGTAGTTGGTTCACGTTTTGGTATGGTTGAGGTGATCAAATGACTTGATCATCCAACCTCACTAGATTATAAGTATCATTAGGTTGCATGATTGAGCTGATCTCAACTACCGTTTGGAAACTTGCTTTTGCTCCAAGGCTGGGTGCATGTGCCTTCCAAATCTTCCCCCCCACCTCTCTCTTCTTGGATATATACACTTTTAAGATTTATCTATATTTTTCCTAATCTTAGTTCTAAAGACTTAAAATGATACATATTTTTCAAAACAACTTGACAATAGGCAAAAGGCTTACATCGACACATAGATGTACTCTTAAACCTTTCTCTCTCTATTTTAATCTATTTTAAGTACTTTTAATTCTAGATTATATGCACTAATTTTATACTGTAACATGTGTATACACATAATACTTGCAAACTTTTATCAATTACTAAAGCTCTTTATCTTGCAGGAACCCATCGAATCTCAATCTCTCTGAGTGCACACCTAAGGGGTGCATCACGAAAGGGGTGGGTAGACCATTGGTGCTTCACAAGATTGTTGTCCCTTTAGCCACTTTCTATCTACACACTTGTCTCCTAAAAACTATTCCCCTAAGTTTGGCCTCCTCTTTTGCACACTCCTCTAGTCATTTGCCACCTTCATTTGCTCTTTCCTTAACCTAACCCCCTTTTTTATAGTTTACATAACTATGTTAACTATGTCGACCTTGTATTCTTATTGACAAATTTTATTAAGGGTCTAGGTCAGCCCCTAGCTAACCTAGTCCATGACCTTGTAAGTTTTTGTCAATTACGATACTAAGTTGATCGAGTCGACCTTGTCAGCCAAATTTTTTGAAAGGGTTTAGGCTTAGATCCGCCTATATAAACACAATCATTTCACCATTTCTAAGAGAAGAGAAGAAAAAGTAAGATATATTGTGCATCTGTTTATCCACCATTCTACTTGAGGAGCAAGTTTAGGGTTTCATACTTTCTTTGGAGATATGGATCTTATCTTATGGAGAAGTCTTTTGGATGACTTTATAGGTTGTTTATCCTAGAGATGATTTATCCTTATCATCCTAATATACTACAACAACCTCTTGTGAAGCACCTTGGCTAAGGGAGAGATTGAGGCTCGACAGGCTCATCTTCAAAGGTAAGTATTCTTAACTTTGTTTCTCATTTATAAGAGTAAATAGATATGCATTTATATTTCTCTTCTATGAATTAAGATTTTTTATAGATTGATGTGAGTATATGTATTCTATGCATGTTTAATTTTAATGTTTATTACCCCTACTTTGTGTCATAACCTTTGGTGATCACTAGATTAGATTTTTGCTTTACTTGTTATTAGTTTAGTGAATATGAAAACAAAGGACCTAGTAAGAGTTATTACGTAGTTTTGCTTGAGTGTAGGTTGTGGAACCCTCCCTAATGATATTATTATGGTAATAATCCCTTAATTAGGTCTAAAATATCCATATTGGTCATGACCCTGATTATCTAATGTATCCCTAATCAAAGTGTAAGTAGGATCTATCTTCTCTGAGCTAGGATTGATTTGTAGATATGTTGCATTCCCCATTGCATACATTCTAGTGAACCTGATGTGAGTCTAACCCTTGTAGGTTTTCTTTCACATTTTTAATTTCTATCATTTTATTATTTTTTTATATTTACGAGACTAGGTCGACTAGGCTAGTATAGTTTTAACTTATGTGTACATGTTTAACACATAGTTGCATCACAATGATTTTATTGTTTTGGTGTAGGTCTTCATCAAATATAGGTTATTGGATCGAACATGTCAACACAATACTCTTATTTAGTTCTAAATAATAGACTATGTCAAATAAGTTGACTTAGTCTCCTAGTCAGCATCTAGAATAACAAAGTCATGTAGGTTGACTTAGTATTATAGTCAACTTCCAAATAACAAACTAAGTTGACCACATTGATTTAGTCATCTTAATGGGCTTTAACAAATAGGGTTTTCATAGAACTAGGTCAACTTAGTCGATATAGTTTGTAGAACTTGTAAGCAGCATTCAAGGCACTTCAATAGAAAATTTGCAATCCTCAGCATCTTCTAACCCACCAAGGTTCCTTTATTTCTCTCTTTCAATTTATTACTTTGTTATAGTTCTATTTTGTGTGAGTTTATAGTCTTCAAAAATACAATCTTATGGAAAACTAAGTTGACTTGGTAGATTTAGTTCTTAATGACTCTTGCTTCTGTAGAATAGTAGTGACCCTGTCGACTCTGTTATGTAATATTTACATACAGTGTCATCTGAACTAACTCTATACCATTTTTAATTTTAGAATTAACAATTACATGCTAGTAATTAATTCATACTTTCATTTCTAGTTGTTTACATGCTTAGAGTAGCTCACATAGTCTAATTAGGTGGTTTTTCAAAATATCATTTAGTTGCACTATTTTTGCTCCTTTTTGCACACACTACCAAATCACACAATACTCAAAATGCATTTAACATTTATCTTCCCAAAGCCTACCTACTTGGATTTCATTACCAAAAGGGAAGCCAACTTGGTTTTCTAGCCAAGTATAAACACGTGGTTAATGGTATATATTGGCAAAGCCCTAACACCCTTATCACTGTGGGACTGTGAAGTGAGGGGGTAGGCCCCAATACCAAGCCAATACCATTACCAATATAAATCCCTTTCAGCCTAAACATCCTGAAACCATCTATAGATTGATTTTTAGTTCCCTATTTTTAGCCAACTTCCCTATCACACTTAAAATAACACTTTATAATAATCTAACAACACTCAATATGACCACTTAGTTAGTACTTACTTTTTAGTTGATTATTTGCTCTTTGATCATTATGTGTTATATTGCAAAAACTTGCATTAGATAGTGTTGGTGCAAGGCTTTGTGTTGTGTACCAATTGGATCATTCTCATTGATCCAATTGTTTATGTGTTTGCTTTCATTTCCTGTTTCAATTACATTTTCAAAATCTTTTCTTATTTTTAGCACACTATCAATCTATTTGACACTTACAGACTGTCTTTTTACTTGACTATAATATTGAGTCAACTTGGTCAACCTATTACTCCTTTCTACCAATTAGGCTACATTACTAAGTCGACTTAGTCTACTCTGTATCCTTATTAGGCTATATTTTTCCCTATTTATAATACTAAAGTAACCTGGTCGACTCTGTATCTCTCTTGGCTCAATATTATACTTTGTTTACGGTACTTAGTCGACATGGTTGACTCTATACTCGTATCTATCTCTTTTACCCCTTTGTTTTTACATCAATTTATCTTTCCTAATCTCTCTCCTTCATCATGGAATTTATCTTTGAAGACAATATTGAGTTTAATTCAACATATATGATGAGTTTGACCAGCCCCAATAAATTATCCCATAAATAGCTTGTGGCTCTTACCCTAGATGAAAGTAATGTGCATGTAGCCACTCACACTACAAACTATGGGACCCCTCCTCATTCCTGTTCACTTCACAATCCTCTCTTCTGATTTAAAGATCAACCTAAATTAGAGTATACCCCAAAAATTATCTTCTTCATCAATGAGTTTCCTCAACATTGAGTAAAAGACCCTTTTACTATTTACCATCTCATGATAAGCGGTCAAGTCAAGGAGCCTCATTCACCTTCTCCCACATTCTCACACAGATTTGGGGACACTATAATCTTTGCTTCTCAACCTCTTCCCTCTATTTTTACCCTTTCTCATACCATGACTTCTTCTTCTTTGATTTCCTCCTCCTCCATGCCTAGTATCTCTACTAACATGGTAGGTTTTACATCAAGTGGGCCTCTTTCAAGACCCACTCTTCTCAATTCTTCCATTAGTGCATTGTTTGCTACCTATGGTAATCATGCCTCTAGTGCTACTTCTTCTCATCCCTTTACTATTACATCTTTTTCCACACAAGCAAATTATGCCACTAGTGCCTCACTTACCTACAATTCTTCTCAAGCTACTACTGACACCCATAGTGGTACCCAAACCACTACTACCAATTCTAATGCTTCAAACAATACTAATAATAAAACTCAAACCCATCAAATCCTATTACAAACTCTTAATCAAATGATTATTTTCCAAGCTAACAATGCAAATTAAATTATGAAAATGCAAAATCATCTTATACATCTTCAAACCCACCCTCAATAGATTCTATGGGGCATGCATAACCAAAATGTTCCCCTACCTCCTCCTTGAGATTCCCATGGTAATCTTATCCCTCAACCTCCTCTTATTAACAAAATGGTCAATCACCTTCAAAATGAGCCTCTTACATCTCAAATTTCTAATATTGATATAGGAGGTATCACCCCTAACATTACGTATAATGGGTCAACCAATCCTACTCTTCACTTAAAAACATTTAGAAATCTATATAAAGACTAGGTCAAGTTAAATACCTTTGCCACTACCAAGCTATTAGCAAAGACTCTCATAGGTAATGCTTTAGATTGGTATAACCAACTCAAATATCATTCTATCATTAGTTTTGAAGATTTAGTCAATGCTCTAGTCCAAAAGTTCCAAACTAGTGATCTCCCTGAGAATACTTTGGCCCATTTTATCAATTATAAGCAACTTAAAACTGAAACTACACACGCTTTCATCAAATGATAGAAGATATTGTCTAAAAAATATGAACATAATATGGTAGATGATAACCTCTTTCATCTGTTTACCAACGCTCTATTTTCCAAGTTGCAATATCAAGTCTAGACCCTCTCTCCACACACTTTGGAAGAGGCCATTGACCAAGTTAAGCATCAAGATTTCATCATTCATCAATTTGATACATCCCAACCTTCTATGGGTACTCAGATGTTAATAAAAAATAAGAATCATCATGCTACAAATGATGGTGTCACCAACTCTCATGAAACCATTCATACTATTCAAGTTGTTGTTCCTAACCAAACTCTAGAATAAGCTTCCCCTCCCAACCACATCACTAACCCTCATTTATCATCAACAAATAACATCAATGTTCATAAACTTTTATCCTTAATGGAATTACAAAAATGTCTCCCAAAGCCTCTTTTGTGAGAGCTTGATCCCACTCGACCCATGAAATCTTAGTACGATCCCAATAAATTATGTTGGTTTCATGCTAGTTGGGGTCATTCTCATGAAAATTATAGCCAACTTCATAATTTGGGTATGGATTTTCTTTTTGGTCCCAATTTTGACCATGATTCTATCATTCATAAATGTCAACAAGCCTAAGACATTGCCTTAAAATCCCATGAAAAATAAATTAAATCTCAAGCTTTAAACTGGGTTAATGCTCATTTGGCCATCTATAAAGATCCTCTTCCAAATCACCAAGATAACCAAGACAAGTCTACCCCTTCTACTAATAATGTTGACAGTCTTCTTGACCCCACTTCTAAAGAGAATGTGGTCAATATGACTAATATGCTAAGGGTGGTTGATTGCATTGATCCTCATCTCATCCACACTCCTCAAATGTCTTGCACATTTCGTGTTATCCAAGACACTTCTCTAACTCACTTAACAGAGTTGGGATAAGAAGAGCTTATATCTTTTAATGAACTAATTCCAACACCCCCCTTGGATAGCAATTTTCATACCATTTTTACCATTCCTGCAATCTCTTTACTTATCACTAATGATACTTAAATTTCTACAAACACTTCTACTCTCTCTTAAATCAAACCTGCATCAACTACCCTATATCCTCAAGACAATCAACAAACTTGTCCTCCAATTAAACCTTTCACCTCTTATCAACATAAATTCATATACACTTCAGCTCTGCCTCCTTCAACACTATGCACATCTTTCTAATAGTCCCCTTATGGGTTATGATGAATGGGATCCTATCAAGGAACTCTCTAATATCCCATCTCAAATCCCATTTCTCAAATTTATGCGAACCTCTCCACGTCAACATAATCAACTTATGCATCTTTTGTTTGAAATGAACATCCCTCATCCTCCCCTAGAAAGATGCAAAGCTAACTTATCTGAATCAAATGATAGCATTTTACAAAAATGCGAAGAGATGTCCATACATGTTGATGAAACAATGGACACTTTTCTTTCCCTCAAATTCCCCATTGCTTCTATGATCCTCGATGAGACTCTACTTTGTGTGAATGATCTTTCTCTATTTATTTATGTCTAAATTGGTGACATCCAAGTCAAGTGTGCCTTGATTGATGAGGGTTTCTACACTTGTGTTGCCTCTCTTGATTTTATCAAAACCCTTGGATATTTTAAATGTAATCTTAAGTCCACACATAACACATGTTAAGGATATGACCGAAGGAAAATGCTTATTTTAGGTTGTGTGTGGCTCCCCATTATTGTCCCACCTGTCATCACTCACATGAAGGTGATGATCTTAAACTAACCTCTATCCTGTAACATTTTTTTTGGTAGGCCATGGACTCATCGCATGAGAGCAATTGCCTCTTTAATTTTGTAATATGTCAATTTTCCTCATAATGGAGCCATCTATAGGATTCAAGGTGACACCAATCCTTAGAATTTTGAACAATTCCAAGATCACAGTGTATTCAAGATTCCTACCCTTGAACCCTTGCCAAGCATTCATTTCATGAATCTCAATGATTTAACTTTCCTATCAATTCTACCTGAGGTTACAATGGTCACCCCAAACTCATCAAGAATATACCCCCTAACCTCCTAGATTTTGATAATGATGAGTTGGACGAGATCAATCTCAAGATTAAAACCTTAGATCTCTCACCTCATCTCATTTCTCAGCTTCCCCCTTACTTACAACCTCATTCTAATCAACCACTTTGTGATGGTATACCCATTGTCTTAACTAAGACTTGGAATTCCATTCATCACACCACATCAAATGACAAGATCATCCCTACCTACACCATTGATCTTCATGCACCTAATTATGATGATGGTTATACCTTAGATTATCCATTCTTAGGAGGTCTTGTTCAAGCTTGAGATGCTAAGATTATTCATTATCATTCCTTTTTGCATCAGTATTTTAGTATATCTTCTAGTATTCCATCCTCTATCATTCTTAATTTTAGCATTTTTCCTCTTGATCATAGGGTAGAGATGGTGCACACACCTCTAGTTTATGAAGAACCTCATAAGAGTATGCTTATGGATCATGCTATGACTGGTCCTTATCACTTTGATAGATACCAAAACCCCTCCAATTGACTTATCCATGAGATGCTTGCAACTATCCTTTCGCCTTTCATGCATCCTGCCCCTCCCTCAGTTGAACGCAATTTGAATCTTATTCCCACTCCCTCTATAGATTAGTTTCTTCTTATTTATAATCATGTTGCTCCTTCAGTTGAGCCTTGCCCAATCTCTCCACTAGTCCCACCTTCTCTTGGTGATGATTTACTCCCTTTATCATAACTTACTCCTTTGCCCACCAAATGTGTTGATCAGCCATATTGTGATATTCATAAAGTTATCGATCATTGTCCTAGAGACTGTTCATTATACCAATCTTCTTTGGCTTTTGTTTCCACTCCTCCTATGAATACACCTACCAATTCTAATCACAAACATATTTATTATTTCCATGACACAGATAATCATTCATCCACACATTGTTGTAAGTTACGATAATATATCGACACCTTGCATCCCACAACTCCTCAGCCCACAAACAAGGTGATACCTCCCCTAAAAGTGTTACCTAAATATCTTCCAAAATATGGAGAAGTATATTATCTCAGCACCAGTGTGTTACACATCACATTGATTGATTTTGCATCCTTCAACAACATCTTAAGGATCACCTTAGAATAATTCTTGCACCTATTACCCTTTCTCCCACAAGTTGTCCTCATAATAAGGCTTCCCTTTCTTCCCCCATGTTTCTACCACCTATGGTCTCTTCTCTAACTACTACTTCTCCACCTATGATTCCCTCACGCGTGGACCTTCCCTCACCCATGGACCCCTCTCCATTGATGACTCATTCCCTGGTGGCGCATTCCCCACCAATGACCCCTTCATCACCCATAGAAGCCATTCCCATGCCTTCTCTTGATTATCCCCTACATGATAGCTCTCATCAACATGATCCTTCAAGCATTCCTACATTTTTTTTAAAGGATATTTGATGAAAAGTATTTCCTCAACTTTCCTTGAAGATCGATGAGACTTTGGATGTATTTCAAGTTTAGCTTCATAGAGATTTATCAGATGTTATAGATAATGTGTGTGGACAAATATATCATTACTTATGAACACAAGCATGGTGTTCTTACATTTCTTTTCTCTTCATTTGGATTGCACATGTGCTCCAACTTTACATTTTTCTATTTTATATCATTTGACATTGTGTCAAATTCTTATCTATCTCACATGGTGACTTTTATTCTACATTACATATTGCTTATGATGTCATTATCTTATGAATTATTTTTCATAATGGCATACTTGTTCTTCTTAAGTTCCTTTTATATGGTTCCCTTGTTCTTTTTCATGATTGTTTGCTATCTTATCTCTATAAACATGGATAATTGTTATTATGACTTGGTTATATAAACCATGCTCCCTTTAATCATTCCTCATTTACCATGTGATCAGTTAGCAAATAATTCATTTCATTATAACCTATTTTTTACCGATCCACCCTGGATCTCCCCTTCTTCCCCTTTATTCCCTTTCACAAACTAAGCATACACATGGTTGAGACTTGAGATAACATGTCAGTTCATAGTTAATCCTAAGTGATCTAGTCAGTCATATCTTTGGCTACTTAGCTTCCTTTATCCTAAGCATAAAGCTCATTCATGTGTATCACTTTATCTCTCATGATTGGTCATTCAAAGTCTGTATGGAGGAGGAATCTTAAAAGCCATAAAATTTTCAAAAGCTAAATCATTTAACAAAAGGAAACATTCAAAAAAATTGAAAGTTAAATCACACTAAAAGATGTGATTATAAGAATTATTCCTTTCTCTAATCAAAGCTCAAACTATACAATTGGCCTCATGATTGAGTCAAGGTCCATTGGGATGTGGTAGGCCAATATATTAGAAAAGGAGAATTAAAAAATATTTTAGTGCTACCTACTTTTTCACACAAGTACCTAATCTTCACAGTAGATCGACGAATCTGTAAAAGGACTTGAGGAATGGGGAATGCATCATAAGAAGGTAGGTTCATTTTAATTTTCTTATTCAAAACCTCCAACATGATTTGATCTTATTACCACACTTATTTGCCTACATATCTTTGTGCCTATAGCGAACAGGTATCCTCTATATATTGTTGGTCACTAGTCACTTAACATCTTCACATGTCCTTAGTGTGCCTCATGTCTCCTAAGGTCTTCTCATAAGATGCCTGTGTTATGCTTCTTACATTCTCTTTTTCACTTCCTACAATCCTAATATTTGCCCTTGGGAAATATTGTTTTGATCACTCCCCCTAGGGATTCCATTTGTGAGTTGCAGTGTAAGACCATAAATAGAACTAGGCCTTCCTCACAAATTACCAAAATTTTCACACTACCATTCTAAACATCTACCTCTTTACCATATTTTCACATTGTTTCCACCTCATTGGTGTTCCCTTTGTGAGTTGCAGTGTAAGACCATGGATAGGACCTAGCCTTCCTCACAAAATCTTCCAATATCCAAGTCATAACAAAATTATATGTGTCAAATATGAGATAAGATGTGACTGATTATGAGTTACCCATCATTGACATGTTTCCCATCTTGATTTAGTATGTTTTATGCTTATTTCATTAATCTTTCACATTTATCTTCCTATTCTCTAATTGCATGTAAGAATCCAACCATTTTTCTTAAGTTTTTCATACTTCCCAATTTAAATTAGTATGATTAATTTAAGACCATTTTGCCAATTTTGTTAATCTTTTTACTTCCCAACATGACTTAGTATGATTTATTAACTTAATTGATTTGTTTTTATACCATTAGTCTTTCACATGTTTTCCATTTTATTACATTATTTTCATACTTCCCAACATTATTTAGTGTGATTTTGCTTGTTTTAATTTGGTTCTAATCTTTTTCATGGTTTAAAAACATTGTGCCCTCTTGTTTACCACATTTTTGGTTTATTATACTAAGTCACCTTTTGTTATTACACATTTCCCATCGTGATATAGTGTGCAGTGCATTTATTTTTGATTAATTATACTTTTCTGAGTCTTTTTTGTCTGTTTCTTTTTAACCATCCCTGTGTACTACATAATGCTAGAAAAGAAAACACCTCACATATATTTTCTATAAAATATACATCAAAATCAAAACATATATGCTAGAAATAAATATATCCATGCATACACAACCACAACTAAAATATAACACATAAGATAAACATCTAACTGTCAAAACAAAATATCTCCATATATCATGTGTTTTAAATACAAATATACATTACTCCAGCACTATGGTTGGGCTCCATCATATCTATCTTGTGGCCTAGCCACACTACCCATATATGCCTTAGACTATCCCCTCTGAATAGTGCACTATAATGAAGTTGTCTGAGATCTCAATCCTGCTACCTATCTCTATATGTCAGCCACCTAGGCCTGAACCTATCCTAGCTGGATAGTAGTAGTCATATGTACTACTCTCTCCTAAACCAAGGCCTATCATGCTTGTGACTCTCCTACTCCCACCCCTACTGATGGCTATAGCCCATCTTTGCATGTATGTAGCTACCTCACGGCCTCCCCCACTAGTTTGAACTAACCCACCTAAGTTGGGATAGATAGTACCACAGGATCATCCAATGTGGTGGGGTCATATGGTACTTGTACCTCATTTATAATATCATGATGTGCTCCCATAACCAGGGATCCCCATCTGACCTCCTCATTTACAAGATCTACAAAATTTAAACTAGATAGATATTAGATCACATATACATCTCAAAATCTATCTATCTATAATCATATACAACTAGTATCTTATCATAAAAATTACAAAATTATAATGGTTATTACCTATCCCAGTGTTACCAATCACCATTTCCCTATCTCATCTACCAAGCATGATCTACCCATCAATTCATCTTTTGAGCACCTCATTTATGGGGCACCTCCCAATCAAAGAAAACCTTAGAGTCACCACCCATGCACGTCTCGAGCCTCTCCTTAGTGGTGCCTCTATAGACTAGCTTTACCCTAGGCTGACTGATGGGTCATCTTTGATGATCAACCTTTATACCTAATCCCATCATTGGTGTCTCCATTGATGGTGTGACTGAGGTGGTCATTACTCCTATTTGGTGCTAGTTGTGATACCTAAAATACCCCTACATCCTTCTCCATGCCCTCTCCTCCTCCAATTACTAGTTGTCATGCTTGAATAGTCCATGGTATCATATGTTGTAGTATGATCTCCAGTCTCTTGACTAGCACTCCTCCTCCTCCTCACCTCTTTAACTCTCTCACATGTCATGCCCAAAATGTGGGCACCACTATTAGAACCATTAGGTGTGGGAGTCTGAACTGTCATGGCAAGCATGTCATTGGCTATGGCTCTACCTACCAGGTATAATGGGTTATGATCCACTATCATGCCAAACCTAATGCCATAGTCATAATATGTGCACAAGGCTACCACATAATCTCTCCTCATGTGATCGTCTATAGCACTAGCATGTGGGACATGGCCTATGCCACTTGATCCTATCTCTACTTTGCTCCCTGAGATAATTGATCATTGACCACATGGGGAAACCTAGCTGGTTGATACATTAGGAACCTCTCATATATCCAAGCACTCAATAATACCACTAGTCCCATAGTCTTCTATCCTCTAGACAATGCCCCATACATATCATGCATAAGTTGGACCCAGATGACATAACCCAAGTCATAAAATGCCTCCTGATCTAATATAGATTGACATAAGGCTATCACATATAACAATACCTTACCATCTGACTTATAACATAACACTCATATTATCATAAGTCGTATCACAGCCTTTTGGATATCTAGAATCTATGCAATATAAACATCAAACCAGCTCACCCTTAGTCATGGGTAAATCTTATCCAAGCACATCACCCATTGGGCTAGTGTTCATCTTTCCTCCTTGTCATCCAGTGTCCCTGTGATCATCACTGTCGCCCTATTGGTAGTCTAAATAATGCATGGAAATCCTCTAATGTGATACCAACCTATATGGTATCCCCATCCACCACCCATCTAAATGTGTTGGTCAAATGCTCCCAAGCTCCTAGGAACATGACCACAAGATCAAAACTTAGTGGGATCCACCTCATCTCCATGATGCCTCCCAAGCCTAACATGACCAATCCAGCCCTGTCCACATCCATCAAGCGCTCTAGTAGATCAGATAGCCATGAATCATCAACTAATCACCAAAATCTCTAACATCTCTATAAAAATCAAATGATAAAGGATGTATTAGACCTCCATATCACTCATAATCAAACTGAATTCTTTTAAATTTCACATAAATAAATTGTTTTGCTTTAAATTATTCATTTTACACCAAAATTCACCTATTTTAAAACTACATCGACCCTTTTAGTACTAAGTCAACCACCCTATGGCTTAACAGTACTATATCAGCCATATTTTTCATTATAGTACTATATCAGCCACTTAGAAAACAACTAAGTTAGCTATATGGTATTAAGTTATCCACCTTTGACTTAACAAACTAAGTCGACCTTCTTTTCATTTAGCAGTACTAAGTTGGCCATATAATACTGAGTCGTCCCATTTCCTCAACCAAGTCAACCATGTACTAGTAAGTCGACCCGCTTAATTTTCTATCTTTTACAAACTAAGTCAACCATGTCAACCTTATTCTTTCATTACGATGACTTTTTTACCAATTGTCATAAATGCCTTGGGCATTTATTGCTTTGACCCCTTCCTCCCAATATCCTATTTGACCTTTAGTGTCCCTAAAATTTTTATAGGGTTCATTCTGATATTTAGATTTTGCCTAATTAATAAATTTATATAAAACATTCAATTTCAAATAAAAATACTAAATAATTTGAAATTTTTAGTTACTTACCTGTGTTGCACTCATTGTGGCTATTATGCATCCTTCCTGTCTCCGCTGTCATCTCTTCACCATCCTGGCTCTCTAAGCTCTCACTAGGTCTCTTCGAGCTTTATTTCTCTCAAAATAGTAAATAATATCAAATGAATTCTTTTTCACCCTATTTATATTTACCATTCCAAATTATTTACCCTTTAAAAATTTACTATTATATTCTTTGTTTTGATCATATCTTTGTTTTTACTAACTCTTTTTCCAAATCATAAAAGGTTTTAGAATCCTGATGTCATAGAGAATGTTTCTAACTATTTCATGTATAGGTTGATTTTTTTTATTTTCACTCTTTTGTGCTAATATCTACAAGTTTGCCTAATGTTCCTCACATTGGATGCCTTCACATGTCTCACATCTCCTTTATCTACAACACTAAGGTAAGTAAAGGTATGTGTTTTTCAAATATGTCCTTTTATTTATCTTATTTTTTCCTTATTACACTTTATTTAGCATCATAATCATGTGTCATCATGTTCTTTTCCCTAAGTACCATCCCATGTTGCACCTACATGACACGTGATGAGCTTTGAATGGGGCATATGTATACACATAAATTTTCAAATTTTTATCAATTGTTAATGCTCTTTATCTTACAGGAACCCATCGAGTCTCAATCTCTATGAGTGTACACCCTAAGGGGTGCACCGAGAAAGGGGTGGGTAGACCATTGGTGCTTCGTAGGATTATTATCCCTTTTTCCACTTGTTATTTACACACTTATCTCCTAAAAACCATTCCCCTAAGCTTGGCCTCCTCTTTTGTACACTCCTCTAGTCATTTTCCACCTTTATGTTCTCTTTCCCTAACCTAAACCCCTTTTTGATAGTTTACATAACTATGTCAATTGTGTCGACCTTGTATTCTTCTTGACAAAACCTATTAAGGATCTAGGTCAGCCCCTAGCCAACCTAGTCTATGACCTAGTAAGTTTTTATCAATTACAATACTAGGTCAACCGGGTTGACCTTATCAACCAAAACTTTCAGAAGGGTTTAGGGTTAGATTTGCCTATATAAACACAATAATTGCTCCCTTTTTAAGAGAAGAGATGAAGAAGTAAGATATATTTCACATCTATTTATCCACCATTCTACAGATATATTGCACATCTATTTATCCACCATTCTACTTAACGAACAAGCTCAGGGTTTCATACTTTCTTTGGAGATATGGATCTTATCTTGTGGAGAAATCTTTTGGATGCATTGATAGGATGTGTAGCCTAGAGATGATTTATCCTTGTCATTCTAACATACCACAACAACCTCTTATGAATCACCTTGGCCAAGGGAGAGATTGAGGATCGATGAGTTCATTTTCAAAAGTAAGTATTCCTAAATTAGTTCCTCCTTTGTAACTGTAGATAGATATGCATTTACACTTCTCTTCTATACGTTAAGATTTTACATACATTGACATGAGTATATGTCTTCTATGCATGTTTAATTTTAATGTTTATTACCCCCACTTTGTGCCATAAGCTTTGGTGAGCACTAGATTATATTTTTTGCTTTACTTTTTATTAGTTTAGTGAATATGAAACATAAGAGTTAGTTAGGGTTATTACATAGTTTTGATTGACTAGAGGCTTTAGAACCCTCCCTAGTGATATTATTGTGGTAAGAGATTCCTTAATTAGTTCAAGTGTATCTATATTGATCATGACCCTGATTATCTAATGTATCCTCAATTAGAAGTGTAAGTAGGATCTATCTTCTCTGAGCTATGATTGATTTATAGATGTGTTGCATTTCCCATTGCATACATGTTCTTGGTTTTAAGTCAATCGCAATCAAAGAACTCAAGTTGGACACATGCAAAGATAAAGTATACACACCTAGGTACACATTCCTTTCCTTTAAACTAGTAATTTCATTACTAGATTAAAGGGGGGGTAAGTATAGACACTATTTTATGATTATAAATCACCTCAATCTTATACACTTGGCAAAATCAAGCCTTGGTTTTTCCTCTCAGTTCTATAGCTTTCCCACTTCCACAAGTCTCACATCTGATATATCTTATGCCCCTTGGCCTATATCTCTTAGTTTGACCAATTTTATGTTGATGACGTAGGTCTATTATCTTTCCCAAAATGTTTAAAATGTAATTATCTTCCATCTCTGCAAGTTTTGAGCTTGTACCTACTTTCCTACTTCCTGGACACTAACGTCTAGGACAGACACCAGTGTCGTGACCTAATGCAAGTGTCCAATCCCTAAAGTCATATATTTTGCACATGAAATGTATCCTAATGGTCAGTCTAATTGCTTTAATTCAAGTTATTACTCCAAAAAGATTGATATAAATACAAGATCAATCCTCCTTCATTCTTCACCTAATACCAAAGAGACCAAAGAAACTTATGAAAAGCACTCTATCAAGCATTTAATAAAACAAAGCTTCTCTATTTCCATACCTATCATAGGTACAACACATATATAGGTTTGAATTACTAAAAGAGTAGCCTAAGGGCTCAATTTTTTAAGTTACAAGCTAAGTGATTAGTTTACTTGCTTTGCACAATATTGTATGATTCACACACAAGCCAACATGCAGGGGAGAAATAAATGAGTATGAGACCCTCTTTTAGAGTATTGTGTATGTAAGTAACACCCTTTGACAATTGGGTCTTTGGGGTCAGCTCACTAACCCATTTTTCTACATGATCACTATGAAGATGGAGAACTACGGTTTTGTTATTTCATAAGGAGTGATAGTCCATGAGCCATATATGAATGTACTAGAGTGAAGGCAAAGTAAAACCTAAAACCATCTAGATGGTTGCATCCTTTTTTATAAGGTATTCTATATAGGGTACTTACATCGAACCTAGATAGTAGTATGGACACAATTATCCCAAGCTAACGTTAGCATCCAAAGATCAAGAAGTGTTAGATCTACAATCTAATGACTATTTTATAATCTCTTTCAAGATTTTTTTCTACCTATTTCATATTCAAATATGTATTATCATTAGAACATGCTAATTACATCACTTCTTTATCATTTTTATATCTAGCATAGTTGTACTTTCCATATTTAGACAATCTCAACATAATACATTTAGTCTATGTTTAGATATAAGTTTAACATCTAATTGGCTTGCTAAATATTTGTTTATCACCCTTTTGAAATTTCATTTCCATATAACCCTTTAATAAAATATAGGGTTAACAATAAGAATACCTTATATCACATTTTATGTTTAAACAACAATACACTCCTCTCAGGTGCACCATAAATCAAATGGCTAAAAGAGGTTTCCTATGGTATAAACATTTGATCCTAGGCATTTTCAAAATATCATGAGGTATGTAGAAACTAAATTTCAAGTTTAGTGTTGTGCAATGGCTATGAGTCTTGGGATAAATCCCTCATGCCATGATGTTTATAAATAGAGCACTACGTAGCCCTTCACAACAGTCACCAAGTAGTTTTAAAATTGTTAGAACAAATTTTCAAAAAAAACAAGTACAAATAAATAAAAAATAAAAAGCAAAAGATTTTTGTGTGTAAATATAAAAAAAATTAAACTAAGGGTCAAAAGAAGGAATTTCTATGTTGGATTTATTTAAGGTGACAAGACAACCTCTTTAGTGTCGTATTAATCCAAGGTTGAAAATGATTGAATCATTGTGTCAGATTTTATCTAAGGTTGAATGTTGTTTTCTTTTAGTGTAGGGAATTCACATAAATTTGCACAAAATCCTGGGACAAAAATTAAGAAAACAACAAGTAATGTTCTAAAAATAGTCAGTTAACCAAAATGTTTAAGCTATTTTTAATTGAGGTAAATTAAATTAATAAATCTAAACTATTCAAATTTAAATATAAGAATATATAGATCTAGAAGTGAAATACAAAATTTATAAAATATGGAAGTTAGCTAAAAATAGTAAATAGGCCTACAAATATGCAAACCTCCCTAAAACATATAATATGTTGATTTTGTAGGTTGACTATGACTGGAAACTGGCTAAAATGATCTAAAAATTATGTTATGACTAAATGTAGGGATAGAACTACACTGATACAAGTCCATAAAAGGAGGATAGGTACACACTACAACCTTGTTTGTTGACTATAGCTACGTCCTAGTTGATTGTATACTTGATTTTTTTATCTAAGTCTATGCAACTATCTACGAGGGTTGATTATTTAATTTTGTGTGCCAATGTGTCACACAGAAGATTTTTAAAAGACAAACTCTTGTTCTTTCACAAAAATCAAAGATGAGATCAAATTCAAAGGGAGAAATGGATAAAAGGAATAACTGAAATTCCCTCTGAAAACCTTGCATAATCTGAGTGCTACCTACATAACCCAAATGGGACTTAAGCCGATGTATTTCTCCCTCCAAAGGTGAGTGTGTGATCCAAGATTTTACAATTGTATGAATATGGCTATAAGAGTGATTGAAATGCTTGACAATAGATGCTCTTGACTTTATATAAAAAATATTTTAAATTGGCCTATTATTATTGGAATGTAGCAAAAATGAAATTGAAATAAATAGTGCTTTGTGTACAATAAGATTGCCAAGTGATTGCTAGATGTGTTTGGAGAAGCCTTAACATGCTTATATAGGGGAATATCATAGATAATTTTGTTAATTAATTTTATAAAAGGTGTGGGAAAGCCATTATGAAACATCTTGATTTTAAAAAGTAATTGTTTTAGTGTAGGGGACAAGGTCGCATTAGTGGACAAGGCCGTAATGTAGCCTTGCTTGACCTAATGTAGAATTACCCCAGAAGGACGAAGACTGCTAGAAAAGGTCTAACATGACCCTGTACATTGAATAGGGATGAATGAGGTTGAATTATAGATGTTTTTATGATATTTTCAATAATTTCAATATAATGGAGGTTTTATTTATAGATTATGTGTTAGTGAAATGGTGAACAAACCAAATAACGGAAAGATCTCAATATTAAACATTGTCAAACACTTAATAGTTAATTGTATGTGTCTACAAGTACATTCTAAATGTAAACAATAGTTGAAATACTATTTCACACTAGATGTAAATGACATTGAAGTCAAAAATTAATTGGATAAATAAGAAATCATATTTAGTAAATAATGTGAAAATGGTAGAAACCAAGGCTCCAACATCATTTCAAGTCACAAGTCAAGATAAACTCAGAATAATATTAAAAATATTACATGATAATATTCTCATCACATTACCATCTACTTGACTTTGAGCCATGGAATGTCTTTCATATAAAGAAGGCAAACCATATTGTGGCTATCATGAAATTATAAGACATGACACAAATCATTACAACACATTACATAAATAGATCCAAAAATGCAAGAATGAAGGCATTATTAAGGTAAATATATAGTCAATAGGAACCACTCACCTCAAGCTACAAAAAGACACCATGTGTAAATACAATCAAAAAATGTCCTTGATAGGAGACTTTGACCATTAAAACATATATAAAAGGTGCTTATTGACAACATATTCAAATTGATGGAGACCAAATCTCAAATGTATTAGTGTTGCATTATTATGACACTTGGGGATCAACATTAAATACCTATTTGATCCAGATCATGGTACATCACTCATACATATTGCCACGTTGATTAATTAGGGTCCAAAGGACATTGATACATCCATATGGGTGAGGCCTTATACCACCCAATTGAAACTCACATTAGGATTGGAATGGTTATAACTGATGTAGGATACCATGAATAAAGTAGATCAATATATTTCCTTCTCACATAAAGAAAGGACAATCATGATTCAACATAATGGCAATGGTAATCATCAAAAGGAAAGGTATTCAGAGATAACAACATGAACATACCATGAAAAACTAGAGACAATGAAAGAAAAGGCAATGTGATTACATATTTTAAAGGACAAGCTAGGATACATCGACTTCAATCTAAATGAGGATGACTTTCTCGCACATTTATGAACATCAATCTCAAATATTAAAAAATAAATAAGAAAATACAAAAACTTTTGAAAAATAAAAAATTGGGGCTTTAGCATGACACAATTAATAAATTATAATATTTATATATGTTATTTATCACATGTTTGGTAGATGATATATTCTTTTCATTCACACATGCATTTTACAGTATTTGAATATGATGTAGAACATATAGGCTAGACATGGACATTTAAATGTTGGGCTTTCCTCTAACCAATTACCATGTTGATATTAGGGGCATCTTATTCCATAATTTTCACTATTATAAGTTATATCTTTCTATGACCTTTCTACCATGTTGTGCTACCTACATTACTTATAAATGTCTTCATAGTTACTCATATCTTACACAATGCTACATGGATACATTATTATACTATGATGTGACATTAATACATGTAGATGGTATAAATTGGTTTACTTATTCTATTCTCCATTGATGTTACTTTATTGCATGATAGGATAGTTTGTGATTGTCTACTATGTGTGGCTCTTTGGCCTTGTTTGTGACATTTTTATGTCCCTCACATGTGGCCCTTGCTCTTATTTGATGTGACATTTATGTTATTTATTGTGGCATATTTATATCCCTTGCATTTCTTGCTTATTTGCAACATATTTATGATCCTTGTTTGCGACATCATTATGTCCCTTGTTTGTGGCTATTGGCCTAGTTTGTTGTGACATCTTTATGTACCTTGTATGCAGCCCTTGGCCTTATGTGTAATATTAAATAATGAATTTGTTGAACTTGTTGAGCTTGATATCATTGAGCGATGCCAAGATAGATATCATGCATTTTTACTATGTAGTCTTATTCAGTTATCATGTTATTACACACTTCATTGATATATCTATATAGACATGACACTTACATGCCATGTATCACATATGTTACATACATGCCTTGATTGTCATGTACATTATTATGATGGCATACTCTCCATGTGTTCATATGATTATATGTGACATGATATAATTATTATTATTTTTTGAGATGAGTGACTTACATGACACATCCCTCTTCACAAAAGGGGGACATTATTGTGTTTTTATCATAGAGACATAAGCCTCCATGAACATAAAAATTAGATTAGAGTAATTTTTGTAAAGATTCACAATGGTTCATATATCATGTGGTTCAATTAGATGACAAATATTGGCATATCAATAATATTGTGGGGGCATGTGTCATGCATATGCACTCACTTTACAAAGACTTTAGTATAGATTCACGCACTTGGGTACATATGCATGGGCATATGCATATAATTTACAAAAATAATAATTACAAGTTTTCACACACATATAGATGTACAAAATTATATATCAATTGATATAGATACAAATGGAATTATATAGGTTCATGCACATATGCATAATTTTAGATTCACGAGGCATGATACTAGTTCATGCACATACACAACAACATAGTTTACAATTGAATGACAAATAGTTATCATTCCACTTCATAGTTATCAAATATTTAGTTATGATAAGGGCATAAACATTATTCATTCTCTTTTGATCATGAATTTATTATTTGAGTGAAATTATACAATCAAACCTAAGGTCATTATGGGGACATGAACACTATTCATTCATTTTCAATCATGTATTTTATTTAAGTGGAGCGAACTGGAGTGAACTGGAACAAAACTATACAATTAAATCTATGAGCCATATGTAGTGGTTGATTCAGTTTCACTGAACCCATCATGTGGTTCCCTCTTTATTTTCTACATATTTATTTGGGTTAGTATATTGCCTACTCTCCACATTTATGAAGATCAAGACATGTATTCTCAACCCAAACACCTACACAATTACACAAATTTGGGGCACGATCAACCCAATTCCCCATGTGCTTCAAAAATGAAACACAATACTTTCCATTATTTCAATAAGGAAGCATCATCTCCAACACGTTGCAAGGGCAACATGGTTTTCATTAGCATACAAGTGTATTCCATCCTTGCTCTTTAATTTTTAAAATTCAAATTCAAAATTCAAATATCAATCCATGGACATTGACTACCATATGTTTCTTGTAGGTTTTTCTATTGAGGGACCTGCATAATTGGAGCTTCCTACCAAAGATAGAGTGTGTTGTACACACTCATGTACATAATTTCTTTTCATTATAGCAATTTCATGACTAGAATAAAAGGGGACATTTGTAGATATTAAAATATGATGTGAAGTAATTGACAATGACAAGCTTGACATACATTTACCACACATGAATTGAGTGCACAAACATGGTCTTAATCCACTATTCTCTCACATCTACATGCTACCTTATGAGTTTGACCCTTTTGTTCTATTGTTATGCACCTACAAGAACATCATTGTCTATCTTAAAATTGCTTAATATTTGCACAAACATATCTAAATCTTTAGTTCAATCCACTTGTACCTAGGTTGGTAATGTTAGGTTTGGTCAATATTGCCTGTCGATACTGACCTAATTTGGTTGTGATTAGAACTAATCCTATCCCAATAACAACTATTTTTAAAATCAAACCTTTCCTTAGGGTTGACTATTTTCCTAGGTTGTCAGTCACATGAGAAATTACCTAAATGGACTCATATATATATATATATACAAATTAAGGTCTCACTCAATAGGGGACTAGGAACTTATCTAGTGTACATCACATTGTTTCAGTTAATTTCCACTCATTTTCTAATTTTGAAAGTAAATAATGAAACTAGTAATAGGGTGTGTAGAAGAATACCTGGTAAAGTGCACGCATGAATCCAGATGATGATGAGAACTCCTCTTTGGCTAGGAAGGAATAACCTATAGATAAGAAAGACACTAGAAAAGGGTGTTGTTAGCAAATAGATGAGTGGACTGCCTAGCGAGAACTAGATCCAAGAAGTGTATTGCTTTCTAGGAGGCCATCAATCCACTATTATAACAATTAAGTTGGAAATGATAAAGTAAAGATCTACTTGCATAAGATAAATAAAGTGCAATTCAAAGAAAGTAGAATGATAGTTAATATAAAAGTGACCAAAATTAGCAAATTCGATCAATACTTATGCTAAAATGGTCGAGGTCTATCCCAAAAAATTAGAAAAGGTATTGTAATCAGGCAAAAATAGAGAAAGTTGGGTTTGACTGGGGTTACAGGGATAGAAATAGCTTATTGTATTTTTATGCCTCAGTGACCATCATAGTCAGGTAATTGTCAGTGGTTTAGGATGACATCAGTGGTTGGGTAACCATCGACGGTTGAGGTGACCGTCGGTGGTTGTGCTAACCGTCGGTGGTTACCTATGTAAAAATGGAAATGATCAAAATAGAAGGTGTAGATTGGCTATTTGGGTGAATCGAGGTTTGTTAAGGGGTTGAGGGGTGGAAATAAGATATTGATGGATATGGTAGGGTAGGAAGGTTAAAAATAAGATAAATCAACAAAAATAAGTGAAAGATACTTGAAATTTGATAGAGGAAGGTCGAAGTGATTTGGCCAGAGTGATAATACTTTGGCTTTCAAAAGTGATTTTGACAAAGCTTCGGGTCTTTGATGAGGCTGCTTGCCTATTGAAAGAATGTTAAATACATGTATACAAGAGAGCTTAGATGTAAGATTATATATTGTGGATTATGGATCCATTTCACTTCCTCCTCTTCTCCTTTTGTAGGATGAAGTTGCTAATTATGATGGAGGAAGTTACTTATTTGATAGGGGATAAAGTTGCCAATTTGTAATGTTTTAAATCAAGTTTTAAAAGCAAGTTACCATTTAGGGAGATGCTTATCTTACATAAAATTGTCAATGCTTTAATATTTTAAAATAGGTTTAGAGATCCAACCATCGATGGTTAGGCCAATTATCGATGGTTAGGTTGATTGTCGATGATCAAGGGGGTAGAAGAAAATAGTTTAAATGAAGTTAAAAAGGGTGAGTTAAATAATTTAGCCAAATGTGTTAGGTATTTGATAGGGTCAAGTGAGTCTAATTGACTAAGTGGTCCACTAGTTACGAGGTTAGATGAGGGTCCAAAAGGTAGTTTGACATCGAAAGCTATCATATATAGTTTTTGAGTGTCTATATTTTGCCCCTTTTTGTTATGTAGCTTTGATCTAATAAGCTATAGAATAAAAATAGATAGTTGGTCAAGTTTTGATTGCCCCAAGCATGAGAAGAGGTGTTCCCCCTCAAATTGAGAGTCGATGAGGTGAAAGAAAAATTAGGTTAGGGTTTGATAAATGGTAAATTAGGAGTCATGAAGTGGGTAACACAAAAAGGTTGGGCATTTAAGACGCAAACACATGCATAAAATGTGACTAAGGGTGATAGCCAAGATTGCACAAAGATGAAAGTTGCTAATGTTGGAAAAAATAAGGTCGATTCTAGATGGACATGTGATAGGGGTGACTGGTCCATAGTGTGGGTCATAAGGAAGTGCTCTGACGAAATAACATAATAGGTCAGGTTGAGCATGAGGTGGTATAAAGGCCAAAATTTCAACATGCCAAGGTCAGTTGGTGTGATCAAAATGATCATGTAAAGTCATCTCAAAACATGTGAATGGTCCAAGTAAAAAATGACCAATTTCAAGGTGGACATGGTGTAAGAGTTAGTTAGTTAGGTATGGGTTAGTAGGGGATGGCCGAGTGGACTCCATATGCACTAGGCAAGCAGATATTACCTATATAGTTCTATGGACATGAAATTCAAAAATAAATTCAAGCCAAATGTAGTTCTTTAAGGGTTATTTAGTGGTATTCAAATGGGTTACCTAATTTGATATACCACATGGTGTGGTTTGATTGAATGAGGGTAATCTCTGAAAGCACAAGCTCTGGTTGAAGTGGGGATTAGGTGTTATCCCAAAATATTATCACCGAGGTTAGATTTAGTTGAAAAAAAGGGAATCTTAACTGCATACAGTTAGGTGTTTGCCTTAGGGTTGACCAATGACAATCACCTTGACCATTGCCAGTCAGGAGAAACCCTACAAAGCTGAGAGATTAAAAGTAAAATGGAATGTTACTATTACCATATGACTTTTGGCATTTGCTCTAGGTATTTGGTGTAATTTTCCATTCAGTGGTTGATCTTGTCAAGGTGGATTGGATTGAGTGGTGGAGAATGTGTTTGAGGGTGACTGATTATTGATTTGATGGATAGAGGATGAAGACGTGATCGAGCAGTGGGACGAGGGCTTCGACCATGCCAACAATCATAAAATGAGGTAGGCATTGTCTTGATTTGGATAGAGAAACGTAAATTTGAGTTGTGTTGAAAAGCCAATGAGTAGTTTATGAATGAGTAGGTTAGGAAATAGGTTTTGTTTTTGTTTGAAAATAATGCCCTAATTTTTAGGGTGTGAGAGTTTGAGGGAGTGATTGGGAAAATAGGGAATGATTTTGAGAGTTGGATTGTGTCTTGAGTTGAGAAGGGGGTAGAGATTACTTATAGATAGGTTAGGTTTTAGAATTGAGGTTGTGGGGGTCACAAGTTCAAGGGTTGCATCATCGACGATCATATAGAATGACCATCAATAGTTTACTCAACCATCATTAGTCAAACATCGAAGGAGAAAGGTCCCTAAGGACTGTTGATGATCCAAAGAACCATTGGCCATCAAAAGAAAGCATAGCTAAAACATTATAAAAGTTTTGAAAAAGTTGTTTATAAAAATAATGTTAAGGGTTTAATTGGTAAAATGGTCTAGTAGTTTTAAAAGGGTAAAGTGTGTTTGGAACATGTTGGAAATTTGAGGAAGTTGTGAAAGGTATCGAAGTAGAACATTGTGCGAAGTGTGATTAGAGTGGGTAGGTGTGTAAAATGTGTAGAGTGTAGTTTGTAGGTGTGGAAAATGTTGGGTTGGGGTTGGGCTTGGTGTTGGATAGAGATAAAGATATGTTGAATAAGTTTGGAAGTAAGGTAGATATGAGGGGAAGAGTTAGCAACTGGGTTAAGTTTTAATAAATTTAATAAAGGTAAATGGAAGTGGTATTTAGCATGTTGTTTTTTTGTGTGTAGGCCTGTGACCAGATTTAGGTGAGGGATCAAGTCCCTGATATCTTTGTCGAGGTTTGAGATAGGATGACAATAGAGGAGTGGAGGCATATGGAGACGATTAGCCTACGGGCTATGCTACATTATCGGTACCTACCACAGGATACGACTATGATCATCATGATCATTGAGAGATGGGACCTAGTGATGAACACCTTCATGTTACTAACTGGACAGATGGCCATCTTATTGGAGGATATGACAAGGATTACATGGCTACCCATGCAGGAGAATCCAATCTACCATGTAGAGAGTGAGGATATAGATTATTATATGGACCTTACATATGAAGCAGATTAGGTTCATGCCAGGTGGCATATAGATGGGTTTAGGGTTGAGCCATTATATTAGAGGACCCCAGGGGATAGATGCTTATTAATGATGATGATGATGATGGTAGTGACCTATTTTGTATTGTCAAATTCTAACCATGGCCAATTTCCATACGTACTACTAGGGGTACTAGTGGAGATGTTGCTCAGAAGGACTGTATTTGGATGGGCTCCAGTGTTACTAATCTAGATATATTAGGAGTTATAGACCTTTAGAGCATACAAATGGTATAGGATTAGTGTCAATTTTGTGTTGTACTATTAGGCATATGAGTATATTTAGGTTATGAGACCATTGTGACTATCATGGTAGGGTTTTACCCATATAGCCTTTCCAATTGGCTTCATGTGATGGAGGTATATTTATGTTTTAATAGGGGTAGGTGGAGGAGCCAGAGACATTGACTGGTTCCATGATGTGTTGGAAGGTGTGGTAGTAAGAGATGTGATATGGAGGGCATATGTGGATTGGATAAGTTGGCACAGACACAGGTACCACACATTATCTTTACAGAACTGTCATTGGATTTATATGAGGAGAGATGGGGAGACCAAGCTAATCCCCTTTGATTGAGTGTGATGGTAGTTCAGATTGGTACAAGGGATCTGACCAGATTTCCCTTGATATAGGAGGGAGGAGGCCAAGTTATTACTCTTGAAGCCATAGCATAAGATGTCATACTAGATTATGAGGAGATATCGACTAGAGTGGCCATTGATGATGCAGGTATGGTGGATGGATATGCAACTTGGTTCCAGGCCAGATATGTAGTGACTGACTTTGGATGGGGTGATGGAGGGTAACATCTGATGTATGTGGACCTTACAGGGGCACCAACATAGGATGGTCAGGTAACAACAACACTAGTAGTAGCACAGGCCTAGGTTACTAGGTTACAGGGATAGGTGGCCACTTTATAGACACAAATTATCACCTTATAGGGGTAAGTTGCTATAGTGATGGGTGACTATGATCAGGTGAGGATCTCTCTTGGGTTAGTGATTCCAGAGAGAGATTCATTGAGACCAAGGGTAGGGGTGGCCGCAAATAGTAGGAGGACCACCTAGCATAGTTCTAAGGACATGGTATCTAGCCACCATCGAGGAGCTGAGATATTATGAGGCAATAGTGTTAGCTTAGCTACCATCAGATATGAGATATGGAGAGTATAGGGCTAGTTTAGTAGGTGGTCTATCTATAGCTACTCCAAGATAGTGTGCCCCGATAGTGGTATAGGCAAGGATATCAGGGGGCACCACCAGATGGTAGTGCAGGTGCAGGTGCAAATGGGTCCAATGATAGTGGTGTACTAGGGGCCTGATATATGAGATTATGTATATGATTTTTATTTTGATATCGGCCTATGTGCTAATGACATGAGATGTATATGACCTAGAGATACATGGATACATTATTTCATGTATTTCCTTATTGATTTATATGAATATTATATGTTCATTATGTTGATTTGATTATATTGATGACATTTGGTTATATTAATGACATATGACATGATGATTATTCTCTAATGTTTTATTCTATTTAGTGATTATGTATTAATGTGGCATGATTATGAGGACTTTTGCTCATGAGAGGGTATGTAGATTGATTGTTGTTGTTCATGTTTTGTTCACGTGATGGATATGTTATATTATGATGATGAAATGTCTGTTGATGATGTTTAGATATGTAGATGATTGACTTAATTATTTTATTTATGCTTTCATTCACAGATGCATGTGCTTTGCTAGATAATATATAAAGATGGATATTGATTGTGGTGATATAATAGTTTTGTTTATGCTATTATTTATGGATATGAGACAGATGTTTTTAAGTAGATTGGATTTATGTTTGTGATAGATTATTTTATGTGGAAGGGTTGATAGAAATGTGGATAGAATGATGACAATGTTTATAAATATGACATGGTTATTATATCATAGTTATGATGTGGCGTAGGGATGATTGCTCATGATGTATTTGACATGGTTTATATGGTTGGGTTGACATGATGTGAGTTATGGATAGGATTATGTATATGTTGTTAGCTTATGATTTTTTATATTGATGTATGATTTATGTTTTAAGGTTTATGAATGGCAGGATGCCCATGTTTTAGTTTTTATGAGATGAGATGTGTATAAATGAGAATAGACAATATGCATTGTCTGTTGATAGGTATAGACTATAGAGGATGAGATGAAGCAATTAAAATGTGTTGTGTTGATAGTTTTAGGTAATGTTTTGTGTGCATATGAGGGATGATGTGTTTGTTTATGAAGATAGATAGAATGGTTTTGTTTGTTGATTTGGATGATGAGGTTTATGATATGCATGATTTGTAGGTTCATAGATGGGATATGGCTCATAGTGTTGTGATGATAACGATGTTTGTGAATGTTTATGACATGGATATATTGAAATCACATAAAGTAGGTACAAACTAGATGGGAGAAAGAGGTAATAATGATGAGATATAAGTCTATATGAACTAATAGAAGGCAAAGAAAAAGCATGATGTTTTAGGTTGGCAAGGACATAACAATAAGAAAACATATTTGGATTGACTTAGTGAATGTAAGCCTGTCAAATTATTTGCATGAGCATGATTTTATTGAGAGAGAGGGTATCTTGATCACCCTGTATCAAACAAGCTCATAGTCCCTTGATTTTAGAGAGGGATTAAAGGGAAGGGAGGTGATAGGTAGATGGTTGAATGTTAAACAGGTAAATAGGTAACCTGATGTGGGTTAACTTGCCCCTTCTATATGTGACCAAAGAACCATAATAGACAAGTCAATGCCTTAATATGATATGTAGACTGATCAATGCAGGAAGTTTACCAATGCCATATATAAGAGCCAATTGTGGCATAATGGGATAATGTGTAGATTGATCGATAAGCAAAATCTACAAATGGCACTTATAAGAGACAATTGTGGCTTACTTACTTTGATTTTGACATAGGGTTGTTTGTTGTTTTTTTAACTTTGATAAGTTGTTGAAGCTAATCGGTGTAGGAAGCTTCAAATGATTATTTATTAGCCATCCCTTAAGGGAGTGGTCTAGAATTGGATTTTTATAGTTGTCCTTCAAGGCAATAGTCTCTTTTAAGCAACTTTTAATTATTGGGTAGCCATCCTTTGAAGGAGCAGTCTACCATGCTAGAGATATGGACCCAAGTGATTTTAAACATGAGATTAGACATGGATAGGTCTATTTAGGCTTAAAGGTTTACCTTTCTAGAAGTAAGACTATTAGCACAAAAGGTTAATGATAGATGGGGAAAGTGGTTTTTGAGAGACAACTGATCATGGGATTCCATCTGATTAGAGACAAAAAGTATCCATGAGAACCATGTTATGGGTAGAGTCATGGTGCCTATACTTATAATTAGGCTATAATTGTGATCGATAATCACATGATTATATGTTGTAATCAGTTGTCCCCAAGGGGATTAGGGTTAGGTAGGTGAAAGTAAGTGAAATTCTCATAAACCAAGGGATGAGCTTAAGTTAGACACAAAGGTAAATTTGACCCTTGTTTTAATAATATAAAGGATGCAAATGCAAATTATTGAGAGGCTTAGGTTTTGGTTTGCCTTCGAGAGATGACAAATGATAAGTGCTTGATCCATACTTATGGGTTATGATATAGGGTCCAAGCCAATTGAAATCAAACTTTCCCTTTTTTCTCTTCTCCATATTAGTTACATGTTGGTTTTCCTTAAGGATAAGGTCTCTAATGTTAAACTCTTTCTCTTTTAGGTGTTTGTTGTATGTGTGATTAATTCATTCTTTATAGACATGAAGATGATTAAAGGATACAAGGTGATGTTCATCAAGGAGTTCAAGATGCACGAGGCATTCTTGATGATAGTCACTCTCAAAAAAGATTTCATGTAAAGAAATACGAAGTGATGGGATATGGACTTCAAAAGGCAAGACTACCTTAGCTCCAAATATGAGAGAGAAATGGGTAGCACCCATAGAGGTTCGAATGCTAGTGCGATAGGCCCATAAAGTGAAAGGGATATGCAAATGCCAATCCTAACCTGAAATATTGACTACTTTGGTGAGCATTTTGATGAGAGTTTTGTTAGAGGATTTTACTTGTCCATTTTCTTGTGGATGATAAGGTGAGGAAAAGCTTAACTTGATGCTAAAATCATCATAGAGACCTTGGACTTTCCAATTTTTAAAAGATTTGCCAATATCAATGATAATCTTATGGGGAACATTGAAGCGGTAGATGATATGGTGATTGATGAAGTCGATAATTTTTTGGGCTTTAGTGGATTTAAGGGGGATGGCTTCCACCCACTTCTTGAAATATTTGATAGCAGTAATGATTTATTGGTGTTGTTGTGAATAATGAAGATTGATTTCCTCAATAAGGTCAAGACCCCATTACGAGAAGGGCCAATAGTTTAGTACTTGAAGGCCATGAGGAGGTGAATGATGTAAGTTAACATGTTGTTGATATTTGACACGCTTCTTTACATAATCATAATTATCTTAATTGAGGGTGGGCCAATAGTAGCCAAGGTGAAGGATACGCTTAGCAATAGCTAGGACATTAAAGTGTCCCCCAAAAACTTTTTCATGTGTTTCCTTGATGGCATGGGAGGCTTCCTGATTACAGAGATAACAAAGAAAGATGTCATCAAAGCCACATTTATAAAGGATTCCCCCTAGTATGGTGTAATGAGAGGTACTCTAAACAAAAGCACTTTGGTCATTCTTCAAAAGGTTGGGAGGAATAATGCCAAGGTTAAGATAGTTAAAAGTTTGGTCATACCAAATGTCAGAAGGAAATGTCTCCACACTACAAATGGTTGGAAGATCAGAACTAATATATGAGGGTGTTATAAAATGATGAATGGTGAAAAATAATTTAGATTCAATAGGTTGAGATGGGATTTGAGAAGTAAGGGAGGCCATCATATTTGTGAATTTGTTAGTAGATTGAGGAACTAACTGGATAGTGTAATGATCATATGATGCTGAGAGTACATCCATGAGTTGTTTATATTTTAGGAGGATGTTGTTTTTACATCGATAAGATCTATAAACTTAGTTGATGACTAGTTGGGAGTCACCAAAGATATTAATAGTTTTGACTCCTGATACTAGAATAGTTTGGAGACCTATACTAGGGCTTTGTATTTGGCTATGTTGTTGGTGTATTTATAGTCAAGTTTAAAGGAAAGGATAAGAGTTTCGCCATTAAGGGGAATGAGAATAATTATGGCACCCCTGCCCTTTTGGCATTTAAAGCCATCAAAAAACATGGTCATTTGGTAGGTGGGTTCTTTCTAAGAAAGAGTTGCAATGGACTCATCTGGAAAGGCAAGAAGAAGAGGTTGATTGTTTGGCAGATGAGCCTTGACCAATTAGTCATTAATGACTTGTCCTTTAATGGAATTTTATAGAAGGAACTCAAGATCGAACTCAACTGGGAGCATGCACCACTTAGCCATATGCTAGTTTTGGTATGGCTTAGAGTGCATATACTTAAGGGGGTCAGTGTTAGTGATAACATATGTTTTATGATTAAGAAGATAGTGAAAGAGTTTGGAGGGCACAAAAACTAAGGTGAGGTAGAGTTTTTTGGGATGGGTATATCATGTTTCATATTCAATAAGGGTGCAGTTGGTGTAGTAGATAGCTTGTTCATTACTTTGTTCATCATAATGAGCAAGCATTGCCCCTAAGGAATGATCAGTGGCAGATATATATATATATATATATATATAGGTAAAAGGGTTGATCTTCCTTAGGAGGGGGTGAGGATAGGTGGAGAGAGAAGATACTCCTTGATTACATCAAAGGCTTGCTGACAATCCTTGGTCCACTTAAAAGAGGTATCCTTCTTTAGGAGGTGGTGGAAAGGTTAGAATCGATCAAATAACTTGGAGATGAAGTGACGAATGGATTGAAGTTTTCCTTGCAGGCTGTAGATTTGGGTAAGGTTGGTAGGAGGAGGCATCTCCAAGATTGCTCTAACTTTGGTGGGGTCTATTTCAATTCCATGGAGAGAGACAATGAAGCCAAGAAGTTTTCCTGATAAGACTCCAAAAATACATTTCTTAGGGTTAAGCCTAACATGATAATGGATTAGTTGGTTGAAGATGATGATGAGAATGGCTAAGTGATCCTTGTGATGTTTGGATTTTGCCAAGAGATCGTTCACATAGTCCTCTATGATTTTATGGATGAGATCATAAAAGATATAAGTCATGGCCCACTGATAAGTTGCTCCAGCATTTTGTAGTCCAAAGGGCATGACCCTATAGCAGAAGGTTCCCCATGGGGTGATAAGGAAATTTTTATGTTGATCTTTGGGGGCAATCAAGATTTGATTATATCCTAATAAACCATCCACGAGATAAAATTTCATGACCAACTGTAAGATCAACAAGTTGGTTAATGTTTGACAGAGGAAAGTCACCCTTTGGGCAAGTGAGGTTAAGGTGATGAAAGTTGATGCAGAGATGAAGTACCCCTATGGGTTTGGTCTTGGGGATGATGTTAGAAACCCATTATGGGTAGTGGATTGGTTGAATGAAGTTGATAGATAAGAGATGTTGAAGCTCTTCTTTGACAAGGAGAGCTATGTGAGGATGCATTCTAAGAAGCTTTTGTTGAACCTACTTAGCTTCAAGATGAGTGGCAATGTTGTGGAGGGAAATAGAAGGGTTAATTCTAGGCATATCTTGTTAGGACTAAGCCAACACTATGTTATGATCTTGAAGGAAAGAAGGGTAGTCTTGTTCTTCTATGAAATTTAACGATTGGCCAATTTTGATGATATGAGGTTTATCCTGAGTACCTAGGTTGACATCAATAATGGATTCATTCAACATAGTTTGATTCTTAGGAGGAAGATATTTATGAATAGAGGAATCCCCTGCATCGAGGTAGGTGAGAATGGAATCATCATCTTGATGTTGGATGGTATTGATGGTAGGAGAATCATGTTCAATCATTTTAGGATGGATGAGAGGAAGGGTTTTAGTTCAACCATCCTTTTGATAGGTTAGGGGGCCTAAACTAACAATATTGATAAAAAAAAAAGATGGAATGATTTCAGAGTCCTCAGATTTGGAGGGAGATGGGGTTGGTGAGGAAGGAGGTTCTTCATCAATGGTGGCAATGGGTTTTGGTGATGTGGGTTCTCTAGAAATACAAACCCAAGGCCAAAGAACTCACAAGGTTTATAATTTTTTATTATGGGTAACTCATGAGGTCCCTGGTCATAAAGGCCAAGACCAAACCCCTTCCAAGCAAACCTATAAAGGTAAGATTTAACAAAGGCTGGTTTGTCTAGGTAGGAAAATTTAGCAGTGAATGGTTGGATAAACAGGGTAGTGCTAGGGGTGAGAAGTGGCTGATCAAGTCCCCCATAGATGAAATTTGTTTCATTATTAGGGAGACCAAAAGGGATGATGGTTTTAATGTTGGGATCATAGGAAGGGTTGTAATTGAGGTTCCCATATTCTTGTGGAGTAGGGAAAGTCTCTAAGACTAAAAGTCAATATTCCCCAAGAGAGAGATGTTGAAATGTGGATTGCAAAGGGTTCTCAACCAGGATTTGGGATGAAGGGATGGTTGAGCTAGTTAATGATTCATCATTGTTGTGAGAGGAAGTATTGATAGTTTTGATTGGTGGGGTGATCTTGTTAGAAGTTGTTTGCGAGGTAGATGAAGGAGGAATAAGAGCATTATTAGGTTAGTATGTCATATTGTAAGAGGCAAACGGACTGGGGTCAGCTTTGATGGTAATAACTTATCCCTCATGTTCAAATTTGACACATCGGTATAAGGTAGAAGGGATGCAACTCATAACACGGATCCAAGCGTACCTAAATAACATATTGTATTAGAACTCACCCTTTATAATGTAAAATAGTTTAGAAATGGTACGACGTCCCAAGTAGATATGGAGGACAATGGTCCCTAAGGTAGGGGCCATGGTATCATTAAAGGAGCAAAGGACCATTATACTTTTTGACATGATGTTTTGGGGTAGTTGAAGTTGGTCATATGCATGGGAGGAGATAATGTTGATGTTAGTTCCTCCATCAATCATCACACATTTTATGTGGGTTTGATTGATGTATGCGGTAATAAAAAGGAGAGGACTAGAATCCTTAGATGAGTGAGAGGTATTTCAAAATCCTGAAAGTTGTTGAGGGAAAAAATTTGGAGGACTCCAACAAAGGGTTCAAGAGGTTGAGGATCATCTGGTTGAACCTATATAGATTTCAAAGCCTCGATACGTGCCTGGCGATGGTGGGGTGAGGTGTTGATTAGTTCATATAGGCTCATTGTCACCGGTGTTTGGTGAAGTTGTTTTAACACTAACCATTGCATGGATGCAAAAGGGTTGGAGGGAGAAGCTCCCAAAATATATACTTTGGGTTTTGGTGGTTGTGAAGGTGAGGGTGGAGATGTTTGGTTTTGGTTGGTGGATTGAGGGGTTGAAGAGTATGTCCATGGGATGGTGACTTTGGCTTTTCCCTTAACCTTCTATTAGGCTTGAGATTGGGTAACCACATGAACCGTGTGGATAAGGGGGTTTGATGGTTGTTTCAGTTCTTTCTCTTCATTTTTAGGTAGAAGTGGAAGAGTAGGTGATTTTTGGATAGGTTGGTTAGGTAGTCGGGTAGGTAATGGGCTCAAAGGAGGTTCCTCTAATAGATCATCTTCATCCAAAAGTTTGTGGACAAGTGTTTGGAGAGCTTTACAATTCTCCATATTGTGTCCAGGAGTCCTATGGTAAAGGCAAATCAAATTATCATTGAACCAAGTTAGTTTAGTACATGAAGGGTCAAAAGGTTTGATTGGAGGTAAGCTAATGGAAGAGGTCTACAACAACCTTTGCAAAATGGTTGAATAGGATTCAAGCAAAGGTGTTGGAGGTGGTGGGTTTTTGGTTTTAAGAGTGGTAACCTTCTTGGGCATAGGCTTTACCATGGAATTTGGGGTTGGAAGAATGGTTTTAGTTGGTGGTTTTGGCTAGGTTTGCTTAGTTATGGTTGGTTTAGAGGTTGAACATTTGGATATGGAAGACTTCAATGATAAAGTTTTAGCTATAGGTGGGAAAGTAGAGATAGATAGGTTGGTTAAAAATGATGAACTAGAGTGTTTGATGGGTATAGATGGAGAAAAGTGGGATGGTTTCTTAGAAAAAGAATAGGTAACTAGAATGGTAGAAGGATGGGGTCATAAGATGGAAGGTAAGTGGGAAGGAGGTGGTGTGGGTCTAGTTTGAGGTGGAGGTTTGGGTAACTCTACCTTCTTAGTTGGTTTAGTTGGATTTGTCTTTGGTAGACTGGATGGGGTTAAGTCCAACCTCAAAGTGGGGTGAGTGTGACTAGGTGTGGGAAGAATTCTTAGGTTTTTGATTGGTTTAGTGAAAGAAGCATAAGGTGATTTGACAATTTTAGGTAGAGGTGGTTATGATGGTTCACTTATAGTTTTAGAAGAGGTATCTGGTGAAGAGATAATGGGTTTAAGGGTGGATTCAAGTGAAGTTGAGGATCGGGTTTGCTATGGTAAGGAAGTCCAAGTCAATGCCAAAAGGTGGCTCTATCAAAGTTAGGTTGGGAAGTGAACTCTAAACTTTGTACTAGGCTTAAATTGGGCTTGTAGATGGGTTTGGTTCCTTGGTCCTTGGTTTCAAAGCTTAAACCCTTTGGTAGAGAAGAGGAAATGGTTTCTCTATCCATGTTTTTGGTGGATGGTTCCAAAATTGGAGGTTGGGTAGATAAGGTAACCTTCTTTTGGTTTGGGATAGTTTCCAAAGAGGGTGTGGATGGTTTTAAGATGGGGGAGGTAGGTATGGTGTATGGATAGAGTTGCTCTTATTCTTATACCTAAATGGGTGGAGTGGAAGAAGAAGAAATAGTTATAGCAGAGGTTGCCTTCTTTGGTGTTTTCATCAAAGGAGAGGCAGATAAAGCTAAGGTCTCATCAAATGAAGAGAGAGGGGTGGTTAATTCTTCCATTTGGGTACTCGAAGAAATAGGAGGTGAGTTCATTGTTTCTATTTGGGTGATTGAGGTAATGGTCTCTTCAATAATGGGCTCATTATTAATAACATTGATTGTATGTGCTGCATGAGAGTGAGATGATTCGGGTTTATTGTCATGGTGTTGGGTAGAAGGAGCATGATTAGGAAAAAGCTTGGCAAAAATGTCAAGGGATTGATTAGGAGGTGCATTGGGATTATCAAATGCAAGTTCTCCACTATCAATAAAATTTTAGACAAGACTCTTGAAGGTATTACATCTATTAATGTCATGTCCTACATCTTGGTGAAAGGCACAATGGTCATTTTCATTATACCACCCAGGTACAGGGTGATAAGCATCGAATTTTTGGGGTATTTTAATAGGTGGAAGTTGGATGAGGTTGGCTTTAAACAACCTATCCAAAAATGATGCATATTATTCTCTAATGGGAGTATATTGTTTTGAAGGAGCTCAGTTTTGATTTTGATTTTGTTGATAAGGAGGGTTTGAAGAATTAGTTCGGTGTGGTTGGTTGATAGTTAGAGGTGGAGCGGTTTTTAGAACAAATAACTTTGTGGATGCTTTTGCTTTGGTATTGGATTGGTTAGTGGTTTTGGTGGAGGAAGGATCATTGGATTTAAAGCTAGAATTCTTGTTCTATAGTTTTAATTTCCCTTCATCAATGGCTCAATTTTCAAGTTTTTATGCCATGGTGAATTCCTCATCAAAAGTTTTGAAGGTTTGAACTTGAAGAGTGGGGGCAATATGTTTGGCACAACCCCAAGAGAAGAGTTCAATCAATTTAGGTTGGGTTAAGGAGAAGGAAAGTTGGTTGATGAAACCTCTCCATCTAGCCACAAAATCAACAATTAACTCATCATCAAATTGTTTAATGGAATAAAGGTCAGTAATAGAGACCCTTTTAGATATATTTACCAAAAAATGCTCTAAAAATATTTGGGCCAGTTAGGAGAAAGAAAAGATGGAGTGTGTGGGAAGAACACTATACCAATCAAGGGTTGGTCCTGATAAGGACATGGGGAAGGTTCAAAGAAGGAGAGCATCATCGTATGTAATTAAATAACAAGAATGACAGAATGCTCTCAAATGTTGTTGGGGGTCCTCCTTGCCTTGGAATTTGGAAAACTTGGGTAATTCCCATTAAGCAGGATAAGAATGGGTTCATTACAAATTTGATCGTAGGATAAAAGGTTGAGACCTAGAGATGGATGAATCCAAGTTGGTCATTTTTTCCATTAGCATCTTGATCAAATTTGGTTGGGGTTGGGAAGTTGCATAATTAAGGGGCACATTCTGTTGAGGTTGGGTGGTTGTTATGTTTGGATAAGTGATAGAAGGTGTTGAAGAAGCCACATATTGGTAAGTGGTGACAATAGGTTGAGATGGTGCCACATAAGGGTTGATTAGCACAAATGATTAGGTGGAAGGTGTTATGCACCTTTGTCGGTTAGAGACATATTGATAGGTTGTTATGGGTGCTTGTTGAGGAATAGATGTGGGTTGACTTAGATGTATTACTGAGGTAGTAGGTTGAGGTTGGGTAGGTTGAGGTTGAGTGGTGACTCTAGTGCTAATGGGTGGAAGTGTTTGAGGTATATAAAACATTAAGTTCTAAAATGGGGTATAAGTTGACATATTGGTTGTAATAAAGTGAAGGGTGGAAATAGGGGTAGAAGATAACCCCATGGTAGGTGGAGTATAGGTAAGTAGAGGTAGAGTTAAACCTATATGTGAAGTGTGGTGTGTAGTAGAAGGTGTTTGGTTGGAGGTTGGAATATTGGATTGGGTTTGGGTTGTGGTAGTAGATGGGATATTGGAGGAAGAGGTTTGGGTCAATAAACGTTGGGTTGAGGTGGTTCCCACTATAAGGTGGAGAGGCATACCATAAGTAGGATCCATAGGACCAACTAAAGCAATAGAAGTATAGTGGGTAAGTTGTTTAGATAATGTTTAAGGGCCACCAGGTTGTTATCAAGGAAGGTAGTGAAGTTCACATCACCCTCAGAAACAATTA
This sequence comes from Torreya grandis, assembly GCA_037957365.1. Classification (NCBI taxonomy): domain Eukaryota; kingdom Viridiplantae; phylum Streptophyta; class Pinopsida; order Cupressales; family Taxaceae; genus Torreya; species Torreya grandis. The sequence goes on from JARHVA010000006.1 coordinate 6,509,408, forward strand.
GGATTCCGGTAGGAGGGGGAGAAAAATGAGGTGAACCCTCATCATTAGATTTATATTTCATGGAGGAAGAAGAAGATGATGGTGGTTGATTGGTTTGGTCTCTCAACTATTGTCTAGTAAATACCATGTGAGAAAATAATATGATGAAACTCACACCTCAAACAAAAAGCAATCAAAAGAAAATAATTCAAGGCAAATAATGCATACACTAAAAGTGCATTAAATACTAGGATTCTTTTTAGATTGCTTTTGGATTATGCCTTAAAAAGTGTGAAAAGGGAATTTGACTTGTAGATTAGGTACTAAAGAGGAATTCAAAGGTTAGTTTTAGGTTAAGTTCAAGTGCTCAAGAAAGAAATATGTGTTAAACTTTAGTACGTGGCTTGGTATTGGGGCCTACCCCCTCACTTCATGATCCTGCAATGGTAAAAGTGTCAGGTGCTTAGCCAAAATATACTGAGTTTAGGGTTTACACTTAACCAAAGAGTTGAGGTGGTTCTCTCCTTAGTGGTGAAATCCAAGTAGGATAGCTGGGAAGGGGTAAGGTTACCGCTAGGTGATGAAATTCTAGTCAGGCCTTGTCTCAGGTATGTTTTGATGTGCTAATTATTTTGTGGTTTGGCTTAGGTGTGTGATAACAAGTGTGAAAGCTACAATTAATTACTTTGCCTCCTAAGTTACTAGATGAACTAAGACAAATGGACAATCAATGTATGCAATAGGTTTATTTTATGCCCAAAAATAATTTTTTAGATTTCATTCGATGAGCAAACAATAAAGGAAGAAAAAAGGAATTGGGTCCCATTGGGTGTGCCAAAATGTTTCAGTTAATTTCCACTCATTTCTTAATTTTGAAAGTAAATAATGAAACTAGTAATAGGGTGTGTAGAAGAATACCTAGTAAAGTGTGCACATGAATCCAGACAATGATGGGAACTCCTCTTTGGCTAGGAAGGAATAACCTGTAGATAAGAAAGACACCAAAATAGGGTGTTGTTAGCAAATAGATGAGTGGATTACCTAGCATGAGCTATATTCAAGAAGTGTATTGCTTGTTAGGAGACCGTCAATCCATTGTTATAACAATTAAGTTAGAAATGATAAATTAAAGATCTACTTGCATAAGATAAATAAAGTGCAATTCAAAGAAATTAGAATGCTAGTTAATAGAAAAGTAACCAAAAGTAGCAAAGTTGGTCAATACTTATGCTAAAATGGTCGAGGTCTGGTCCAGAAAAAATAGAAAAGGTATTGTAATCAGGTAGAAATATAGAAAGTTGGGTTTAGCTAGGGTTACAGAGCTAGAAATAATTTGTTATATTTTTATGCCTCAATAACCATCGATGGTCAAGTGAACCATCAGCGGTTTAGTATGACCATCAATGGTTGGGTAATCATTTATGGTTGAGGTGACCATCGGCAGTTATGCTAACCATCGGTGGTTACCTGTGTAAATCTATAAATGATCTAAATAAAAGGTGTAGATTGGGTATTTGGGCAAATAAAGGTCTATTACGGGGCTAAGAGGTGGAAATAAAATACTGATGATGGGTATGATAGGGCAAGGAGGTTATAAATAAGATAAATCAATTAAAATAAGTAAAATATACATGAAACTTGATGGGGGAAGGCTGAAGTGGTTTGGCTAGAGTGACAGTACATTGGCTTTCAAAAGTGATTTTGACAGAGCTTCGAGTCTTCGATGAGGTTGTTTGCCTGCTAAAAGGATGATGAATACCTATATGCAAGAGAGCTTGGATGTAAGATTCTGTATTGTGGATTGTGGATCCATTTCACTTCATACTCTTCTCCTTTTATAGGATGAGTTGCTAATTAGGATGGAGGAAGTTACTAATTTGATAGGGGATAAGGTTGCCAATTATTGACATTTTTAAAGTAAGTTTTAAAAACAAGTTGTCGTTTAGGGAGATGCTTATCTCACATAAAGTTGTTAATGCTTTAATACTTTAAAACAAGTTTGGATACCTGACCATCGACAGTCAGGACAACCATCGATTGTTAGGCTAACCATTGATGGTCAAGGGGGTAGAAGAAAATAGTTTAAATGAAGCTAAAAGTGTGAGTTAAATGATTTAGCCAAATGTGTTAGGGATTTGATAGGGTCAAGTGAGTCTAATTGGCTAAGTGGTCCACTAGATGCAAGGTTGGATGAGGGTCCAAAAGGCATTTTGAAATTGAAAGTTGTCATGTGCAGTTTTTGAGTGTCTACACATACAATATTGCACATTGAGAAAATATGCCCTATTCTTCCCAAATTGTGAATCTATCACTAGGATTAGCCATAATCCAAGTCTAAATCATATCAAATCTAAGTCAAAGCAAACATTATCAAGTATCGAAGCTAAATTATTAGTTGTAGACATATAACAAATGAGCACAATTGCATAATCATGCCAAATAAAAGAATTGTTTGTGGCTTGATTTCCCTCTTCAGAGTATCAAACACATAGGCATTGGTTAATAATTAAACAAGGTGATCAAGGTCATCTCAACACATTACACTTTCTTCAAATTTGTAGGTTTTTATCTCTCATAGGCATACTTAGGTCTTCAAGGTAAATGACACTGATTTATAGAGTTGTGTGCACCATAATGGTTCAACATCACACATACAAAGCTTTCAAAGATAAGTGAAGGTGATCATACAGTCATTGATCCATATTTTAGCATAGGCCACTACCAATCAACACAGGTCAATATCGATAGTCGATACTGACCCAGATCCAATAGAACTAACCCTACATAGAGAGAAACATAGTTCCTAAATTGGATGAATCATTGACCCTACTTTAATTTGTTTTCCACTACTAGAATACAGTCTAGTCAAATAGTCAATCAGAGAAGCTAAGTACTCATCCCTTTACTATACTTATTATATTTAGCATATGCCATTGGTCAAATCATTAAAATTAGTTTCAATATTTTACATTTAGATGCATGCTTGAATGACATGTTTATCAATCTAGATTATTCTACTAGTTTTTATGCTATTAGGATTTACAAAACCCTATTACGGTCTACAAGTTACACTAGGACATCGTTGGAAACATTGAACCTTGCTAGTAGCTATCACTATCTTGGGAATACATTAATAACAAATCTAGGAAAGAGAGTGAATCAAGGATCCCTATGACAAACGCAAAAAATATCAAGAAAGATTAGAAAACAAAACATATAATCAATTAAATTAGACAAGAGAGTGTAAAATCAAGACAAAGGTGCCAATAAGTGCCCCATTCATAATCAGACTCCATATATGCAAATTAATGTGAAAAAACACTGTATAAACAAGGTTCATACAAACTTTGGGTGTTTACAATGATATTGATAAAGTTTTAGAAGCTCTCAAGCAACATCAACATTATGTGAAGTCTTCTAAGTGCACATTTGGATTTAAGGAGGTGGATCACTTAGGTCACATTGTCTCTTGTGAAGGAACCAAAGTAGATCCTCACAAGATCAAGGCCATGGTGGAGTGACATGTACCTAAAACACTCAAGAACCTACGTAAATTCTTAAGACTTACTTGATTCTATTTCACAGTTGTCAAAAATTATGGCAGCATAATGATACCACTCATAACTATATTGAATAATGACTCCTTTCGTTGTAATGCATTAACAACTAGTGCATTTGATAAGCATAAGAAGGCCATGTGCACCATTTCAATTCTAGCCACTCACATTTTTTCCAAAACTTTCATTTTAGAAAGTGACACATTAGGACATGGTATGGGTGCATTCCTCACATAAGATGACATTCCCATTTCATTTTAAACCCACCAACTCAAAGTAAAGAATTCATTGAAGCCCATTTATGAGAAGGAAATGTTGACTAATTTTCATGGATCAAGAACTGGAGGCCTTATCTAATGATAAACCACTTTAAGGTGAAGATGAATCATGATAGTCTATGATACTTCTTAGAGCATAGGTTATCATTAGAAGAGCAACATAAGTGGGTCATGAAGATGTTGGGGTATGAATTTTAGGTCATCTACAAGAAAGGGAAATAAATGTATTTGAATATGTAATCTCCAATAGGGATTAAAAAAAAAGAGAGCCATTTTTGTGTTTCATGTCCATATTGAAAGAATATTGGGTAGATGAGGCAAGATCCAAATGGCAATAGGACATAGATACACATAATCTCATTCAACAACTTTAGTAAGATCCAAGTACTTCAACTAGAATTGTGTGGAAAAGGGACTTCCTATGGTACAAGGATAGGTTATACATATGCAAAATATTGAGCCTTAAACATTATGTTCTTAAGGAGCTCCATGCTTCTCTGGTTGGTGGACATTCAAGATTTTTAAAGACTTGTCTTAGGATTAGGCACAATTATTTATAGGATGGGCTCAAAGGTGATGTCAAAAAGTTTACAACAGAATGTTTGGTGTGCTAACAAGACAAAGGTGAGAAAATTAAGTCTTCAAGTCTTTTGAAATATTTATATATCCTTAACCAATAATAGGAGGAGGTATTAATAGATTTCATTACAAGATTGCTAAAGTCAAAAGGGGAAAATGTCATCATGTAGTCATAGATAAACTTAAAAAATATGCCCATTTTTGTGCTTTATCACATCTTTTTGTAGCAAGCATGTTAGAAATAACATTTATGGAGACAGTTTAGAACCTACATGGGACCACAAAGATTATAGTAAGTGATTGTGACCCCATATTTTATAGTGATTTTTTGAATACACACACACACACACTAAAAGGATCCTCCTGCAATATTTAATAAAAATGCATGAAATAACATGAATTAACAACATGAATAATAGATTTAGATAATTAGAAGAACACTTGAAAATATTGAATTGATTGCAGGCCACTTCGAGCGGGCAACCTCCTTTGAAAAAGCTCAATACAATAAATTCATGGATGCCTTCCTTGGCCTCAACACTTACTTATATACTAAGCCTAATATAAACAACTATTACTTCCCCTAAATATGAGATAAAACAAAATGCTTATGGGATGACTTACAAATCATATGCATCCATGACAACTATTACACTAACAAAATAAAGAGAAGGGGTAGCATGGGTTCCTAACATCCCCTCCCTCTTAGAAAAAAATCTGTCCTCAAAGCTTCAGATGTGGGAATTAATGTTGAATTTTAAATTGTGGTTCCCATGTTGCATCCTTTGGTTACATTCTATGCCATTAAATTAAAACCTTTGTGATGGAGTGGGAGTGAATTTAGTGTATGCACCTATCTAGGATTGCCTCTAGCTTGAGAAGGATGGACCCTTCATTATCAAGTTCTGATAAAATAGTTTGCACTTTGATGTTTGTGCCAAGAACTTTCTTTAAACAATAGACATGAAATACTGGGTGAACTCGGGAAGAAGGTGGTAGCTCCAACTTATAAGCAACTGACCCAATCTTCTGGAGAACCTTATAGGGCCCATAGAACTTGGGAGCCAACTTATAATTCCCTTTGAGTTTTAGGGAGGATTTCTTGTATGTTTGTAGGTAAAGAAAACCCATATCACCTACTTGAAAAGTGAACTAAGAATGGTGTTGATCAGCGTGTTGTTTCATTCAATTTTGTGCCATATGAATATTAGCTCGTAGGGTGCTGAGAATCTAAGCCTGAGTGCAAAGCGTCATGTCGATCTCTTGAACTAATGAACTACTGGGGGTGTGCGATAGGAGCACTAGTTGTGCTTGACCATAAACTTCTTTGTATGGAGTCATTTTCATTGAAGTGTGGTAGGAGGTATTGTACCACCATTCAGCGAGGGGGAGATGCTTGGCCCACTGATGTTGTTTTGAGGTGAAGTAATTAAGAAAAATTTCAAAGCATTTGTTGACAATTTTAGTCTGCCCACTTGGCCCATTGATGTTGTTGTTCTGAGGTAAAGCAACGAAGAAAAATTTCCAAGCATTTGTTGACAATTTCAGTCTACCCATCCATTTGGGGATGATACCCAGAACTCATCTTCAATTGGGTGCCGATGCAGCAAAATAGTTCTATCCAAAAATGGCTGGTGAAAGTTGCATCATGATCTAAGATAATGGATGAAGGAATGCCATGAAGACATAAAATTTGGTCTAAAAAAATTTGTGTGACTGTGGAGGCGGTATAGGATGGTTGAGGGCACAAAAATGACTATCTTTGGAGAGGTGATCAACCACAACCAAGATCACTATTTTCCCTCTAGATTTAGGGAGCTCCTCAATGAAATCCATATAAATATTGGTCCAAATCTTGGTAGGGATGGGCAAGGGTTCGAGCAACCTAGGGATGAGTGTTGTTTCACCATTGTTGCATTGACAGGTATCAAATTCAACCACAATATGTTGAATTACCTTTTTCACTCCCTTCTAAAACAAGTTGCGTTATGCCCGCTCATAAGTTTTGAGGAACCTTAAGTGCTCTACCAATGGAGAAGCATGGAGTTCATATAATACAACCTGTTGAAGATCTGTGTTCTAGGGAAGCACCAGATGACCCTTGTATCATAAAGAAGCACCATCTTAAGAATAATGCGGTATAATAGAAGGGTTAGTGGCCAACTATTGAATGATTTGAGATAATGAGGATTTATTGACATACCCCTATTGTACAGTGTCCAAACAATTTGGAATAGGCATGAAAATAGCTTAAAGGGAGGCTTGGTCCGCAAATATACGAGACAAAGCATCAACCACAATATTATCCTTACCCTTCTTGTAAGTGATCTCATAGTCATAACCCATGATTTTACTGACCCATTTATGATGTGATGGGGTAGAGACCCATTGTTTTAGGAAATATTTTAGACTCTGGTGATCGGTTTTGATGCAAAAATGATTCCTTAGTAGGTATGGCTTCCACTTCTATACTGCATGTAGAATAGCCATCATTTCCTTCTTATAAGTAGAGAGTACTAAATTCTTGCCAGAAAGGACTTTGTTGGTGAATGTAATGGGGCATCCTTCTTAGAGGAGAACAATACCAAGTCCATTGCCACAAGCATCACTCTTGATAGTGAAGATCTTGGCAAAATCTAGCATAGCTAGAACATGTATAGTACACATAACTTATTTCAATTTTATAAATGCACACTCAACTGCTTGTGTCCATGTAAAAGAATATTTTTTCAACATAGATATCAGCAAAGTTGCAATCTTCCTGTAATCCTTGATAAACTTGCAATAGTATCCAGTCAGCCCCAAAAAACCATGGAGGCTCTTGAGTGTTTGAGGATGAGGCCAATTTGTCATGGAAGCTATTTTTTCAGGATCCACCTGAACCCCTTGGGCTGAAATAATATGCTCGAGACACTCCACTTCATCCTATCTAAAAGCACATTTGGACCATTTTGCACAAAGATGATGGTCAGAGAGAAGTTGCAGTGCGATCTCTAGATGTTAGAGATGCTCAGACCATGTTTTACTATAGATGAGGATATCATCGAAGAAGACTAGATTGAATTTCTATAGGTAGGGCAAGAATATTTTATTCATCAATGCTTAGAATGTTGAAGGACCATTAGCGAGGCCAAAGGGCATGGCTAGAAACTCATAGTGGCCATCATGTGTGTGAAAAGATATCTCAGAGATATCATCCTCATGAACCCTGATCTGGTGATATCCAGAGTGGAGATTCAACTTAGAGAAAAAATGAGTGCCATGAAGCTCATCAATAACAAAGATCATGAACTTATCCTCGATTGTGATGTGATTAAGTGTGTGGAAGTCAATGTAGAGACGTTATGACCCTTTTTTTCTAAACAAGAAGAACTGGGGAAGAATATGGGCTGGTACTGGGGTGAATAATGCCTTGCTTTAGTAAGTCTTGAATGAGCATCTTGATCTTAGTCTTTTACTGAAATAGATAGTGGTAGGGTTGAATGTTGGGAGGAATGCTTCCAGGAAAGAGCTGAATACAATGGTCCTCTAGCCATGAAGGTGGTAATCCCACTGGTTTGGCAAAGACACATGCATACCTATGTAGAATGGTTTGTAGATTTGGAGTAGTGGAGATCATTGATGGTTGCACTTGAATAGAATGGAGCTGGGCAATGACGTCATGTGAATTCTTCTTAAGAAGCTTTTCTATGTGATGTGAACTTATGATGTTGAGAGACCCTGATTGTAATCCTTTCAATGCGTGTTTTTTCCCATTGTCTAAAAATTGCATCCAAAGTTCAACAAAATCCTATAAGATGGGTCTAAGTGTGCATAACCATTGGGCTCCCAAAATAACATCACATTTGCCTAAGGGCAAGGAAAACATGTCAGAGTGCAAGTTATAATCTCCAACAAAGATACACACATTGTGACACTTCCCTTTGCAAGGTAATGTGCCCCTATTGGCAATCATGAATTCAAAGTTGAAGCAAGGATAGATAAAACAATCAACCTATTTGGTGATATGAGGGCCAATGAAGTTATGAGTGCTACAAGAATCAATGAGTATTATGAGAGGAAATTTATTGAAGTAACCACTGACTCGCATGGTTTGTGGGGTGATGACTCCTAATAAGGCATGGAGAGAGATCTCTCATTGGTCTTCCTAAGAATCAAGTATCATAATCGACTGAGCTTCTTCTGGATCATCTATTGTATCCTGAACATCTTCCCAATCTTTAATTTTGGGGGGAGATTCCACACCTAATCAGTAGAGATTTTACTCTACACATAGATGTCCCTAAGTGAATTTATCATCACAGTTGTAACATAGTCCTTTTTCTCTATAGGCTTGCATCTCTGCTTCATTCAAATGCCTAATAGGATGGTTCTAGGAGTTAGTGTTGTTTGAGATCATTGTAGAGTTATATTTTTGAATGGAGCAAAACTGGATTTGAATTATTGTTGATATACGATCTTATCCTCTACCAACTTACCCAACCCTAAGGTTTCCATCATCATATTGGACCAGAACATTTTGACCTCAGATCGAATTGCATTCTTTAGTCTACTGACAAAGCAATTCTCAAATAATTCATTAGATAATCCCTCTGTGTGATTGGTTAGCTTTTCAAATTTTGTTTTATATTATCTCATAGTTCATATTTGGCAAAGTTTAGTGAATGCTCCAATGAACTCATCAAAAGCACTAGGGCCAAAATGCTGCAAAATGAGGGTGCAAAAATCAGTCCATATGGGTTTGTCATGAGCCTTGGTATACCAATGATACCATTGAAGGGCTCTATGTTCCAAGTGAAAAGATGCAAGTAGGACCTTGTTGGCATCAAAAGTATTATGCAAACTAAAATATTATTTTGCCTAATATATCCATCCAGTTGGATTTGCACCATTAAATTGAGAAAAATTAAGCTTTGATCCAGAAAAAGTGCTAGAAGAAGAAAACACAGTGTCTGAAGAGGACTCTTGATGTCGTCTGTTGTTCATAGTGGTATGTTGAAGACCGAGGTCGATATTTTTTTCATCAAGATCTTTGATGTGGGCTTTGAGGGCAACAATTTCATCCTCTATGTTTTTTACCCCTGTTTGGGTTACTACCATGACCAGAATAAGAGATTTTTATTTTGGAAATGGGTAGGAAAACTAGAGTTAAGACACGTTTAGTAAATAATTTTTTTAATTTGGGCGAAATTGGAAGGGGTAGAGGTACTTTTACTATTTTTTTTTACATAGGGGGGTATGATTAACAAAAGTGAGGGCAATTTCAGGAGTGAAAAAGGAAAAATTGGAAAATTTATCAAAGAGGAACAAAGGAGAGAAAAGGGAGATGAACACTTGGAAATTTTTTGAGGCAAGTGGAAAAAAATAGTGGCAAAACCCAAAAAAAAAGAAAATTACGATTTTTAAGAATTAGGAGTGGAATTGGGATATGGGACCTCGAGGAAGAAAATGTGGGGAATAGAATTTTAGGTGTCTTAATAAAGTTTGAGGATCAACGAGGCTATAGAGGAAGAGATATGTCACAAATATAAAAAAAATTATTTGGATACAATGCCTCTGATTTTTTGTTTTTTTCCTAATTTCTCTTTTCTATTCTTTGTCTGGTGGTAAGTCCTTTGAGAGTCTACTGATACTTTGCAGATGGTTTGTAGATTCTGGTTCCTGTCAAATATCTCCCTGTAAGTCCTCTGATAGTCTACAGATACTCTATTGATTGATTTTTTTTAGTCTGCTAGAAATTGATAGAAATGGGCCTCAAATTTCAATGGTTGCCTAAGGGTTTTAAAAATATCACTCTGGCCACCAATGTCATCTAAGTGAGTACCACTCTCCATAATTTTTTTGGCCACAAATTTACCTCTAGCAACAACTCTTGGTTTTCCTCACAGATGGGAACTACTCAATCGGGAAGGGGCCATTGCTCATTTCACTCGTAGGTCCTCTCAATGGGCCAGCTACTTTGGGGTTCCTATGGTATCACTATGAGTTTTAGGGCTTTCACCAAAACGTTTTCTATAGTTATGCGGTCAGGTTTGTACCTTGATCTGAAACAGATTACAAAAAATTACTTAATTGAGTTAAGCAATAGAATAGAGTTAAGATTTTCTAAAAACTTATTGAAATGATGTATGTAACAAAATAAATTTAAGACTTTCTAAAGGAAAAAAAATTGTGGCCCTGCAAAGTGCTATGATACCAAATGAGAGGATCCTCCTACAATAATAAATAAAAATGCATGAAATAACATGAATTAACAATATGAATTAACAAATTTAGATAATTAGTAGAACACTTGAAAAGATTGAATTGATCATAGTCCACTTCAAGGGGACAACCTCCTTTGAGCAAGCTTAATACAATAAACTCGTGGATGCCTTCCTTGGCCTCAACACGTACTTATATACTAAGTCTAATATAAACAACTACTACTTCCCTTGAATGTGGGATAAAACAAAATGCTCACGGGATGACTTACAAAATATATGCATCCATATCAACTATTACACTAACAAAATAAAGAGAAGGGGTAGCATGGGTTTCTAACACACACACACACACACACACTCAGTTGACTCATAACTCTTGATGGGAAAATAGAGGTGGCCATCAAGTACTTCGACCATTGTTTTATTTTTTATAAGCAACCACAATGGGTTAATTGGTTTCCACTAGCAGAATGCTGGTATACCACTTATGTTCATACTTCTTCCAAAATGTCCCCATTTATGGCATTATATGGTTATTGTTGACCAAATTTGGTCTACATACCATAAATGTGTCTAGTCCAAGAGTCTAGTGGAAAGATCATAATCCTGATTGAAGAATCACTCAAAATCACAAGGAGAAGATACACCTCAAGTGGAGATCATATAGATTTTTCAAATATTTTGAAACACTTTAAGCAACCTTAAAGTATGATTTGATTGATTTTCAAGAGATAGGTCTACAGTTATAGGTGAAGGGTTTAAGTAATTTCATGGTGTCCAAGAGCATGGACTAGGTTTCACAAACCTTAATAATCCATCAGCACCTTGAGAGAATGATCAAAATATGGGATGTGCAACTTTTTGAGCCAAACCATCACCAAGACATCACATTAAAGAAAATGGGCCAGCTAACTTGTGCATTTAATGTCTTTGCTCATAAAGCCTCACATGACTAGCAGATGAAGTGAAATTATAGTTTTACATACTAGGAACATGCTCTAAAAGTTTTAAGTTTACGTAAGCTTTCGAGATCAAGTTATGGATTTCCAAAGTTGGTCATGTAGAGCAAGATGATCATGTAAGTGTCAAATTTAGGGCTCAATGAATAGCCATTGAGATTCAAAGAACCAAATGGTTGTACAGACGTCATGCAAAAAAGACTCAAACTAATTTGTTTGAACATTTTTTTATCCCCACTTAGAAAGCTCTTGAAGCTAGCGGATCAAGTGGGCACAAAATTTTTGGTCTTAGGAACATCTTCAACAAATTTGGTCCCTCCATGATTTTTGTGCTTCAAGATTTTAATCTTCAAAGTTGATCAAAAGATGGGAGACGTTCACGCAAACGTCAATTTTAAGCCACTACAAAAATTCATTAGAGCTTAAATTTGACAGTCTATAAGACATCAAATATGTCTGTGCAGATGTCAAATGATGGTCGCACAAATGTCAAATTCAAGACCCATAAAGTAGTCAATGGGTTTTTAAATAGGTCCAAGATCAATGTCTTGCGTTCAATCGTACACTTTGATTAACAGAGTGAGGTGGCCTGACAATATTAATGGATCCCTAGAAGATCAATGGAACACATTTTATCATACATCAATATCGATGAAGTGAGATGAGTCAAAAGGTTCATAGGATCTTGTTGATGAATACAAAGAGGACAAGTGTCAAAAGTCAGTGGGTCCTGGTAGAAGATCAACAATCAGTGTTCATCCAGACAAGTGGGATCTAATAGAGTGAGATGGGTCAAAATGTAAATTGTCTAAGTTGGCAATCGATAGCCAATAAGCAAAGGGCAAGAATGGGACATTTTGATGAAAGTTGATAAGGCATTTTTAGACCCAAACAAGGTAAAGACAAAGGAGCTTGACTCGAGCTCGATCTAAGTTAAACCAGATGGACATTACAGGATCTGGCATCACCATTTAAGCTCTAAAAGTATAAAATAAGTCTTTCAAACCTAATATATATAAAGAGTCAACAATTTAAATGATGAAACAGGACTAGGCATTGCCAATAGAGCTATATATAGATAAAATAGGTCTTTTGGGCCTAATACAGAGGTAAAAGATAGACCAGTGATTGCAAAGTAAAGTCAAGTAGTTTGCAACTTTCCATGAGTACTGTGACTATGTAAAAACCAATAATTATATTGGTTTTCACCTATAAATGAACCTATGTTTGATATTGGAATAAATACAGACCATGGAGAAATCTCTTGCCTATCATCAGGGTCACTTTTTCAATGAATAGGTACAGTTGGCCATCCAAAGCAGATGTGGAATAATTATGTCAATTTCAAGACATGATCCTCATCAATAGGTCATTAGATAATGACATAGAGTTCCAAAAAAGACACCTGGTGGATGGATAAAGATTAATAGAGCATTCAATTATTTTACAGGACCTTTCTCAATAAGACCATGACTCAACATCCTTGAGAATGCTAATCCATCGAGGGTAGTTGGACCTCATTCAATGTTTTCTATCTACTTAGTTCTCTTTCTCTCTCCTCTTTTCTATAAATATAGACTTCCAAGCCTTAAAATGGATCCCTCTTTTTGGTATGACCAAACTCTACCAAAATTTGTACTGTAACATCTTTTGATGCAATAAAGATTGAATTCTATCATTTTTTAAGCTAGATTGAAGTGTGTTCCATAAATTCATGTACTTTGGTTAAGTGAATGTATATTCCTTGTCTATGATTGAGTTTTTCTCACCTCCATGAAATGTTTGATAGTTCTCACAAGTCATTATAAGTGCAATTTACAGTTTGTTGTTTAGCTTGAAAGTGGATATCTGCCCTCTCATGCTAATTTGATAATTGATTAATGCCTTATTCTAAAATATTTATGTGAGATTGATATTCTTTGGTCTTGAATGTATCTCACAGTGTGTCTTGTGCGAGTTTGAGTGATCAAATCATCGGTGCATCACCCCTTTTTTACATGCTTTCATAAGTTATTGTCAAAATCTCTATCCCTTTTCCAAGTAAGTGTTAGTTTAGGTTTAATATATGCGATAGATCCAAAAGGAAGCAAACATTTTCCAGAGGTCTAATCCATTATTAGGATACCCATAGCCAAGGATCAGTCCCATGTTGAACTCTATTTGAGTAGGAAGATCTAAACAATCACCTTCTCAACTAGGGTGTAAATTTAGGACACCAAGAGTTACCATTCATTATCCATTACCTCATATTTGAAACTACAACCGAGAGTTTGAGCAGTCGGAGATCACATTCAACACCAATATGAGTACTCTTTAGTCTTAAGGTGAACTTAGCCATGACACAAAATGTGGTGTAACAACAAGTTGATCATCACATGAGTGAAAGGAGTTTTATAACATGAGATTGGGTTTTTTTGAAGTTATAGATGTATAAATAAATGTCATTGAAACAACAAAAGAAGGATAACAAAATTTTATCGAAGAAATATGGTCCTTATTATATATTATAACAAACTGGTAGTGTGGCATACAAATTGGAGTTATCTCAACAAACAAAAATATATCTCATATTTCATGTTTTATGTTTGGAGGAAGTCATTGGTTAGAAGATTCCAACTAAAAGTTCCTAAAGATTGATGAAGAGGGAAGAATAATCTTTGAATATGAAGTGATTCTCCAAACAAGTACTATGATGCTACATATGAGAGTGATCACAAAGTATCATATCAAATGAAAGACCCTGCCCATAGAAGATGCGACATTGGAAGATGAAGCTTTCATACAAAAGTAACCACACATGGTTAACATTTAGGGCAATGTTTGTTTAAAGTTGGGGCTTGCTATGCCCTTAGCCTATGTCATATACTGGGATATGTGTGGCCGACCTATGACATACATACCCTTGGTTTAATCATTTGATAATCTTTAGGTTTTAGGTTTTATATAGATAGAAGTAGTTGACGTAATTCGATTATGAAGTTACCATAAGCTAATTATGGCACATATAAGAGGTTGTGTTAGGATATTGGTCATCATATATTTCAGAAAAATATTTTTATTATAAAATATTGGGAGGTTAACCCTTCAAAATGGCTCAATTCTATATATGGGATAGGGCCTTAGATACCGTAGGCCTAGACAATATTAGTTTTTTGGGGATCCGTAAGCCTATCAAACGACCATAGGGACAACCCCCTCCCCCCTTTCTCATATCTCTATATGGGATGGGGCCATCATATATTTCAAAATTTATTTTCATTATAAAATTTTGGGAGGTTAACCCTCCAAAATAGCTCAATCCTATATTTCAATGTTCTATAATTTATTTCACTTATATTACATAGATTTACTCTCCTCTACTCTTATATCAATCTATTACTTTGATTATATCTCCTTGCAACTTGTTATATTCTAGAACTATAAATAATAAAATATTTTCATAAATTTATGGAGCTACTTAGGAAGGGAAGTATCATTGCCAGCACAATAATGTAAAATTTATTTGTAAGATTTATTTTTCCCAAAGGACAATTTTTAAATTAAATTAATTAATTTATTCTATTAAAACATATTATCATTACCAACGCAACAACGTAATATTTTAGTTGTAAGATTTTTTTTCCCAAATGACGCTTTCTAACAAGGGTCACGTAGTGATTAATCTTGCTCTTGTATTGTAAATTGTTAAAAATCGAGTCTGCATGTAATTTTGTAATGTAAATTTACTACCATATCAAATAATATGCAAAAGTTGAAAATTGTAAATAGAGAAAATAGTTTGCTTGTAAGTTTACAATATAAGCTCACTGCCTATGACTTATGAAATGCTTACTATTTAATAGATTAGATATCAATCAACAAATAAGAATTATTTTAGATCCATACATAATAAATAACTGACTTTATATTGCTTAAGATGTACATCGCAGGATGGTAAGATCAACATGGGGAGGTTGTGGGGTTTGGTCAACTATATGCATTTAACTATGTAAATTTGACTGTGTTTTATATTATTATTGTGCTAAAAATAGTTATGGACTAATAATTGTTAGATTGATATGTGATTCACTTCATTTAATATAATGTTGAAATTATATGCCATTTGTATTTAACTACACAGATTTGATAATGTATTTTTATATTGTCATTGTGCTAAAAATAGTGATGGACTAACATTTGTTAGTTTAGTGTATGATTTACTTCATTTGATGTTATGTTGAAATTATATGTTTTCACGGGTATTTGATTTAATTTAAGTATTTTAATATTAGATTATGTTGATTTTATATCTCATTTTTATTAATTGTTCTATTATTATGAGGTGGTTCTAGGATAAACTTTTGTCGAATTGGAAGGAGAGCATCATCAAAGAGAAGAAAATAAACATGGAATCTAGTTATTAGAGGAAGAAACATATGTGAACTAATAAACAACACATACGATAGTTGACCCAAATGCCTTGCTTAGGGTGAACACCTAGGAAGAGTATGGGTTTGCACTTTTTTCCTATATTTTGTTTTTTGGGGTCAATGATCGATTATCGTCATTCTGCATATCACTTGCGATTGCTATATTCTTTCATAAAAGGTCATTGGGTCAACAGTAAAATTAACATATATGGACTTGTTGCTTGCAAGTAAGATCATATGACTCTTAGTAATCTTGTGATAATGTTTAGTCAAACTCTCTATACTTCAAAATTTGATTTCTATTTGGATCTCAATTTCAAGTATCAAAGAATAAATTTTACATATATGTGGGGCAAACATATGAGTATAGAGATACAATTTTTGAAGTTTCATAATAAGAATGCTATGAAATTGTAGTTATATATTTAATAATTGAAAAAAAAAACAAGAATTAAAAATTATTGTTATAAAGTGACAAGTTTCAACAATGTTGGAACCTCTAGGGATAAAGTTGGACGACACATTGGCCATGAATAGTCACTTTCTTTAGAAAACATGTTAGAACTTTATAGCTCCCATATTTCCAAATAAATTGGGCGAAGGGATATACTCCCATATGCAAGGATAGACTCCCATATGCACAAAATATTAATATTTTTTGAACTACTTTACTTGAAAAGAAATATGTGTGATTTATATTAACATAAACCCCCAAACTATTCATGAAAGATATTGGCTTTTACCCAGATCAAAAGCACAAGAACATAACCTATGGCAATGGATCCATGATAGGTGAGAATATCTATCCTAGTTATTCATGTACATGATATCCTATTCATAGATGGAAATATACATGTGAGTAAATTATGGTAGGTACGATTGTCTTTTTTGATACTTCAATCTATATTAAATATACTACATTGTCATAGTCATTCCCGACATCGTTGTCACAACGACACCCTGTACTAATGCATGACCCCTCTTGGGCAGTAATGAGGGTGACAACGTCCGCTTTCTTCCCTTGTTGGGCAGGACGGTTGGGACGCTCCTCATCCTCTTCTGCGTCCAGATGCTTAAGGGGCACGCCCTGAAGGCCGAGCGGACGTGTTAGACAAGTTCCCCAAGCTCTCTCTGGCCATTTTGCCCATTCAGACACATGAATAAGAAGATGACAAGGATACTGCTCAAGCTATTCGCTGGGAGCCTATTCTAGATGATAATGACTTGCCAAGCTTAGGCTAGGGTCCTGATGATATGGATCTTTTGCCTTCTAGCCTTGCTCTTGCTGCTTAAAATTATCTTTTGTTATGACCTTATTTATGACTTATTCCTAGGCTTTGCCTAGTTTGTGGTGCTTTTGTTTTTGGTTCCTAAGCTTTGCCTAGTGTGACTGCATGGCTTACTCTCATACCGCCTATATTTTTTTGTGAATTCTTTGTATATTTCTGTTAAGTTAAAAAATATTAAATATATTTTTATAATTGTCAAATTAAATATATTTAAATTTGATAATAAATATGGTAAAATATTTCTCAATAACAACTTTAAAATATATAGTTATTTAAATTTCAAACTTATAAAATTTTACATTTTTTTGATAATATATGTTTAAAATCATCAATTCTCTGAAAAAAATCAAAATATTTGAAAAATAAAACCTATAATTCCTGTGGTGGCAGGACTAATAAAATTAATTTAATTACTCTATAAAAAAATCTAATAATGATTTTATTATAAATAAGGGTTGCGTAGCGGCTAGTCCCTGCCATTTTAGTGGAAATGAAACTTTATACGATTGCAAAATTGCAATATAGTAACTTAATCACTGCGTAAATACTGTAAATTGTTTATGGTTTACTTTGTATGTAAATCTAGAATGTAAGTTTATTGTAATAGTGAATAGTAAGTAGGAATTAATAAAGTTAGAAGACAAAAAGCGAATATAAAAAATGATAAAAATAGGTATAGGAATTTTGTTGGCCACACGAAAATTAATTAATTTATTCTATAAAAAAATCTAATAACGATTTTATTATAAATAAGGGTTGCGTAGCAGTTAGTCCTTGCGATTTTAGTTGAATTTTTTTTTATAGGATTGCAAGATTGCAATACAATATTCTAATCACTGCGTAAATATTGTAAATTGTTTATAGTTTACTTTGTATGTAAATCTAGAATGTAAGTTTATTGTAATAGTGAATAGTAAGTAGAAATTAATAAAGTTAGAAGACAAAAAGCGAATATAAAAAAATGATAAAAATAGGTATAAGAATTTTGTTGGCCACACGAAAGATAATGATAAAAATAGGTATAAGAATTTTGTTGGCCACACAAAAAATAATGAACATTTTATTGTAAAGTAGTTGCAAGAATTTAATTGCGAAATTGCATTTAAAATATATATATGTAATTTTAATTGTTGAAGCAGTATACTATAATGTTATTTATAATGATGATAGATGAATAAAAACTATAAATCCAATATTATTATATGAAAGATTTATAAAAATCTAATAACTAATGTGAAATTTAGTTAAATAATTTTTTTTAATATTAAATTTACATTATAAATTATATCTATTATCATTTATATATGCATATAATGTTTTTAAAAAAAAAAATAATAATTTTTTTTGGCCCAGGAAATAATGCAATCATCAAACTGATTGAAAATGGAGCAGCGGTATCATGCCAAATAGTAGTGGACAATCTTTTATTAAATGTTACCCATTTTTATAGGCTTAAATAATAATATAAACAAAATACCATGGAAAGAAAAAACAGGAATAGAACATTACTTGGTTTATTATTCCCCACTAAAACAAGTTTTTATGATTATGATTTCAAACGAGCGGCAAAGCGCGTTGGATATTTATAGCAATTATCGTGGACACGTGGATTAAAATGAATATTAATAAATTTGCCGGAATGATTATTTGTGAAATAGCTTTATAACATTTACTTAGATGTAAATTATTATTTTCTGCTATATAAATATGGTTAGACAAATTTTAAATGGTTATTATTTTCTAACTTATAAATATAGTTAGATAAGTTTTAAATGGAATATTTGTTTGTAGAAAAGATTTTAATATTTTTGTGTGAAATTTTAAACAAACATTCAATTTATTAAAATAAGTTAAAATTTTTTAAAAATTACAATTTTTTAACGGAATTTTTACTATTTTTTATATTAAAAAATTATTATTTGATATATTACATTCTAAATGTTATTTTTTAAAATAAAATTTTAATTATATTATTGATATAAACCAAATATTTTATAAGAATGTGAATATAATATTCCTTAATATTTGATATTAAACTTTAAAATTCATAAAGTATTATGCTATTTCAAAGTTTTTAATTATTTACAACCAAAAAAAATTAATTTGTCCTAGCAATTTGTATAATACTCAAGTGGTCTCATAAGAATTTTAAATTTTTAAAAAAATAATTTAGAATTATTATATTTTTATTTATAATTAAAATTTTCATAAATTTTGTCCATTCATATATATACAATTTGTAGAATATCTTTTTACAAAATAAAAGCACATATGAAAAATTTGATCGGCTTTTTTCCTACCTTTTTAAACTTTCCCACTAAAAAATAACTGCTCCTTATTTTTAGATTTTTTTTTTTAAATTTCTATTTACTACACCTTCCATTTTTCACAAAACCACCTGGTAATTAAAAATAGGAACAGCAGCACCCTCTATGGAACCCCTGCCTAAAATCACTTCTTTAAAAAATACTTACAATACCTGCTTGTAAATTTGTGGTTTTCCCACATCATGGGACCGCTCTATAAACAGCGAGAGCAGAAACTCTAGAAGCGATGCCAATCCGGATCTGTATCACGAGGCTTTACAAAAATGAATTCCGCAATTTTCTCAAAAATTTAAACGAAAATAATTGTAAGTTGTGAAGGGTTTTAAATTTCCGTTTGGTGGAAATATATCAGGAATTTGTAGTATTACAATGGCGAACATCGCAAAGGAGCCGAGCACAGCCCCTCACCCAGAAAAATGGTACCCCTTAAATCTTGGCCCCTCTCTCACCGCAGACTCCTCCACCAAATTCTGCTCCCTCAGATGTAAGTAAACTACGTTAATTTTTATCCCATCCCCAGTTTTTCTCAATTTTATCCGAACCCTTGCTTTTTCCAATTTTATCGATACTTTTTATTCCAATTTTATCCAAACCCTAGATTATTGCAGAGTTTCAATGTCTTTTTATTTTGTGTAATTTTCAGATGAATTTAAGCCGGCGTCAATTGATACTATCCGACCGGGGTCCCTTCAGAAAAGCAAGGAGAACAAGGTTACCGTGGAGTTTAATAATAACTTGCCAGGCAAGCCAAATTGCTCATTTCAGGGAAATGTTGAGGACTGTAAGGACTTGGACGCTGTTCTCTTCTTTGACGGGCATAATTTCCGTCTGGAGCGCCTGCACAAGGCCGTTAAATGCCTCAGATACGTCAGAGAGCCCGGTGAGTCAGCAGCCGCTTCCGCGTCAGCGCCGACAGCGGTTACAACTGGCAATGGCGTCGCCGGAGTGGTTGCAGAGCCCAGGTCGCCTCCGGCGTCTGGAGTCGCCAGGACTTCGAAGGGCGCAGCCATTAGGACTACGCTCAATTCTGTACCAGTAAGTATTTTTATTGGAAACGGCTTTCTTATTTTTATTGATAAATTAGGAAAGAATATGCACAAAATTTCATTTACAATGCAAGTTGCTGCCTGCTTCATAAAGGAAGTGTTTTTTTGTAATAACTAGGGTTAGGGACTCTAGATATTTGAAAACAATTGAGTTAAAAAACTAGCAGCCGACTGTTGGACCTCAGATAAATAAAGCACATTTTCATACTGAATACAACTTGTAGCAAGTGGAGGTGACAACGAGTTGAAGCTGGTAATGAGGTGTTATCATCTGTGACGAGGTGCTATCATTCTCAAGAATACTGCATCATCAACATCTGAATCCATCCGTATCCCGGTGGTAAAGGTCCCTTTATTATCATGGTCTAGCAATAGGGATACATGGAATGTCTCCTCGTTGGAAAGCTAGAGACGCTGGCATTCATAGCCCGCTGTACCCCAAGAGGCATGCCCCTAACCTCTTTATGGGAACTTCATTTTAACTGTAACCAGCAAGGCCAACACTTAATTAAGAAAAATCTTCCATCAAACTAATCCTACAATCTTGAACTGATCTTGCCCTAAATATTACAATCTTGCTTAACACCCTTTGAAGAATTAATAGCTGGTGTTCAACTGCCATTCATTTCTTTTATGTTATGTACTTAAGGTTTTGCCCTTGACCAAGGAAGAATTCTCTTGAAAGGTAGCCTGACACCTGAATTTCTATAAGAATCCATTGACATGACTGAATTGTATGCCATAACAGTTGGCAGATGTCCTGTCTAAATACCCTTAAGGCAAGGACCTCTTCAAGGTAGCTTTGAATAAATAATTAAATTCAGCCTGATTCCAAGCTCAAAAAGCATTGGCAGATGGACATTTCTAAAAGGCATGGTCTCATCTTTATCACACACACTACAAGCAGAGTCTATGGCACAACTTGTTGAAGTCTTTTCTTGACTGCTAATACTTGGTGGAGAATTAATCACCCCAAACTTTATACTTGAAAGAAGATTCTACTTTCCAATTGGATTCACACCTCTCTTGCTACCGCACTTTAGGTCCTCTCACCCCCGCCTTTGTTCAAACATGAAACAATATTAATCTTGTGCTTTATTCAAAAGTTGTTTCTCATGTTGGTAAAATATTTTTCCTTGGGGTTTGATGTTGTGATTGTGCGCCATCTTATTGAGGTGTGTAGTTGAGCTTAGGTGGTACACTTACAATTGTACTCCATATTATGCAAATTTAACATTATAGAACCTGTCTGTGACTGTGGGTTTCCTTAGTGCAGTTTTGGGTTAAACTTGGTCTATACACTTATAATTGTACCCCATACTAGCCCAAATTCAACACTCCAGAACCTCCCTAATATGTGGGTCAAGACTCTGGACTTATTGATTGTGGTTTGGGGTTGAACTTGTTTGTACAATCACCATTGTACCCCATTCCTACCCAAATGCAATACGTTGCATCCTCCGTGAGATCATGAGTTTCGTTATTGCGGTGTGGAGTTGAATCTAAGCAATGCACTTATAATTGTACCTCATACATACCGAAGTTCAATACTTCACAATTTCCTTGATTTTTTGGGCCACCTTACTCTAGTGTGGTCTGCGTTATTTGTTGAATTTTGGTGGTACACTTACAATTGTACTCCATACTTACCCAAATTAAATACTCCACATCCTTCATGAAACTATGGGTTGTGTCATTTGAACCTAAGAGGTACAGTTCCAATTGTACCTCCTATTTACCAAATTCAGTACTCTGCAACCTCCATGTTTTTGGGAAACCTTATTGTGCTGAGGTTGAACTTGGGTGGTACACTTAATGTTTGCACATATTGAATTCTTCATAACCTCCCTAAGACTTTGGGACACCTTACTGTATATATGCAAATTAGAGCAAATATGATAGAAATTTAAAACAAATGAAATCTCTACTCTAAGAAGCGATATGCCTTTGATAAGAGCAAAGAGGGTAAGATATATATCTTCACTTACCAATTAAGGTATCCTTGTTGTATTGACTTGCTCCTCTTTAATTGTTGGATGTGGGTGCTCAATAGATTGCTTGCAAGGATACGGGCAACATGTCCCCTTGTTCGATGCTTGATTTACTTGATGCGTGATAGGATGATGAGAGGCTTTGTGCTTCAATTGACAAAACTTCGTTATGCTTTGAAGACTTGTTGGAATGAAGGGAGGATGGATAGATTTATAAGATTTGTGAATGAATGAGAATTGTTGATCTAGATTCAAAATCAATGGTGGAGGATGGGCAATAAATATGGGGGGTTGGGATGTGTAAGGATTTTCATTTATGGAGAATGGGATTGATTGCATTGGGATTTGCTTGAGATTGACTCGGGGATTGGGATTTGGAGATGTGATGTGATGACACCATATATTTGAGATGCAAGGTGGATTTATTTGATTTATTGAAAATATGGAATGTGCATGGATTATATTATCAACTAATTAACATGATTAACTAGTGTGATTAATCCAAGTTTTTATTGTTGGTGGGATGGGGTAAGGCTATGGATGGAATTGATTAATGTGATAGGGGGAATAGTAGATTGGCTAGAAATATTAGTTGATGACAAGATTAGAATGCGATGGTAGGTAGGATTAGGGTTTTGTTAGTGTGATTAGTGAATAAGGCGATGATAGTTAAAATCGACATAAGGTTTTTGATTTTAGGTGTCTACAATTCACCCCTTTTTGAAAGGGTGTTGCAAGACACTGCGTAGAGTAACGACTTTTTAAAGAAAGAAGCCGAAAAATAAAGGTGGGAGGATGAACGTTAGATGATGATGATGATGAATTAGTTAGAGATGATGTCCCCTTGAGAGGGCATGTGGGGATGGACATAGATGGGCTTTCGAAATGAGAGAATGGGATAAAGATGAAAGGATCAAGGGGTGGGTGATGAAGAAAGAAGGGTCGGGATGCAGGATGGATGGTGATTGGATAGTAGGATGATGATGGATACAAATACTAGAATGGGTGTTGGGGATAGAGGTGGGAGGATGAGATTAACCTACTTGAGCTAATGCTTGCACGCTGTGATTTTCGATGATGATGGATTGATTTGCCCTAAGCAAGGATACATGTGAGTGAGCAGATTGGGAACGATATATCTCGAGATAAGTTGCACATTTTGATTTGCCCCAAGCAACGATATATATCTCACAGATTTGGGAATGATATATCTCATAGATTTGGGAATGATATATCTCGAAAAAGTTGTGGGCTTGGACTAGGAATGATATATCCTGATGATAAACAGCATGCTTGCTTTGCCCCAAGCAAGGGCATATGCAAGGGAGTGGAAGCTGTGAGGTTGGATTGGATGGATGATTGATTGATTTGCAAGCATAGATCAAAGATTTAACTGATTGCATGGACTAATGATGAGATGATCACATTGATGAATAGCATGGATTGGATACGTTAATATAGCAGTAGGTGATGATGGTATAACAACTATTCGGAGATGAAGAAGCCAAAATAACTAGGGCACATGAGGATGCCCCAAGATTGAATGATGACGAATCGAATCAGATTGGATCAGGGTAGATTGGGTTGGATAGATTCTGGATGAGGAAAGGATTAGATTGCGGTGGATAGACTCTGGATGAATAGGGGATTATATTGGATTGGCGAAGGGACGTGGCAAATTGATGTCTACACACTTAGGCTGTGAGGATGATGGTTGAATATGGATAGATGAAAAGGATGTTATGGATTGATGATGTTGCTAATGGGGGGAACATGATTAAGGATGTGGAGGAGGGGCAGGGACAATGCTACCATTCTTGCTCATGATTGCAATTGGTTGAGCAACCTATTTTAATATAGCATGTGATAGGATGCACCACAATATGGAAAAACCATGATGACATTGTTGTCATATGTCGATGGACTGACTCAAGTAGAAGTGCATGACAAGATGCACCATGATATGGAAAACCATGATGACACTATTGTAATACACATATGTACTGAGTCAAGACTCAACAAGTAAAGTAAAACAAACAAACAAGCACATACAAAAACATAAAAGCAAATGCATGTCCTACATTATTTTTTGATTTTTGATTTTTTCTGATGTTTTGGATTTTGTGGCTTTATATCTCTTATTTGGATTTTAACAATTTCCTAATTTTTAAGATTTTATGATATTTTTGGAGTTTTCATAGTTTTATGATTTTTGGATTATTTTGACTTTTTGTTGGTTTTTTGATGTTTTTGGATTTTGTGGCTTTATATCTCTTATTTGGATTTTTTTGATTTTTTTGATTTTCTAGGTTTTTGTGGATTTTCTAGATGTGTTAGGATTTTATGTATGTACAAGAGCTACTAGCAAAGGAAAAACCGGTCCTAGCAGTAGGGAAGGGAGCAATAGTACATGGAAGTGATTCAAGATGATGCTTAGGAATGACAAGGGCCGATGAGGGAGTAGCTTGGGATAATCAGGGATGGAAACGTGTGGATTAAAGATGAATAGGGACGAATATAGGAGGATTAGGGGTGGGATAGGAATGGACAAGGGATCCCCAAGGGACACGTCGCCCGAGAACGAAAGTGTCCAAATGTCAAAGCACCATATGGAGGATATATCACTAGACTTCTTCCACTTCCTTATCAAGGTCAAATGGGAAGAGAGATGGGAAGGATGGGAGTGATACGAGGATGGTTTTAGGATATAAGGATGTATGGAATAGATGGTATGGATGGGTGAAGGATTTTAGGATAAGGATAGAGGGTATAAGGATGATAAGTATGGTAGGATGGTTTTGGATGCATAGGGATGGGTAGGAGGGAAATGGATTGATAGATTTTTTGAACGAATTTGGATTTTGCCTCCAAGTGCAGGGTACTTCCAGACAATTGATTATTTACACATGACATCAAAAACTGGTTTTCATCATGGTACTTGCCAAGGCGCCATAAAAATGGTTTTCACCATTGGATGGATTATTTCTCTCTTTTGATTTTTGATTTTTATTGCAATAGTTGGATCCTTTCAAGTATGCGCTTCAGAGATATCTTCAGGAACTTCATTGATTTCTACGCTGGCTTTTTCCAAATTGATCAGGATGTCATCATAGGCCCTACGATAGAGGGTGCTGCCAAGGATGGTGAAGCAAAAAGCGTATTGGACGGAGAAATGTATTGGTTTTGTGAAGGATTTGAAGGTTTGGGGCGATTGTGATGCGAAGGGGGTTTGAGACCGACAATTTCACGTTCTGCAAGACTGAGAGCAGATGCAAATTGGATGTTTTGGGGATTTTATTCTACTTGGATAGTTTTTGCAATATGTGATGTGGATCTGTCCGGCAATTGTGTCGATGTAGGACAATTATTGATTTCTTCATCCTTTGTTGCCTTAGACAGGTTTTCACCAACAAACTCTTTTTGATTTTTTGGAATTGGATTTTGTTTGCCCAATAGTGCCTCAAGGGGGTTTTCACTAAGGGACATTGATTTTGGATTTTGATTCGTTGGATTATAGGATTCATTTTGATTGTTGAACGTGTTAGGATTAGCCTAGCTTAATTCACCATATGGGTGACTTATACATAAATGAAATCCACTTCATAATTTGTATTCTTTTTGGGATTTGGACCGATATCATGGGGGAGCAAGAAACAAACTTGTGTTTCAAGGTCCTCCACATAATCATTAAAATCATGCAACAAGAGTTGTCTGTGAAGTGATTTGGCTCATACATATATTTGAAGGATTTGGAATACCACAGAATCATCCAACAATCCTTCATGTAGACAAATGAAGTAATGAAGCTTGTTTGCAATCCTGTATTTCATAAACTCACCAAACACATTGAGGTGCAAGTACATTTCATTTGTGAGCATGTACAAACAACATCTAACTCCAATATTGCCTGACAGTTCAACAATGTGCAATGAAGTAGTGAAGCTTGTTTGCAATCTTGTATTTCATGAACTCACCAAACACATTGAGGTGCAAGTACATTTCATTCGCGAGCATATGCAAACAACATCCAGCTCCAATATTGCTCGATAGGTCAAGGACGTGCAAATATTTTCACTAAGGCACTTGCACGGGAAAAACTTGAGGCATTCAGAGAATTTCTCTCCTGTTCACTTGATGCTATGCTAAATTAAGGGGGGGATGTTAGGATTAGGCTAGCTTAAATCACCATATGGGTGACTTATAAATAAATGTAATTGTTTATTTTATTTTACTAGCTTAGTTGTTATCTAGTTGTCTAGGTGATAACAATCAATTCCTATGTTTGTGGGATGATGTTCTATTGAGGGAATTTTGTTTCCTAGATGTAATAATGTAGGGGTAGTTAGAGGCAATATGCTATATTTGCAAATTTGCCAACTTTAGGTTATTTGTTCCATTTTATGTGGTTTGGATAGACACTGTACAATGCCTATATACATTGTAGTGCTTCCTCTGTTTTGGAATGCTTGATTTTATATTAATAAAATCTATCAAGCACCGTCATGTTTTACTATTGTAATGTCTCCTTTAGGGGTATTTTGTTAAACAAGAAATTATTCAACCACCCCAATAAAATATGAATTTTCAGATTTTTCCTCAAACCCTAGCAACACTTTAAAAAATTCAGAATACTGAAGTTCCAATTTTGGGGCATCAAATAATATTCTAATTCCCCCAAAAATTACAAGAAATTGCCCAATATCACAGCCAAAGATATATACTCAGGAAATTCAGAATTTAGGGCTCAACTCCATATTTCCTTCACCAATAATTTATCAAATTTTCAGAATATGATGATCAGAATTTATACCCTTTTAACAGCTTCTTTTCACTTCAAATATGATCTGGAAAATAATATAAAAATATGATAATATTTTCTGAATATACAAACAACCCACTAGACTGCTGTCCAGGCTGGAAAAGCCTAGGAAAAGCCATGCCAAACCCCAAGGGAGGTTCGCTGGACCCGCAGACCTGTTTGATGCCCTTTTTGGGTCTTCAACCCCAATCGCTGATCTCCGGCTTGCTGCACCACTCCACTATGATGATCAATACTGCTGCGATATACCTGCAATGGTGTCTAAAACCACCTACAACTGGGAAATGAAGTCCAAAGCAATCCCCTAAATGATGGTTGCCAACTGAAAACAAGGGTTTTCATCCTCGCCTAGCTCCTCAATGAGGGTTTCCATCCTCAAAGAAATGAATTCCAGCAAATCGTGCCAAAATTCCAAAAATCAATTATCCAAATTAGCATGCCCTCAATTGAATTCCAAACTTCCTTTATATACTCACCCTTTAAGATATAAATGTAGAGGTAAGATCATAAAGGTCGGTTAGCTTTTAAATCCCACTTAAAAGTACTTAATGTCCTATAAGTCCCAAAAGGGCCCTCCTTAATACAAAAATAGAACAGCTTAAGTGAAATCTTCACCTTTACCTTTCCAGGAGGTTATATGTGCTTCCTACTTATTCTTTTTTCCATAGCCTAGGGAAAACACTAAGAATTAGGCTAGGGACCATGTCCATGGCTTTTTAGGCCAAAAAGGGGGACATGACAATCCTATTCGCCCAAAATTGCTTGTCCTCAAGCAATTGCAAGATCCAAGGAGGTGTCCCAACATACCTTATGATGCAATGTCCACTAGTGATTCCATCCCAAGGAAAAGAACCCTCAATTAGTTCTTTCATACTGCTGTACCTGTGTTTTGGGGGCTACCTCCACATGTTGGAAGTGTCCTCATAGCCTTGCAAAGGCTCAATATGCTCCCAATCAACCACCCCTTTCAATACCAAGTGGTGGATGATAAAACTCCTTTCCTTTATATCTTCAAGAAGATCAATATTTAGCCAAACAAGGTAAAAATATAAATACATGCATGAGTGTTGCCTTGCTGCCCCGGTTGGAAAAGTTCCCTTGCACCTCATTTCTTGCTTGCATACCCAAGTGGCCCTCCCTCAATGAACCTTGAGTGGCTCCTACTTGCCATGGAAGATCTTCCCAAGATGAAAAAACAATGAACTCTCTTGGAAACGTACCTTGGAGGAAAGTATCATATAGATGCATTATCCTTGGGAATTGTCCCATCATGTGTGCCATATGGCCCTTTATTGGCCTCTCTTTCCATTCTTTGTCATGCCATGAATGCATCCATCCATGAGTTTTTCCAGAATATGTTAAGAGCTGGGATTTGCCAAAGAAATTCAGACTTCTATCCTCATGAGGCTGCTGTATGTGCGCCCTTAATTCTGATTTTTCTGGATGACAAAGTTCAGGATTAATATGTGCATTCATCCACCCTCCCATGAGCTGAAGCATGCCCCGATTTTGCAATTTTGTGACCACATTTGTTGGCTGGAATTGTTCACTTGACTCAGAAATTTCTGAGTAACAAAATTCAGATTTGGCATGTATATATTCAGATTTATTCCCTCGCTGTAGCATGTCAACAAAATTGATTTTAAAGAGGGTACATGTAGAGAATGATACTTGGAATTTTCTGAGTGTCTTTGTTGCCAAATTTTCTTCACTAACTTTCCTCTTTCCCTGCTGTCCGCGACTTGTGCTCTTGCCCAATCCAAAAGATGTGTCAAGCCTTCATCAATGCCTTCAAAATCGCACACATATCTTGGCGTAGGGGGCTTCCCAAAGCAAACTAGGGACTGCCCTTGCCAATCAAACCAACAATTGCATCCTGCAAGTGTCATACCACTGCCTTGTATGAAGTAGTTTTATTGAACAATCCTCAAGGAGTGTATGCAAGTAAAGTTAAGGCCCCAAAGCCCCTTACAAATTCCTTCATGCCATGTCGAAACTCTCCAAGTTTGCAAATGATCAACCCAAACAATTGTTATGAACCACATACCTTGGAGGTACCTCCTTTCAACAGGTAATCCTCCTTGAGGAATCCTTATCATGTGCATTATGTGTTCCACCATTGGCTGCCCCTTCTCATAGATTATGTGCAAACAAAAGGTCGAATAATGGTCAAAGTGATGCTCAACATGGATCAAAAGGAAATGTTATTCCATGCCCTCATACTTCACTCTTTTTTTATGTAAATTGTGACTCCAATCATTGACATTTCCAGAATTTATGAGCAGCTGAAAGTTTACATCAAAATCAGACATATTGTCTTGGTGGAAGGGTTGGAATAGTGACTCATAATCTGATTGTTCTGTTTTAAGAAAATCAGATTTGATGGGAGCAATACTTCTTCCTGGCCTTGGCTGTACGTTTCTTCAAAAATCAATTTTTTTGCACATGATAGGCAGCTGTAGCATATTACTCAACTCAGAAATTTTTATGACAAACTTTTCAAACCTCTTGTCAAAATTGGCAGACCTCTTTCTTGGCTGTAATGTGCACTCAAATTTCCCTTTTGTGTAGGATAGCGGCCATGAATGTTGCAAAGGAATTTCAGAACCTTTCAGAAAGTGATAGGACCAAAAATCTTTCAAAATCATACCTTGTAATTGGCTGCTCACAACTTGGGCCTTTGCCCCATCCAAGAGGGGTCTTATGCCCTCATCCATGCAGTCAACAACATTTTTGTCCCCTCTAGTTAGCCACCATGTGCCAAACATGCATCTCTTTTTGGGGTTCAAAGGCCCAAAACGTTGCCAATGATTTCCAGATTCTTTTAAAAAAGGAAAAAGTGAAATTTCCTTTACCTCATTCCTTTGTCCAAGGCTGCTCATGATTTGGGGTCTTGTCCAATCTATGGTAGCCCTCAAGTCTTCATCCATGTCTCCATTTTCCACTCTTCCAATTGGTTGCCCATGTAGGGAACCCAACTCATTTCTTGTATTTACCTTTGCAAAGGATCTCAAAATAATCCTACACATGAAACAAACAAGTTAGCAAAAACATTGGTGTTTAATAACATCCTTTTGATCCAATTGTCACTTTCTAGGAACATGAGGTACATCCTTCCTTGTGGCCTTGGTCTTCCCTCTTTATCCATTTCAAACAATGGAGTGCCCTTTGCATTCCAAAACAAGTTGGAATCTTGATCTTCTCCCATATCCATTTCAAGTAATGGATGATCCACATATGGTTCACCTTCCTTCAAGAATTCTCTCATCTCATTGTGCATTGAACTATCAAGAAGCCCCTTTGTGCTATCCAAACTTGTCAAGGCTTGCACTTCCTCCTCACTTGTGATTAGCAATTGTTCTTTCCAAACTCTTTCATCAACTCTCGAGTCATGCCACAAGAATGGACAATTATTAGAATCAATAGTATCATTCACTACAAACCTCTTCATGGGGTTATCCATGAATTTTTTGGTTTCTATGGCTTATTCATAATCTTCTTTTTGAATTTCAAAATTTGGGGTACTAGGCTGCCCCAATGTACTTAGCATTCCTTTATGTTGGTCCACCATTTCCAGCCCTCTTTGCTGCTCCAAAAATTCAGATTTGTAGTGTTTTAATGGCTACCCCTCGTGTAATTGAGAGTCCCTCTTGGGTACCCTCACGATTTCTGATTTTGGAGTCTCCATCTTCTTCTTATCAAATTGTTTAATGAGCCTTTCACTGAATTCCTCATATATTTTAATGAAGTGATGTCTTTGTGTCTTCATTCCCATATGCCATCAATCATAGGCAGCTCCTTCCAAATGTTTTATAACAAAGGTTAACGCTACCTTTTCTCCCTTAGGGGGCAAATCAAGGTATGTGTTTCCCTTGTCTACCCATGCTTTCACTGGTGTGTTTGGATCCCCATCAAAAGTAGGAAGAACAATCTTCCCCAAGTCATCTTGCAAATCTTCCGGACTGTTCCTTCCTTTCCTGGTTCCCCCCTTACCTTGCTTCCATGTTACAAACTCATTGAAGCTCGTTATCATAACACTCCATCAAATCCCAACAAATAAAGGGTTGTTCCTCCATTTTAAGGGGCTGGTCCCCTTTCATGTCCTTCACTGTTTGAAAGAATTTTCCCATCACTTCTCTCATTTGTTCTTGTGCTTGAGATAACCTCTCAAGCCTAGCCCTGTCCATGTCACTGATTGACATGAAACCCTTGTTTCCCTCAGTTGGCCAAGAATTTGGCTCTGATACCATCGTAATGTCTCCTTTAGGGGTATTTTGTTAAACAAGAAATTATTCAACCACTCCAACAATAAAATATGAAATTCAGACTTTTTCTCAAACCCTAGCAATACTTAAAAAAATTTAGAATACTGAAGTTCCAATTTTAGGGCATCAAATAATATTCTAATTCCCCCCAAAATTACAAGAAATTGCCCAATATCACAGCCAAAGAGATATACTCAAAAAATTCAGAATTTAGGGCTCAACTCCATATTTCCTTCATCAGTAATTTATCAAAATTTCAGAATATGATGATCATAATTTAAACCCTTTTAACAACCTCTTTTCACTTCAAATATGAGCTGGAAAATAATAGAAAAATACAATAATATCTTCTTAATATACAAACAATCCACTAGATTGCTGTCCAGGCTGGAAAACCGTAGGAAAAGCCACGCCAAACCCCAAGGGGGGTTTGCTGGACTCCCAGACCTGTTCGATGCTCTTTTTGGATCTTCAACCCCAATCGCTGATCTCCGGCTTGCTGCACCACTCCACTATGATGATCAATACTGTTACAATGTACCTGCAATGGTTTGTCTAAAACTCCCAACACTGGGAAATGAAGTCCAAAGCAATCCCCTGAATGATTGCTGCCAATTGAAAACAAGGGTTGTCGTCCTCGCTTAGCTCCTCAATGAGGGTTTCCGTCCTCAAAGAAATGAATTCCAACAAATTGTGCCAAAACTCCAAAAATCAATTATCTAAATTAGCATGCCCTCAATTGAATTCCAAACTCCCTATATATACTCACCCTTTTAAGGTATAAATGTAGAGTTAAGATCATAAAGGTCGGTTAGCTTTTAAATCCCACTTAAAGGTACTTAATGTCTTTTAAGTCCCAAAAGGGCCCTCCTCAATGCAAAAATAGAACAACCTAATTGAAATCTTCACTTTCACCTTTCCAGGAGGTGATATGTGCTTGATATGTGCTTCCTGCTTATTCTTTTTTCCATAGCCTAGGGAAAACACTAAGAATTAGGCTAGGGACCATGTCCATGGCTTTTTAGGTCAAAAAGGGGGACAAGGCAACTATCAATAGAACACTTGTTGCTCCTTGGAATATGTTGATGCTACTTTACGCTCTTTTGGCTGGATGCTGGTCAGAAATTTTGCAATTGTTTGATTGTGATGAAACAAGGATGATGGTAGGTGATTTAGTCGGTCCCGATCGACGGGTGCAGGAGATTGAATGGCAAGATGAGGCAAAGGGATGGTGATGTCGATGAAAGGATTGATGGTGACAACATGACCCTTGTAGGGACTATGAGAGAAGTCTGTCTCGATTATGGATGAAGCTTTCTCTGAAATCGCGAAAGTATCATTGACATGTTTGGATTGATTTGCGGATGGTTTGTAGTTCGTGCTTTTGAGGATTCTGCTTGCTATAGGATATTTGTTGCTTTGGAAACAAGTGGCGGAGCTATCCCCATGTAACCATGTGGGATTGTTGTCGTTGATTTCCTCTTCTGTCGGGAGGCCAAATTTGACAAATGAAGTTTTACTAAATTGATAGAATGCTGACATTGTTTTGCTGCTGTTGATAGAAGATGTTGTAATGTTAGCCGTATGGACGACCTTTTGGATTTTGTTGTTGTCTACAAGTACCATTGCCCCAGGAGGCATGCAGTTGTGGGTGATGGAGTTTTAGATGGATAATGGGAGATTGGGTGATGGATCAAAGATGGGATGGTCATCCATGGCCTCATCAAAGATGGGTGGTTGGTCGAAGATGGGTTGACCAAGGATGGGCTCATTGAAGAGGGGTTCATCAAAGATGGGTGGATTGTTGATGGTATGGAATTGATTGAAGATGGGTGATTTGACAAAGATGGGCTTGTCAAAGAGGAGTTTGTTAAAGATAGGCTCATCGAAGATGGGTTGGTTGATCTTGATTTGGAAGTGGAAGGGTTTAATCGTGATTTAGAAAGGGACCTTGGCATATCCCTTGCGAGCGATTCTTAGACATAGATATACTTGGTTCTTCAACAAACGATGGCCTTTGGAGAGGTGATGGTAGGATATAGTTGGATTGTTGGATTTGTTGTGGCTCTGGGGCCAGATTGGTGCTGAATGTTTGGTTGTTTCATTGTTGTGGCTTAAGAGCCGAACTGATGATGGATACTATGTCGTCCATGCGCTGATTAAGTTGCTAGATTTGGTCAAGTATGGTTTGCCTTTGATATAAGGGTGCCATACCAGTTTTCCCTTTGCAGTTGATATGGGGGACATCACAATTGGGATGATAGATAGTGGATGGGAGGTTTACTTGAGATTGGCTAGCGTGGTTGCTAGAGGCAGGCTGATTTTGATGTGAAAAGGTGGGATTTTTCTGCTTAGGATTGAACTTAGATTTACAGGATCGTAATTCGTAGGAAATCAGGCACCTATTTCTATGAGTTGTAAAAGGAAACCGTCCTTGTTTTCAAGTATGTAATGTTCAATTTGGGTTCGACATCGATCGATTTTGGGTGCCATAAGCCTAGATGGGGTTTGACTGGATCGGGTTGCTATTTGGATTAAGCTTAATTTTAGGATTAATTTTGGACTGATTTGGATTTTGATGTAGTGTTGGATGTAAATTAGTTGATTATTTGATTTGTTTGATTTAGGTTGAAATTGGTTTGGATTTGACTTGTTTGAATTGGACTTAGGTTTGACTGCATTTGATTTGGATTTTGATTTGGTTGCACATAAAAGAATCAATCAGAGTCCACAAGTCAATCGAGATTATTCAGATAGTTGTGTAACCAACTAGTAGCCCACTGATAGCACACCAAAAGGAATGTGACGTGTGATCTTGGGGAATGCTGTGTTCTCTGCATTGCCATTCAATGTATGTCTGAGAAGTCTTAAACTAGGATAAACATGTTGATCTAGGTGCACCCTCTATATACCTTCGATACGGTGAGGTTCAAATCCGTGGAAGAGGGAGATTAATAGGACACTCAAAACGGTCAAATCCTAGTCTTGCTACACTCCATGCTTTGTCGTCATTGGAGTGTTGCCAGAAAATCTATTTTCAGGAGTGCTATCCAGGGCCTGGGTATTGGAGGATAAAACCCCCTCGCTCCATGATGCTAGCAAAACGGGTGATTGCTTGGCCAATAACACCAGCTCCTTCCCAATTTATATACCCCATTGGAACACGGGGTTGGTCCAAATGCAGGGTGATGAAATCCGAGTCGCAAAATTTTAGCAAAATAAAAATTAAAAGAAATAGATGTTTCTGATCCTTAGGACTACCTTTCGACGCAAGAGGAGAGCATATGCAGAAAAATTAATTGTGTCGTTTTCAATCCTTAGGATTGCCTTTTGGTGCAAGGGGAGAGCATATGCAAACTCAAACACCACTTACACACAAAAACAAGCATAAAGCAAGATAAAGTTGATTTTAAGCACCAAATTTAAGTGTGGAAGTATTGTTTGTTTGTTTTGATGTCTTGGACTAGTGGAAACCTGTTGGAAATAAGTCAGTAGTTTATTTTGGCAAGCGGAAAATCATGCTTAACTTGTTAAATTGCAAACTGTTAGCTCACAAGGCGAACCACATAGGGCAAACTCGTTGATCTACAGGTTGGAATCGATAAAGACTAGACATATGCAAACCCGCTAAAGCACAAACTTGTCAATCAATAGGGTGGACTCGCCAATCCACAGGTCAAACCCGTCGAAGTACATAGACATACGAGAACAAATAGATGCAATCCTGTTAAAACACAAGGCAATCCCACCAATCCACAGGGCGATCCTGCTAATCCACAGGGCGATCCCGCTAATCCACAATGAGATCCTGTTGAACTATAGTGCAATCTTGCTAATGGCCTACATACAGAAACCGGATAGATGCAATCTCGCCAATAGACAGGGAAATCTTGCCAATCAATAGGGAAATCTCGTTGTTTTCAGGTGTGAAATCGTCACTCCATAGGGCGAATCTGCCAAATGCTTGGAAATGAAATTTAGAAGCTAACAAGAAGAATTTTAACTTGAAATTGACCCAATTAACTCCTAGAAAACTACCAGCCAAGCCTAATAGACTTAACAAGCCAAACAATGCAAATGATTTGTGGGATTGCGAGTCCCATCGGGCGCGCCAAAATGTCTATATAAATTAGAGCAAATATGATAGAAATTCAAAACAAATGAAATCTCTACTTTAAAAAGCGGTTTACCTCGGCTAAGAGCGAAGAGGGGACGATATATACCTTCACTTACCAATGAAGGTGTCCCTTGTTGTGCGATTTGCTTCTCTTTGATTGTTGGATGTGGGTGCTTAATAGAGTGCGCGCAAGGATACGAGCAACATGTCCCCTTCTCTGATGCTTGATTTGCTTGATGCATGATAGGATGATGAGAGACTCTGTGCTTCAAATTGACAGAACTTCGTTATGCATTGAAGACTTGTTGGAACGAAAGGAGGATGGTTGGATTTATAGGATTTGTGAATGAATGGCAACCGTTGATCTAGATTCAAAATCAATGGTGGAGGATGAGTCCTACATCTCATTGAATGAGATAGGATGGACAATAAATAAGGGGGGTTGGGATGTGTAAGGATTTTAATTTATGGAGAATGAGCTTGATTGCATTGGGATTTGCTTGAGATTGATTTGGGGATTGGGATTTGGAGATGTGATGTGATGACATCATAGATTTGAGATGGGAAATGGATTTATTTGATTTATTTAAAATATGGAATGTGCATGGATTAAATTATCAACTAATTAACATGATTAACTAGTGTGATTAATCCAGGGTTTTATTGTTGGTGGGATGGGGTAAGGCTATGGATGAAATTGATTAATGTGATAGGGAGGACTAGTGATAATAGTAGATTGGCTAGAAATATTAGTTGATGACGGGATTAGAATGCAATGTTGGGAAGGATTAGGTTTTTGTTAGTGTGATTAGTGAATAAGGCGATGATAGTTAAAATCGACACATGATGTCTAATTTTAGGTGTCTACACTTACTAAGGTGCAGGGTTAATTTGGGTTATATACTTCCAATTGTACCCAATACTAGAACGAATTCGATCCTCCACAATCTCTGTGAGATTTTGTACTGCCTTATTGTGGCTTGGGGTTGAACCTGGAATATACCAATACTTACCCAAATTTAATATTCCATAACCTTCTTGACATGTCCTTGGCATTATGGGCTACAAGGTATTTGAACCTAGGTCTGTGTGATATCAAAGCACCATTTTAATATTACATTTTAATCCCTTGGGCTTATTTGTTAATATTAAATAAGAAAAAATAAATTGCAAATTAGAAATGCATAAGTGTAATAATGATTAATTTTATGTTCTTAATATTTGTTTATGCTTGATTTTCATTTGATTCGATGTTATGGGGGATGAACACATATTTCCATTTTCTGAATTATGTTCTTTAGGTGTTTTTCTGAAGATTTTTGGCACTGAAACTCAGCCTTTTGGAAGTTTCTTGGATCTTCTAATACTATTTCCAGGAGCTTTCAAAAGCTTCTGATACTATTTCCCGAACGATTCCAAAAATTTCAACAGTTTCGAATGCTAATTCTCCATTTCATGCTGTTTTATTAAATATACACAAAAACTTAACTATTTCTGCTTTGAAAAATCACATTTTCAATGCTTCCAAGTACCCGACTTCAATTCTTTGTGCAACATAGGATTTATTTTCTTGTTAGATTTGAATTTTTTTTTTGTATTTTTTTTGAGGTAGTTCAAAGTGTGATAAACAACCAGGTTCTGTGACAAGGTGTAGATGGTGTTAGGACATATAGATGACATACAGTTAGTAGGATTGGTGTCATAGGGTTTGATTTTTGTTGCTGTCATATTTCAACTTCAGGTGGAATTTCAAGGTAATTTAAGTTTGGAGAGGGATAGAGAGCTGATATCAGTGATAGGGTGTAGATGGTGTTTAGAGCACATGGAATGCGATGCAGTTATGAGGATTGAAATCCTAGGTTTTGATTGATGTTCTTAAGTTTCAATTGTGTAATATGAATGTGTTCAGTGTAATTTAAAAGGTAGTTCAAGCTTAAAAGGTGTTAGAGAACCATGTTCTGTGACTTAGGTATTTGGTGTTAGGTCATGAATTTCTAGGCAGTTATGGGGATTGAAATCATAAAAACTGTTTGATCAATTTTGAAACTTTCACTTAAACCATAGGATTGTTGGACTTTTTCAAGTGGGAAGTTTGAAAAGGTGGCCTACAAAATCAAATTGGCGATTAGTTTGGATATTCTAAAAATTACAAAAATAGAATTGATAAAAAATCAACACAGAGTTTGTCAAATAAACTATTTTTCTATATCATGGACTGTTGAAACATAAAATCTATGATAAAATTGTCTCTTTCATAACCTATTATACCCTTAGAAACAGTCACGGTCAAATAAAATCAGGATCAGAATAGCCTGGTTCACTCTGGAGCATCTGACTAATTGCACTAAATAAATAAATCTTTTAAATGATCATCGTGCATGTAGCTTGTTAATGATTCTGTTGAGAGTAATTCTATAAAGGTTTGGCAAAATAACTTAGTCTTTTACTCAGTTATCTTATGGAGAATGTATGGAGTCCGCTGATCTTAAAGAAAATTGCATATCAGTACCTGTACTGGGTACTTACTATACACACTTTGAAGAAATTTAAGAATTCCTTCCAAAAAAGTATGGAAATCCCAACAATTGAGTTTTAATTCTTCCAAACATAGCAAAACTTGCCATTTTGCATGATTTGATATTTTTGTAAACTAATTCTTAGCAAAATTGAGCTATAGCACTCAGCACACACTTATAAGGATGGAAAGCTTAAGACTGTTGTCAATAGTAGTATAAGTAACACTTGTCAAAAGAATAGTCAAAAGCATAAAGCCGCTTGGAAAATAATGCCAAAATAATTGAACTTGTCTATCTTATGGCCGTCACCTTATCTTAAGAAACGTGTTAAATACAATCTATTATGCTCTGTAAGAGATATGCCCTACAACCAGGGCTTCTTGAGGAGTGCTTTACATGTTATACTCGAATGAATCTCACAAAAGTGAGATGCTTTATTTAGAGTGGCATTGTGACAAACATAATGTTGCATAGACAAGACCATGATTTGATTGAAATGTTTTCCAACTACCATCTCCAAGTTCAAACTGTAATTATAAACCTGTTTTAGCTTAACTTGTTCCATTTTGTATATCTTTGGTCAGCATGCTTTAATCTAGTTCACAAAGGGCATACTAATTTCAAACACCAAAAGACTTGTTTGAAATTGTTTTATGGATTTCATCTTTGTGTTTTTCTAGTGGATTTTTTTTTTCCAGTGGCTGCATTTTGGTGTGGATCTCTATGCTTATGATTTGAAACTATTGTTTTCTTAACAGGTTGCTGTTGAGCGGATCGACATTGGTGATCCCAGCAGTGCAAGCCCAGGTCTTTCTCTTCATCTTTGATTGGAGCAGTTTAGTATTTGCTTGCTATGGAAGTTTATTTATTATTTGATTGCGTAGTCGCCTATTTTATGTAATGTGATAAGCCTTTTTAAAGAAAATGATTTTTATACTCATTGTTCATTTTTATCATTAAAATGGATACTAGTTCATTTAAACATAAAATTCATATTTACATAGACACAATCGCGAAGACAGTGCACAGGAGGATCTGGCTTACAATAAAAAATTCCATGGACCCTTTATAAACTGTCAATAACAAGACATGGTAACATATAACTCAGGTACTTAGCAACCAGGTTGGAGTTGATATTTGAAATTGGAGAGCCAAAAAATCGCAAAAAACTCCGGGGAATCCAAAAAGAATAAAAAACACATGATAAAATCTCTCTGTTCATAGGGTTAGAGTCCAAGGTTTAGATTGTTCATGGGTGAGATGGGCTTGCTCCCAAAGAACGTTGGGTGAATTTGAACTTTGAAATAGCTTCTCGTGGTAACCCTGGGGATTCTACGTTCAAACTTGGGGGGTTTTGTTGCTGCTTCCTCCTCCATTCTCTCTTATGGTTCTAACTTCTAACAATGAAGCAGAGTCTAGAGCACTGGCGGAAGGCCTCCAACTTGCTCAATCTCGTGGGGTGGAAATTTGGGAAGTGGAAGGTGATCCGATGTTGGTCATTAATGTGATGAATAAAGGAAGCACCCCCAATTGGAATCTTAATTACATTCTTCGACCTACTCAGGAGTTAAAACTTATCTTCCAGCATATCTCCTTCTCCTGCCACTTTTGTGAAGCTAATTGACCGGCAGACCTTGTGGCAAATGCAGAAGCTGGTCTAAGAGTGTTCTTAAAGATTGAGTTACCTTCTGACAGATTGGGCTAGGTTTAGAAGCACTGGTGGATCGGGATGTTGTGGATTTGGGTGTTTAGGTGTAATTTTGCTGCTCTTTATAATGTGCATCCCATATAAATCTCATTCATAGAAATCTAGTTCATAGAAATCTCAAGTGAAAAATAAATATATAAAAAAATAAAATATGTAATAAAATAAAATAGAGAAAAGAAAATTTTAATAAAAAAGGAATAAAAGGAGAAGCTTTATTTTCAAATCCTATTATTTGATATTTTGTGGGAATTTTATTACAAGGCACTTCCTATTATCTGTAGGAGCGGCAATGTGACGTCCTGTGCACCCCATCTCCCAGAGGGAGTGCACCTGGCTTGGCATGCATCTCTAGATGCAGGTAATCAGTGTTCAATTGATTTATTTTCAGGATTTCATTCTTTCTCTTGCCATCACATTCTTCTCATTTTCCTTTGGTTTTCTTGTCTATTCTCTTATTTTTCTCCTTTAGGATCCTGTTGTGTTGCCATGACTGCCTTGGCCGGTTCTTCATGTTCGATTGTATCTTTTGGTGGTGCAGTCTCGTCAAAGCAGATGCATATGTGCTTTGTGATTGACATGGGAATGGGAACGGGAGACAATTTTGTTAGACATGTTCTAGGGGTGAGAGGCCGGGGAATTTTCTTGGTGTGAAGCGCATATATGACTATTTCAGAAGGACTTCTTTATGATGTGGCTGCAAATTTTCCCACTTTCTACTCATTTCAGCTACAGTTGTTTGGTTGCATTCATTTGAACATATTTGGGCTGCACCAGAGATGCACTCGCACCTGCACCCAAATCCACACCCAAGGAAAACCAATGCATCCTACTGCATCATGTGCATATCCCTTAATTTCACATGCAATGGGTGCTGCGTACACCTGCACCTGCACACCCAGACAACCTTACATTTCAGTTTATTTTGAAAATGATTTTCCCTTCTGCTGTTATGCCAACTTTGGAGGATCTCGAGGTGGTTTAGGAAAAGTTTAATCTGGTTTTGTTCCCTATTTGATTTAGATGGGGAAATGGAATTGTTGTCTTCGGCAGCCCCGATCCAAGAATTGAAGGACTGGAGATCAGTGCTTGAGAGGGAGAAGCATTGTAGATCGTTGGGTGTTGGTGGCGGTCCTATTTGGGAGGACAGGATTCAAGTGGTGAAAGAAAGAGTTGCTTCCTAGGAAGGAAAGTGTAGGGATTTTCACAAATTTTCCTCCTCTTCACATATAAATTCATCACAATTCCCTGTTGCTGGTTAGTGAAGGCTCTTTGAAAGAGGCGGGTGAGTCATCCCTTGTTCTTCCAGATGACAGACATGAACTTATTATCCCAGCTTCGGGTTCCTGACTTGGAAAACACCCATGAAAGGCAGGGGGCTTACTGCAGATGAATGGATCAAGGATGGGAAAGGTCCCATGGATATTGTTAAAATTCTCTCTAGCCCACCTTACACATTATCTCAGCTAACCCAGTTGGACACGAGTGCCAATACGGCCTCACAAGTCAGTTTTGTCTTTGTAGCTCAGGACAATATGCCTGAATACCTTCCGAGGTGTTCTAGCCCTTCTCGGGGATCAAATAATTGTCTGTGGAGCTCAACCCAGCTCTGCATAAGAAGCCCACGGAGAGGTCTGGTTTGGGCAGCTGTGGGGATGGTAAGATCAATGCTTCAATGGATGCCAGTTTAGCGGAGGACTGTGGGACTGGAGGGCATGTTCATCCTTCCCTGTGATTACCTTACCCTTGTCACTGTGTGTTGTTGTGGGGTTGTGTTGTGTTTTGTTGTTGGGTGCTCATGGTGTTGGTGGTGTGGGGTACAATCTCGTCTTTGTTGTTTTGTGGTCAGTTGGTGTCCCATTAGTGTTTGGTGGTCTGATTGGGAACTGCTGGTTAGTGGTTTTTGTGCAGCTGCTTGGGCCCACAGCCAACTGTGTGGTTGGCTTCGGGGTGGTGGCGGTTCTGTGGTTGTGGGCGGGGTTGGTGGTTATGTGGTTGTGGGTTGGTGGGTTTTGATTGGATCAGGTGAGTTTTGGCATTTATGAAGTGTATTACTGTGGTTTGGGGGTCTTCCCTGAAACTGACCAACGTGCAACTTTGCATGGCCATCTTTCTGCTTGGCTTCTTCTTTATCACATATAGTTGTATTTTATGTTTTGTTGTAAAAAAACAAAAAAGTGGAATTTTGTATGATCGGGAT
Organism: Torreya grandis; assembly: GCA_037957365.1. Lineage (NCBI taxonomy): Eukaryota > Viridiplantae > Streptophyta > Pinopsida > Cupressales > Taxaceae > Torreya > Torreya grandis. The sequence goes on from JARHVA010000006.1 coordinate 6,551,650, forward strand.
CAGTTCAATTGTCTTCACTAGCTTATGCCTTCAAAGTTATCTATTTTTTTGGTTTGAAAAGGGTGAGGGCCCCAATAGACCCCTTGTATTACCAATCAAAAAGGAAAAGAAACTCATGATAAATTTGACAACTGAACTTCCATTGTGCAAGAGACACTGCATTCTAGGTGACTAAAATTGTATTATAGAAGTTTTTTTAAAAATTTAATCTAAAAGTGGAGAACTGGGCAACTAGATAGATGCAATAGAAATTCTTTTGACTGATAGTTGGTGGAAATAACAAAAGATCAAAACAAAACTGGGGCACCCATCTACCTTGTGCAAAAAGATAATCAGGATATCAACTGCTCAAGAGAAAAAGACATGCATACTGCAGAAGAAACAAGCATCACAGGGATATATTGGTGCCATTCCATGTAAACTTGAAAGACACACATAATGCCCCGTTAGTCTTGATTCTAGAATACTGCCCTGATAGTCTTGATTCTCGACCATATAACACTAAATACAAATGCCGATTTTTTTATCAATGCCATCAACATTTCTGGACAAAATCCAACTTTCCACTCCATGATTTTACAGGTGAGAAGACAATGTGGATCCTTCATCTGCTACTCTAGATACTTGTCTTTCCTTTCCAATATATTGATGACTTGCAACTGAGTGGTAGATTGATTATGGTCCTTTCTTTTTTCTTGGCTTCACTACACACTAGCTTGGATAGTTATTGAATAGTTAACTGAATTTTGCTTCTTTCTGAACCTCAGAGGTAAGATTAATATGCTTTGCTTGAAGCAATTCCAAAATAATTGTTCATATCCTTCCCAATATATTTTCCTTCTTTACTTTTGCATGTCTCAAAGTGCATCATACGATTGAGGATTACATGTAATTTCTATTTGAAGTGGCGACTGCACAAAAGGATAGGAGACATCTGCATGGTCTACCAAAGGAGCCTCACATTAATAAAGTTTAGAAATAAACTCGTCCTAGAAGAGGAAAATGCAAAGGGAGAGGATGAATATCCAAGTACCCAAGCTATTAGTTATTTGCATAGTGATAATAGAGGATTATATTGTTCTCCGCTTGCTCCCCACCCTTGGTTGTTATTCTTTGGTTAAGTCTCCTTGCCAAAATACTCACTAATGACAACTTCACTCCTTTAATAATAAGTGTCACTTTGTTCTTTCATCTCTTTGTACGACTGGAAATTGTTGCAAAGTAAATAGATTAGATGTAGGATGATTACTTCTTGTATCATCCATGGTACCGACTTCTTTCCCTTTTTTTGAAGATACTTTATATGGCCAACATGATTCCATTTACAAGGTTCTGTCGTTTAGAAATGTAATAGTAATCCTGTCAGGGTTAGATTCAAAGAAGGATACCGCCATCAAAATTCCTGATGATATCCCCACATCCAGTACCACCTGGGTTTCCGTAGCGGCTGCATCAAAGTTCACTTTACCAACTAGCATTGTAGTGGGTTCCCATATGGCATTGGGTCAACTCCCCTAGTTTATATACTACTTTTTATCAAGAACTTAATACCTAGTGTTGACTGTTGACTTCAAGATATCCCAAGTTTCCTTCATTAATACCTTGCAATCATGCTGCCTTTGGTAGCATCTCTCTGCAGAATTGTTGAGAGCACTACCATGAAACAAAGCTATCCTGAGAATTGTATGGTTACTTCAGAAATTTGACACATGATGTGAATCGATTAGCATTCAATATAATAATTTTTTTAAAGAACAGATTTTGTAGGTTTATTTATTCATAGTAAACTCTTATGTTCTAGTGGCACTTGAGTTTTCTAACTTCTTTGTATTAGATTTATTCTAACTAGTAAAGGTGGCTTTCTGCTAGGATAGGTCCTTTCCTATACAGGACCCCTTATTTCCCAGTATTGCTCATATACATACAACTCGGTCCATTAGAAAAAATTCTCTGCATTATCTTTGTCTTTGATTGATTTCTGTTGTAATTTCCATCATCATGCTATATTTGTTTGTTTAAACATTAAATGCTCATGCCCCTGTTTCCATAGATCTCTTCTGAGAGTATTGCATCGAGGAGTTCTCAAGCAAACCACTATTCATGTCAACTTACTATGTTTTTCCCCTAGACTTGGTGCTTGATTTTATACTACGGTCCATTACATATGCATCTTTCTTTAGAAGCAGTCCTTTCCCACATATATATTATATGAGTTTTTTAATGTAGATGGATCTTTTGATGGTATGAAAGGCCAAAATGTAGTTGTCGCTTAAAACACGTTCAAAAGAATTAACACAAGGAATTGCCTATAGTGCCATAATGGAACATGAAACCACAATGGCTAGATAAGCATAGTGCAAAAGAAAGTCTTGTATGCAAATCAGCAGCATTTAAATTTAGCTCTTGTGGGCCTTTTTCGTCATTTTGAGCCAAGTGAAGATGGTTTCCAACAAGTTCAATTATTTCATCATGTTTATTAGCATCAAAGGGCCATTTCTACAGTAAATATATAAATTACATACACCGGGATAAATAAAATGAGCATACATCTCACACATGGTCTTTGTTTATTTTTGAGTTTTTCCCAAAACTAACTGCTTGTTAAAGTTTACCGGGCAATTTTTTATTTTCACCCCTAAATTTTCCTACCCTACAAAATAATGCTTCCAATTGTGCACTGATTGTACCAATGCATACAATTCCTTGTCATACATGAGATCATAGAGTCAAAACAGGGTCCCTGTGAGAAGTCGCCAAACTCGTGAGTTAAATTACAAGGCGAGTAACTCGCCTGTGACTTGTGTGGTGAGTTCCTGCAGAGTACTCATGAGTCAAGGTTATGGATTAGAAGGATTTTTCAACAATTTTCCTTGCCATGTGTTCCCTAAATTCATTTTGCATATTATATAATTTCATTTTTAATTTCCTGTTTTTTTGCCAATTCCTGAGTTTGAGTCAACATTTTGGGCTGCCAAGTTTTCGCCGATTCCGAGTTCAAATTATGCCCCAGTGAACAGTTGATAGCAGACCTGTCTTACTTCATGCATAGGGACTGTTTCCTTTGCACACCTCAGTGCATCCATCTCAATCTCAGATTGTTGTTGCAAGTTAGGTAAAGCCAAAACTGGAGTGTTGCCAATTTTCTGCTTGAGTTTGTCAAATGTAATTTATTGTTTTTACCCGAAGTAAATGATTTACCATCTGCTGTAAAGAACACATAAGTATATTATATATTAGTTTTCGACCAAAAAATAGTACAATGCTCAGTTTTAGACCAAAAAAAAGTATAATGCTCATAGACTATAGTCATCAATACACCATAATATCATCTCTAATTCCTTGTCGTTCGCACCTTGGAAGTGGAAGGTGAAGATTCCTCCACTGGAACAAAATCATTTGCAAACATATCATTCAGATCCTCACCAACCCCTCCTGATGTCTGTACTTCCCCTGCCGCTATTGCTTCCTCTGTTTCCCTCTCCAAATTTGTGATTTCCTCCTTAGTAAACATGGGCTGCCACTGCCCATCCACATTCTTAGGCTCAACAATTTAGTTTGCATATGGATTGATATCATCCAATTTAATTTTCTCATGGCTCTCTTACCTTTCCACTTGTTTCACATGAAGACGAAGATTGTATTGCACAAAAATAAGTTCATTGAGGCATTGTGTTGTCAACTTGTTGCGTTTCTTTGTGTGAATGACTTCAAACATGCTCTTATTATGTTCACACCCAAAAGCATTACATCGCTGACACAAAATGCAAATGGCCAGTCTTTGAAGATTTGGTATTTTTGCACCATAATCTTCTTAGCACAAATATGCAAATAGAACATCTATAATTTGTTAATCAACTAGGCTTGCATTTATCAAAGAAGTCTAGTATCTACGAGTAACGAGACTACAATTTAAGGAGTCAATTTGCTTTTATCTGAGTGTTGGGTTAATTTTTTTTCAAATGCATAGAGGTGAAGAAAAGAGCCTTCTCTCTGTAGTCTTGTAAATTTGCAGCTCATAAAGAATTGTTTCAAGTGGTTACATTAGGGATCATCGTCTCTATGTATGTGTTGAGGCCATCCATAATCTTCTCATTGACTTTAAATGAATCAGAGAAGTAAAACTAGGAGCTCAAAGAGTAGGTCATTGCATGCACGTCAGTGGAGTTGCTTGTTCCTTCTCTGATTCTCTGATCAATTATGTACCAAATGGGCTCATAATTTCTTTTATTTTGTCTATAATAATTTGTTATGGCCTCCTTGGCCCTGTTCATGACCTCATACAAATAGTCCATTTGGTTTTTTCCCTCATCTACTAAGTGAAAAACTCTAACCAAAAGCTCTGACACTTAAAACAAAATAACGTGTAATTTTAAATTTAAAACTAAGAGAAATTTGAACCCCAAAATTTATAAATAATAAATGATAAATAAGAAGTAGTTAAGTTTAAAGTTACCTTAAAGATCTCATATTTGTTTTTCGCAAATACATCATAAAAAATGGTCTTCATGACCTTTTCGCCCTTTTGGCCTTCTTATTACACAGAGACTTCCAACCACCGTGTGTTCACAAACATCTACTAAAGAAATGTTAGTGGGGCTACAATGCACTGCATTGTGATGAAGGTTGTGACGAATTGCGTGACTCCCGCTCAAACAAACTTCTTTTTGTTGGTGTGCTCTCTGAGGAACTTTAGCACCCAACGATGATTGTGAATGTATTTTGTGAAATTTCTCGTTCAACTACTTTTTACCCATGCATTTTTTCTTATGTCCTCAAGTAGGAGATTAATTTAATGGGTTACGCAAGGGCTCAAAAAATGTGTAGGGTGCTTCTATTCAAGAAGTCTTCCTGCAGTTACATATGTTGTTGCATTGTCTATCACAACTTAGACGATATTCTTCACACCCACTTCCATGACTGCGTCATCCAACATATCATACAAAAGTTTTTTCATTTGGTGGGAGACATCAATTGACTTCAAGAACACCAACCGCCCACTTGAAGCTACTAAAAAGTGAATCAAATTGTGGTTTCTTCCATTTGTCCACCCATCACACAAAATATGGTAACTTTTTTTGCACCATATTCTTTTTTGCTCATCTACTATAACTTACGTATTTTTTATGGCATCCTCCAACGATGGGCAACTCAAATCATGAGTAGGTGCCTTTAACCCCTTCTCGACAATGGTCAGTGTAACCAATTACTCCCAATATGTGCTTTTTGCCACATTGAATGGAATGTTGTAATATAAAAAAATTTGCAGTAGCTACCCTTGCTTCATTATGCAATTCCTGATTTTAAGTAGTACCTTTGAGTGAAGGTTGTGCCCCAAGGGTATTTTGATGAACAAGGAAACGTTGTCCATGTAAACTCAAATGGTCTCTAGCAGATGAACGTCGTCTCCAAACACTTGGGGCAATAAAAGAGGCTCATAAGTAATCAAAATCAGCCCTCATTGCCTCCCCATTCATTATGGATGCAAGTGCTTCAATTGTTCCCCCCGCCATCCCTCCTCATAAATAGCTAGGACAACCACCATCTCTTTTTGAGCATTAGGGTGCGCTTTGTCACACACTCACACATCATTATCAAACATTCGTGATGTGGTATTTGAGGTGATTGACGCCTTCACTCATCATAAACTTACAATAATTGCATATGACAGAGTTTTACTTTGGACCATCTTCGTAATGCTTCCATATAGGGCCATCAGATTTTCTAACCTTATGGGCATGACTACTTGAACTGTATGCCTTTGTTGTATACCACAGTTTATTGCAAATTAAAATTTGAATGCAAAATGCAAGTAGAAACCTTATATAACGAAAAAAAAGTTTAAAACCCTAGTTGTATTGTGTATCCAAGGAAGAAGTAGAAGAAAATGGGAAAACAAGCCACAAACTTTTTTTTTCCCAAACCCTAAGTAGTTCTAAAATGGAAAAAAATATCAAAGCAAAATGAAAAAAATCTAAAATGAAGATTCTTACCTCCCAAATTTCTGTGAAAATCCTTCAAAGGCGATGGAAATCATTGGAATCAGGCAGCCTACCAACTTGAATAGTTGATTAAGAAGTCTGAAGTTCTAAATAACAGCTGCAATAAATCTCCATGAATAAGAGAAACCAAAAAAATGTGCCTCTTCAATATCAAAGTGATCCAAGGTCGATTAACTGTTTTGATTCTTGAAGAAGCAAGGAATACCAAATGCATTTCATGAACAAGAAGCGACCCAGGTTTACAAATGCAGGCCAAATTAACAAATATGTTGCAATGACGGGATATTACATTAATAGTTTTGGCTGTGTTATTCAAATCACTGAGCAGCTCGTAAAAATCACCTTAGCAGAGCAAAAACAACAGATAATCGCGATTGAATGAAGAAAATGACCTTTTTTTATGCACGAGGTTATAAGAAAATGGTAGCCGAGTAATATGCTTGGACTCACGGGTCATGGTGAGTAATTAATTGCCATTACTCGCAAGTTTGAGATTGTTACTCGGCTTGTGAGAAGTTTGTCGAGTACTTGGCCATGTAGACATGTCATCCAAGTGCACTCACAAAATTCAATGAATAACCGAGAACATCATTTTGAATCAATTTCATGAAAGTAGCGGGTGCATTGCACAACCGAAATGGAAGTACAAGCCAATCATTCAAATCCTGCTGTCTCTTGATTGCGGTCTTCCATTTGTCCTTTAGTTGAACTTAATGTTGATGTGACTTCAAATCCAACTTCATAATCAAGTAGATCATCAATCCAAAGTAGAGGGTACCGATTCTTGATGATCAAGATCTCTATAATCAATGCATGTTCTCCGTGAGGCATGCGTCTTGGGAACCAAGGCTATGAATGGTGATCCACATGGTGATGTACTTGGCCTATTTATGTCTTGGTGCAAGAGCTCTTGCATTTGCTTTTGTGCTTAGTTGAATTCCAAGATAGACCTCAGGCCAATGTTGGGCAATGGAGATTCACGAAGCAATTGAATCTCATGCTACATCTCTCTTATTGGAGGTATTCCCCTTGGTTCCTAGAGCAGTTCTTGATTGTTGAATCAATCCATCCATCTTCTTCCTTTTCTCTCTTGGACAACTAGCATTTGAAGTCTCTATTTCCATTTGCCCTTCTTCATCTTGCTTGGATTTCAAGAGCAAAACAAACTTCTTGCCCGCATTGATCAAGCTCGCTTTTCTTGATTGGCAGTCACAAAAAATCTTCTGTTTACGTCGTATGCATTGATGAGGAGTTGATGGGTCTTCCTTGATCAATCGGTATTTGTTCTCACTTCTTAGGAAGATAGCATCCCTATCCCACATGTAAGGGTCTCCAAACAACACTTTACACGCATCAAGCGACAACATATGACATGCTATTTCATCATTGTAGTTAGCAGCTATTGAAAATTTGAAGTCGCATTGCGTGGTGACCTGCAATTTGGTATCTCTATTTAACCAAACCAATGAATATGGCTGTGGATGCTTATGTCTTCATTTAAGGGTTTTAACCAACACTTCAGAAATCAAATTCTTTCAGAGCTGGAATAAAAATATTTGTTTACTTGAATGGTCTACGCTTAGATTTTGATTCAAAAAAGCTTCTCATGCTCTTCATTGAGCTTGGCTTCATCCTCTTTCGTTGCTGTCTTGTGCATTGAGGTGCATACTAGTTTCTCTTCTGCATCCAAATTACAGTCTACTTCTTTCCCCTTGTATTGGCAGTAATATTCTTCTTTGATGGCTCTTTCTTTTGATTCTTGCAACAAAGTGTGGGATGTAGTTTCCATCGCTTCTCCTTCCATTGCTTCTCCTTTGTATGCCCATTGATGTTGCGATGATCCTGTCGGATAGGACTCATTGAACTGAATAGTAGTGTGATGGGCATCTCAAAGAAAGGGTGAATGCCAAAATGCATGGTAAATGATTGCCCTCCAAACACAAAAGAGTGGTCCAAGCCATTTGCAGCAAAATGTAATGTAGGTGAATGACAGCAGATAAAAAAACTAGTGGTTATGGATCATTATGGTGAAGAAAATGCATTTACCTCTATGCCAGTGGTTTCAAATGGATCATATCAATCAAAAAAGCAAGTGCAAAGACAAATTGAATTGTTGATGCATTGTAAGCTACACTACAAGAGATCATGCAAGAACATATTTGTTTTTTAATCCTTTCAGTGCCTTAAATCTTTTGTGCTGGCAGTGTAAACATAAAGTAATTCCAATACATCTACTTACATGCTTTAGGACATTTTATTATGGCTTTGAGATTTAATTGGCTTATGCATTTGTATGGCCAATGAGGTTCTTAAATGCATATTCAAGCATCCGTTTCCCATTCAAAGAGTCATTGGCAGTGATGTGTATTAATAAATCTATCAAGTGTCCTGTCTATGGTGACAATAACATTGTTATTTGTATATTGCCAAGATGGTGCCTTTGCTGAAAGGGCAGACCTTTCTTCCTGACCAAATCATATCCATCAGAAAAGAAGTTCAATCCTGCCGTGCAACTAGTGACAGACTACTGAATCACAGGATCCGAACCAAGAGATAAACCATCATTTTTAATTTGAAGGATTCTGCGTCTGAAGTAATGATCTATCATCCATCATCTGCCGTGCCTGTCTAAAAAGTGAGGTTTTGTCTTAATGTTTTTGTTTAATGCAAGGAGCCACACCTTGGTATCAAATACTACTACCATTGCTGTGGTTAAATTGAAGAGGTCGCAAGGTCAAAAATAATAGATTGCTGATAAATGGTATTCGAGGCAATCAGATGCAACTCAGAATGACCTCGTTATTATTCAGTACTAAAGCCATTATGTAGGCTGAAATTATTTGGCTTAATGGTAGCATACGGCTACAAAATTAGTGACATTGTTGGGTCCAAAGAAGAAAGATGTCAACGACCATTATCTAGTTTTTTAGATACTGTCTCAACAGCAAAAACAGGATTAGTATCAGCATATTTGGCAGCATGTTTCCCTCACCATGGGCCTTGCAGATTTGTTTGCGTATTGATGGCAGCCATGTCATATGCTTAGTTTTTGTTTGGTCTCTGTAAACACTCTAGATTGGTGCAATGCTCATAATTGCTATCAAGTGACACCTTTTTCTGGAATAATATTTTAAAGAACAACTTCACTTGTCGGATACCAGTTACTCTGTTGAGAATGGGGCCAGCTTAACTAAACATATGACTTTCATAAATGCTGGAATGTTTTGATTTAATCTAGTCTCTTGCCATTAAAAAATACCCTTTCACCTAGCCAAATTATAAAATTGCTTCGACTTTCCTAGTAGCATAAATTGTTAATAAGATTTTTATTGGTACATCCTTAAGGCCTTTGTATTGGAAAGGAGATATGCAAATCTTTGTGTTTAATCATTTATGCGTCACATATAAATTACATGATTTTTTTTCCATAAGGTTTTATTTCTGAATTCTGTACATTATCAATATCATTTTTAATTTATATTCAAATTTGTCCACCATGGTGCATTGCATTCTAACATCGAATTTGTTGCTGCAGCTGGAAAGAAAAATAGCAAGAGAACTGCAGATGAAATGATTGCATCATCACCTATTCTAACATCCCCCGAAGCAAAAAGTAATGATGAGGAGGAACATGTGGATGTGGATGTGGATGTAGATGATGATGAAGATATTATGCAAGCAAAGCGTGAGAGGTTGAGCGACATCCATGAAGCTAATGCGAACATTGATGACAATGTGTCTAATGATGGTGATAGTGATGACGAGATTGCTGATGTCGATGTTAGTGACAATGAGCCTGATAAAGGGCCAAATGCTGCTGAAGCTTTGAGGGCTCAAGTTGATGCTGAGCAGAATGAGAAACAGCAAACTTCTAGTTCAAGTGGGAGTAGCGGCAGTGGAAGCAGTGGCAATAGCACTGCTAGCAGCAGTAGTGACAGTGAAGGCAGTGATGATGATTCAGCTAGCTCAGGTGGAGACGGTTGAATGTTGGAGATGGTAATTATGTCTGGGATAGCATACTTAGAAAGATGTCTCTGAAGATATGAATTATCTTTGTCCAACATACTGCCTATATCAGAATTCCGAAGTACCGGAAGTGCCCATAATAATGGTAAACATACATCTAAATAAAAAAGGGTCAAAACTCAAAATAATCTCTTATAGATTCACAGAGATTAGATGAAGAAATTGAAGATTCAGCGAATATATTAAGTATAATTAAGCCCTTCAACCTTTAGGAAAATAAAGCTGGCCTGCCTCCTTGTAGTCAGTCGATATGACATGCAGGGGTTAAATGCTATATTTATGCTGGCCAGCCAAATATTGCAGTAAAGATTTTCTCCAAAATTTTGTTACGGTTTAAACTATAATTTGGACGTTTGGCTCTGAAATGTTGCAAGTGAATTTTACTTGAATGGTTCATATAGAAATGCTCAACTGTGCTAAAAGGAACTATGCCAAAGGCAGCAATATTGCCTTTCTGTGTATTTATATTAGCATAGACCCATATGTGTCAACTGGCACTATTTGCAGTGTCTATCCGAGGTGTTTTTTGACTTTTTTTCGCATCACTTTTTAAAAATAATTCTCTTATTGCCGTCGAGAATATATTAGGTAAGGTAGTGAATGAAATGGTTTTAATTTTGTCTTTGGGGCTCAACGGTCTATGGGACCACAAATTTTTTGCAGCTGTCTCAACCACATGATGAAGCATAAAGTGAGACAGGAATTATGAAAGGGTATCGAGTATTTCTCTCTTGTTGCACTCGCACCCTTCCAAAATATTCAGGTGTGTAAGATGAACTTTTAATTTAATTTTTGTTTAGTCTCTTATTTATTGTTAATAGTTGTAAGTGTGATGTGACTCATAAACGACACATTTATTTTTATCTTAACTCGATCTTATATATTAAAATACAAGTGTGTTAATTTCTTCTTGTAGTCTGATTTTAAGACGAGGGGAAAGGTTCCAATAGTGGCACACCTTCCAATTGTGGAATAGGGTTTTTGTTAAGGTGTGCTTCATTGATGGAACATATTGGTGTGTATAAATATTAAGGTGCACTAGACACTGAGCATGTAGCATCTAATACTTGTTCAATATTTACTCTATAAAATTAAAAGTAACCAATTATATCTTGACAAGTAAGACTCAAGTATTGCTACTCTAATGCACATCTATTGGTACTCCAAATGTTAAGTTTTGGTCTTAGGTTTAAAAAATACATTTTTATGACCTCTCGTGATAAAATCGGTTATATAATAAAATTTACAATAAGTTAGACCTTGAAACGTTAGTTATAAATAGTTAACATATTAAAATGGATAAAAATTTCGAAGTCTAATGTGATATGGCACTTTAATTTGCTATCTTAAATTAGGGTGCACCACTATTGGAACCTTTCCCCTAAACATTTTTATTTATATAAAAGTGAAACTCACCAAAGCATCTATAATAGACTCTTCGTTTATTAAGTTTATAAAATTATAAAGGTTTAGATAAAAATAACCATTGAAATAAAATTAAATGAGCAATAAACAAAGTTATTAGTTAAGATTGTTTTTAAATGAGTACATATATCTTAAATACATCTAATTAAAAAATGGTAAGATATATCAATCTCAAGGGTGACTAATTTGAATTTGTCACCCATCAAATTGATTTACTCTTCTTAAATTGATGGTGCTATATTATTGTATTAAACTTTAAAAAATATTTACGGAAAAAAACAACTCCAAACTCCATAAGTCTAAAATATCATGATTTTTTGATTGCTTAAATCTTATATTTGAGAGTCACCATCTATTATTAGCTGGATTGTTACCCTCCTAATAGATTTGGGTGGTCTCAATTTTTTTTTGGGTTGTTACATTGTTATATTATAAATTCATGGGAAAGGAATGGAAAATTGCTTGCAAGAAGATTGTCTTTTTTTTTATGTTGTTTAATACTAATCGGCGGTATCTGGTTGAGAGAGTGAGAGTTGTGGCTGTTGAATATCAAATTCGTTCCTGTGCCTTTAAGTGCAACCAACAAAAAAATAAAAATAAAATAATACTATTGTTTGATACAAGAAGAAAGAGAGGAAAGAAAAATAATCATCTTTTTTACATGAGGATTGTTACCAAGTTTATCTAAAGATTGGATAAAGTGGGTGATTTGGTACCTTTATCAACCAAGCCATTTTAAAAGTCAATAATATGTATAACATAACTGTTTGGAGACCCATCACTCTTCTCAAAATCTTTTATAAGGTCATTGTTAAAGCCATTGCTCATTGTATGAAAGCATTGATCCAAGAGATTGGTAGAACTGAGCAAACATGGTTTTAGGTGGGAGGTTAATTCAACACAGGGTAATTCTAGACAATCTGATCTTGTTATGATAATTTACATATTGGCCTCAAAAAATATAGCTCAAAACTCACTAATTGTTAAGTTTGAATTTGACAAAGCTTATGACGGTTAAATGGTCGTTTATTCTTAATATGTTAAGATGGACAAGATTTGGCAAAAATGATTCATTGCATTAAAATGTTGTTCAATGATGCATCAACAAGACTTTTAGTGAATGGTTTTCTCATTGAATCCTTTGTGCTTCAATGATCCATCCTCCGAGGTTGTTCGTTAGTTCCTTTTTTATATGTTTTGGTTGTTGATGCCCTCGGATAATCGCTATAAAGGGCACATAATTATAATTTTATTAAAGAGATTCCTTTTCCCAGTGAGGCCTATGCCCTTAATTCATTTTGCTAATGATAGCTTACTTTTTATTTGCAACAATGAAGAGGAAATCACTAATGCTATTGATAACCTTGAGCTGTACTGTGTTATTTTAGGGTCTAAATTGGTGATGCATAAGACTAAATTTATTATGATTCACGTTAATCCCACTCCCTTTTGGATTCCTCCTAAGTGGAAATGTGTCCAACATGGGGAATTTAGAAGGTAGTTGGGTATCCCTTATGGCCTTGGAGTCTCTCTTAGTGATACTTGGAAATGGGTTTTAAATGAATTTCAGAAAAAAATTGATTGCTAAGGATCCAAATTTCTCTCTTTTGCTAGTAGAATTGAAGTTGCTAATAGGATTATTGTTGTAACACGTTTATTATTTTTCATGTTGATTTCCTTCTAAAACATGCTATAACAAATTCACTAGGGTTATAAAAAAAGTTCTTTGAGACAAATGGAATGGCAACAACGGTATACAAAGCATTTCATAGAGTCAATGCATCCAATTGAAAGAAAAATGAGGTCTTTGTGTTATGGATCCCTTGACACAAGGTAGGTGTTTGATTTCGAAATGGTTTTGAAGCATGGAAAGTTTTGTTTGTCATAGAGTTTCAATCGCTTCCTATAAAGGTTAATGGAAAGATGTGCACATAAATGATAAACTGTTGCTCTCTAAATACTTCAAACTCTTGTCATTCACCCCATTTAATAGTATTTGAAAAACGTGGCAAGAAACTCCTCAATTGTTAGCCTGGGAAGACAACTCCCTTAGACATGGTCTTAGTTTTCCTATTTTTATTTGGTGGAATAAACATTTAAATTAACATGTTTCTCCTTGCTCTGCACAATACACTAAAAGGGAAATGTCTATTTAGTAAAGGTATTCGACAATTTGGAGATTTATGACACTTATCTTGTTGTCAATGAAAACATTGGTTGCTTTTAAAGGATTTTTCTACCTACAAAACTTTGACAAGTGTATTGTAATTGAAATTATGCTCCTTGTGGATAGTTCATTAATTGTTAAAATGTCCACTTTGACTCAATGCAATTTTGTGAAGGATTGTAGATGGTCTAACGACAATAGGTTTGATCATTTTCCGGTTAAATGTGTTTATTGGAAGCTCCTTTGGATTGCTTTTGGAACAAAGGCTTAATTCAAAGTGGAAATACAAATTCAGTAAAGGTAAATGGCAACTCTTTGGAGCTGCCATTTGGAAGTCAAACATTGACACCATGGCTCAAATCATTCATTGGATGAAAGCTTATCTTTTACAAATAGCCTATTGGTGACAACATTCATTTTCTTGCTATCAACCCTCCCAAGTGCCTTGTTTATAATCTTTAGAGTCTGTTTCCCATATTTTTTTAAGACACAGAGTTGCTAAAAGAATATGGGCTATTGTTCCCGATGACTTCCTTAATATTTTTGGATATTGATTGTCTTGGAAACAAGCTCTTCTAGGGTTGAATATTTTGCATAATGTGACTACTAAATTTTTTAGGCCGCTTATTATTAGCCCCATGTGGAAGGTTAGATGCATTGTTGTGTTTAGTAATTCTTATATTCTAATTGTAGTTTTTATTCATAAGCTTTACTCTAACTATTGTTAGAGTTGCATATTCTCAAATTCGAAAGGTTGAAAATGACCATGTCAATGTATTGTTGAATTTGTAATGGCTTCTGCCTGCGCTTTTTTCTGGTTCAACTCTCATAACTCAGGGGTAAATCAAGCTCACTCGGTCAAGCTTTAAGGTTTGGTTCAACTCTCATACCTCTCCAAACAGTGAATGAGCAAGAGACTAGGCTACTTGTCCATAAGCCTCCTTAGCCAACAAAATGGAGAAGCTCATGGGCGTAGAAGGCCATTATGAAGTTAATGCTTCATCATAAAACCTTTGTAACTGCCCCTTGAGTGAGAAAGCTCCACATCCATGATCATTATGGAGGATTTAGACGGTTTCTTGAACATGGCTAATGTGCAGGAAAAGGTGGCTACTTAATGCTTCATGAAGGAGGCCTAATGGGACCTTTTCAATGCTTGGTAACTGATGAGAGGAGAGGGAATTGACCAAGGATGGCGTGCATGGGCTCTAGTTGGGTCAAATCTTACTAAAAATAGGCTCTGATGCTCCACGGGGCTCATTCAAGGCACTAGTCAACCTAAGCAATGCATGGAGTGTGGAGGGGTGTTGTAACTGCTGTGAGAGTGGTTGATGACCAGTATGGCCTCTTCATGCCATTTCTATGCCAAGATTCCATTCTCTCTCTTGCTCACAATTTTATATATTCAGGTCTCAATGTCTTTGTTCTCATCCCTCAACTGGGTGTATTAAAACTCTGCCAAATTGTAGACTTGCATAAAGTGTGATGTTCATTCCCTTTTGTAGGTCCTCTCCACCTAATTGTTATATTTTCATCCTATGCAGGTCATATGATGTGTTAGAATGTGTTAGTTGTACTGAAGAGTGAGTTGGTTGATAGTGTCTCAAGTAGGCCTTCTTTCCATTGCCTTCAAGTTGCAGACCTTCCACATAGCCTCCACATGAAACACTTATGTCTAGGAGTTCATCAAGAAGCCTTTTTAGTCATTAGTCTTTCATTTGATTCATAAATTGTGTTTGAATATCAATCAAGAGATGATAAAATGAATATTGGTGCATCACCATCCTTAGAATAGGTTTCTTTTCATGTTTTCACTCTTATCTCTTTTCACTCCAACATCAGTAGGTCTTAGGAAGAGAGCTGAAGTTGATGTACTAGGGGAGCTAGCCTCATAACCTAGAGGTTTGGTCTTACTATAGGTCACCCACAACCTTTAGACCAATCCCATGTTACCCCAAGCTTGAAGAAAACTGAACTATCTCCTTCAAAGGGTGCAACTTGGAGTGCTAATAGTTCTGGCACGCTCGATGGGATCAACATTCAAGTGAGTTAGAGCATGCATTGGCAGTCTTTGAAAACATCAAAGAGCTTCAAGTACTTTAGTGGTAGATTTGCAGTCAATTTACATGTAAAAGGTGGTCATAAGATCTTCCTCAAAATGTAACTAGACTGAATTTGTTGAGTTGTCATTAGACTTTGCTAGGAGAAAGAGATATCCTAGGTTTGATCCCAACCCTACACCGCCTAACTTTCCTAATTATGCCCAAACAAACACTATTGCAAATCCTACACCTCCAATAAATAGGCCTAGGATGCAAGCCTTTGTGCCTTTCAATGGTGACAACCCCTTAAAGCTCAATCAGTTTGATAACATACCTGTTGCTACCTTCAAAAGCCTTCCCTATTTCACAAGTGAGAACTCAACTACCCCTGTAGAACATATTGTAGACATAGCCAATTTGTGTTTAGTCCATAATGTGACCTAAGAGAATGTAGCTATAAAATTATTGGCCATAATGTGACTCTAGTGGTATAGGGGTTTAAATCCTGCATCCATTAATATCTGGGATGAATTTGAGGAACATTTGTGCAAACACTTTGAGGATAAGAGTGACCATCTTTCTTTGGTGGAGCAACTTACCACAATTAATAGGGCTCCCAAGAAATTTATGACAGACTTCAACTATAGGTTTCAAAAAACTTGGGATAGGATCCATACAGTCATCAAGCCCACCCCCAATTATGCATTCTTGTACTACCTAAGAGCTCTAAATTTTGATGTGGCAATCATGATACAATCCATGGGAGGAAGCACTCTACCAGAAGCCTATGAGGTGGCCATAAGGGCAAAAAATTGTCTAATCCAAGCAGGTAAACTCACACCTAGACCCCTCATGCCTTTATTCTTGGAAATTACAAGGTAGTTGGGTATCCCCTATGGCCTTGGAGTCTCTCTTAGTGATATGTGGAACTAGTTTTTAAATAAATTTCAGAAAAAAAATTGATTGATAGGGATCCAAATTTCTTTCCTTTGTTAGTATAATTGAAGTTGCTGACAAGATTCTTGTTGCAACACATGTTTATTATTCTTCATGCTGGTTTGTTTCTAAAACATGCCTTAACAAATTCACCAGGGTTATAAAAAAAGTTCTTTGAGCCAATGGGATGGCAACAAAGGTATGCAGAGCATTTCATGGAATCAATGCATCCAACCGAAAGAAAAAGGAGGCCTTTGTGTTATGGATCCCTTGACAGAAGGTAAGTGTTTGATTTCCAAATGGTTTTGAAGCATGGAAAGTTTTGTTTGTCATAGAGTTTCAATTGATTCCTATAAGGGTTAATGGAAAGATGTGCACATAAATGATAAACCGATGCTCTCTAATTACTTCGAACTCTCGTCATTTGCCCCGTTTAATACTATGCGAAAAACATGGCAAAAAACTTCTCAATTGTTGGAATGGGAAGATAACTCCCTTAGATATGGTCTTAGTTTTCATCTTTTTATTTGGTGGAATAGGCATGTTCAAATTAACAAGTTTCGCCTTGCTCCGCACAATACACTAAAAGGGAAATGTCTATTTAATAAAGTTATTCGATAATTTGGAGA
This sequence comes from Torreya grandis, assembly GCA_037957365.1. Taxonomy (NCBI): domain Eukaryota; kingdom Viridiplantae; phylum Streptophyta; class Pinopsida; order Cupressales; family Taxaceae; genus Torreya; species Torreya grandis. The sequence goes on from JARHVA010000006.1 coordinate 6,568,874, forward strand.
TTTATGACACTTATCTTGCTATCAATGGAAACATTGGTTGCTTTTAAAGGATCTTTTCACCTATAGAACTCTAACAGTGGTATTATAAATAAAATTTTGCTCCTTGTGGATATAGTTTATTAATTGTTAAAATGTCCACTTTGACTCAATGCAATTTTGTGAAGGATTGTAGATGGTCTAACGGCTATAGGTTTGATCATTTTACGCTTAATTGTGTTTATTGGAAGCTATTCTCTGGATTACTTTTAGAACAAAGGCTTAATTAAAAGTAGAAATACAAATTCAGTAAAGGTAAATGGCAACACTTTGGAGTTGCCTTTTGGAAGTCAAATGTTGATGCCATGGCTCAAATCATTCCTTGGTTGAAAGCTTCTCTTTTATAAATAGCCTATTGGTGACAACATCCATTTTCTTGCTATCAACCCTCTCAAGTGCCCTGTTTATAATCTTCCGCATTTGTTTCACATATTTTTTTAAAGACGTAGGGTTGATAAAAGAATATGGGCTGCTGTACCTGATGACTTCCATGATATTTTTGGACATTGATTGTCTTGGAAACAATCTCTTTTAGGGTTGAATATTTCACATAATGTGATTGTTGAAATTTTTAGGCCACTGATTATTAGCCCCATGTGGAAGGATAGATGCATCACTGTGGTTAATAATTCTTATATTTCAATTGCAGTTTCTATCCATAAGCTTTACTCTAACTATTGTTAGAGTTGCATATTCTCAAATTCGGAAGGTTGAAATTGACCATGTCAATGTATTATTGAAATTGTAGTGGATTCTGCATGTGTTTTTTTATTCTTTTTGTATTGCAACTTTTGCTACCGATGTAATAGTTAACTTTATTCAACAATAACAAAAAAATATATGCCATTTTGTTTGTATGGGATAAGGATCGTGAACTATTGTTGTAGGTGACACAAAGCTAGTTAATGTTGCATTGGGACTATGCCTATAATTGCTTGTTTGGAAAAAAATACAGAGCTTTGTATTAATCTGTACATTTCCTCTTTCAATTCCTTTAAAAATGTTGTTTTATTTAATTACTATCCCCACTGCATGGAGAATGTCCTTAGTTTGCTAGCCTTCCCAATGTATGGCTTGTTGCTGCATCAAATATATTGTAAGCACAATCGCAAGATCGACATTCGTTAGAGTTATGATGTTGATGTTGCTTAAGATGTATCAATTACAAGCATCAAATGCTATTCTAGAGTTGTTGATAGAAGTTGGCTTTCATTGTGTTCGCATTGGAAAAACAAAGGCATGCCCTTCTTTTTCAAAAGTGAAACATGAAGTTAGTTGTATTCATTCGCTTGTAAAATTTACATTCGGGCAACATGTTATTTCCACTTTATAAGAATCATTAGTGATCTTTGAACTTTACAAGATATCGGTGATCTTATCTTTCTAAGGCAAGATTGTGTTAGATGGGTAGTGAAGTTAATGGGTAATATTATATTGGTACATTTCAGGGTATTATATATTCCAAATAATAATAATAAATGAAGGTTGTATAGTAAAGTAGTTGGTTGGTATTTATGGCTCATACTCCATGTCAGAAAAAAAGACATGGCTCAAAACATACGTGAGAACAAAAAATAAACCCAGACTAAACACGACACTCAACAACAAACACCAATATTAAACACAAGCAATGACACTCAAGGGAGGGGGCAAAGGATTATATTTTGGAGGCAGAGCTGCCCAAGTGGAAGGCTCTGCAGAAGTAGGATATGGGGCCACATAGCTATCTAGGGGATCTGTGGTCATATTAATAGTCCAGCCATCAACAGGCTGTATTTGAAAATTGGTGCCCACAGGAGAGACTTTGGGAGAGGGAGCTGTGTCAAATTTGCCATGGGGCAGTTGAGAGCCCCACCCTCTTGAATGAAAACAAGGGGAGAATTGGCTATGGCTATGAGAATGACTTCTGTGCCTTCTAGAGGTGGCGGCAATGGTCCTTGAGGTGACTCATCTAGTGGCACCTGAATGATAGTGCAAAGGGCATTCCCCCAATGATCTAACAATTCTTGGAGGTGGTGGACTTCCATAGCCACCTTATCAGTTTGGACTTGACTCTGAATATAGGTCAAACACATTACAAAGACCTTCTCGTTAAGTGAAGAATCATAGGAACAAGCATAATTATTAAGAAAAATATTATTTTTGGCCTTCCATAATTGGAAAAGAATGATGGCTTTGAAAAATACCATATAAAAGCAATAGAAGTTAGTTGGCTGAGTCCCCCAGAAGAGTAAGTCATTAAGAAAATGGCTCAGGGTAATAACATTAGAATAGGCTATGGATCTATTTATAAGCAGACTAGGCACGTGGGTAGAACCAAAATAAATGTTTTAAAGACTCAAGTTGATGGCATGCATGACACTTGGGTGGAGCGATGTTCATGTGAGATCGTCGCTCCTTGAATGGGAGGCCTTGGTAGACAAAGCACCATATAAAGTGGATGAGCTTAGGTTAGATCCCAACATGTGAATTTTTGTCAATTCTGGCAAGCTAAGTTCTAGGAGAGGATTGAAGTCCCTAGTGCCTATTGAACTTGCAAAGAGCAGGAAAGAAGGGGCTCATGACTTAATACAAAATCCCAGAGAATAATTCTTAAAATGGGTGTCACAATTTCAACATCAGTGTTTTCACCAAGCACAAGGAGGCTGCAAATCAAGCTTATGAAAACATCATGAAGCAACTCTTGAATACGACGCACAAAAGGTAAGTCTACATTATTTAAATAAAATTAGCTTTCAAGTCAGACCAAGGAATCCAATCCCTAGTAGAAACCAAATCATGAATGGTAAAAATACATTTTCAAAATAGCCTGAGGACTTTGATTCGTTGCAATCAGTCAACATAATGCTAGTGCTTGTCATAATAGGAGACCACCATATGCTATGATCATTGAAAGATAACCCTGTACAAAATCTATCCCCAATCCACTTCATGTGAGGCTTGACAACTATGAAGGCTTTCCATATGCTTTTGGAAATAAATGAATCTTCAATTTTGACAAGAGCTGTAGTGATGAGAAGGGAGTGGGAACCTATATTTTTCCAACTAGGCTTGCCATAGGGCCCCCCAAAAGAGATACATTGTCTTAGCAAGATTTTCCAAGCCTCATTGCCTTCAATAGCATGAACCACCCAATTAATACATAAAATTGCACTCTGTCTATAGAGGTCAATAATTCCCATGCCTCTTTTGTTCTGAGGGAGCCAACACATGTCCTAGATGACATGATGGAAGCCCTTGGCATGTTTGGAATTAAACCAGAGAAAATCCTTAAGGATTTGACTAATTAGTCAGAAGCCACTTTAGAGGGAGCCTAACAAGAGGAATATTAAACATGGGTGGCCCCCAAAATCTTGATGCAAATTTGAAACTTCCATGTTAAGGATAACGGTTTGGTAATCCAGTGCTCAACCTTCTTTTCCACTCTTTTGATGACATACTGCCACAACTCAGCTGAAGAACTGTCAAAAGCAAAAGGGATGCCAATAAATTTGAACTATTCTCCATGCATAATCTTTTTCCAATTATAATGGAAAATCCATTCAGACATAGGCATTATACTTTGTCTAAAGGATTGTGTCTTATTCCACTGTAAATAAGATATCGAGGTCAAACAAAAGGTATCAAGGCATTTCATAGCTTCTCAGAAGGTTGGCTCTTGTTCTTTGAATGTGAGGAAATTATCATTCACAAAGTTCCTATTAACGAGTTGGGAAGAATGGTCAGGAAAAGAGATACCACGAACTAGACCCCGCTCAGCTCTGGAGGCAAAGAGATAACCTAAAGCTTACACAAAAATAACATATAACGTTAGAGCTAGATGCTACATCCCGATTTCTCACTAAAAAACCTTACTTGATTATCTGTGGATATTTATAGTTGACAATTTGATTTGGTTATTATTAACTAAGCTATGAGTTATGTGTTGTTATGAGACAATTGAATATTTCTTTGATTTCATGATCGCATTGTTATGTGTTAGCTGTAGTGTATATTATTACATTGTGATCATGTTAATATGTTATTTCATTAGTATTTTATGATATACATGTCATGATGTTATAGACTAACTACTTGCTTGTCAGGAGTTTGACACAAGAGAGATTCATCCCTTAGAGCATTATGGAGGGAGAGCATCATCAGAGAGGGTGATATAGATGGACATCTTGGGGGATGATAGAGGAATGGCTAGAACCCTGCACACACCACATTAACCAGTTCATGTTATATGCATAGTTGAATAGTTAGCATTAGTGCATTTTTGATGTTGTGTGTATTTAGATAATTGTTTATGCATTGTTAGTTGTGCATTGGCTTAGTTTATTACTCATGTGGAATTAACACTGTGTGATTGCGTTGTGATTATTTTAACTCGGTTTGAATAATAATGTGTTGATTACCATTTTTTTTAATGAGTAAATGAGATTAACTTACATTAGTCATATTAAAAAAAGATTTACCTATGTTAAGTTAGTAGCAATAAAATGATTTTGTTATAATTAATGAATTAATTGTTTTTATAAAGTCAAAAATATACAAATAGGAAATAAAGCATCATGCATGGAATTAAAATAAATAAAACAAATTAAAAAGTTTATATTTAGGAAAAAGAAAAACAAAAATAATAGAAAATTAAAAATAAAAAAATTATTGAATAATAAAAAAAAAAATTGGGGGGCCAACTTTAACGTAAAGAGCAATACCCATTAGGAAAGGAAGAAAAATCATAGAAGGAAAAAGGGAGAGCTTTAGAAGAATGAATTCGAATATATATCTCAGAGGAGAAGGTAAGGGGGTGGCATAGAAGATAGAAAAGAAGAGAGAAGAAGAGGACACAAAGATTGGAAGAGAGGAGAAAGGAGGCACGACCTAGGAGATGAAGAAAATTGGGGGACTTTGACAGAGTTTTCTATTGGATGCGAATACCAGGTAGGTGGTGTCTTAAACTCTGTTATGATATTCATGAAACCATCTAATTTAGAGTATACATTAATATGTGGCGATTTATAAATGGATACCAAAAATATACATAAGCATCTTGAACTCAGCCAATTACATATATACAATGATATAATTAACATTTATGACTATAAATACAATGATATAATTAATGTTTATGATTGTAAATACAATGGTCTAATTAATGTTAATGACTATAAATACAATGATATGATTAATATTAATGACTGTAGTGTCATTAATGACATGAGTGATATCAACGATTTACCAATATATACCTTAATTACATGAGTGATATACCATTATATTCATTCTCAAGGTGACGTTAATCTCTTGTTTTATATACATATGCTTTTGATCCTTCCATAATCATTTAGTCTGCACTATATAGTTTAAACAAAAACCAATGATCTTGGATGGTAAATGGATAGTAAAATAAAAATTAAAAATTTAATGGCTATAATAAAGCAAATAGTAAATAAGTGATTTATACTTTCATAACAGTTTGCTATTTACTACATAAGTAATTTATAGAACGCTATCTACTTACATGATTCTGTCATAATAGTAAACAGATAATAAAATTTAAACAAGTGATTTATATAATGTTATACAATGATTAAGCCATCAATAAAACTTTGAATGCACAACGAATTGTTATATTGGGATTGACAATATAACCATGCCGAGCGATTTGAAATGATCTAGGTATGTTTTAGAACATTCAATAGCAGATCGAACCATGTTTAATAACCATGCCAAGCGATGTAGTGATTTAGGTGGAGTAGCAACAGGGTAATAGTGATCTACAATTATATGCTTAATTTTGTACCTTTATTGTATAGATACAGTTATATACTAGATACATGTGCAGTTATATGTTTAATTATGTTTAATAGCGATTTGCAGTTAATATCTTTAATCTCTCTATGCAAATGTTATACATATTTCTTAAATGTTATAGAGTGATATTACAAAAGAATTATACCCTATATAGTACATAATGTTAAGCTTTTACATTGAATACAAATTTGTAATCATATAATCAAGTGGAAAAGCTGGTATCAGATTTAGTTGATAACATTGAATACATGATACAAATTTATATGTTACAGATTATATAAAACTATATGTAAATACAACTTAATATAATTAAGAAAAATTAATAATATTATCTAATGATTATATTATTAGATAAAGCTTAATATGTGAATACAAATTATATGATTAGCAGTGTTAATATTGTAACCTGCTTAAAATTATCTCTGGAATATCTGATAGTCTTTTCATTGAAATTGGATAGCAAAGATCACTATTAGGTGTCATTCATCATTATTTGGAGGACACTTTTTCTTAAATTTGATATATGTTACATGAGAAGTAGATCTAAAGTATAGCAGTTGTTACATGCATATAAATTACCAACAAAATACTCATTTATATATAATACTATTTATATACCTATAAATGATGGCAATACTTCTATACAGAAGGTAATAAGTACCAGCTTTATATGCGTATATAGTTAAGGATATAATGATTGTTGAATTATATTAAGTCATTGATTAGAGTTGTAGACGACTGGTGACAATTATATATAGTGTTATATATTGATGACTACCCATATGTGATACATAGTATGAATGTAGTCAAAGTGTACTAAAACATATAAATAGAAAATATGTCAATCTAAACATTTAGGTATTCCTATAAGAATATAGTGTATATCGATATTTGGGGTCGTGTGCCTATAGTTGTAATAACTGTTAAAAATGAGTCATATGATTTTGTGAGTTAGGAAACTATGTATATGTGAATACAACCACCTGTAAATATAACAAGCTGCTTAAACGAAGATTATGTTGTCGTGAGCATTATGACTTTATTTTTATGATTGGTTGTTGAAATTAAGTAGTGTATATATGAAAATGCTAGATTATGATTGCTTGTCATAAAATGTACCTATGTTTGAATCTATTTACAAAAAATAGATATTTGCAAATTATACTCGGTTGGTATAATCTGTACTTGTTATGATTGTTATTATTTATGCATAATATTATGGAGATTCATTCATACATTTGACACACTAAATGTATGCATCTTGATTATCCTTATGTTTAGTATATTTCATGACTGCTAGTAGGAAGTAATATGTATGAATATGTTGGTTATATTTATAATAACCAAATCTCGTATTACTAGTATTTGGTGAGTAGTGAGATCGATTTCATTATATTACTAGTATCACCAATGCCAGATGAAGGTAATCTGATGAAGTGGTGTGTTTGAAATTAACTAATTATAGAGATCAATGATTATTAAAAACTTTGGCCAAAGTAATGTTAGTTAGACATTATCATTTCATATGTATGATTTACATGTTTATGCGATATCATGTTAGAATAGATTTCTTTATGGTACAATGCATGTTTTTTGAAATCATAAAGCACACAGGTACTAGCTTGTCTCTCTAGATTCTCGCACTGTCACTATTTACTCATCCGTACAGGGAGGGCCATTCTCTGATGAAGGATTGTGTGGGGGATTGATGGTCTGTGGTTGGTATGAAAAAGTGCTCAGATGATGATCTTTTTCCCCACAATAATACTTCTTTAAAGATGACACTTGAGATTACTATAGATACTAGAGTTTGAGAAACTCATGCTTCATGGAGCCTTGTATCTTGTACATTGTATTGTATTTATTATTATTGAAATATTATACCTGATGAGATGTAATTATTTACCTATTGTATCATGACAAAAATGGTTGCATATTTGTAATCGCTGTGGTTAAAAGTCTAGTTACTTTCTACATTCAGTTATGTTGTGATTCATATGATGATAGTGATTAGTGATGGATTGTTGTCACATGTTTATTTTACAATTGATATACTTAGAGTGTTTTATTTGGATCACTAATTAGATTCTCATGATTTAATATAATGATAGAATACATTGGTTAAATTATATTTAAAAAATCATATATTTTTAGATAGATCTTAGTGAGGATGTTACATGTGGTATCAGAGCTACAGTCCAAACTCTAGGACTTAATGAGTCTACTAACTTTTCGTATCTTTTTATTTACCAAAAAGAAGATACTGAAATATAGAATATCCAGATAAGGTCCATCAAATGTCAATGATAGTAACCCTTTGTTTGATTTTAATTGGTTTGTCACTAAGTAAGCAATAAAGTTGGATCAGATTCTCATAGCCATGAATGAGACCAGGAATAAGATTACAACTCTAGAGCAAGAGGTTCATGGTCAATAAGAAGAAGAACATTAGGATGAACCCAAAGATAATCTTGCTGAGTAGGAAAAATCTGAGGTTGCAATAGCACAGATAGCTACAAAATTGAATAGAGTACAAAAAAGGTAAATCCACCTAAGATCGGTGGAACTATTTTGGGTGATAGAACTGAAGCATGGTTGACTGAGATGGAGAAGTATTTCAAGATTTAAAAATACTCTGAGGTTACTAAAGCATTTTGGGGAATTTATTAGTTGGCTAGTGAAGCAGTGACATGGTGGGCCAACAAGAAGTTGAAAATGAATCTTAACTCGACCCCCACTACATGGGAGCAGTTTGTGACTTTGTTCAGATCATGGTGGGTTCCACAGTTATATTTTTACTGAAAGCTTACATATTTTTAGAATTTAAAGTAGGGCGACTTATCAATGAATGAGTACTGATAGTAGTTAACCAAACTTGTAAAGTATGTACCTCAGTGCCATGTAGATGATAGGTTCATAATCAAGGAGTTTATCATGGGATTGAAACCCTAGATTGGTGGAGAGATGGATGCTTATGGACCTTTTACCATGGATTAGGTCTTTGAGAATGCAATCAAGCAGGGGCAAAAGTTGAAGTCTCTTGCACAGGTTAGGGACAAGTTCAAATTTTTTTTTGGAAGTTCTAAATCAAATTTCAAAAAACATTGGAAGCAAAGGAGTGTAGACTCTACGAAGTAGATCAAAAGTCAAAATACCAAATTTAACAATGGTTCAGGCAATAAAAAATAAGGTAATAGTTTCAAAGGTGGTTTCAAGGGAAACCAATAGGCTGATTAGAAATGACCACCTGAAGATTATTTCATTTATGGAGATGATCATTATGCTCATAAATTTACTCAGGACAAGTCAAAGACCAAAGGTTCTGCCCCTCATCAAGGAAATTTTTAGCAGTGTATTCATGATGCGATTGATAATCGACAAGTCAAATTCTAAGTTTCACCCATAGAGTTGTCAAGTATATTGTTTGAACATCCAATTTCTATTTTGATAGATATAGGGGCTACAAAATGTTTTATAGATCCTAAAATGCTTAGTAAGATAATCAAAAGAGCTAGAGTAATGAAAAATACATGGTTGGTACAATATGGGAATGATTTAAAAGTCGTGGTTGACAAGTGTTTAGTTGAAGCAGAGATTAGGTTGCCCAAATTCACAACAGTGGTGGATATGTATGTAACACCACTAGGGTCATATGATGTGATTCTGAGAGTCAACTAGATTGTAAAATATAAGGCTAAGGTTGACTGCTACTTGAAGAAGGATAAGTGTTTGGATGATTGTGGAAATCAAACACAAATTTAAGTTGAGAAAAGAGTTGAACTTTAGGTAAATTTTTGCTATGCAACTCAAGAGGACTTAGGGAAAATGATGCCAAGCAGTTATCATCAAGATAAATGAGATGGAGGAATCTAAGGAACCATCTCTTGAAGATTACCTATTTTTTAAAAATTTCATGATGTGTTTCTAGAAGAAATGCTTGGATTGCTTCCTAGATATGAGTTTGATTTCTCTTTCGATATCATTCATGGATTAAAACCATACTTTAAGGCACCATATAGGATGACAACCACAAAATTGGTTGAATTGAAGGATCAAATCTAGGAATTATTTTTCAAGGGGTTGATCAGACCAAGTGTGTCACCATGGGGTACACCAATTATCTTTGTAAAGAAGAAAGATAATAGTCTTGAAATTTTCATTGATTATAGAATGTTAAACAAGACAACTATCAAAAATAGATATCCACTACCTCATGTAGATGATATTTTTTATCAAATGTGGAGAGAAATGATCTTTTCTAAGATTGATCTTAGAGAAGGATACCATCAGTTGAGGATAAGGGATGAGAATACTCTAAAGATATTGTTTAGAAATCGTTATGGGCACTATGAGTTCACAATGTTATCATTTGGGCTGACAAGTGTTTTGACAATATTCATGAATCTCATGAAGAATGTGTTTAGAGATTATCTAAATCACTTTGTTTTGGTCTTTCTTGATGACATTTTTATAGACTTTAATAATGAAGAGGATCATCTCCAACATCTAGAATTGGTTCTACAACGGTTGCGAAAGCATAATTTATATGACAAATTATCTAATTGTGTATTTTTTCATAAGAGAGTGCAATATCTAGGAACATTATCTTTGTGGATGATATCTTAGTAGACCCAACATAGATAAGAGCCATTATGGAATGGTCGGCATCAAATAATGTGCATGAAGTAAAAAGTTTTATGGGATTAGAAGGCTATTACAAGAAGTTCGTTTCAAATTTTTCCAATATAACTAATCTGATCACCTTTCAACAACATAAAAACCAAAGTTTTATCTGCTCAGATAAGTGTGAAGTAGCTTTTCAAAAATTGAAAAAGCGGCTTACTTCAACACTAGTGTTAAGAGTTCTTGACCCCAATAGTCAATTTTTAGTGATCATAGATGCACATGTGGATGGACTAGGAGGAGTCCTTATGCAAAATGGTGCAATGGTAGGTTATGAATCAAGGAAGCTAAAACCTTATGAGGTGAACTATGCCCCTCATGACTTAGAACTTACAACAAATGTGCATGCTTTGTAAGTTTGACAACATTACTTATTGGAAAAATCATTTGAGCTCAAGACAAATAACTTGAGACTCAAGTACATCTTCACCCAATCAAATTTGAATGCTCGTTAGAGATGCTGGTTAGAGTTCTTGTTTGAATATGATATTGATATCAACTATATTAAAGGCAAAAAAAATATAGTAGCTGATGTCCTTTGTCATAAAAGGTACATAGCATTTGTGGATACAATCGAGAGTACTTTCAAGAATCGAGTGATCAAATTCTTACCAGGAGATAAATTCTACGATCATGTTAGGAAAGCATTGTCTGAGAATGCACATAGTCCTAGATATAAAGGATTCAAATTGGAGAGTGATGGTCTTTTGAGTTACAATGGAAGAATGTATGTGCCAGAGAAAGAAAATTTGAGGATCATAGTGTGAAAGGAGCTACACAATACCCCATATTTAGGACATCTAGGAGTAACCAACTCATGACATAGCTTAGACCTTTATATTTTTGGAGGAGAATCAATAAAGATATAGATTTTTTATCACTTGTCTAGAATGTCAGTGAGTGAAAGTTGAACATGTGCATTCAACTGGTTTGTTATATCTACATGATATACTAGAATGAAAGTGGCAGATGATTAGTATGGACTCTATCCAAGGTTTAATTTATCACGGAATAGATATAACATGATCTTGGTTGTAGTTGACAAACTAATCAAAGTAGCTCACTTTATACTAAAAAATTTGACTGATGATGCACCCACTCTTGTAAAGAGGTTTGTAAAAGAAGTGTATCGGTTGTATATATTTTTAGAGAATATCATTTCGGATCATGATTAGAAGATGACTTCGAGATTTTGGGTAACTCTAAATTCAACTTTGGGTATGCAACTAAATTTCAGCACTACATATCACCTAGAGACTGATGGCCAGACTGAACAAGTTAATCAAGTGTTAGAGGATATTCTTTGTATGTAGTGCATAGATCAAATGTATAAGTGCAAAGATTGTCTTTCATTAGTTGATTTTTCTTACACTAACTCATACTATTCAACTTTAAAGATAACACATTTTAAAACATTGTATGGAAGAAGGTGCAGGCCACTAATCAGTCGGGACATGTTAGAAGATAGGGTAGTCTTTGAACCTGAAATGCTTTTATAAATAGAAGATTAAGTCAGATTAATCGAGGCCAATGATAGATAAAAGAGTTATGCTGATATCAAGAGAACATATAAGCAATTTTTTCTAGGTGATAAAGTATTCTTTTGGGTGAAGTCACAAAAGAGCGTGATTAAATTTGATAATTCAGCGAAATTATCACCGAGATATGTGAGGACCTTCGAGGTGTTAGAAGTGGTCAATACGATAGCGTATAATCTTGCATTGTTACCAATCCTAGCTCTATTGCATAATATCTTTCATTTTTATTATTTAAAAAAATATATAGCCAATCCTTCACATGTGCTGGATTGGAATGCTTTACAAGTTTTAGATCTCAGGGTGGTCACAATAGAACCAATCAGAGTAATTGACACTCATAAAATTTATGTAATAGGGAGATGTCATCATGCAAAGTATTGTGGGACCAATTCTCTGAAGATGGTGCTACTTGGGAGGACTATGATAAGTTCTACAAGCGATTTTCATATTTATTTGCTTGATTTGATGTTGTATACTATGTTATTTTTTTTGCTAAATAATATTTTTAATTCTAAATTTATATTTGAATAAGTGTCATCGAGACGATGACCAACTTTAGGGGAGAAGGATGTTACATTTCAATTTTTCGTTAAGAAAACTTACTTGATTATCTATGGATATTTATAGTTGGTGATTTGATTTGGTTATTATTAACTAAGTTATGAGTTATGTGTTGTTATGGGATAGTTGAATATTGCTTTGATTTCATGATTATATTGTTATGAGTTAGTTTTAGTGTATATTTTTACATTATGATCATGTTAATATGTTATTTCGGTAGTATTTTATGATATATATGTTATGATGTTATGGACTAACTACCTGCTTATCGTGAGTTGGACACATGACAGATTCATCTCTCAGAGCATGACAAAGGGAGAGCATCATCAGAGAAGGTGACATAGATGGAGATGTTAGGGGATGACAGAGGAATGACTAGAACCCTATACATATCACAATAGTCAGTTCATGTTATATGCATAGTTAAATGGTTAGTGTTAGTGCATTTTTTATGTTGTATGAATTTAGATAATTGTTTATGCATGATTAGTTGTGTGTTATCTTAGTTTATTGCTCATGTGAAATTAACCCTACATGATTGCATTGTGGTTGTTTTAACTCGATTAGAATAATAATGTGTTGATTACTATTTTTTGAATGGCAAAATGAGATTGACTTACATTAGTCATATTAAAAAAATATTTACCTATGTTAAGTTAGTAGCAATAAAATGATTTTGTTATAATTAATGAATCGATTATTTTTATAAAGTCATAAATATAAAAATAGGAAATAAAGCATCATACAGGGAATTGAAATAAATAAAACAAATTAGAAAATTTATAGTTAGAAAAATGAAAACAAAAATAAGAGAAAATTAAAAAGATAAAAAAAACCATTGAGTAAAAAAAAGGGGGGCAACTTTAAAGTAAAGCGCAATTCCCATTAGGAAAGGAAGAAAAATCATAAAAGGAAAAGGGGAGAGCTTTAGAAGATTGAATTAGAATATATTCATGAGATGAGAAGGTAAGGGGGTGATGTAGAAAATAAAATAAAAGAGCGAAGAGGAAGACACAAATATTGGAAGAGAGGAGAAAGGAGGCATGACCTAGGAGAAGGAGAAAATTGAGGGACTTTGACAGAGTTTTTTATTGGACAAGAATACCATGTAGGTGGTGTTTTAAATTCTGTTGTGATATTCATGAAACTGTCTAATTTAGAGTATACATTAATATGTGGTGATTTATAAATGAATAACAAAAATATACACAAGCATCTTGAACTCAACCAATTACATATATACAATGATATAATTAATGTTTATGATTGTAAATGCAACTATATAATTAATGTTAATTATTGTAAATACAACGATATGATTAATGCTAATGATTGTAGTACCATAAATGATTGTAGTGTCATTAATGATATGAGTGATATGAACGATATACCAATATATACCTTAATGACATAAACGATATACCATTATATTCATTCTCAAGGTGGTGTTAATATCTTGTTTTATATACATATGATTTTGATCCTTTTATAAGCATTTAGTCTGCACTATATAGTTTAAATAAAAACCAATGAACTTGGATGGTAAATGGATAATAAAATAAAATTTAAAAATTTAATGGCTAGAAGAAATCAAATAATAACCAAGCGATTTATACTTTCATAATAGTTTGATATTTACTATATAAGCAATTTATAGTTCGCTATCTGCTTACATGCTTCTCTCATAATAGTAAACAAATAATAAAATTTAAATAAGCGATTTATATAATGTTATACAATGATTTAGCCATCAATATAACTTTGAACGCATAGCGAATTGTTATATTGGGATTGACAATATAACCATGCCAAGTGATTTGCAGTGATCTAAATATGTTTTAGAACATTCAATTGCAGATCAAACCATGTTTAATAACCATGCCAAGCAATGTAGCGATTTAGGTGGAGTAGTGACCTAGGTAATAATGATATGCAGTTATATGCTTAATTTTGTACCTCTATTGCATAGATACAATTATATACTAGATAAATGCGCAGTTATATGCTTAATTATGTTTAATAATAATCTACAATTAATCTCTTTAATCTTTCTATGCAAATGTTATACAAATTTTGTAAATGTTATAGAACAATATTATAAAAAAATTATACCCTATATAGTACATAATATTAAAATTTTGCATTGAATACAAATTTATAATCATATAATCAAGTGGAAAAGCCAGTATCAACTTTAGTTGATAACATTGAATACATGATACAAATTATATAAAAGTATATGTAAATACAACTTATTATGATTATATGATTAGACACAACTAATAATATTATCTAATGATTATATGATTAGATAAAGCTTAATATGTGAATACAGATTATATGAATATCAGTGTAAAATTAATATTGTAACTTGTTTAAAATTATCTCTGGAATATATGATAGTATTTTAATTGAAAATGGATAGCGAATATCACTATTAGGTATTATTCATCATTATCCAGAGGGCGCTTTTTCTTAAATCTGATGTATGTTACATGAGAAGTAGATCTAGGGGATAACAATTGTTACATGCATATAAATAACCAACATAATGCTCATGTTATTTATATATAATACTATTTATATACCTACAAACGGTGAGAATACTTATATATGAAAGGTAATAAGTATTATCTATATATACGGATATAGTTAAGGATATAATGATTGTTGAATTACATTAAGTCATTGATTAGAGTTGTAGATGACTGGTGATAATTATATATATTGTTATATATTGATGAGTACCTATATGTGATACATAGTATGAATGTAGTCAAAGTGTTCTAAAGCATATAAACAGGGAATATGTCAATCTAAAGATTTAGGTATTTCTATAAGAATATAATATATATCGATATTTTAGGTCGTGTGCTTATAGTTGTATTAACTATTAAAAACGAGTCATAGTATTTTATGAGTTAGGAAACTGTGTATGTGAATACAACCTCCTAAAAATATAACAAGTTGATTAAATGAAGATTATGTTTTCGTGAGTATTATGACTTTTTTATTATGATTGGTTGTTGAAATTAAGTAGCGTGTACATAAAAATGCCGGACTATGATTGTTTGTCATAGAATGTAACTATGTTTGAATCTACTTAAGTAAATTAGATATCTATAGATTATACCCGGTTGGTATAAACCATACTTATTATGTTTGTTATTATATATGTGATAAATAATATTGTGGAGATTCATTCATACATTTTACAAACTAAACATATGCATCTTGATTATTCCTATGTTTAGTATGTTTCATGACTGCTAGTAAGAAGTAATCTATATAAATATGTTCGTTATAATTATAATAAACAAATATCATATTTTTGGTACTAGGTAAGTCATGAGACAAACTTTACTATCTTACTAGTATCACCAATGCCAGATGAAGGTAATCCGATCAAGTGGTGTATTTAAAATTGACTGATCATAGAGATTAATGACTATTAAAAACTTTAGCCAAAATAATGTTAGTTAGACATTATCGTTTTATATGTATGATTTATATGTTTGTGTGATATCATGTTAAAATAAATTTTTTTATGGTACACTACATGTTTTTAGAAATCATACAACACACAGGTACTAGCTTGCCTCTCTAGATTCTCGCACCGTCACTCTCTATTCATTCATGAAGTGAGGGCTATTCCCTAACAGGAAATTGTGGGGATCGATGGACTGTGGTTTGTATGAAAGAGTGTTTGGATGATGCTCTCACTCCCCACAATAATACTTCTTTGGAGATGACACTTGAGATTGCCTTAGATACTAGAGTTTGGAGAACTCATGTTCTATGGACCCTTGCATCTTATACATTGTATTTATTATTATTAAAACATTATACCGGATGATATGTAATTATTTATCTATTGTACCATGACAACAATGGCTGCATGTGTGTACCAGTGATGGCTAGAAGTCTATAGTTACTTTCTACATTTAATTATGTGATGATTCATATGATGATAGTGATCAGTAATGGATTATTGTCACATGTTTATTTTATAGTTGGCATACTTAAAATATTTTATCTGGATCACTAATTAGATTCTCATGGTGTAATCTAATAAAAGAATATGTTGTTTAAATTATTTTTAAAAAAATCATGTATTTCTAGGTAGATCCCAGTAGGGATGTTACACTAGAGGACATCCCTGCCTAATGGAGCATTGTAAGTCAATCCTATCAAAATTGAATCCATTAATGGTGAGGTAAGTTGAGGCATCTGAGAGCAAAGTTTGGACTACCAAAATGAAGAACTGGCCAAAACCTATAGCCTTTATGGAAGAATAAAACTCCAGTCAATCATGTCATAGGCTTTTTCAAAGTTAAGTTTGAAAAAAATGGTTCTTTGATGAGAAACTTTGGCCCATTCCATGCCTTCCCAGATGACAATAAGGTTGTCAAGAATATATCTCCCTCTAATGAAACCAGTTTGCTTACGTCAAATGATGATAGGAAGAATAAGACAGAGCCTATAGGCTAGAGATTTGGCAAGGATTATGTACAAGACATTCAACAAGGTAATGGGCCACCAGCTAGTGAGAAGATTTGGATCACCCGCTTTGGGTATGAATTCAATATTACTTGATTACTTAAAGCTCCCAAAGAATGTTTTTGAAAGTCTTCTTTGTACATTTAAAGTAGGTCAAGCCTCACACATTCCCATGTGGCTTTATAAAATTCACATGGAAAGCCATCGAGGCATGGGGCTTTGTCATTACTCATGCACTAGAGAGCCTCAATGAGTTCTTGGAGGGTTAAGGGAGAGTTACATAACCAGTGGTTGACCACTTTAACCTTGAAAGGAACCACATTGAGCCATTCTTGTAAACCCTGAGCTCTTTCAGTTGTAATCTCATGGAGTTGAAACTCTAAATTTGTCGTGATCTATGAATATCAAAGAAATGTCAGGAAGGGAAGTGAGCTTGGCTTGGGATGTCTTGATGCCCTTAATATGTCATGTGCTTGTTTGGCTCTAAGGGATTTGAAGAAGTCCTTGGAGGCCTTATCACCAACCTTAAGCTAATGCAGCCTGACGCATAATTATTCCCCTCTGGCAACATGGCTTTTCATCACCTTAATGTGGTGTTTGAGTGAGGTAACAAGATTCTGCAAAGTAGTGTCAAAATGATTGAGCTTCAAGAGGGAGGAGATCTTTCAAAACTCTATGAGCATATCATCCTTACTGTGTTTCCTAATTCTTGCAACTTGTTTTCCATAGTGGCAGAGAAAATTGGTGGTGTACAGAATGGCCTCATTCCACCACTCAATCCAATTAACAGCTTAAGGAGGATGAGGGCCAAAATTTTATATTTGAGCAATCAGGTGTATGGTGCCAGTGTGGCTTAAAAGAGAAGTATTGAGGATAAACTAATTATGTGGCATCTTGTATTACTCTGTGACCCATTCCACTCTATAAGAGATAGGAGAATGATTGGAGAGAACCAATCGAAATGGACAGTGATAGGCTAGCCATTAATGTTGGAGAAAGATAAAATATTTTGCTTTGATAACATATAATGGTTGAACCATTTTAGCATGCAGTGATCCTCAATAGTACAATTAGACCATGCAAACTAAGACATGTTATTAATTGAGTGCCATCAGAGGAAAGGGTCAATAAGACCCCATTTCTTCTTGAAATAATACCATTCTTCATACTCTTTAACGCACCAACGCATAGGCAAGGCACCAACTTTATCCTTGGAACTCTCAACCATATTAAAATACCCACAAACAAGCCACATGGCAAGGGGAGATTGTTAGCCAAGGATCACTAAAACAAAGATATGTCAAGGCCATCATTAGGGGCGTAAATGTTGAGAATGTCAAAAGAATGTCCATAAATGTGTAAAATCAACTAAACAACCCATTGTGATGGGTCCTCCCCCATGGCAATAATGAGGGGGGAAACTTAAGCAATACAAATATACTAGTGCCACCAAATCCATATTCATGCAGAGTGGAAAGTTGGGTGGCGTCATGCCAAATACAATGCAAAGAAGTCCATAGAAGAAAACTTATAACTTAAACTTCTTGCAGACAAACAAAATATATAGAAATTATTTATTGATAGGCGATGCACATAAAATATTTTATGGACTTTGTAAGACCTCAAACATCCCATGATAAACCATTCATTGGGAGATATTCTCCATGTGGAATTACCCCTATCCATCCTCAAAACATGCTAGCACAACAAAATTATTATGTTGGTTTAGGATAGAAAAACCTCATCATAATAGAGCGACATTTAGCCCATGTTCATCTTGGGGAGAGTCGCTACCACCATGGGGTGGGATACATGATCGCCTCAAAAATGAACCACTAATTGAGGATATGCCAGTGATAGGGACTGGGGAACTATTTGAAATTATGCTATGTTGGGCCAGAGGGACTAGAACAATGTGGGGTGGTAGATTAGGTATCTCATAAGAAGGCTTGACACTTGGGGAGGAGGTGGCAGGGGAAGAGGGTTTCAACCATGTCTAAGGCTTTTTGGACTAGACTGTGGTCTAGCTATCCTTGCTATCCACCACCTTGGGCTTTGTAGGTTGAGGGGCCAAAGAGGGCTTTAAACTTCCTATAAGAGGGTAATATTTGATACGATGGTCAGATGCCCGATAACAAAAGCAAGTGTTAGGTAAGTTAAAGTATACAACTTTCTATGACCATCGGGCATCATCACCTACCTCAATATCAACAAATTCTTTCAAGTATATGGAAAGGTCCACCTAAATGCAAACCCATTTGTTGGGGTGAGAAGAGAACCACTTCAGATACTCATGGCAAACAATGGGTCCAATGGGAATGATAATTTACTCCATAAAGTCCCATAGGTACATTGTCAATTCGAGAAGGTCAACCCATATGGGGACTCGAAGGGAGGCTTAGTTTGTGACCTCGAAATCCTAAGACCACTTGGATAAAATCATGAGCATTTTTTGATGAAACCAACAACATGATTTTGCAAGGAGGGTTTGGACTTCAGATGACTCTTTAAAGGTAAGCAAAAAAAACCCTTTGGTTAGGTTTCTCACACCAACCACATGGATGCCTAATGGCTCCTAGTGGTGGTAGAACCAATTTTGGAGAGACTCTTTTGAGGGGACTCGACCAATAAAGTAAGCAATAAGGAATATTTTTTCATGCCATTTGTATGCTTGTTCAATAACTTCACCAGTAAGACGTACCTTTGATTGAGAAGGAAGGGTAGAGGGAGTACCTCGTTGAAGACCTTCAGGACAAACTTTCAAACTCTCTTGGATGTCATTTCTCTCATTTCTTGCAACATCGATTACAGTTGAGAGTGAGAAAACCATTATATAGGGCATACCTGCCCACAAGGCAAAGCATCAAGTGCAATAAATGTGCAAAACCCCTAGAAAGTCCTATAGAAGCAGTATCAAAGGAGGGTAAGAACACACACAAGGAAAGACAATGTTCAATAACTTCACCAGTAAGACGTACCTCTGATTGAGAAGGAAGGGTAGAGGGAGTACCTCGTTGAAGACCTTCAGGACAAACTTTCAAACTCTCTTGGATGTCATTTCTCTCATTTCTTGCAACATCAATTACAGCTGAGAGTGAGAAAACCATTATATAGGGCATACCTGCCCACAAGGCAAAGCATCAAGTGCAATAAATGTGCAAAACCCCTAGAAAGTCCTATAGAAGCAGTATCAAAGGAGGGTAAGAACACACACAAGGAAAGACAAGTTGACCATGGGAAATCCTAGCAGAGCAAAAATTTCTTTTAATCCTCAATCCATTATAATGGGTAATAGTCTATATTGTGGTAAAGATAAATAATGGTTGTCTTAGATGTGGTACAAGTTGTATTTACATGGGTGAATTTAATAACTAACACTTGCTCCAAAGGTGCAAGTTATGCTGAAAGGGATGCATGTTTTTTATTTTATTAAAGTGATGTTTTCTAAAATAAAAGATTGTAAATTGAGAGTCATATCTCATTTGAAACCCATGACTCTTGACCCTATCTCACATTTTGTGCACAAAGCATTAAGCAAATAATAGTCTGATATTTTATGGTGGAGGTGATGATGGAAAATGACATGGGGTGTTCCTTATTATGGTGTGGCAATGAGTTGTGTCAAGAGGAGATGCTCTGTTTCACAGTGAGCTTGGGCAATGGTTGAGAGGTGGGGAAGGGTAAGGGCATAACGAACATGACAATGATGAAAATTTTCAAGGTGAGTGGAGGGGCGATGGTGAGGTGAAATGAGAGCGCAACCTAAACAACTCTTCGTATATGCAACAAAAACATAAATATATAAACAATGAGTAAACATTTGTTCCAAATAAACAAGAAATTCATAAATAACAATATATTATTATTATAATATTATATTTATACTATATATAATATTATAATTTAATTATATCATAATATATTTTTAGTATTAAATAATTATATACTATTAATTATGTATATATTATTATATTATATTGTGTAATATATTAAATAGTTATATTATACTTTAAAATAATAATAATTGTAATTATTATTCAATGTAATATAATATAATATAATATTATAATAATATATTAATTTATAATATAATAATTATTATTATATAATATATTATATTAAATTATAATATTACAATATAATACACATAAAATAATGTAAAATGTGATATAATATATATATATATATATATATATTAGATTTGAACATGGGTGGCCCTAAATACAACCAAGTCACTTTACCAACTCATCCACATTTCATCAGCATTACTATATATATATATATATATATATATATATATATATATATATTACTATATAGTGATGGCATAAGATTGACAAATAATAACTCTAAAATTTACATTTCGAACAAGTAATTCATACCAAAAATATAACTATATTATTTCGGGATAATGATTTATAAAGAAGGTGAAAATATTTATTATCTTTTCATGAGGTGGTTACGGGACTCAACCAACATTCTCGTGAACTAACAAACCTACTAAGAAGCTCATTTAATTAATTTACTAACAAAACATAAAACAAATAAATAAATATAACCATGGATCATAAGTGACCCAATAAACTCCCTTTTGATCCAAAAAAGTATGAAAGATGAAAGCACTGAAGCAATGACTCTGAAGTCATCAAAGAAACTCTGTCACAACTGCAAGTGGTATACTGTACCTTTGGCACTGACCAAAAACTATGTCGCTCCATAAAGAATCCCATCCCTATGAGTTGTGGCAAAAAATGACTAATGGAAATGATCAAGGCTTGCTCATCCCCGATGATCATCATACCGTACTATAGTAGAGCACAATCTGGGATGTCCAACTACATCAATCCACATAAGGTCCCATATAAGAACTTGTTCAAGTGACAAATTCGTACTCTGTATGACACATCTTCATGATGCGCAACAAATGCTGGTGACCTTTGCTCAACACTGATGGTGCTAGCAATCCCTCTCAACTTGTACTATCATCGACGATTGATCGAAGTCCAATCAATGTCTAAATCTTCTCCCCCTATTAAGCATGAGGTGATAAGCCATGCAACAAGAAAAATAAAAAAAACTAACTTTGTCCACTCCATGTCATGAATATCAGATATAGAAAGCCAAAAATAGAAGTGAAAATAAGAATACAAGCCAAAATTTGCCATTCAAGCATTAATCCAAACTTCGAGCGAATAGCTAACGGGAGAGGATAATTGTCCTCTAGCCTCCAACAGATCCTCCAATCTCCAACTGTCAATTAGATGGTGTCAATCAAATAGATCCTGGAACATGTAATACACGGTGTGTTTGTCAACAACACAAACAAAATGTGGCATTGGGTGAAATTTCATGTCAAAGGTGTCAGTTTCCACCAAAAATGCACCTTTATACATCAATTTTAATATATTTGTTGTAAAACTCATATAAAGACACTTCAAATTACAAAACTAAACATTTCAAAGTCGCTGAAACATCTAAAAACCTACAAATTCCCTGATCATACAACTATCTTCAAACAAAATAGTGATTTGTCAAAAAAAGTGTCATATTACAAATCACTCAATTACAAACGCGATAAAATTAAATACGACCACAAATTTAAGCAAAATTTATGCTTTGGTTTCCAACTCCATTACAACTAACTTGAAAATAAAAGTAGAGAATTTACTTTATAAAGTGGTACTTTCTGATTTTTTTAAAAAGAAATTTTTATGTATGTAAAAAATTATTTCTAAACTTTCATGTGGAAGTGAAAAAAACTGTGTTTTGTTTTTGTGTTTGTAGGGCTCACTCAACATATTAATGTTGAAAAATCAGATTTAAAGCAAATATTTCCAAATCATTACTCCCAGCATGCCATTCAGTGCTGTAAACTGCATTTCAATTTTCAACGCCCTTCATTGCTGCGCCATTATCTGGGGGAGAGTTTGTTTTTGAAATATTTGTGTGCCTTGGATCAGATCACAATGGAATGCTATTTAGAATTTTGATATCTCCCCCCCCCCGCTTTTTTTTTCCTTCTTTTAAATTCTCAACACAGAACACTAGCCATGCCTCTAGAAAATGCTCAAGACAAATAAAAATAATACTAGTTGTTTTAAAAAATTGTTGAAACAAAATAATTTTAAGCTATTTCAATCTCCTTCACCATTTTCATTGACCCAGTACAAGGAAAAGTGTTGCGAACTGCTTTTGAAAAGCCCCAGCCGCTGTATGGTGTTTCTTACAAATTTTTGCTGTGTAGTCAATTTTTATTGGGTAGCGCAATCCAGAAACTTGAATAGTTTTCAGCCTTGGTAGAGCTTCAACGCCATACATAGTTGTATGTCAAAAGAAAAATCAATAGGATTTATGCAAAATATTGTTATTTTTCTCCTTCACTGGCACCCTACAGGTGCTTTTTATTGACTTCTGTATGTAATTTGAGAGAAATCAAAAATAAAATAAATTCACAAATTTATTCAAAAAAAATCATACTAATTTTCCTGGAGGTGCCGTACGATCTTAATGAAACCTTCCCCAAGTGTAAATGGCAACTTAGAACTTGTGACGCTGAGTCCATTTTTTGTATTAAACTTCCAGGGAATGTATAAGTTGTGTATGCATATTTTAAGGGAATGTATAAGTTGTGTATGCATATTTTAACCAAAGCTTCAAATTTCATCAATCTTCATTCCTTGTGAACAACCATGCTTTGATACCACTGATGGCATCAAGGTCGAGAAATAAAAACCGTTACGGGACTCAACCAACATTCCCGTCAACCAACAAACCTACTAACAAGCTCATTTAATTAATTTACTAACAAAACATAAAGCAAATAAATAAATATCACTGTGGATTATAAATGACCCAACATATAGTATTATATAATTATATACTATTATCATTATAGTGTATTATTTCCTCCCTGCCCCCTAAAAAAAAAGTCATTATTTCATATTAATTAAAATAAGAGATTACATGCGCACATACTTTTTAGCATTCCAAAGGAAAAATCCTAAGCAAAGAAGAGTGAAACCACTCAACATAAAGCACCCCAATGGGTGAGAAACATAGGAAACTTGCTATAGTAGAGAAAGAGTCAACAAAACATAGTGTTGAGAACAACTAAAAGCTTCCCACATAGACGAACAACCAAATACCAACAATTAATAGGATATATATCCCATGGCCTCTTCAATCTGACCTTTTTTACCTTTCTTCTTTTTAACATCCTCCACATCCCTTGAGTGGTCTCCATTGTGACTATCTGCAGATCTAAAGCTTGATAATCAAGAGGAAGATTAGAATTCAAGAGTTTCGTAATTGGGTGAGTCGATAACTCCTTATTTGAGTGTGAATTGTCTTATTCGTGAACTCTCTTCACTCCCCTTATCGGAATCTTGTTCAGGACAATCTTAGGGTGGAATTTTGTACTTCTCCTTCATATTCCTCAACCTGGTTATCTTGATCACCTTGATTATTATCTTGCCTTTCGGTTGGATATTCCATCCTCTTATTGAGTTTCATCTTCCTCCATTACCTCCTATTATAGAAAACTCCATCGTTTAGATGTTGGTTTCAACCCTTTATTTTTTATGGATGCGAGCATCCCAGAGGACAAGTAGCATGAAGATGTCTAGGTTTTTTACAAATACGACATCGAAATACCATATTCTCATAATCTAATGCATGAATGTGTTGTTAATTCCCACACCTAAGAGACACCTTATCCGATAGTCCCTTGCTGAGATCTATCTCAACACACATTCGAGCATATGTACGTAAACCAACTATTGCTCTCACATTACCGACTTTGATTAAGGTTCCCAATGAATCCCCAATCTCTTTCAAGGCCAAGTAAAAATTAAGGGGGAGTTTGGGTAGTTGTACCCAGATAGGCAATGTGGTGACAAAGTGAGAATTTGGGTCAAAATTTGAAATTAGGCCCCCCCTAAAACCAAGGGCCTCTCTTGAAGACTCGCTCATAATCCTCCTCATAAATGAATTGAACAATAGAGACGCCCTTAGAGCATAGGGAGCTTCGACAATGTTTTGTCCATGTCGCATGAATCTATTGAAATAAAGTCGTTTTAGTTGGCCACAAGCCTATAAATTTACATATAACTGCCCCTTTTGTAAGTTGATCCTATGTTGAATCACATCAACCCTTGTGTTCTCCACTATCGGCACCTCTTCTGCATGCTCCACTATATAGGCACTAGGGACCGCTGAAGGTTTCAACCCATTTGTTTTAGGAGCATTGTGCTTCAATGCTTCTTTGAAAGACCATGGTTTAGTAGTGGACGACTTATCAATCCCATAGCTCCTCCATGTAATCTCAACACCATGTTGAGGGTAGATTCGTTCCCTATATTATATCCCAATAGACAAATATAATCCTCAAGTTGTTTCCCTTCATATAAGAGCCGTTGATGTTCCAAGGAGATCCCTTGTAAGCATTGAAGTTCCCTCTTTAGATATACCACCTCTTCATTGAGATGAACACTAAGACAAATGCTTTTTCCGGTACATAGATGGATCATAATCTAGTGATCGGTGTGCAATAACTCCTCATGTCTTCCAAGACTAGAGGAGTTTTAATCCAGGAACTAGATCACCCTCATCATTTCCATGACTGAGAGAAGGACCGGTGACAACCCTATCAATTTCTAGATCGATAATATTAATTATCATTCCTAATGCTTTCTCCTTCGGACTAGACTGTCTTTCTATCAAGGCATCAGCCTTACTTTTCCCCTTTGTCAGAGATTTAGGGCTGCCAAACACCTTGGCAGAGTCTAAGCTATGACTAATACACCTTTGGACTTTGAGCCAAGTCTTGCACCTCCTTAATACTTCCTAGTACCGGCTTCGTCAGAACTAAACCACCGACCACACATCTTGCTTATCTCTACCCTTGTATTATACCCTTGCAAAACTCAAAGGGTGCTTTGCAGGACCACGATGTTTGAGTCTTGAGCAATTTGTCGCCCATCCTGAACTGGGAGAGGGCATCGGGGAA